>OX451348.1:18709072-19370912 GCA_949629155.1 Myopa testacea | reverse complement strand
GCTCGTGAGAGGCAACCTTTTCGAGGCTGCACAATCTTTCACTATACTACACTATACTACCCTACTATACTATATCATTACTTCTTGTTGTTTTTGCTTCTCTTTCGTACCTTATGGACAAAGACTAAATACTGAGTTTTCATCTTTATTCTAGTTACATGAGCTTCTGATCCTATTCATTGAATGTTCTCCTTTTTCTTTTGTCTCTTTTCAGGTAAGTCAAAGATTACTTTAAGCGTCCTTTACCATTCATTCACTCATGTCAACTGACGTGAAGACAAGGAAACGGAACGAAAGATGAAAAGTAGTAAGTAATGTTAACAGAGGCGCACGATTTTACAGATTCAAGGATAGTTTCAATGATTCCAGGAGCTTCTGTTTCCATGGGATCAGCAGTCGTGCCATCGTCCATCATATTAGCTCACAAATGGTTTCAAATCTATTTTTAGTAGTTCCTAAGCGATTATTCAAAGTGGCATGGATTATGTAATGCCAAGCAGTTTACGTAACCAGAGAAATCATCAAATCGACTCGTTTTCTTTCCACTCGAACCCATGTTCTTCACTTTAAATTAAGAAATCCCACAACCAGCACATCGAACGCTCGAACCTCTTGATGTCAATTATTAAGAAGCAAAAACAACGAAATGCAAATATAAACACCAACCCGTCCTTCCGTCCTTGCTTCCCACACGGCCACACCGGGCCACGCCCACTCCAGCCCACTCAGCGTTGCACACAACTTCAATCAATGCTGCATTTTAACCACTTCAACACTCGATATGCAAGCAGATTTCGTAATAATATTATTATTCATGCTGAACCTCAGCCTCGGGCTGACCCAGAAGCTGCTGGTGATGTTGTTGCTGTTCTGCTGGTTCTTCCACTTATTACACCATCACTCTATCATAGTCTCTGTCTCACTCTCTCACTCTCTCTCTCTCTCTCTGTGTCTCGCTCACAATAGACAGTAATTAAAATTCGATAGATCCTGCCACTGCTGCGTGTATCCTGGCCCTGAACGTATGCAATGCATTTGCTTGCATTCAAATTTCTGGTCAGTGTTGCACGAACATAACAACAACGTAGTGTAGTGTAGTGTGGTACTGTTGTTGTTGTTGTTGTTGTTGTTGTGGTTGTGGTTGTATTTTAACTGCACACTTTACAGTGGCGTGGCCAGAAATTTCACATTGTAAATAGCACAGAAATAGCAACAAAAACGAGAACTCAACAGCAGGCAGCATTTGAAGTCTACTTTCGTGCTCCTGTTGTTGTTGTTGTTATTATTATTGTTATTATTATTATTATTATTATTATTATTGTTGTTGTTGTTGTTGTTGTTGCTGGTACTGTGCTGGTGCTGCTGCTATTCCGAAAACAACTAATTTAAATGCGTTGCACTCGTACTCGACGTTTCATGATATCAGCAAAATAACAGGTTTTCTCATTTTCATCACGGACACACACACGCACACACACACACGCACACATGCACACACGCACACATACACACGCACGTTAAAAGGATGCACTGACGTGGGCGAGGTTGTCGTTGCTGTTGCCGCTTCTGATGATGTTGATTTTGATGTGAATCAGAAGTTGAACGCATACAAAAACAACGGTAATAACGACAACAACAATTACAACAACTAGTAGCAGACTTAACAACAACAACAACAACAACATCTGTAATTACATTAAAAACATTGCCATCATATGCGAATTTTGTGATGGATGATGGATGGATGAAGCACTTTTGTTCGAGAGATTCAAACTTTTGCTATATGTAGTTATATAGTATGTTATTGTTGTTGTTATTGTTGTTGCTGGCTGAATTGTTTATCTCTTTGAGTCTCTGTTACTCTGCGGTTTATCTCTTTAAGCGACATCACAGAGACTCCATTCACTATCACAAGAGTATCACAGTTAAACAAGAATTTAATCTCTTGTTTAGCCGCTGTTAACAAGAAATCGCATAAAAAACCCTATAAAAGGGTCCTACGAATCTTGCAAACTGAATCCTCGAGCAAGCTTTCGATTCAGTCATCAAATCGAACGACATGACTGAAGAAATAACGATCAATAGTGTGATTTTTTGAAACCTACTCGAAGTAAATGAGATCAGCTTAAAATCTATAATATTCTAAGGATTCTCTTCATGGCACGTGGCGCGGCGCCATCCTCTTGCAACTGATCACCATAGTTTATGGCTAAATATCACCTGCACACATCATAATATTCCACCCGAACATGATTTTGTCACGCGTTGTAGTGCTCTTTAAGCGTGTGACGGCATGTACGACTACAATTTTGATGATTTTTAAGGCTCTTTGAAGTCTCACGGTAGAAAAAAAGAAAATCTATTCAAACTACTTAAAATGCAGTGCATAAAATAAGCGTACACAACAAATCCTTCCAATAGATTTGACATGCATGCGTGCAGGCATGCAGGACTGCATGAGTGTATGTACGGGCGCATTGCATTATCCATGATGGAGGATAATGACATGTATCCCATGTCGAGACTCCGATACCCAAAACACCGAACTGCATGCATTCAAATTATATGATTTATTGTGCAATACGTATGAGAATTCGAATTCGTTCGAATGTGATGAGTGACAGTAATGTTGTTATTTTTGGTCAGGATGTACCAGTAGTTGTTGTCGTTGTTATTGTTGTTCGAATCCCTGGTGGCATCACTGTTGTCATTTCGGTTGCTGTTGTTGTTGTTGTTGTTGTTGTTGTTGTTGTTGTTGTTGTTGTTGTTGTTGTTGTTGTGGCTTAGCTATTATTCTCATTAAATAAGCCAACGAGTAGAAGTAGAAAAAGTGTGAGTATCGACCAAGCGACCGACCGAATTCGTTGGTCAACTCACTCCCTCACACTCTCTCTCTCTCTCTCTCTCTCTCTCACTCTCTCTTTCTCTTTGTTTGTTTATTTCATGAATCTGCTTGACTCAGACTCTGATAACTCAGAATCATGCTTGATATCGTATTATTATTCATTCATCATATCAGTCAATCAGTCAGTCAGTCAGTCAGTCAGTCAGTCAGTCAGTCAGTCTATCTGTTGGTCTGTTGATCTGACGGTCTGACGCTGTGTTTATCCTTATAGAGCTCATATCAGGATTTCAACAAATACCAATCCTGTGCTGCGCATATCAAATCATATTCGCATCTACTAGACACGGGTTTCGGTTGTGATTTGATTTGATTTGACGTACTTTATTTAGTTTTCGGTGTTGTTGTTGATTTTGTACTGTTTTTCCTTGCCGCTGCTCCTGTTGTTTTCAGTGTTGAGTGTATTTTTTTATTGTTTTCATTGCTGGCTTGAAGGAAGGACGACGTTGACTTTTATTGCTGTTGGTCGATCAATCATCGGTTGGATGGTTGGTCGACTGGTTGGTCGACTGGTTGGTCGGTTGGTTGGTCGACTGGTTGGTCGACTGGTTGGTCGACTGGTTGGTCGGTTGGTTGCGTGGTTGGTCGCCGATTCCAATTCGATGTCCGGCCTGGTCTCTGTGGCGAAAGTCGCATGCGATATTCGATGCTGCTGAAAATTGATTTAATTTGCATTTTAAGCCCAAAACAAGTGGCGCTTCATTCGATGTGATTCGATTGGATTTTAAATGCGTGATTTTTAAGAACGAATTTTAAGTCTCTCCCACTCTTTCTCTCTCTCTCGCTCTCTCCTTGTCGCTCTGTGTCTCTGTCGCACACCCACACAAACGCTGCTACAAAATTTGAATATAAATTTTGCACAACTTAAAATTCATCTCATTTATTTTTGATTTTCCATGAAACAACAGAATGCGATTATTTATTTGTTGTTATTGTTGTTGTTATTGTTGTCCGCCCTCACATGCAAAGTATTAAATTCGCTGCCTACTTTTGGGAGTTGGAAGGAGTTTCCATCGCATTTTAAATATTTAAAGGACGCAATCATTATTAGGAAAACTCAGAAGCTATCTCCGAAGTACCCGGCTCTGGCAGGAAGTAATTCCGTCTGGTGACTCGGAATCCCTCCCCCGCAACCGGTTAATTTTACAGAATAAATCACAATTATTATTATTTCAAACTTTGCCTCACTCACAAAAGCCGTCATTCAAAGATTTCTATCAAAAAACAATTTAAAAGGATCTCCCAGAAGAAAGCCGAAAACAAGCCAAAGCAGAGAGAAAGAGAGAGAGAAAGAGAGAAAGAAAGAGAGAAAGAGAGAGTGACAGAGACAGAATGAGCTAAGAAATCACAAAGCGATGACGAGCTGCTTCAGAAATTATTTCCGAGTTACTTTTGTTGGCTACTGAATACGAAGCGGGAGGAAAAGCAACCCTGCTGCTGCTGCTGTGGCAACCTCCACCTTTTGTGTAGCCAGGCTTAAGTTAATCTTCTCTGCCCGGATGAAGAAAGCGAAATAAATACAATTGAGGCTCAAAAAACATGGAATACAAATAAAAGTGAAGCATTGAAGCGCATACAATTCGGTCCGCTTTCGTCCCTGAGGTTTGACGACATTTTGTAAAGAAGACCCCAGCTAATTGCACTTCAAAGGAAGTCCACCGCCTCCCCTCCCCCCCCCCCCCCCCCCAAAACTATGCAGCATGAAAGTGAAGCTTACTTTATTAGGAATAAAATAAGTGAAGTGAATCGAAGCGCGGTTGAAGATGCACAGTACATGAGGTGCCTCAGTTATTTTTATTAGTTTCCAGAATGAGCAGAGTACTTGTGAAAGGTGACTTGAGGAAACGTTGGAGCATTTCCGGAGTTCAGTATTTGTTTTTGTTTTTGGCCACAATTAAACGCTGATCGATGCGGTGTACCTCACCTCAGATTTCAGGTGTATTTTTTGGGTGATTATCTTGTGTAACCAATGAAATATTCCTGCTCAACAACGTCATCATCATCGTCATCATCATCTTCAATCGAGTCATCGCAGCAGCCAGGATGAAATTATTTATTATTCACTTCACACAACCGCTTTGTCTTGGCCACAAGATGACTCCGAAAACACACACGCACACTCACACACTCACTCACACACTCACTCACACACTCACATCCACTTCTAAATCACCTCAGCGCGTCTTTGAAGCACATGCTTCAAACATGCTCAAGACACAAGAAACACAGAAAAAAGACGCCGACAGCAGCGTCAACTTCATAGTCGACTTAATTGCCATCTTGCGGTCCGACCGGCTGCTCAGTGGCACCAGCCAGCCAGCCAGCCAGCCAGCCAGCCAGCCAGCCAACGAACTCCTGTTTGCAACATGATGGCATCAGTTTATAAATCTACAGTCGAAAACGGAGCAGAGCTCAGAAAGTGCAGTGAATCCAGTGGAAATCTACTCCCGTTTTGCCGGAGTTGCCGCTGAAGCCGGAGTCTGCTGCGGTGCCGTGCAATTTTAAGTACTGCCTTCCTTGTTGCTGTTTCTGATTCCGATTCAGTTGTTGCCAATTATAAAGCAACCTTAACGTGGCTAAGTAGTGTAGCAGAAGCAGTGAGCACGAAGCTGGGCGAGAGGAAGCGGAAACGAAAAAAGAAGACGAGCGCAGGTGAGTGAAGGTGCCTGTGATGCAGGTTCTTCGGCTGCTGGCGGCTCCTTGTTGCTCATTTCGTGCTCCTGCATGCAACCGTTGCTGATACTGTTGCTTAGCTGACCGAAGTTGTTGCCGCAGCTGCTGTTGTTGTTGGTGATGGTGTTGTTGTTGTTGTTGTTGGTGATGGTGATGGTACTCTCTTGGATGTTCTTCTCTTTGGTGGTCTTATTTTTTGCTGTTCCTTCTGGGGCTCTTAATAATGAAGCAGCGTCTATTAAGACGCCGGTAAAGCAGACAAGCCACAAGAATTAAGCACAATTCTGTGGTATTTGTTTAGGTTTCAGTTTTTCCGGCTACTTTTCCCACTTCTTGTGCCCTGATATACTCAGCCCACCACCGACACTTTGCGGTCCTGCACTCGTTGCCCCATTAAATCAGGGTATTAAATAAGATTACGCTTGATCCTTGGCTGGACTTGCAATTGAATTTCCCAGAAAGAAGCGCGAATTAGGAAACACCTTCGAAGCAGCAGTATTTAAGCACATGCCACATGCATGAATCGCAGTAGAAAAGCGAATAGAATTCATTTAAATTGATTACCGCTGAATTAAATGCTACTCTAGTATTTAGTGGACTTCTTTTCCTTTCCTTCCAGCTTCGTGTCCTTTCCGTTTCTTCGTTTTTCGGGTCCTTGTTTTCTGCTTCTTTATGTTTGTGCATTAAACTTGTGCAATTAATTGCGCAATTGGGAGCTTTCATGGCGAGCAGAACCGGAGTGCTACATAAAAGCTACAGCTACGGCTTTTTTAGAGCATTTAAAATGTTCGCAAAACTTAATTTAAACGTTTACTTGGTGGTTTATAGGGACGCATAAATTATTTTCAGTTAAAAAAAATATTATAACAAAGTACAGCATAAAAAAAACAAACAAAAACAAAACATAGTATAACAACAACAACAACAAAACCATCATCCTCCGAGTGCAATTAATGCAAGCCAACAACAACAACAACAACAACAACAACAAGAGTAACAGCAGCAGCAGAACGCGGCAGCCGGCAGCCCATAAAAGCTGAAAAAACAATAATAATGAACACGAATAATAAAGAATAAAGACGAGAGGAGGGCAGGACGGAAGGAAGGGGGAAAAATTAACTAGAAAGCGACGCTTAACAGCTGCAGGCAAACAGAGCCAACTATTTGCGGTTCGGTGCTGCGTTTCGACCGGGCCGTGGGTCGAATTACGGGTCCCGTGAATTACGGACACACTTCAGGAGGAGATCCGGAACGAGGAAAGCAATTAAAATAAACACGAATGCACTTTAAACAACTCGATAAACTCAAGAATTCGCCAGCAAAAATGGAACAAAAAGCGGACAAAAAGAAAACAGAGAGAAAGAAGAAAAGAGAGAATGCAAAAACCTGGTCTGCTTGATGCAACTCAAGACGAGGATCGGGGATCGGGGAGTGGATCACTGTACAAATCAAGAGTATCGCGGAGTGGGTGAGAATCGTTGAGAATCTGACGTGCATCCTTTCGCTCGCATCTTGTGAGGCGTTCTTCTGTGCTCGGATGCGTCCATCGAAGGTTCTCATTATCTCAGAATGTTTAATGCTCTCATATTTTATATTCCATTCCTTCTTCTCAGCTGTTCACTTTCTAAATTAAAAGCGTGCGTGGGTGAACGTTTTTAAAAGTATTCCATTTGAATGCGGCCAAAATTAAACACTCTCGCTTCGCGCTCCGATTGTGTTGGGCGCGAATTTAACGAACGTGGAAATAGAAACCGCCGCCGCTCGGTTCACCCCCGGCCGCACCCCATTCGCCCCCACAACCCGGCGCTTCATCGCATGTCGGTGATGCTTTGCTGCATAATTACGCAGCGGGCGTTAAACGCTGCTGCTGCTGCTGCTGCTGCTGCTTTGAACAAAAGCGTGAATATTTTGTTTGCCATGCATGAAAAATGCTTTTGTGCACATTTTTATTTAACACACACACACACACACACACACACACACACACGCAAAGAAAACATATCTCTAAAAATATGTGCTCACTAACCACAGAGGCAAAGAGAAGGAGTAACAACAACAACAACAACAGCAACTACACCGAAATACAACAAAGGCTACCTCGACAACAACAACAACAAAAACAGCTGCACCAGCAGCTCACCGCAGCGAAGTGTGAACAAAAGCGTTCGCGCCTAAAACACGTTGGCGAAAATACTCGCGTTGTAGAAACGCGTTGTTTTTGTACACGTCGTTGCTGTCGTTGTTGTTGTTGTTGTTGTTGTTGTTGTTTCTTAGCTTGTTTTTGTTTACTTGTTTTTGGATTTCTGCACGCTTGAGTGCGAGTGTCGAGGCGCGCGTTTAACCGCAAAGTCAAATGCACAAAACCGCAAAAATCCACACAAACAGTTCGCCGTTCTCCCTCCCACACTCTCTCTCTCTCTCTCTCTCTCGCTCTCTCTCTCTTTCACTCTCTCTCGCTCTCTCGTAGATATCAAAGATTTCTATTTTTGATGGTGGAGTGCTTAAAGCCGATTAAAGCTGTCGCTGTTGTCTACAAACTCTTCAACGCAAAAGTGTGGTTGTTGCTGTTGTTGTTGTTGTTGCTTTTGTTGTTGTTGTTGTTGTTTTGCATTGCTTAGTCAAGCTACTGCTTGAGTGCGGTTAACCACTTCATCAACAATAACAACAACAACAACAACAACAACAGCAACAATACTCCGAATATTTAATAAATATTTCATTAACATTAAAGCAGCCGTATTTGTTTTATTGTTGTTGTTGTTATTGTTGTTAATGCAAATTAACTCACACAAACTCAAACTCACATGCTCCATGCCCCCAATCTAGTGTATTTGTGTGTGTGTGTGTGTGTGTGTGTGTGTCTGCTAGTGATTGTTGTGTGTTTTAGTGTCCTTCTGTTCCTGTGCTTGTTTGTGTCTCTGCTGTTTGTTTGTGTGCTTGTGTGCTTATTACTCTACGCCTGTCACTCAATCTTTCACTCGCAACGTCTCCCGGCGGCTCGCATTTTCAATTGTAATTAATTTCAGGCGAGAGCCTACTGCGAATTCTTGTGGTTTGACAACATTTTGCTAACAATTAGAATTCATTAAATATGCAGAAACAATCTCTGTAGTAAACATGTAATTACAAGGGAATGACACACGGCCTAAGCAATGAAAGAAGCAGAGACGCAGAGAGACGGAGAGAGGAGAAGAGGCACCGAGAGAGAGCGAGAGAGAGCGAGAGAGAGCGTGTGTGCTTCTATTTGTGTCGTGTCATCTTCCTGAAGGCGCTGTACTCAAATTGAACAGCTGTATTTAATCAGGTGGCGCCTCGGAGCTCACTCAATCATCCTTGGAGAAGAATTAAAGGTTTACTCGGATTTATAGGCCAACAACGACCACTAACTGGCATTTAAGACCATGAGAAGCTTGCGATTCGCATGCCGCCTGGACATTTCATTCCAAAGCTTTTATAGAGCTCTCCATCGTGAGACAATTAATCGAATTCATTGCATAACTCTTCTAAACTTCCTTAGACTCTGCACTAAACCCTGAATTAAACGCTTTATACAGTCCATGAAGGAACCACCTTCAATCCTTGCGCAATCATATTCGATAGGATAGTATTTATGAATACCCTGCTTAAAGCAGTCACAATTAGAAGATCTGGTGATCATGTGGTCACACGTTGAGTCCATTCATGTCAAAGGACATTCTTTGCCAGCACCCTTTGCATCCCTTAACGATCTTCACCCCCTCTCAGTTGGGGGTGTGGGGGTGCTCTGCCGCGTGTATTGAAGTACACGTTCATGTAAATCACAAGCAATTTAATAAGCTTCACGAAGGAATCGCTTTATTTCATCATCCTAGAAACCAAACGGTTCATTATTCATCCTGGTCACTTGTACATGGTATCCGAAACTGTTGGGGGCGGGGGTCAAGGGGGCACATCAGCACAGCGCCCGCGGCTTTGAAATTACATTTGGATCAACTTGTTTCGTGGTGGCTCTTCTTTTATTTTAAGAGGTTTTTTCGTGCTGTTCGTAGTACACAGAAATCAAATTCTATGCAGATAACTTGAAGGAAAACAACAGCAACAACAGCAACAACAACAACAACAAAATGACATCGCCAACAAAATATAAATTTTGTGAAAAAAGCGAAAATAAATTGCTTCAAAAGTAATAAAAAAGGGTGCAAAATAAAAAGTTTCTCTTTCTGATGACGTTTTTATGATGGGATTAAAAAGAGAGAAGACACGCCGGCGAACACAAAGCAGAGCACCGAAATAAACGCAGGAGGACACAGAAAATTACAACAACAACAACAAAGAAACTTTCAAAAAACAAAAACATGAAAATTTGATCTAAAAAAAAAAAAGAAAGCAAACGAAATGCGAAAAAAGTGTTGCGGAGATTTCATGAGTCGACCCACGTCCTCCACGCCCACTTCCTCCATCCTCCAGACCTCTCCTAACTTCTCTCCTTTCGTTTCGTCCTTTTTTCCGTTCTTCCCTTTATTCGTGTTTCTTTATACAATGAATGCTTTTGATTAAAAAGCAATTCAATGTGCATTTTTTAGAAATAAATAAGCGAAAATAAGCGTTGAGAGTTGAGCTAAAGAAGGGAAGAGGGGGAGGGGGGGGGGGAGATGAGTTGGCGAGAAAGTTGACGGAAGAGAAAAGGAAGAAGAAGATTGTATATCGCTTTTATTGGGAAGCTTTGAATAGGATTTTCGAGTGAGCTTTAAAGTGCTGAATTCCTCCATTCGAATTATTTAAATAAACTTTTAAATGTGAACAACAGAAGAGTTGGAATCTATAACATCGAATCACACTTGAGCTGAGTCCAGGCCGTTACCAATTCTGGTCCGCTCTCTCTTGCAGTCCCCCAGTTCAGTCCTCAGTGTTGTTGTTGTTGTTCTTCACCGAGACTCACGTGTCTCGATCGGCTCAAAGTTAGAAGAACTCGCTCACTCTCACTAAACAGCGCTGAGACAGATACATTGTCAGAGAGAGAGAGCGGAGGAGGGGGATGGAGAGAGTGGATGGAGAGAGGGGAAGAGAGAGGGGGAGACACAGATAAATTAGACAGACCAACTTTCAAGCCTTCTCACTGCAATGCTGAGCTTTTATTTATGCTTCTTATGGTTGCTCCGTGGAGGTCGCTGTTGTTGTTGTTGTTGTTGTGCTCTCTATCGGCATCCAATCTCGGTTCGCTCTGTGAATCCATTTTTAGCAAGCGACTCCCAAACGTCACATTCAAACAAAATATTGTCGGGAACGATGGTTACAAAGGCACATCCTAGGCACATCCCTGAGTAACTGTAACTACAAATGAGTTCATATCAAGATGCTTATGCGTATAAATACCATGTGTGTGTGTGTGTGTGTGTGTGTGTTTGTTGAATATATTATCATAGCTTGTGTACTTCGGTGTCCTTTGCTTGTCCTTGTGTGCGTTTATTTGTGTCTATTCGCTGCTGGGACTTCTAATTGTTGTTTATTAGAGGCGCTAAATAAGCACTAAAATAAATAAACTCAGAAGGAGTGGAAAAGCAGTCGGCCCAGAGACCGCCGCGTCCTGTCGCCATCCTTCCTTAAGTGTCCTTCGATTGTCTGATTGTCGCCTTGAAAATATGCTCAATTTTATTCGTTGAACATTGTTGTTGTTCGTGTTTGCAGCAACATACTGCGAATGCTTGAGTTTTGCTCTGATGCCAGCTGAGGAAGTTTTCGTAGGTCAGAGCCAACTTTTCAGTCGGTCAACCGTGGAACATCTGTCCGAACATCTGGGATGAGTACTGCTCTTAAGGAGACTGCCTCCCGGGGAGCAACTCTTCCGATCTGACTGCTTATCGGAGGGCCAGCTTACTGGCTGAGCGAGTGAGAGAAAGAAAGAGAGAGAGAGAGAGAGAGAGAGAGAGAGAGAGAGAGAGAGAGAGAGAGAGAGACGAAGGAAGAACGGCGAGAGAGGGAGTGAGAGAGGAATGACCAGCATGACTTCCGAGTTGCACCCAGACACAGGATTCAAAGCACCCCGAATGTACCCCGAAGCCATCACGATTCTGTGTCATGCCGAAGATGCGGGGACCAAAAAACAACAACAACAGCATAGAAATGAACATCCAGACTAGATTTCGGCTCAGATCGAAGTCAATCTGTGGGTGTGTGCGCGTGTGTGTGTGTGTATGTATGTGTGGAGTATCAGCGACTCTAAGCTAAGCGTTGGCGGCGAACATAAAGCAAAGCGCTAAAAGGGTCAACATGATGGAGAAGGAATAGAAGCAGAGACAACAACAACAACAGCAGCGGCCAATTCGTGTTTTCCATCCAAATCGAATGAACGTGCAAGCATGCTCATGCATGAGTCGAGTCACACTCTGGCACTCCGTCCGACGATTCGATTAGATGGCTAGCTTAAGCGTGAACGCGGGTAACAAGATTCGTTTTCATTTCGCTGGACAGTCGTGCATTTTCGGCTGCAGTCTTGTTGTCTGAACTTCGGAAGGGTTTCGGAAGGGTTGTGGTCGTTGTCGTTGTTGTTGTTGTTGTTGTTGTTGAACATGTTCCGCGCAGGCAGCAGCAGCACATCACCGAGACAGCGCGATTTAAATCCCCTCCAGAGATTGCTTAATTGGATTTTAAAATACTCACACTCGCATAGAGAAACACACACACACACACACACACACACGCTCATTTCATGCACACACGCTGGACGGTTGGATTGCTTTCCCAGCTGAACACAGAATTGAACTCAACGCGACGAAGCTGAGTTCTCACTGAGCTTTGATAACTTAGAGTCGCTTCCCGCCCCCCGCCTCCCGCCTCTCGAAAGACTGACCGCCGTCCGAGTGTTTGTACAACAGTTCGTATATATGTATACACAAACTATACACATAAGTATGTATACATATGTATATATTTATTTTTTCTTTTCGTTACTGTTACTGATGTTGTTGTTGTTGTTGTTTCTGGTTGCCTTGTACAATTTCATGCCTCGAGCCGTTTCCAATACGTTGCACTGGCTGAACTCTGGTATGGATGTTTGTATGAATGTTTCTATACGCTTCTACATTGCAGAGATGCTGTTCAGCTGGACAGCGGCAGTGTGTATTCATATTTTTGTTGTTGTTGTTGTTGTTGTTGTTGTTGTTGTGTTTGCCGTTCGGTCTCCCCACTTTCAAAGTGCCACTCGTACTTTCGTGAAATTTGCAAGCTGCCAGCAGCAGAAACCGGCTACAGTTACACTGATGCACAGCGAGAAACACATGCGTTCACAATGAACAGCAACAACAACAAGAATAACAACAACAACAACAACAACAATAACAATATCGGTAGCAACGACGACTACGTTTCGTGGTTCATCGTGTTTATCGAATGAACTGTAGTTAGTATTCGTTTGTAGCTGTTGATTTTGTGATTTGTTTTTGTTGTAATTCTGTTGTTGTTTTGATTTTCAGTGTTCCTATCGCCGTTGTTGTTGTTGTTGTTGTCGAAGCTGCTCCTGTTGCTATTTCGTTGATGGTGTAAAATTGCGTTATGCTGCTGTGATTTTAAGTTAATTTTTTTGCAGCATTCGTTCTCATCAAAAAAGTACACTGAAAAAACTGCTCGTACAAATGGCTTTGAAGGAAAGACATTAATAAGCAGTCTCAAAGTAACAACAACAACAACAGTTGTCGCGCTCGTGTCATTGGAAAACTTCTGAGAAAATTGCCAATTAAAATAATTAGAAAACTTTGGAGCAGCTCATCATTTGTAATCATTTAGCGTTCACCGCAGCGCCTAAAAGTATGCACAAAGAATTCGCACTCCTCCTCCACACACACACACACACACGCCCACGCACACGCACAGCGCTGCTCTACTCTCTTTAAAATGCCGCGCTTGGACCCTCTCTGCTCTCAGCTGTGCTCAGCCCACTGCAGCTGCGATGACGACGGCGACGGCGACTGCGACTGCGATGGCGGCTCGTCTCTGCTGTCATTGGCAATCACTTTAATTAACGGCTAAAGAAAAGGCACCGCCTCCAGCTCCGGATCGTAAAATGTTGTTTAACGCTCTCCGTCTCCTTGAACACTCCGCCGTCCCCTCATCCGCCGCGCCCTGTTTTCCGCTAAAACTTTTCATTTTCTCGTTCATCCGCGACCGACGCCGCACCGCAGCCAACTCGATTTGAATATAAATCAAACTTTTGCCGCGTACTGTAGTACACTCTCCGCGCGCGTCAGATTTTAACTCCTTCAAATTAATTAACAACAAGAAAAGACGACGTTTCGCTGGACATGAAATTGAAGGCGTTGCTTTTTTATTTGTCTCCCTTTTTCTGCTGATTTTTCATTTCATTTTATTTCAACTTTTTTCGTATTATTTGAGTTGCTTTATTGAGTTTGTCTTCATAGAATCTTCGAGGAAATACTAAAGAAAAAGAGCGAAGGCAGAGAAGGAGAGAGTGCGAGAGAGGGAGGGAAAGAGAGAGAGAGAGAGGGAGCCACAAATTAGGTAGAGTTGTTCTGCAAATTAAAGTGCAAACTTAAGCTGTTAAAAAGTCATTTGAATTCTTAATTAATTAGCGCAAAAAGCAAGCGTTGTGAAGCAGGAGAGACGCGTTCAGCAGAAAGAGACGGCGCTCTTCTCTCTTCTCCTTCTATTTTTGCTCTGAAGCCTTAAAAGGTAAAAAATTATTTAGAACTTTTGAGAACTGAAAACATTTTAAGCCTGAAATCTAAAATGAACACCTCACGTTTGGCTCCAGCAATTTACAACGTTTTAAGACAGTTCAAAGTTAATGAAAAAATGATGGTTTTCGTTGTTCTCTCCAGAGTTCTCGCTCTCTCTCTCTCTCTCTCTCTCTCGCTCTCGCACTTGCTGCCCTCAGAGACTCCAGCCACCGGAGAACCTTCGCTGGCCCAGGATCACGCTTCAACGAACGTGTTGTGTAACAGGTGCATCAGAAAAACAGAACCTGCTCAGCTCACTGTGTCCTCTCTCTCCCCCTCCTCCCCCCTCTCTCCCACTTCCTTCCTCCCTCTTCCCCTCTTCTGTTTAAATAGGCTTCACTTCGTCTAGTTTTTTTATCCAAAATAAACTTTTTCAATTGCAAAGTAGTTAAAGCAAAAGCAAGGACATAATTAGGAGTCATGCGACGTCGAAAGGCGGGCAGGGGCAGGACGAAGGGGCGCGGTTAGTTGCCCGGATGCTTGTCGAAGTCGTTTTTTATTTCTTTCTGCTTTTAATTTTAGTTTAAGTGGCAACGCTTTGAAGACGTTTACCTGGTGCTTGAGGCGGCTTCGACTCACTCACTCTCCCACTCAGTTTCACTCTTTCTCTCTTTATTTCCCCTCCCCTGCCCACCTCTTTTAGTCGTCTCTTTCGAGTTGTTTTTGATCAAAGATGCTAATGAAAAGTCTTGAACATTATTTCACAAAAAAGACGATGAAAAACAGAAAGCGAAGATGAAGAAAGGGAAACACAGGACAGAATAGAAGAAGAAAAGGGAACAAAAAGCGAAGAACAGAGCTTCATTAGCTGCTGTTAAACATGCTGATGTTGCTGAATTGCTGAATCGGTGGTTTTTTCTTTTTTGGCTCTGTTTTTCCTGCTGTTGAAAATAATAAAAGAGTCTGCTTCTTCTTCTTCCGCCATCGTCCTTGAAATGTTTGCTCTTTCAGCAAAAATTGTTCTTCAATGCAAAAAATGTACAAAAAAAAAACAACTATTAAACCATCAAAGTTTTTGACGGTTTTAGTGTATCTCCCACACAGCGTTGCCAGATGTTGCACAAAAAATAAAACTTAAGAAGAAGAAGGAAAAAGATTGAGTAGATACTTCGAATAGTTTCAATACTCAAAACATTCAAATGCAGAATTCAAGCAAATTTTTGATGTTGAACTTAATTGTTATATTGTATAATAAAAAACCTGAAATATACGCCATTAAAAATTGCAAATAAATAAATCCATAGACTTAATTTCATTATTGTTACCACACTTTTTGCGTCAACATTTCGCAACGCTTCAAAGCTTTCAACGCATCCATCGATTTATGCAAATCTTTATGCAATTTTTAATTGAAATTTAATATTGTAACCGAGCTTATTTTTCGTTGCGTTATTTATTTATATTTTATGGTGGGTTGTGTTGTTGTTGTTGTTGTTATTGTTACTGCTATTTTTTTGTTTTATTTTCTTTGTTGTTGTTATAAATCGATGATGTTTCAATGAAACGCTGTCGTTCCTGGTTGCCTGGCGTGGAGTGTACACGAGACAAAACACGAGGGTAAAAAGCGGGCGAAGGGCAGAAGAGGGTGAAAAAAGGGCGATGGACAAAGGGGGAGAGGGAAGAGGAGAGGGAAGGGGGAGTGACAGTGTTTAAATGTATTAAACAACCATAAAAAGCATTCAATAATAATAATAATAATAATAATAACAATAACAACAACAACGAATACAAAAATACAATAATAATGTTATTAATAATAAAAATAATTACAATAATAATGACAACAACAGCGAAATCATTAAACAGCAACGCTTCAGTAATGAAAATAGCAAAAAACAACATCTAAAAATTTCTCACCAACGAAAATGACGAAAATAATTATTTTTAATTTCATATATTTTTAAGCTATAAAATAAATTAATTCATAAATTGTATTCATATTATTTTTCCATCTCTTTAAAAGAGAGACAAGCCTTTCTCTCTCTCTCTCTCCTCTCTCTCTCTCTCTCTTTCTCTCTCTCTCTCTCTCTCTCTCTCTCTCTCTGCTCGTGTTCTCATTCTCGCATATGTAAATATTGTGTATATTAATTAAATTGTATTAAATATTCTATATAAAATATTGTCTATATTTTATTATTGTATATATTATTTCTAAATGCAATTATATCCGTCCAATGGAAGGCGTGGCACATCTGGTGTTTGCTATTAAAGTATCGAGTTAAAGATTATGCATCTATCAAAGAAATAGAACCCATTTTTCATTAATTTCATTAGTATTATAAAAATTTAATAGATTTATTAAGGGACTAATTAATCACTCTCTCTCTCTCTCTCTCTCTCTCTTTGCTTCTTTCTCTCCGTTTTTTGCAGGTTGCGCTTTTGTCAAATTCAGCTCCCAGCAAGAAGCTCAGTCGGCCATCTCGAATCTACACGGATCTCAAACTATGCCGGTGAGTGAGACAAAAAGTCGAGAGAGAAAAGAGCTCTTCTGGAGAGCAGCTTCTTCAGAGAGCTTTTTTTCATTACAAAACTGAGGAACTTTAAAATGTATTCAATTATAATCGATTATAAGACAGAATCGACTTCTATAAGAAAGCTTTATCATCGACGTAACATTATATTAGTTATAAGTTTATACATCATTTCGAATTGAAGATAATATCATTTAGTGCTTTTATAAATACAATACAAATGCAATAAAAAACCTTCAATTATCGGGGGCTGTTTTCAACACCTCTTTCAGCATCTTCTCTCTACGGAAATTTCTTTAGTTGCAGCTGCTTCTCTTTAATTTAAAACTTGATTCCAATTTTAATTAATTCCACACACAGACAAACTCACAAGCAGCAATACAGCTGTATTCACACACAGATACAATCAATACTTCGCCTCAAGACACACACACACACAAAAAAAACTCCGCAAACGATACGAAAGGATTCGAAAAAAACCACCAAAAAGACTTGGAAATGAGTTCAAAAATAGAACATGGACTATAAAAAGGGGAAGAAGGGAAGAAGAAGAGTGGCGAATAACGAGTCGAGGGTAACGAACACAAGAAAGAAACTCCAAGAATCACATCAAAGAAAATTCATGGACAATTTTGGAAGGTAAACCAAAAAACAAAGCAACAACAGAATAACAGAGAAAAATAATAATCATAAGAGAAGCAACCAAAAAATACAAGTATAAAAGACAGAAGAGGAAGAGGAAAGAACAGAAGAAGGACAGAGGAAGAGGAACAGAAGAACAACCATAAAACAATCACAAGTGAAGAAGAATTGAATTAAAGAATAGTAGAGTAAGAATTTAAACAGAAAAAGAAAGAAAGAAACAGAGAAGAAAGAAACGAAGAAGAATAAAGAAAGAGAAAGTATAAGAAAAGAGGAAGGAAAAAGAAGAATAAAAATGCCTAAAGACAAACAAAGTAGCAAAAACAATTAAGAAAAAACAAAGAAAATTAACAGATAATGTAAAAACCGGAATTGGATGAAAAATTATGAAGAATTCAACCCATAAGAACAACAGGAAGAAGAACAAGAGTAGTGTGTTAAAAGTAATTAGAAAGAGAAGGAAAAAACGTGTTTTCCAGCAAACCGAAAGAGGAAAGGAGAAGAAAAGCAGAAAAAGATAAAGAAAAACAAAAGAAGTGATTTGAGAAAAATAAGACGAAAAACGCCTCCAACTGATTTTCCAATTTAAAGAAAGAAGGAGAAAAAAACGCTGGTGGAGAATTAGTAAACGAGGCAGAAGAAGAAGAAGAAGAAGAAGAAGAAGCAGTGGAAAACCGCCTCAAGCTGTTTTAAACCAATCGATGTTCGGATCCTCGGTTCGTTCATTTGTTTTGTTTCTTTATTGAAGTTTTCTGAAGGAAAAGCAAAGCGGAGAAACCCAAAAAAAGAAAACCCTCAGCAAAGTGAACCGGAAACGGAAGCGGAAATGGAAACAAACTCAGCGAAAAACTGATGAGTTGTGTTGCAATCACACAACGAACTCAATCAAGAACTCAACTCTTCTGTTTGGTGGGTTGGAAAAAGAAAGCAGCGTAGGAAAAAATAAGAAAAGCAGACACACAATCAATACACAGACACACAATCAATACACAGACACACAATCAAATACACAGACACTCAGATAATTAAAACAAGTCAAAGTAAACACAGTCACTCACTCAACTCACTCAACTCACTTCACTCAACTCACTCACTTCACTCATCACGCTTAATGAAGAAAATAAAATAATTTTAAAAAAATTCAATAATTCGAAAATTTCGCGCATTCGTTCTGATGGTCGTCGAATTATTTATCAATTTTCGGTTTATTTCTTTATTTTAATTTAACAAGCAACGGTTTTTTATTGCCTGTTGTATGGTGATGGCGATGATGTTGTTGTTGTTGTTGTTGTTGTTTCTGTTATTGTACGAGTGACTCTTCAGGTGCTGGTGTTATTATTGCATTTGTTGTTGTTGTTGTTGTTGTTGTTCCTTTTTGATGTCTTCCTCTTCTTCCTTCCTTTTGTTTTCCTTCTGCTGACGTCTGTCAGCCGCCTCCGGGTCACAAGGCGGCTGATTCACGCAACAACAACAACAGCGGCTGCTTTTTTGCTCCCCTTTTTTTTAATTTCCTTTTAATTGTTTTTTTTCCTCTTTTTGCTTGTGTTTCTGTTTCTTCTTATTAACATTTATCGCAAAAAAAGGGTTGCTTTCATCATCAAAGCTTTTGTGCCAAAGGGTATCCATTGTTTTTCTTGTTGTTTTTGAGGTTTCTTCAGCTCGTGTGGAACCGAAAGTGTTTATGGGTGTGTGTGTGTCTGTGTGTCTGTGTGTGTGTCTGTGTGTGTCTGTGTCTTTGTTAAACTTAAATGTTGCCGCACTTGACTGCGTTGCCAACGCATTCATTTGCTTATCAACTTCTTAATTACTTAATTTGTGTGAAGTGTTTGTGTTGTGTTCGGTTTTCTTTCATTCTTACATTCTATTTTGTTGTTGTTGTTATTCGTGCTTCGTTTGATTTCGCTGTAATGCCGTTGATGCTGTTGTTGTTGTTGCTGTTGTTGCTGTTGTTGTTGTAGTTGTTGTCGAGTGAAAAATATTTTGGCGAATTAGTGAGCATGTTAATAAAATATGCAGATTAGAATTGGAAAAAACCTCGAATTTCACAGAACTAAAAGCGATTCTTTAATTCGCAATTTATTCTGCTCGAATCCGGCTCGAAACAAACCAAAAGAAGGATTCAATTCAAGGAGCAGCTGGAAGACTTTTCTTTGGGTTTCCTTCTTTCTTTAAACTTTTTCTCAACTCTTTCAAATGGTTTAATTTTTGTGTATTTTACGTGATATCGATTCGTTGAGTGCTTCGCTTTGCTTGGCTACGAGCAACCTTCATACCGTTAATAGAGCACTTTTTCCATAATCCGCCTAAAATCATGCTTTAAAAGATCCAAGCAGTAATAATAATTAAACAACAACAACAAAAGCTTAATATTTGTTGCATTTTTACTTCACTTAAATAGTTTTTAATTCACTTTTGTTGTTGGGGAGCGGGGGGGGGGGGGGGGACCTGAACTAATTAAAGTAGAAGGAATGTGTTAAAACTTTGCGAAAATTCCATGCCTCAAGCAGAAGCATGTTAAAAGAAATAATCACACACACACACAAATACACACACACACACACACAATACACACACACACAAACACAAACGCTCGTGCATTCATTAACACTTCAGTCACAAAAACTGAAAACTCTGCCCGCGGGCGAGGTGAAAAACTACACTCACCACAAAAGTAAGCATCTAGCATTAAATAGAATTATTTTTAAAAAATGTACGTACTGAAAGACAAGCGAGCAGCGGACGAGGAGCGCATTTCTTTGGATTCATTTGGGAAACAACCGAAACGGAGGCAATCTAAAGTTCAAGAGGGGGGGGGCCAACGAACGCTTAAGAGCCTCATTTGTATGCCGTCTCTTTCTTTGTGCATTTTTCATGCGCTTTTTTCCTGCTGTTAATAATGAAACATGAAAAGGAGGAAAATGCGAAAAAATACCCGGCAAAAGGAAGTGCAAAAAAGCAAATATAATTTATTAACGGCGAAGGAAAAAAATTAAAAGTGGCAGCAGCGAAAAAAAGTCCGAGTAATTTTATAAGCAACGCATACAAAGGAACACACACACACACACACACACACACACACCGGAACACTTGCAGCGACCTGTCAAGTGAGCGCGTTCTGTAGAATCATAGACAACAACAACAATAACAACAACAGCAGCAACAATAACAACAACAACAACAGCACCGAGGAAAAAGAAGGAAAAACGCAAAAACTATGAGAGAAAATGCACAAAAAAACACCAAAAAAAGAGCGAGCAAACCTGCAACTAGTACAACACTAATTACCGAGGTGAGCAGCAGCAGAGGATTAACCCTTACCTACCTGGTCGCGTCGCCACTCTCCCCCCTCCACCCCTGGCCTTCCCTCTTCTTTCGCCATTTACTGCAACCCGTACAGAGTACTCTGCAACGAGTAACAAAGCAGCAAAGCAACTAAAAAGTGATGCTTGTCTCAGAGGCGCGCTTTATTCGCGCGTCTTAAGCACCGAACAGTGTTGCCAACTGAAGAGAGGAAAAGAAAGAATAATAAAGCAATAAAAAATACATAACTACATACACTATATTCTTCATATATTGTAGTATACAGAAGCCAGATAATAAGAAGGAACGCGAGCGAGTCTAAAAGCGAGTGAGCGCAAAATTGCTCAGGTGAAGAATTGCAGCTGCAGCGCTTAAATTAAAAAATGCCAAAGAAGGCGCCAAGGAAGAAGAAGATGAGGAAGATGAAGGAGTATAGAACACACACACACACACACACACACACACACACACACACACACATTCGCACATTTGAAATGCTTCTCCGTCAGCTGCGAAAGAATTTAAGTACCTCAAATTAATCTACACAAAAAATTAGCTGCTGCTGCTCTCGCGGCAACATTTAAAAAATGTATTCTTTAGAAAAGTTAGCAGAAAAAATTTCAAATCCAGAAAAAAGGCAGGAAGAATTAAGAAAAGAAAAAAATTGTGGGTCTTTCAAAGTAAATTAATAAGAAAAGCAATTAAAATAAAAAAGAAAATAAACTGAAATCAAATAAAATAAAATGAAAGCAAGTAAAATAAAACAAACTAAAATAGAATAAAATTACACTAAATAAAAAAAGGAGTCAAATAAAAATAACAGCGCCATCAAAGCGCTATGACGTCATTTAAGCTTTAGTTGTATGTCACGAGGATGGCATCGAAACGATGATGATGCTGCATTCATTTGTAAGAATTTTCATATAAGTATTTTCTTGTTGTGGCACTTTTAAAAGCTGCTTTCTTGCGAGCTTCAGAATTTGAGCTCTAAAATTGAAAGACTTCGCTGCTTTTCTGAATACTTTGGTTTTTGTGTGTATTTTTCGCATAATTTAATGCACGTGTACACACACTTTGTTGCACACACACACACACAAACATAGTCTCTCACTTACACTCAAGCCTCACCACCTCCATTTCACTTTGGCTCCAAGTCGGTGGCATTTCTTTTAAGTGTGTCGCGATGTCAGTTTTCATGCCCTCCAGAATGTTCTCTGTGTGTGTGTGTGTCACTCTCTCTCTGTCTCCCTCTCTCTCCCTCTCTCTCATGACACGAGTGCGAGAACAGCAGGTGTTTAAAATAGCATCAGACCAGGTCCCTGTGATTATTGTTGTTGTTGTTGTTGTTGTTGTTGTCTAAGATGATGGTATTGTTCCTCGTGTTGTTGTTGTTGTTGTTGTTCATGGTGTTGTTGGTACTTCTTAAAGCACTCTTCACAAAATTCTTAAGATTTTGTATTATAAACATTTTTTCCTTATTCTACGTTTTTCCGTACATTTTTCCGACTCATTCTTATTTTTATTTCTTTATTCTTTTTTTTTTTTATTATTCTCACTTCGGCTTTTCTTCTCGTTTCTTTTCTTTTATTTTGTTTTCCGTGCTCTTCTTTTAGCACCCTCAATTTTATTATGTTTTATTTTATAGACGATCTTTTGTTAGGAAATCGCAGTGTTGTTGTTGGCCACACCTCTGAGCTGATGTTGTTGGGAACACCTACATGTTGTTGTTGTTGTTGTTTGTCACATATTGATGCTCATAGCAGCGTACCTTGTATTGTATTTGTTTATGTTACGTGTTCATGTGACACTCAATTTACGGCGGTGATTATTTTCGCATTACATCGAGCGTCAACAACAGCAACAACAACAACAGCAGCAACAACAATAAATAAAAAATAAAAAACAGGAAGCATACTTTTAAGACGCCGAAGGAGACACTAAGGAATAAATACGAAATTTTAACAAGAATTAATATCGTTCGGCGTTTACTTTAATTCTAAATAACTGTATATTAAATCAGTAAGACTGAATTCGGAAATTCCATAAAACTATATCTAAAATATTGAGACTATTTCTAGATGTGTTAAATCATTTCCACTTTTAAAATTTCTCTAAGTACTTTCAAAGATGTAGGAAATCCTTTGAAAAGAGAACAAAAAACGGCACACAAAATTTCTGTTGTTAATTTATTTGTGTTGTTTGTGAGATTTTCCTCCATTAAATGAGATTTCGTTTAAGCTGCAGATTAAATGAGGTTGAGAAGAGGTTTCTAATTATAAAAGTTGTTTGAAACAAGGAAGAACTTTTTGTTCTTCTTGCTTTTTACACTTCTTCTTCTTCTTCTTTGATTCCCCATTCAAAGTATGCAAAAATAGTGACTGCAACTTCTGTGTAAATACATCAAAGGCACACACGCACTTCTTCGTCTTTCGTGTTACTCTCACGCACAGTATCCACGTTACTCCTCCCCCTCCCCCTCTCTCTCGCTCTCTCTCTCTCTCTGTCTCGGTCTCAACGAAAGGCGTCGCAACAGCAACCAAATCGATAAACTTTATACGCCGCCATCAATTTCAATTTTCCTCATGGACTGCTTTCAAATAAAGGTAATTTTCTCAGCTGCCAGTTTTCGTGTACCTGGCGCTCCAATTCCTCATCCTTCCTCCCTCCTCCTCCTCTCCCCCTCCTCTCCCTCTCCCTCTCTCGCTCCTCTCCACACCTCGTCATCTGCAATTCGTTTCTAATCTCAATCTGCTAAACTAATTTTCGTTCATATCCTGACAGTGAAATTGGCACGAATTTTTCAGCTGCCACACATGCCTCTCTCGCGTGTGTGTGTCTGTGTCTGTGTCTGTGTTTGTGCGCGTGTGTGTTTGTGTGGGTGAGAAAGTAACAATATCCTTGTGATGTTGTTGTTGTTGCTGCTGCCTCTGCGAATACTTGAACGCGTCTCTTTGAATCTACCTTCGAATTCGTTTACTTCAGTCACGTTTTTGCATGAATTGCTTTTTGGCTGGTTAAAGATATTTTGCACACTTTTCGGAGTCGACGGGATACACCACCTTCTGGTGTACCACTCGCAGCTCTCTCTTTCTCTCTCTCTCTCTCTGCATATCCATCTCCCTCCTTCTGTCCACCTCCCTCCCTCTCTCACTCACTCGTCTTTTATTGAATCTCTCTCTCTTGGCCTCTTGGAACCTCCATCGAACGTCTCTTTCATTGTGTATCATTCTTTCTCCACCCTCTCCCTCTCTCCCCTCTCTCTCCCTCTCTCCCTCCTCCATCGAACTCCTTTGGGATCTACTGTGAAGGAATTCAAAGAGATCTCTTTTCTTCTGCGAGACTACAAGCGACACACATCCACCGCTGCTGCGATTTAAAGTGTGGTTGCCGAAGATGCATCGACGAATAAATTTCATTCCGTAGAAAGATTGGAATAAATTGCAGAGTTGCAATGAAAGCAGAAGAAAAGGCAGAAAGCAGAAACTGAAAACTGATCACTTTAAGAAAAGCAGAATGGAATTGAAGAAGAAAATAGAAAATGGAAAAAAATATAAAATTACAAAGAAAAACTGGAAGAGGAATTCGACAAACTGAAGTAAGAATCACAACAAAGAGAGGCAGAGAGAGAGAGAGAAAAGAAGGAAAGAAGAAGACAAACTGAGAGTGAGGCATCTCTGATCAGTTTCTCGCAGTTTCGTCTCTATGAAGGCATCACATTAAAATCACATGAAATCGTTGACGTTCTCGCTGTCGAAACCTAAAACTATGCTTTAATAAATAATAAAGCAGCGCTTATATCGTATATCGTATTTTTTTGTCGCTTCTCTTCTTGTAGAATACAGCAAACGTTGAGAGCAACACATCATTATTCTGGGTGTCGTCTTTTTTGCCCTCTTTGAAGGTTGTTTTTATAAAAAGCTTTTAAGTTTTATAGCGAGAGCTAACGAGAAACGAGAACTGAGAAGAAAACAAATAACGACAACAATAACAAGCACTAAAATAAGGCAGAAACATTAGTCTGAGTAACGGGATAGTTTGAAGATAATAACAATGACAACAACAATAACACAAACACAAACAACAACAATAACAACAACATCAGCAATAACAAGATGCAGTCACTAACAACGCCTGCAGTTAAAACAGTTCATCTTCATAAAGAGGTCAGATTCGCTCGTAAACTTCAAATAAACTTAACTGCGGTTCGTGTTGCTGTAGCTGTTGCTGTAGCTGTTGCCGTTGCTGGCTCTTCATCATCGTCAACAACATCAGTCGATGCGGCAAGGGCAACAACTAGAGTGGGGCGCGGGACGGGGCGGGGAGGGGCGGGAAGGGTAGACATCGGCGATCGTAGAAGAGCAAAGACGAGCAGAGACGAGCAGGGAAGAGAGACCAGCAGAGACAACAGAAGCGGCAGAGACAGCAGAACAGCTGCGTTTCTTATTTTGAGTTCTTACCTCTTCTTCATCGTCATCATCCTCTTCTTCTTCGTCATCATCCTCCTTTTCTTCGTCATCATCCTCCTCTTCATCGTCATCATCCTCCTCTTCACCGTCATCTCCCTGCTCTTCTTCGTCTTGTTTTCCCCCGTTTTTTCGTAGGTTTTTTCAAAGTTATCAGGAAACTTTTCTGATATAATTTTTTATGAGCTGCTCTAAAAATTTCATGACTGAGCGAACAAAAGTTCACTCAAAGAATTACAATTAAAAAGAAATAATATAAAAAGTGTGTATATAAAACAAAAGCGAGAGAGAGAGCGCGAGAGAGCGAGAGAGAAGCAATATAAAGTTAATCGAAATAGTATAAAAATGCATTAAAAAAACCTGCCTGCCAGCGATTCGATGCGTTCATTGAAATGCTGCTTGAAGCTGCAACAGCTGCATCAACAGCAACTACAACAACAACAACAACAACAACAACAACACCAGCAACAACAACACCAACAACTGCAGTAAAACAATTTACACATTTCCGGAAGTAAAACAGTTCTGAACGCACACGAACAAAAACTCGCCTGCGAGCAATAAACTGAAAGCGGAAATGACGTCACTGTCAAAACTTGCGCTTGTCTAAATATAGTATTATACTATATACATATGCGTGTGTGCGTGTGTGTGTGTGTGTGTGTGTATAATGGGAGTTTATGTATGAGTGCTTGCTTTCTTCCGTCCTTCCGTCCTTCCTTCCTTCCTTCTTTCCTTTTCTTTCCTTTCGCCCACAAAAAGGCGGACATCCTTGCAGAGTGTACATTAAGTGGACTTTCGCGGGGGCCGCACTTAAATCATAAAAACGCACTCTCCAACAGAGCCACGTCGCTCCAAGCAACAACGACGACGCCATTTGCAAGGATCATTAAAATGAAGCCAGGAAGAAGAATACAAGAAACCTAAAGAAAAAGCGAAATCTTAAAAGAAAACTCATTTAAGAACCTTAGAAAAGGGGGAAAAACAGAGAGCGATCCAAAAATAAAAGCACACAAAGCAAAATAAGCGTCGAATGAGTCTCGTGTAAAATTAGGCGAGTTCCAAAAATTTTAGTGAACTCTTCAAATATTTTAAATTCGAGACATTTTGCAGATTGCAAAAATAAAAGAATATTCGAAACATTTTCATTTTTTTGGGGCTTTTTTTGGCATTCGTTGTTCGCTTCTCACTTTTGTTCATCTGCGTGAACTTTGAACCATTTGTTCGCTGTTTAAATGTACTTCGGGGGAGGGGGTGGGGGGTGGGGGTAGGCGGGCGCCCCTGCTCCTGATGACGACCTTCTTGCCTTCAAGTTATGAAAAATAATACGAATATCAAAACAAAGTCGTCGTCAAATTCAACGAAACTATAAAAAGTTTTCTTGTTGTTTTGTGGTGACGAGAAGACCAAAAAAAAAGCGAATTTCATTTTTTATGATTTGTCTGCTCGACGGCATCAGGAACCCGAAAGGATGCAACTCAGATTTCGGACTCTGGTGAATTTAGCACTCTGGATGCGAGATTTATGCAACATAAAGTAAGGCAACATGACAGCGATGACAAATCGCGAAATCGAGCCACGCTCGGAATGCTTCTGATTTCTTCTTCTTCTTCTTCTTCTTCTTCTTCTTCTTCTTCTTCTTCTTCTTCTTCTTCTTGTTGCTGCTGCTGCTGTTGTTTTTGTTGTCATCGTGATGGTGGTATAAAAAGTTGTTGTTGCTACAGTGTGTCCAACGGAACAGTCAAGGGATGGGGGGGGGAGGGGGAGAACTTAAAATCGTACAAATAATACATAAACTAAATAAAGTTGATAGAAGAAAAAGCGACGGCGAAGAAGGAGAAAAGAAAAGAGTTTCCTCTGTAGTTCGGAAAAATTTATTGCTTGCTTTTTGGCGCCTTTTATTTCACTGCAACGTCGCACCAGCAGCAGCTGCTCATAAAAAAGCATCGCCAAATAATAATAACAGCATGCAACATGCAACATGCAGGCGTTGCATAGATTTGCATGTAAAATATATCAGACATAAAAAAGGCAGCGCTCCGGAAACTGTGCTGTACACACACACGCACACACGCACACACGTACACACACGTAGTCTCAAATACTCATGCATAAAAGCACAAGTTATGTGAGAAAAATAACCCAACGTTCCTTCCTTCGTTTCATTAAAGAACATCAACAGAATAACAACAACAACAACAAATAATATTTTCCCTATTTTTCCAAGAATTTTTTTTTGCTTTTTCTTGGTTTTTGTCGATGTTTTTTCGATGTTTTTTCTTAATACTCGTCTGAAGTCGCTTGTCTCAGACCGAAGAGCAGCCGAATATTTTTTGTAACCTCTTCTTTCATAGTTTTTGTCTTCTTTCCTTCTTAATTTTGTATGAAATATTTTAATATTTTTACAGACTCTTCTTTAATTCTCTTTTACTTTAACTATTTATCTATATTATTTACAATAAATATAGAAAGTTGTATCGTACTTTAACCTTTTTTAATTGGGTTTAATTTTTCATTCAATTTTATTTTCGCCTTTCTTAAGTTTTCTATTATTCTTTACTTGTTTCTTATTTTCTTTCTGTTATTATTTTTTATGCTTTCTATCTGTTGTTGTTTTTAGTGTTGTTGTTTTTTTTTTCCCTGTCAGTCTTTCTGTTATTTTAGCAATTTTTCTTCATTTCTGGCGCTTTGTTCTGCTTTGTTTTGTGAGCTCCGTCAACGTCGTCGTCTTCGGTATCTCCGGAGACTGATTGTGGCTCAGCTTCTTATTATTCCCCCGCCCCCCCACCTTCCACTCTCGCCGTGCTTCGTTCTGCTGCTTCCTCTTCGTTGCTGTTTCACTACGTCTCTGGTCGCCCGGGTCCACCCGCGCCTCTTCGCTCGTGTCACTTGACGCAGCGCGCACGTTGCATCGCATGAAACGTCTTTTACTTTAGCCTGACATTGACGCTCTCCGAAAGCACACTTTCAGGAGTAGCTGCAGTATTTTTTTTTATTATATCCCCAGCGGGGTGCCTTAAAAGCATCCGGTGCGCCGCGGCTGGCAAACTTTGTATCGCAGCAGCATATTTTCGGCTCTTTTCTTTTCTTCTTCCCTTCAAATTGTTGGCTCCGTGGAAGAGCATCCAAGACGGATTTCAGTTGTGATGCACACTTTTCGGTGGCTACCAATATTAAAAAGATGCAGATGAGCAAATTCGTTGTTTTGTTTTCAGCAAAACGTTCCAAATCTAACAACAACAACAGCAACACTAACAACAACAACAACAACAGCTCATTCAATCTTAGGTTAATTGCTTTTCATATTTCCAAAAAAATAATGCAATAGAAAAACTTTGAAAAAGAAACCAGCCGATGGCCCACCCCATAGTTTCCATCTTTCGCTGATTTTAAGCATGTTTTACCCTATTTTTATATACATTTTCAACTAAAACATTTTTCATGAATTCGTGAGTTGGATTTAATAAAAAAGAACAACAACAAAACACTGCAATGCATTAGATTTAATTTTTGGTTCTTCTTCAGCAGTTTCAGCGATCAACAACTTCAAGTTTTTTCACATTTCTAACGAAAATTGCATTCATTCAATTTCCGGCATCGTTGATGTTTGTTATCGTTGCAACTTCGATGACTATTTTTCATTTCCGCCGAGTTTGAAAACTGCCTGCAAAACAACATCATCAACTGAGTCCCATTCCACCTGCTCGTATCACTCTCTCTCGCTCTCGCCATCCTTCGATTCTTTTCAACCTCTCTTCACACTACCTCCACCCCCCCCCCCCCCCCCCCTCCCAGCCCCCTCCCCTTACCGCTGTCCCGATTTGCTCGCGTTCGCATTACGTGCCAATGATGACAATTTTGCGAATTAAATTCTTTTTTTCTTCTCACGTTTGTCATTTCTTCTTCTTCTTCTTTCTTAGTTGAAGTTTTCAACTTTTTGCTAACAACAAAAAAAACACGCCGCCGTTTTTATTATTATTATTATCATTATTATTATTATTTTGCTAGCATGAAAACAGAATGAAGAAGAAGAAGAAGAAGAAGTTGTTATGTTTTCTATGTTTTCGGTATGTTTCTGTTTTTGTCACTTTTTCGCTTTTCTATTCTTCGTCTTCTTCGTCGTCTTCTTCTTCTTCTTCTTCTTCTTCTTCTTCTTCTTCTTCTTGTTCTTCTTCTTCTTCTTCTTCCTCATGCCGAAGAAGGCATGAAAATTCTTTTCCACTCATATTTGTTTCGTCCAATCGCTCCATGTTGTCGTTGTTGTTGTTGTTGTTGTATTGTGAATGTTTGTATTTTTGTTGTGCTTTCAACAAATATTCGCCCTTGTCTACAATTTCAATAAAATTTTATTACGAATTCCGGTTTCATTTACTTTAATTTTTTTTTTTCTTCATTTATTTATTCATTTTTATTTTTTTCTTCTACTTCTTCTTCCTTTGTTCGGTGTTTTTATTTGAAATCGATAATATTGTCAAATGCAGCTACTATAAGAGAAAAGCAACAACAACAACAACGATGACAAATATAATAAGAAAAAAGAAAAGAATAGAAAATAAGAAAAAAATACAATAAGAATGTAAATGAGAATGAGCAATGATGATGGTGATGATGATGATGATGATGACAACAAACACAACATGATGATGATTATATGGCCGAATTGATAACAACAACTACAGCCATAAAGAAAATATTGCAAAACAATAAAAAGTACAACAACAACAACAACAACAACAATAAGGAGCGTATAAAAACAATCAGATAAACAAGCAAACGCAACATTTTCTACAATATTTTCTCATCAGCAACTCATTCAGTTGCATACTTTGAGGCGCTTCTGTCCCCAGCGTCTCTTCTTTCGTTTAGTCTCATTTTCATTTCTTAAAGCTTACGAAATATTAGCGTGGTAGGCGAAAACGTCATCTTAACAGAGAAAAACATCCACTGAGCACCGAAAATACTGTCACAACCAACGTCATTGCTTCATCCATTTCAACGATTCTCTTCTTTTTTAATAATCGTTGTTTTTAATGATGGACGATGGTTTCTGGACTCCGATTTAAAGGATTCAAGTATGATATCAAAAACAGATTTTAAGGAGTTTCAAACCAACTTGAAACCTAAAATAATATCAAAAACTTTAATTTTTGCCAACCTTTTTTTAGTGTTTGCCTTCATTAAGTCTTCTGATCCTTCCTTGTATCCTTGCTCCTCATCCACCACGAAATTCCCCACCGAAATTCCCTCTCCCGAAACAATCGACAGAATGAAGGTTATTTTTTTGTTTCTGATTTCCTAGAAGAAAATTCTTCTTCTGCTTTAATTTCTTATTTTTTATGGTAAAAGAACAACCAACAGCAATTAACAGCTGAGAAAAACAAACAAAGCGAAACACAAACAAAAAAGAATCCCAAACAACAGCAACAACAACGACAACCGAAATCCGCTGAAATCTCCTAAATAGCAGCTAAGAGAGGGTCTGCAGTTTGTTGAGGATCGAGAAGGTTGTTAAAAATTAGAGAAAAAAGATAGAAAACAACAAACAACAGGGACAGCTTTTCTTGTTACTCGTACCAACAACTCGTGGTAACAAATTAAAGCCTTCCATAATGGTCACAAAAAAGATCTGTTTAAATACGTACCTTGTATGTACCTTCAGTTCTAATTATGTGAAGTATAGACAGCTAAATACGAAAGTTAAACTGATATAACAAGGATATATTGTAGTGTATTGTTGAAAGAAAAGGGAGAAATGAGAAGAATCAAAATCGTATAAGAAAGACATAATTACAACACAGAAAGAAGGAATAAAATCAAAATATAGACGCCTTTTTTGGCTACAAGTGCGTTAAAATATCTTATATAACATGAGAATAAATATCTCAGCTTCTTTACTTAATTCTTACTTTCGATACGTTACACACAAACACAGACACACAAACACAGACACACACACACATACACATACACGTATACATACATATTTCCCAGAGGTACATATGTGTGTATATACCATTACATTTAACTAGAAGTAAAAGTATACCATCCAAATGTGAAAAGTTCATTGAAAGTTTACTAGTAGAAATGTTGATCGTATTATTATAGTTGTTTTTAACTGTAACTCTTTTTATTGTTGTTTTTATTATAGTTGATATTGATGTTGCTGTTGATGTTTAAAAGAATATACATATATTCATTAAATTTGAATCATTAAAAACAACTTCCATCGTCTCGTTCATGTTTCAGAACGGAAGAAAGTGAAGTTAGCGTAAACTAAGAAGAGGGAGACAGAGAGATAGACAGATAGAGAGAGAGAGAGATAGACAGATAGAGAGAGAGAGAGAGAGAAAAGGAAATAGAGAAATAAACAGAGAAACAGGAAGGCAGGAATGGAAGGGAGAAAATATGCTGTCCGTATAATGAACTTAATATGATCTCAGAAAGCATGCTCCCGTTGAGGCTGAAGTCACTTCAGGGTAAAAACAAGCGACATCCACATCGACATCCACATCGACACCCACATCGACATCCACATCGACATCCACATCGACGTCGTTGATTGTTGTTTGTTGTTTGCATCAACGTCGCGTCGGCGTCTTTAAGGATGCCGATTAGAGACATATTCAAGCTACTCGCATGTGTTGTTAGAAATTCACTTTTATTCAGTACTTGTGTATGCTAGTGTACGAGTATGTGTGAGTGTAGGGTATCCGGACCGCAGCTCAGGGAATGCAGAAGTTAAGCGCACTAACTTTTGTGTTCAAAACAGTTCAAAAAAACGCTTCAAGCTGTTTGTAAAGTGCACCCTCGCGCATGTGTGTATGTGTGTATGTGTGTGTGTGTGTGTCTATGTTTGTGTTTGTAGATTACGAGAGTCTGACAGTAGTTCTGGAAGCTTATATCTTGTGTTTTAGAGTAGAGTAGACAATGAATTGTTGCAATACAAACATATATAAACACATACACACTCTCAAAAACACTCATCTTGCTTTTAAATGAAAACTTTACCCTACAATAAGTAATCCAACAAATCATGTTTTCCTTTAAAAAAATACATAATACAGTCGTCCCTCGAATTACGAGAAATCAAACAAGAAAAAAGACTTCAATAAAGTCGAAACAGGGCAGGAAATTCAATAAAAAAGACAGAGAAAGAAGAATGACGACAGAGACAACATAATAAGAGTCAAACTCAACCTGCACTAAATTAAAATCAAATGTTAATCGCAGCTCTAAATTAATTAAACTCGGAACACTAAAATGTCAAAGACTCAATTAAAGTTTAATGCGCCGAGCGCGGGACTGAACTCTAAATACACAGAGAGAGAGAGAGGGAGAGAGAGAAAGAGAGAGAGAGAGGGAGAGAGAGAGGGAGACAAACAAGGACGCTGGCAACGACAACAGAGCGACAGCAACGCGACAGTGCAGCGTTGTGCAATAATTTTTAATTTACAATTTCAATCAGTTTTAATCCTAAGAGCAAGCGGACACGCAGCCCGGAGAAGGGCGGCTGGGCGGAGGGGTGGAGGGGCGGAGGAGCGGCGATGAACTACAGTATCTGGGAAATAAATCAAAGCACAACAGCAGGAGTTCGGCTCCGAAAAACACTGATTTTGTGAAAAAAATCGTACAATTTAAGCGCATCCGTACGTGAGCGACTTAAGCTTTAATCCTCTAGTCTAAGGATAAGGGCGGGAGGGTGGTGAGGGGAGGGGAGAAGATCTTCTGCTTTCTATGGACACAGAGGAATAACAGCGGAAACAACAACAACAACAACTGCACTGCCATTGAGTAGATACTCGCAGATATTCTTATCAGCAGCTCCACAAACAGCAGCCGCAACAACAACAACAACAGCCACAGCGGAAGAAGAAGAAGAAGAGGAAGAGGAATAGGAAGAAGAAGAGCAAGAGGAAGAAGAAGAAGCAACAACAGCCGCCCCGTTGTTATTCATGTCGTCAAACTTTGTATTGAAGTTACGGTCACCCTGACCGTTTCGATCCGATTTCCGCAGAGTTCAGCGTGCTCACAAGCCACTGAATGAATTTACGAGCGACTGGAGGAATTAAGAACAGCGACAACAACAACAACAACAGCGACAACAACAACAACAACTATAATGTAGCAACACGTCGAACAACGGCGCTAAAACAGAAACTCATCAGGATTACAGTCGCGTCCGTCGCGCGTCGATGCGTTGATTCAGCTCGCAGCGATTTAAATCCCCAGTCGTTTAAGTAACTGTTTTTGGTGTTGTTTGCATTGTTCACTGTTGCTGTTGTTGTTGTTGTTGTTGTTGTTGTTTTCGCTTCACCTCTAATTCGTTGTTCTCTGCTGATTATTTAGTTTGTTGCTTCTCGTTTGTTCCACGCGACTGTCGCTGTTGTTGTTGTTGTTGTTTTTAATAGCGACGCCGTTTTCCTGGTTGATGTGGTTTTCCGCAGTTGTTGTTCTTCTCTATCACTCATCTTCTTTCTTTTTTTCATCATTTTAGACTGCTTCTAAAGTCGCTTCGCTCTGCTGTTTTTCTTTATTTGATGTCGTTGTTGTTTATTTAATCGTCATCCGCTCTTCTTCTTCTTCTGTCTTGTTTTTTCTTAGTTTTTCCGGTTGTTTTCTTTAAGTTGTTTTTTATTTAGTCCTGTATTCAGTATCCATGGCATTGTTTCTATCAAGTTTCAGTACTTTTTTATTTATTCAATTTCCGGGTTTTCCCCGTATTCTGATTTTCTTTTCAATCTTCTCTGCATTTTTTAGATTTTATATTAGGCAAAATCTGCAACTCCCCCCCAGCCTGCTTTTCGTCCCGTCACTCTTCTTTAAATGAAATTTTAAATGAAATTTTAAATCAATTTTTTGTATTCTTACTTCGGGTGGGAAAATTTAACCAAACAAGAAAAGAAAACCTTGCATCATTTTATGCTGACCTCAGTAAACATTGATGAATGTACAATAGTAATAACAAAAAACGCTCGTTGTGCACCCCCCCCCCCCACCCCCCTCCCCCCATCAGCCGCAATGTTGCCCTGGTGCATAATTAAAATGTTGCAGAGTTTTCGGAAGTTTGTCCCGAGCAAACACGTTGCTCAGCAACGGCGAACACGGCTCAATTGTTGGTGGTTTTTAAGCATTCTATTAAATGAGGAGTTTTAAGATTTTCCCGGAAGAATGAGAGGGGAATAGAGAGAGAGAGAGAGAGAGAGAGAGAGAGAGAGAGAGAGAGAAAGAGGTTCTACTTAAAGCACTTCAACATAATAGATTTCTTAATTAAATGAAATATTTGTTTCGTTGTTTTTAAGTTTTTGTAGTTGAATACTTCACTTTGTTGATATTACAGTCGAAATGCCGAATTCGCTGTCTATGTTCGTTGTTATCTGCAAGGACTCTTTAATAATTAAAGCTTAAGCTTGTCGATTTTTCAAAACATCTCTTAAATTCGAGTTGAATTCAAATAAAACTTAACTACAGACGAAGAAGCGGAGAGAGTGAATGGATTTTTGAACTCCGTAATCTTCTGTTTTCATTGCTACGGACAGAGGAACCCTTTTAATGAATTTCCAATGCAAACTCTGAGGAGATAATTCTATGCCACAGAGAAAAAAGGCTCAGCCATAAAGTATGCAATTAAAATTTCACTTAAACGATTAACATCCCGTTGGGCGGGTAAACGAGTGGGTGGGTGACAGAGAGAGAGAGAGGGAGGGAGGGGGGGGGAGAGAAGAAGGGAGTCCATCCGTAAATACGAGTGAGTGTAAATTCAGATCTAAATGCTTGTTTGCTTGTGCATTAGTTACGTCATTTTTCTTAGTTGTTGCCGGCACACCAACTCCCCCCCCCCCCCCCCCCCCCCCCGCCTCACAGAGGAAGGATGCATGCCGAAGGATTTGCCGATGTCAGTTGCGATCGAGTTCATTTCCATTAAGATGCAAGTGCTAAATGCTTGCTGTGTGTGCTCCTGCTCCTGCTGCTGATGGTAGAACAGCTACGAACGCACATAAAGACACACACACACACATACACTCACATTTTGACCAGCACACAGAAAAGCCATTACTGCTGCTGGCCATACAACATCGAGCAAAAGTGGCCCGCAGCCGGGACAACAGTCAGACGTCCGACGTCCGACGTCCGTCCCGTTGCCAAGCTGGCTCTTTATCATTCACTGCTGCCGACAGCAACGTCTTCCTCAGCCGGTGCTATCTTTCATTATTACCACTCCTCAGTGCCCCACAAGGGCAACCCTCCCCAGTGTGAGATGAGTTGATATCCCTGAGCAAACAACGCTTCAAGGCTTCAAATGGGTCGGAAAACGAAGAGCTGAGGGCGGTGGGCAAGGAAGGGGATGGGGCGGAGGAGGGGGAGAAGGAGGGAAGGTAAAGTAAGGCGACAGGAAGGTTGAACAAGACACTGCCACGTCGCTGTCCTGCGACCAAGCGACCCCAAAGCAAGCGGGTTTCCGTTCCGAGCCCGGACCGAGATTCCAATGTAAACGCAAAGGCAATTTAATCCAAAACGTGCCTCAACATATCAGCAACTTAATAATTTTTAATTGATACATTAAACGCAAGGCAAACAGTACGAGCGCCGGATCGAGACCGAGACCCACGGCTGCCCCGGATTATCGCAGGCCGCGCCGCGCCGCCCCTCCGTGGAGATCATGGAGCGAAACGCATGATGGGAGGAAGCCAGCAACAGTGAGGCTTTTAAATCGTGCCGAGCTTAATGCGAAGTCCACAGTTGATCCCTTTATTAATATATAATATTTGTAGAAATATTAGGGAAGATTTTGAGGAGCATCGCCATCAGGAGCGGCGCACAGGAACGCGAGCCAAAAGGAGCGGCCGCCGGATCCAGTGAAGCATCATCATCCTTATTAGCATCACCAGCAGCGTCCACACCGTCCTCATCATCTGGTCCACTGCATCTGGTCGAATGGATTCACTGAAGTGTAGCGAAGCATGTCGAATTTTCGCATATTTATTCAGTTTTTCCCTCGCCACACAAGAGCAGGCTGTGCAATAAAAATGCTGCATATTTTTAGGCAACTCTGGGGTTTGTTTGGCGTGCGTTTATTTACGCTGTGACGCATAATAAAAACTGCTTAACGTGGAAGTCCCAAAAGTAGGCAACATTGTTTTGATCTCTGGCTTTAATAATACGAAAACATTGGATACTTTTATCACAAGCAACACATGTGCCACGTGATTATTTTGTATAAAATATTTGAATATAAACAGCGACGATTGTACAACAACAACAACAACAACTGAAGCTATCCTTCACACACACACACACACACACATAGCAGATAAAAAAACATTAAAAAGTAAGAACAGAACAGAAACAGAATTATGATGGCTACAATTAATCGGCAGGAGATAATAATAACAACAGCAACAACAACAACATTCACAACAACAACATCCACAAACAATAAGCCAACAACATGGGTTTTTTTTAGGCCCCGATTAGAAATATTAAAAAAAAAAGTGGAAGGAGAACTAAAGTGAAAAAAGCGTTATGATGACTTTATTAATGCACCAGACTGGGCTGAAGCAGATAAGGACGGAAACAAAGAGGAGGGGGGGGGGGGGGGGGAGCAAAGTGGAAGGAGGTCGAGAGAGTGGGAGAGACTGAGAGGGAGTGAGAGGGCGAGTGGTCGAGGTTTCAGAAGGATCTGGTTAACAAATTAAAAACATTAACAGCTAAAGCAAACAATTTCAGGCCGTGTTTAGACAACTGCAACAACAACAACAACAACAACAACAAGAAGACAAGTAAGAAGAAGATAAACAACAACACAACGAGTTACAACAGCAACAATAGCAAAACTCAGAACTTCCGCTTTTTCCATTTGAGAGCCGTGGAGAAAAAAGATGCCTGGCTGCACAATTTCAAGAGCAGGCACTCCACTCCACTCCACTCCACTCCACTCCACTCCGCTCCGCTCATCCATCTGACTGACTGACTGACTGATAACGTGGCTGGCTGACTGACTGAGCGAATGAGTGGGAGGCTAGCCGAGGAGTGGGTGGGTGCTTCAGAGATCGACTGAAAGACCACTGAGTGACTCTCTGAATGAATGACTGGCTACGAAGTGATGAAAAGAGGGATGTTTTTGCAGGGTGGGAGGATGGTGCAGGGAGGAGATGGGTGACTGACATGGACCGGCTGCGCTCTGCCGTCGTTAAAAAACCGTTACATTTTGCCAAAGCTCACTCATTATTTTTTTCCAACGAACTGTTGCTCATTTTGTGTACGCCGCTGTTTGTATTTGTTTTTGTTCGCGTTGTTGTTGTTGTTGTTTCAGTTGTTGTTGTTGTTGTTGTTGTTGTTTCAGTTGTTTGTGCATACTTTTTCATGTCATGTATTCGAGCTTTTTTCTGCATTCTATTTAATGTTCATTCATCGCATTTCAACTCGTCTCGTTTCAATGACTGGTTACTTTGTTGTTGTTTTTTTTGTCGTTGTCGTTGTCTTTATTGTTTTACATGCTTCTCTCTTTAAATTGTGCAAATATTTGTCGACAAAATGGAAAGATTTTATGTTGTTGTTGCTGCTGCTGATGATGATGATGATGATGATGATGATAACTCTTCATCGTGAAAATTCTTTCTATGCTTTAGACGCAAGGTACACCTGCTTCCTGCTTCCTCAGGGAAGACCTGCTGTAAGGCCTCTTATGGCATCACATGCATAAAAACTGAAGACGGTTTTTTCTGTCACGCTTTATAATCCACTGAATGATCCTTCCTTCCAATTAAAAACTTCATAAAGACTGACTTTTATACGCTTTTTCATTCGTTTTTCTTTCACAGTCAAATTAGGTAAATAAACCGCTATTTTATCGCACTTAAAAATTAAATTGTTTTCTTTCAAATTAAATTCCTGGTTTTATCTCTAATATTCTTGTTTTCATTCCAGGTAAGTTTCTGCTCTACGAATTTTTTAATTGCTCCGAAAACAACAAAAAACACGCACAACACACAAAATGTGAGTAAAGATTTCATTTTATAGCTTTTGACATTATAAAGAGTGAAAGAGAGAGCATGAGAGCGAGAGAGAAAAACAATTGATAAAATTAAATGAAATAAAATAAAATAAACGCGAAGCGAAAAGGAATTATGTTAAAAAACCAACTAATAAAAAAAATTGTAACTAAAGAAACAAACACATCATAAAAACAGACACAGAAACACAGGAGCAAATAATAATAAGACAACAACAACAACAACAACAACAACGACTTCTTCCATTAAAAACATGACTAAACTCATCTCAACAGGATCTTTTCTTATAAAGAAAAGGATATCCGAGAGTAGAATATTTGAAAAAATGACGCATGCAACCGGAGAATCAGGAGCAAAAGGAAACAAAAAAATAATCCTTTTTGCCTGCTTCGAAGTCCTGCAAAGGATACCTCAGCAAAGAAGTGGAACACACACACACACACACACATATTCACACATCTTCTCACTTCTCGTCTCTGCGATTTCTTGTTGTTGTTGCTGCTTTTGATTTTGATCTTCCTTCTGGCTACAATTATTGCCGGAATCATGAAGAAGAAGAAGAAGAAGAAGAAGAAGAAGAAGAAGAAGAAGAAGAAGAAGAAGAAGCAGTAAAGGAAGAAGCGGTGGCAGCATCTTCTTCACGAAAGTGCACAAAATTAGAGACCGAAGTAAGACACAAATTCACTCATTAACAAGCATTTCTAACAAGGATATCGTCCTGAAGTTATCCCGAAGCAATCCAATCAGCAGCGCCAAGAAGAAGAAGAAAATCAGGACGGCGAAGAAGCTGGAGGAGAAGAACAAGAAACAGACGACGATTGACTCGAGACTTCTTGCAGGCAGGACAGGAAAAAGCAGAAAAAATGGAGACGACGATGATGACGAAGAAGACAATAAAGAAGACTGCGATGGTGGTGATGATGAAGAAGAACAAGAACCATGCCAGTTAAAACACAGGATATGAAACACTCACACGAAGGATATCAAAGAAAAGTAAGCAACGACGCGCAGAGAGGAAAGAAACGAAAGACTTTCAAAAATATCCTGAACAACTGATGGAGAGAAATTGAAGAAGACAGACACATGAGCACAGTACACACACACACACACACACACACACACACACATTCTGCGAGAAGCTATTAGTTAAGAGTTACATTTAAAGGAAAACGATTCCATGCAAACGCAAAAAAAAATTAAATTTAAACAGAGAACGCAAAAAAATAGAAACAAAAAACTGAAGGATTCAAAAATAAAACATTTAAAAAAGATTCACAGAAATCCGTATAAAGAGATAAACAGAAACGCGGAGCATAGAAGAAGACGAAGAAGCTGCAAAATATACTAAAATATAGAAAGAAAAAACGACGGAAGAAACAAGAGAAAAGCTGCCGAGAAGAAGGGTCGAGAAGAAGAGGAGGAGCAGTAAGAGTAGGGGAAGGAGGAGGAGCAGCGTTTCCGGTGGCTTCAGCAACGATTTCAATTTTCATTTTCGCACAAACTGCGAAAACAATTTTTAATTAACACGCTTTGTTGTTGGTTTCTACTTTGTTAGTTTTTTCTTTTTCTTTTCTTTTATTTTATTTTTTCTCTTCTTGATGTTATATGATGAAAAATTACGATGCTTGCGTTGTCTCGAGTTCAGAGGGTCTCGAAGCTAGAACGTTGTTATTGTTGTGAATGAGGAGTGGGATGGAAAGGGGATTTTTTCCTGCACAAAATATTGTATAAGCAAAAGGATAAAAACTGCAAACACACTCAAAATATATACAAGAAATATAGGATCTGTAGAATAGAATAAATTAGCTAAAATAAAAAATGCACAAAAACAGAGTGTGGAAAAATGTGAGGAGCACTTTTAAGAAATCCACTAAAAACACTGTTACAAATGAGTTTGCAATGGAAGAGAAAAATTTAGATAAAAACATTAAATATTTGATATTTAATAAAGGAGTTAAAAGGAGTTAAAAGGAGTTAAAAATAAAGTTAATTCTAAGAATCGGAATTTGAATCCCATCGATTAAATCGATTAAATGAATAAATGACTTTTCTAATGAATAAATAAACTACGAATTTAATACATAAATTAAAGTTATGCAATTGAAATTTTTAAACATATCTACGATATTTTATTATAATTTATTAAAAAGAAATTCTGTGTGTAGTTTCCATTGAATTCTCTTGAATTATGTTTGTTATTGTATTGAATATTTTATAACAATTTTTATTTGAAGCTTATAATAATCGCATAAAGTAAAATAATTGACATGGAAAACTTTCTTTGACATTTTTTAATTGGTATTTATTTTGAGTCGATTTTTCTGGCCTCCTCCAGTTTTTCCAAAGATTCGTTGTTTGTTTTTTTTCGTTCATGTCGAAGGTCTTTTTTTCGGTTTATTTGGCCTGTTGCTCTAACGTCATCCGTAACACATGATGACTGGTCTGGTCTGCCAGTGAGTCTGTGTTAGTGAGTGAGTGTCTGTGTGTGTGTATTTATTGTGTGTTTGTGGTTAACATGTGCGTTTTTCCCGCTGTGACAATTTTGTGGTTTACGCTTTACGCTTTCCGTTTTTAATATTGTTTCCCCCCCCCCCACCCCCCTCCCCTAGCCACATAAATACAACAACACTTGAGTACAACAACAACACATAAATAAAGAAAAGCTTCCACATGAACTTGTATTTTTCGAAAGAAGAAGCAAACAATTTTGGGCCATTTTAAAATATTTGAAAAGCGACGACGACATTTTTGAAAAATTTTCGTTTATTTGTCAGATGGGTTTGTCTCCATGGTTGCCACATGTTTGCAGGTTGGTTCCGTTTTTTGTGCTTTCTTTTTGCCGCTTCGAATCACTTTTCGGAATGACGCGCCTGCTTATGATTTATGATACCAACACCAACATACTCACAAACACTCACACACACATTAAGAGAGGGAGACAGAGACAGAGAGAGAGAGAGGGGGAGAGAGAGAGAGATGAATCTACACAACTATTATTGTTGTTGTTGTTTTTAGCTCCGCAAGCATATCATCGTATATTTATTTGTTTTCACTTGTTCAAGAATTCCAACAGCAACAATTTGCTTTCCGGTTGCTGTATGTGGCAACGCTGGTTGATGTTGTTCGGCTGTTGTTGACATTTAACCCGACCGCGACGCAGAGACGCCGACGGAGATGCTTACACACAGAGACAAACACGAAAACACACTCAACCGCATTCAAACAATCACTTTTTCTCTCAGTGTCAGTGTTAAAACTGCTGCTGCCGTTGTTTTTGTTGTTGTTGTTCTTGTTCTTGTTGTTTTTGTGTTGTGGTTGTTGTTTCCCCCATCCCCCCCTCCTCCCCTCCCCGCTTTCCGTTTTTGCTGCTTTGATTATTTTCACTACTCAATCATTTGTCCTTGTGTCCATTTTGATGAGTTCAAAAGTTCATGAAAAAAACCAAAAAACGTCCAACTGTTCTTTAGTAAGAACATATACAACAACCAACAGCAACAACAACAACAACATTTGTATTTTCCTTCATTTTGTATCTGGCTCGGATTTTTTTTTTTTTTAACACTCAAGAATTGCATGTCATAAATTATTTTACGTTGGATGGCAACACTTCCGAAAACAAAGTTTCTGTGGGCGTGTGCTTCGGTGCCTGTTCGTGTGTGTGTACTTGTGTGTGTCCGTGTGTGTTTGTGTTCGTATTTGTGTGTGTGTGTGTGTTTTTGTGGGTTAGTACAAAAAGTTTTGACATTTCTGCAGCTGTCAAAATTAGGCTACCATCAAACTTTCTTACTTTACAACAAACACCGGCAGTTCAACGCCCACCCACACCAGGGACGGTCAAAGGGGCCACTCTGCCAGCGCCTTACAATTTCTTTACCAGGGGTTTTCAAAAATCCACTACTAACTCATTAGCTTCAATTTAATTTAATAATAAATGTAATTACAATATAAGCAGGCATCGTTTGCTGAGTTTAGTGTTGATTCCTGCCGACTTTTGACAGCTACCATCAGCTGATTGTCGCAGCTGTCAAAGAACGGGTGATGTTCCTTGAGAACTGCTGAAGTATGGCGGAGACAACTTTTCGAGGATCCTTTTTCGAGGATTCGTTCGTCTACAGATCGATTGAGATGTTTCGATACTCAAGGGTCAAAAGTGTCAAGGATCGGTTCGATGTTGTTGATTCACTGTACAGTGATTTAGCCTTAGATTTGTACACTTTTTAGGGGAATATTTTGTATAACAAAGCACGTTGCTCTGTTTTATTTATTGTAGTCAAAATTAAGTATCTTCAAATTCTCTAAACTGTGAAATTTTACCCCCAAAGGAAAAAGTCTTTCATTGTCAGTTGTTTTTTAAGGCTCATTAATTACGTTTACCAAAACAAAAACATGCATAAACTTCTGCTCGAAGTCGACGAAGCATTCTTCTTTAAATTCCTCCAGTTAAAGCGAAGTGAAGTGAAGTGAAGTCTGTCATGGCTGCTGTTAATATTTTTGTTCGTTGGAATTTCCGGTGAAGCAGGCAGCAACAACAACTACTACAACAAGACAACAACTTCTACACAAACACAACAACAACAACAACAACTGTAACATTCCTCTAGTTTTGCTATGCAAACATTTGAAATTTGCAATTTTAATGCAGCGCAATTTTATTCACAACTTCCACGACGTCATCTTCGTCCGTTTCTTCAGCCGATTCCTTCACTTCGTCTTCGTCTGCGTCTCCGTCTGCGTCTTCGTTTGCGTCTGCTTCTTCTTCTTCTTATGCTTGTTTAAAATGCATTCTGCAGGCGCTCACGAAGCGCACAATAAATAAAGTGCAAATTTTCGAGCGCGAGACAACAAACAGTTTCACTGAGCAGTTTATTTGACACCCGCCCGAGGTGTGTCCTGGACGCCCTTGTGTCCCGCCCACCTTCTGCTCGACCGACTCGGCGCATATTCTGAGCAAACAGCGAAATATTTATGAAGTATTTTCATTGCTTCCTTCCTGAGTTGCGTCGTTGTGCGCCGTCCCTGTTGTCCTGCTCGATCGAGGCGGCTGCCAGCGCCTCCCCGCCCCGCCCCACTCCGCGCCCCTGACATGCATGTGCTCGGCGAACATAAATAAATATAAAATATTTCTACACAAATAAATATTTTACACGGCGCGTTTGCAGAGAAACATTTTTGACACCTTCAGCGTCAGAATATCCGTCGCCTGTCGCGGCGCCAGCTGATGATGATCATGATGATGACGCAACGACGGTCTCGTGTCTCCTTCTTGTATTCTTCTTCATATTCGTGCTCCTCTTGTTTTCCTTGTTGTTGCTACTGTTGTGCACATTTATGCACAAGTATGCAGAATCTTGCATTCATTTCGTTGCAAATTCTTCACGTGTTGCGGTGTCGACGTCACAAGTTCACAGGTAGTCCGAAACAATCTCCTTTCCTCTCACCAAAAATGGCTCTGTCTCTCCCCCCGCTCTCTCTCTCTCTCTCTCTCTCTGTCTCTCCAGCGTTTCTCATTCTGGTGTTATTTCTTAAATACTCCGAATACTCGTCTTTGAAAGACCCAATCTTTTCGAGGACTCTGTGTGTCTATCCTAATGTATTGCCTATCTATTAAGAAAGTATTTCCCACGATCTTCCAGACCAGACGACCAAACTTGAACTTGAACTTCTTTAGAGAAGTCACACAGTTCGAGTGTCTGCCGCAAGAGGGTGTAGAGTAGAGCAGGCCTGCTCTTGTGACCGAACACTAATCCTCGGCGGAACCTCGTCTTGTGTAACTCTTTCGTTACCTGCATTCATTACTATTTTCGTCACATTACAAAACCTCTTTCTAGTCCTCAAACTACTTTTATTGTCGCTATTAATCAATCCCACCATTAAAGAGCTCAATTGAATTGAAGTTTGTTTATGATTGTAATTGAAATTGATTGCTTGCGGTACTCGGTACTTTCGGAAGTGGTTCCTCTGCAGCACGGAGCACCTGTTAGTAATCCAATTAATATTAATTATTTTCCTCAATTATTGCTATTTTATTAATTCTCCCCTCTCTCTTCCATGAGGTTTCCTTGATTTTCCGTGTCGTGTCGTGTCACAAAACTTCCGCCATTCAATTGTATTTTCTTCGCTTCACATCAAATAATTCTCCGTAATTTCGTTCTGGTGACGAAGTCTTTTCTTCGATATCACGATAATGATGAATAATTTGTTTTTATGGATTTCTGCGTTTGGTATTTTATTAATAAGTGGGCGTGGGCGTGGGCGGGGGTGAGAATGTGTGTTTGTGTGATTCTGTGTAGATTGGTTTTCTATTAAATAAAATTGTCTCGGTTCATTTTTTGTTTTCTTTTCTTTTTTCCTCTGAGAAATAAAACGAAAATGATGAGCAAATTATTGCTTTTGTTTATCCGTTGATGACATTTTCGGCTTTCGTTTTTTTTTTATTTATTTTATCACTTATTTTGATATTCTTTTTATTATTATTATTACTTGGCTGCTTTTACCCTCTCTCGTCACCCTCTTCACGACCCCATCCACTCACTTCTCCATGTCATTTGATTCTTTTCTCGCGTGCCACCTTCTCGAGTGTTTCTATCTCACTTTCGAATGGAACACCTGCTCTTGTCACACGAATTGACGTCATTTTCCTCAAATGCTATTTTATTATGATAGAATGATAGAAGAAGGATTAAATGGTAACGTCAAGGGAAAGGGGGGAGGGGGGGGAATAGGGATATCGGGTGCTCTCTGCTTTTCTCTTTAATTCTTTTCGATTGTTTTTCAATTCTTCCATTCTAAGTTGTTGCTGTTTATTTTGGAAATCGTTTTCAATGAGATCTCTCTCTCTCTCTCTCTCTCTCTCTTTCTCCCCCCCCCCCTCCCCTCCCCCCCTTTCATTTCTCTTTTTTTCTTTCACGTACTTGTCACATTTTATCTATGAACTGATAATAAATTATATTTTGGAAAATGTTTACAAAACGGAGCAGCAGGTAAAAAGCCACGTTATAAAAGCCACGCCCCCTCTCATACACAACCACTCCTCTAGCATCGCCGCCACAAACTGAAGCGGACAAAGTTACCGTTATCTTGCAACGGCGCGTATTTCTTTGCAACTTTTTACTGTTGTTGTTATTGTTTGTAGCCCGATCTTTTGTATTCTTGTTGTTGTTGTTGTTGTTGCTATTTACGTCTGCTGCCGTAACACTTCCAGTGACATTTATTGTTGTTGTTCTTCACCTTCTTTTTGTTGTTTTCTGCTGGTTGTTTTCGTTGGTTTCTTCTTCCTTTCAGTCGAAAGTTTGAAAAATTTTAATGCCAAACTCTGGCCGAACGCGAGACCTTTAATTATTTTGTGATAAATGATGACGTTTTTGTTGCTCTGCCGGTGAAAGTTTTTGCACAAAAACATGTTACGGAAGACGGTTGGTTCGTCGGTGAGGGGGAGAAGGGGGCGGGGTGGGGGGGGTGGGAGGCAGAGTGAAGAGTTGGTAGTTGAGTGGAGTAGGAATCCTGCTCAAGACAGAAGACCAGAGCTCAAGTTATCAAGAGACAAGCACTTGAGCCTGAAACCAGAGCGATGATGATGATGATGATGATGATGATGATCGTGTTGCTGGTGTTAATGACAATGACAGGGATGCGATTAATAATTACGAACATGGCAATTATGACGCCGAGGTTGATGAAGATTTTTCACTTCATTTGACATTTCAATAAACTGTCTTTCATTAGTTTTTATAAGTAATCGATGACAGTTGCTATGTTTGCCAATCGAAGTTACTTTAACCCTTTAACACAACACTTATTATGTGTGGAGCATCTTGTCGAATGCTGCGTCCCCCCCCTCCCCCTCCCCCCCTGCACTGGGTCAGGTCGGCGCTACTTTGTTAGCAGATACAACTTAATCCTTGCTCGTCGATTCAAACTAATCTGCCGTCGCATGCGAACACAGGCGATGGTTCACTTAAATAGCGAACATTAATAATTACGAGACCCGACATGAACGCCGACCGACAACAACAACAACAACAACAACAGTAACAACAACAACCGTTTAAAGCAACAACAATGTGAGTATCAACACCGACATATGTAGTAATATTTTGCAATTGCACGATGTCAAGTCGATGCCAGAAAGTGTCGTGGCAGTACAACCGGCATGCATGCATGCATGACGCTGTGTGTGACAGCGTGTTTGAGTGAGTGGCTTTATTTCTGTGCACACACACGCGAGCGTTTAACCGCTGAAGTTACAGAAGTGTGAAGTAGTTTGTTTTAATCGTTTTTAATTGTTCTGTCAACACACACACACACACACACACTCTCTCACAAAGTAAACACACGGCATCCGTCTGTGTTTGTGTAGTCGCAGAAGCATTCGTTGCTTGCGTTGTATGCGTGCCGTTAAGTGCAACATACTTCAAATGGTGTTGGCAACGCCGTCGCTGCCGACGTCGCTGCCGCGTGTCATTACGATCGCTCGCATGTCGTCTGTTTCGCTAATGAAACAATTCAACGCAGAACTTTTGTTTGTTCCCGGCGTCGCCGTCGACGTCGCCGTCGCTGTCCCTGTTGTGTTGTCGTGTTGTGTGTCATTAACAACAACGACGACTTCAGTGGATGTGAAGCATAGAAGAGGGGCAAATGGGAAAAGAAGAAGAAGAAGAAGAAGAAGAAGAAGAAGAAGAAAGTAGCACGAAGAAAGAGAAACACAAGCGACTAACTTTCTAGCACTAAATTTCAATTGCAAAGGATATCATCTAAAATTAAGTGTATGTGTGTGTGTGTGGATTATTTGATGCCTGGTTGTTGGTTTACTTGGCCCTGCTGCTCAACTTTCGGTTTATTTAAAAATCTAGCTGATCTTACGTCAGACGAACGTAATTCAAACGGATTGAATGCATTCGAAACACTTGAGTTACTTTTTAAAACCGTCTGCTGTTGAAAAATGCAACTCAGACATGGAATTTACAGTAGTATTCTAACTGTTCTCCTTCTTAACTGCATGGAGTACTCGCTTGAAGTGAATCACTGAAATCGACGCTAATTAAAAATACAACACAACTACATTCACGTACGCGTATTCATACAAAAACAAACAAACAAACAAACATACACACACACACACACATACACCCACACACACACATACATACTTGCATTCAGACATGCATGAATAGACGATTATGCATGGCAGCCATTTTGAATTCGAATTGATTTTGAATGCAATCGTTTTTCTCTCAGCGATTCTTTCAATATTAATTTTTTATAAACGGCTTATAAATGAAAATACATGTGTGTGTGTGTGTGTGTGTCGAAGTTTATCGCAAATGCACTTAAATGCAGCTCATTAACGACTTTTGCTCTGACCATGATTTTTGTTTTCAATTAAAATCGAACGCAGTTCATGTGAATTATTTTTGCTCTTGAATTCTATCGCATTTCTGCAGCAGAAACACACACACACACACACACAGAAGTGGGCTTACATGGTTGCCGTGTTTGTTTTTTTTTTAATCCTCATGCAGTCATGAATGGGTAATAATTATGCGTTGCCACATTATTAAAAATCGCCGGGCATCCAACGCGGCGCTTCATTGAAAACGCGAACAATGCTAATCGTAAAACGCATCGCTCTCTGAATTATTTACGAAATAATCACTTATTAATTTAATAGCAACTAAAATAGTGAGCGCATCGAAAAAACCAAACAAAAGCACACAAATAATTAAACTAGAAATGAAAGCTCTGAGTTGGAACATTTTGTGTACGAATTATTAAATAAAAGCAGACAAATACACACACACACACACACACACACACACACCACAGGTATATTGTATGTATTTGTATTTGTGGAGGAATTAAAATTTAGCACTCATTCGCTTCGATTGTTAATGAAAATTCATTTAATATTTAATAATCGAAGTATTTTTTTGTTGTTCCTTTTTTTATGCGATCGAATAAATAAATGAATTCAAATAAAATAGCTAATTAATCACATCAATTAACTAATTAAAAAGTATAAGCAATTATATTAAAAGAAAAATAAATTAAAAGAATGCAAAAAAGAAAAGAAAAACATTAAAGAATGGAAATATTAATAAATAAAAGTTGAACTAATAACAAAGTTGCCATCATTTACAACTACTCTGGAAATAATAACCGTTAGTCAGTAATTTAAGCAAAAACAAAATTCCGAAACTTCCAAAAATTACAAAAGATGGAAATTTAAATGAATTTTTGAAGTTTTAACCATTTTGCGATTTATTTATTGTGCTTTCCTCGTTTAATTTATTGATTAAAATTGCAAATGAATGCATGGAAAATATTATATTCATAGTTTATTTAATTCAAATCCTCCTCCCCACGACTGCTGTTTGTTGTTGTGATTATTTAAATGTATTTAATTCTACTTTTAATGATTATTTGATTGATATTCTTTTACGTATATTTTTCCTATCAATTATATTGTGCAATTGTTTGCGGCAAATATTTATACAATATGAGAAAAATTGTGAATCCCCGTGGCAACAACAACAACACGTGGCAACACCGACAGAAGCACCGCCCATGTGACAACATAACGGAATACCGTTATTTTTGCTTTTGTATGGTTGAAAAGAACCCACTAAAAAAAAAATCAGAATTGTTGTTGTTGTGATAGCAAACAATATACACGAGTTGCACGCAACGAATTGTTGAATGTTGATTTAATAAATAATTGATACTTTGTTGATATTAAACGGAAGGGAGGCGGAAGAGAGCCGGGGAGGGGGAAGTAAACAGAGTGGAGGAGGAGGAGGAGGAGGAGGAGGAGGAGGAGAGGGGCGGCAAATAAAAAGCAACGAGCAACGAGCAGCAGAAGCAGCATCAGCTTTGAGCTCATTATCGACAACTTGAATGAATGAACACTTTTTTGTCTTCGCTCCTTCGCAGCAATAATCGCCCCCCCCTCCCTCCCTCCCTCCTCCTCCTCACTCCATCACATCAATACTAAAGTGCAGTCAATGCAAAACATGAGAGCTGCGTCACGTTGACGTCGACGTCGGCGTAGTTGAACGACTCACGACGATTGACGACTAAAGACGATGGCGGCTGAGGACGATGATGATGGCAGACGATGCTGATGATGATGACAGACGATGCTGATGCTGATGACAGACGATGCTGATGATGCTGATGATGACGATGATGATGACGACCTCCACTTGACTTAACCAGCAGATCGTATAACAAATGATTTTCTGCTCCTCTTGCAAACGGATTCCTTTCAATTTCCTTTCCGGCTTCCTTTCATCCACATGCACACATTCTCTCTCTCTCTCTCTCTCTCTCTCTCTCTCTCTCTCTCTCTCTGTCCCAACAAACAGGCTGCTTTTAATGTTCACATTTTCTCATAACCCCACCCCACCCCCCACGCACCCCGCAACCGCCACTCAACCAAACAAAAGTGCAGTCAAGTTTAATGATGAATTCGTGGAGTACGAAGGAGAGTCCTTAAAATGCCAGCTCCAACTCCAGCTCCAGCTCCATCTCAGCCACCAGTTTTAACAGGCTGACGGTTGGATGACGTTCGAATTTCTCCAAATGTTTCCTTTACTTTTGCCCACTGCCACGCCCACGCCGCGTCATCGCCATTCACTAGTCTTAAGCCGAAGAAGTGAAGAGTGCCGAAGTCGTTAAACTGGGTTTTCCGAGTGTATTCCGGGTGGATGTATGAATATGGGTCCAGAACTCACTTTACGCGGTTCTGTCACTAAAATTTATTGCAATCAAAACGGTTCAGTGATGAGAATTGTGGGTTATTAAAATGGTATCTTTTTTAATAATTAAAATAGTTTTTTTTTCTTTTAAGTGTTGATTAAAAAATGTAACAACGAGTGTTTAAAAAAGTGGGGGGTTTATTTTAAAATAGGTTTTTGTCTGAATGAAAAACTCTGCATAATTTACTATAGTATTTAATTAATTACGCTTTTGTTGTTGCCTTCGCTTTCAATTACTATTATCGTCATCTGAGTGTTGACAGGGGCTTTTTATTTTATCATTTGTTTATTTAGCTTTTCCATTGTTTCGAATTTAATGTATGCAAATTTAACGAGGTTGCCTGCTTTCGGCTTTTGACTCATTTTTTGCCTCTATTCACAAATGGTTTCAGTGTAAACTGTGTTTGGTTTTCATATTAAACGTCAAAATCAGTTACTGTATTAATGAAGTGTCCAAAAGTATTTCATTTTTAATTACCGATTATAGAAATAGTGAAAAATAGAGCGATGGAAAAAGTAGTACAAATTAAGTAATGAAAGAAGTATTAAGAGTGAATTATTGAAGTATATAATAAAAAAAAACTAAAAAAGTAGCCAACAAAGTAGCTAAAAAAGGAGGTTAATAATTGAGCCATTTTATGGATATTTTCTGAATAAGTTTCCGAAGTCTTTTCAAATAAGTCGCCAATCTTTAAAAACAGTTCTTAAATATTTATTATGACAAACAAATAATAAAAATAAATGCATGAAACTGCAAAGAAAACGAGGAAAGCAAGAACAAAAAAAAAATACAGTCAAATTAGTCACTGTACTTAAGCAGTAAGGAGGAATCACAACAACAACAACAAAACTGAAAGATCATAAATCATAACCTGACAACCAGAGAGGTTTTGTGACTTTTGCAGGAGGTAAAAAAAGATGGCTTCCACAGACTCAAGATGGTGGATGACAAATAAGAGAGGAGCTCTAAGAGCAGAGCACCAAATAAACGAGCGAGAGAGAGAGAGAGAGAGAGAGAGAGAGAGAGGGACGAATAAATATGGAAAGAGCCCGAATAATAACAGAGAGGAGAGGATAAGAAAACGAATTCAGCATCCTTCAAGCCGAAGAACTTTAAAAAAAGAGACAGAAGTAAAAAAGGACTAAAATAATGATAAAAACAACAATAAAAGTTATAAAAATAACAACAATAATAATAAAAACAATAAGAATAATAAAAACAATAAGAATAATAATAATAAAATAATAATACGAGACACAGGATGCCATTAAAATGTAAATATAATGCAATAATCCGTTATTATCCATGATTAGCATAAATAAATTACAAAATCAGCGACCAGGAGAAGAACGAAAACAACAACAGCAACAACAACAGCGTCAAGAACAAGAACTATAAATATAAACACCTTGCGATGTCATAAATTGTGACAAGCAACCGAAGAATCACTGCTGATTAATGAATGCGTTGTGGAAGAAGAATGAATGAACGGGATGACGCAGGTTGGGGGCAAGACAAGGACAAACAGACAGACAGACAAACAGACAGACAGACAGACAGGTCCTTCTACGAGTTTCTCGCAAGGAGAAGTCGTAGCCAAGCTTAATCTGTGTGACTGTATAGCTACATGTGTATGTGTGTGTGTGTGTGTGTGTGTGTGTGTGTGTGTGAACTCTGAACTCAACTAAATATGAACTGTTATCATTAGTGTCACGATGAACCATCAATCATTTTACTCTGCAAGAAGGTGCATGTATGCCTTCTCTTTCTCGCTCACAGGATGCAAGTGAGCGAACTCATTCTTTGTGCTTTCTTTAGTTTTAAGTTAGTGTCGATGTCGATGTCGGTGTCGGTGTCGGTGTCGATGTCGGTGTCGGTGTCGGTGTCGGTGCCGGTACCGAAATCGGTTGGTTTTGCTGACAAACACGCTGTCTTGTTTGATGTCATAATCAGCTGTTAGAATTACATGGTTAATGTTATTGTTGTTGTGTGTCTTATCCTCCTGACACTCAAAATACACCAAAACTTGAAGATCATGCAACAGAACTCAAAGAAAGTTCTTCAATAAACGTGTATATAGTATTTTTACTCGAGCCTAAAAGTATGCAAGCTACAAAAATGTGCTAAAAAAATGTAATAAACTTGTTGTTGTTGTAATTGCTTTTATTTCTTGTAGTGTAGAAGAGTTTCAATTCCATTGATTATTGCTGTTGTTATTTGCGTTGTTGTATTTGCATTAGAGTATAATTAAAATTTGGAAAATGTTTCGTCAAAAGCAATAACGACAAAACAAACACTTATTTCAATAATAATATAATCATAATTTTAAAATAATAATAATAATAATATAATATAAATAATAATCACAGTAAATAGTAAAACATTTTCAATTAGTTTTCTGTTCTAATAAACTGTCAACACGAATTAAAAACAGGAAAACTAAAAGTGTTGCCTGTTGTCTGAGATGAGAGATGATAGTAAACGCGTGTGTGTGCGTGTGTCTGAAAGTATTTCATTTCAAATAGAATATAATTAAAACTAGTCTTCTATTTCAATTTCAATTTTATTTGCTTTGAATTCAAAAATATAATATTACTTGCAAATATTTACAATCGTTTCTGTTGTTGTTGCTGTTGATGTTGCACTTTTTACTCACTTCTCAAACGAATACGAAACAAATATTAAAATCAAAACTCATTTGATGTGAATAAAATATGTAAATAAAACATGTAAATCACATATTTTCAATCACGTCGAATTCCTTTTTTCCCCAATTTATATATTAAATTCATAAAAAAAGCACGACATTTGAAATCAAATTTTACAATTTGAATTCTCCTTTTTTTTTGATTCGTCACGTTTATTTTTAAGCAATTAAAAATTAAAACAAATAAAAGAGAAACAAAAATAATCAACTCAAATGGCAACAACAACAACAAAAACAACCACAAACAAAATATTGTAAATGCATCCGTTGCATTGCTTTGAATTTTAATTAAAATATTCACTATATTCATATTTTTGTTTAATATGACGTTTCTATATTCCGTTATCCATTCAAAATTGAATTTTTTCCGTTTTATTTTTTTAATTTCAATATTTTTTTACGTTTCTTTGTGTACGATTTCGATTAATAAAATCAGCGATACAAGGTTTCAGTGATTTCTTGAACTGAATTCGATTTCGAACAGAATTGAATCGCTTTACGATTGCCAAAGATTCATTTTTCGGTATACTTAAAAACCGTAAAAAAACTGAAAATTTATCATCCTTTTCTTCGTCTCTTCTAGATTTAAACATTATTTATTGGGAATTATAACGGGACTATTAAACTCTTAGTTATAAAAAAAGAGATGCAAAAAAACAATGCAAATCCTTTGATGAAGCTTCGAAATAAATGTCTGGGGGGAAATACCAAAAAATAAAGCAAGAACAACAACACAAATAGTATTAAAACAACACGAACAGAAACATTAATAAACTATCCTTGGACAGGAACTATCCTTTAAGGAACTTGTTATTGAGTGCCTTTTATACAGTATAAAGCAGTTATTTTCATACTTCTCGCAATTACGAAAACCCAAAATATTGATAAACAAAACTATACTCACATACTATACTATATACATACTACATTAAGAAAAGTACTATACTCTGTCCAGAAGGGGAAGAGAACTGATAGAATAAAAAGTCGCGGTAAAAAATAACATTGACAGTGATTACATGAAAAATATTATATGAAAGGACAATGCGAAAAAACCCAACAACAATAAAAACAATAAGCATCTCATCTCTCGAGCACAAGAGGATAAAATATCCTGCCAGGAACGGAATCTTTTCCTTTCAATATTGAGAATTTGCGTATTTGACGAAAATATTGAAATTTTTCAAAGGACGACGACAACGACGACGTCGATGGACACAAGAAAAGACGCAAAGTGAACGACATCCGGTTGCAATCCGAGGAGCAGGGAGACGGAGAGCGATAGCTGGGAAAGGAGGGAGATGGAAGAGAAGAAGCAGAGAGGGAGCGGAGGAGGATGAGAGGCTGAAATGCTAAAAAGCACTCTGACCTCGCAAGGAGCTTATATATTAAAAGCAAATAAGTAATAAAAATAATAATGGAGGAATTCTATCTGCGACTTGAAGCGTGGCTCCTCTCCTCCCTTCCTTCCTTCCTTCCTTTCAGTTCACCTCTCGAGCTGTCAGAATCTAAGGACCGTTCGGTGCTTCTGCTGTTATTGCTTAAAAGGTTGTTAAGCTTAAGAAAGCACGGAAATTCCAGCGGAAAGCTGGTTGGCTGGTTGGCTGGTGGCTGCCACACTGCTTCGTTTGTTTTCGTTATGGTTCGGCTGTCATCCTTACAATACGACGACTCCACAGCCGCCGTCGTCCTTCGCTTTCCTTCGCTTTTACTGCACTTGAGTCGAGTTACGCTCTCGAGGCGGAAATTTGAACGGACGAAAGACTGAATGAAATTTCAAACTTTTTTCCTTTTCTTTTTAAATTGAACCCTTCGATATGCGGCAAGGGAGGAGGAGGGTTAAAGGAAGAGGAGGGTTAAAGGAAGAGGATAAGCTCTTCATGGAACGACCGGAAGGGGGCGTGGTCACAGAGGACGCATTTTATGCAAAAATGACGAGCAGAAAATTCATTTAAAACAAAAAAAAAAACAAAAAAAAAACAGACTGCATTTCCGAAGTAGAAGAGGAAAAAAGCGAATATCTTTAAAAACTTCTCCAAAAAAAAAAAAGAAAATTGATTTGTGCGCCTTCGAGTTTCGTCGTGGAGGTGTGGCAGGATTATTATTATTATTATGATTTGAATTTCTTCGGTCGTCCTTTCTTTTGTTAGCTCTTGAAGAAGAAACGAATAAGAAGAAGAAGAAGGAGAAAAATAAGAACGGCTCCGGTGTATTTTTTCTCAATTATTTTCGTTTTTCTAACTTCTTCTTCGGTGCTTCGTTTTTTCTTGCTTTTTATCGTTTTTTTCTTGCTTTTTATCGTAAAAATTGCAGTGACTTATTTTGCATGTCTCTCTCTCACTCTTTCTCACTCTTTCTCGGTCTGTCTCTGTCCCTCTCTAAGTGCTGTTCGGTGGGCGGGTAGGTGTGGTTGCTGAAGTGCTCTTAACAAGTCAGATTGTTGTGTAGATTGTTTTTTCGCCCCAAAAACACAATAATGTAAATTCGACGAAGTACTTTGAGCTCATTTGCGTCGATGAGAGTGTTTATTTTCCTTGAAAGAGATTCAATCGAAAATTTAGGAAGGACGAAACGCAAGACGCTTGAAGAGAGAGAGAGAGAGAGAGAGAGAGAGAGAGAGAGGAAGAGGCGAATTAATGGGCCTTAAGTGACGGTGCTTAATGAAAGATTAAGTTATGCATGCAGAAGTATTTCAAGTGTTGAACAGAATCCCAAAGAAGCAATTTAAAAGACAATTTAGAGGACAATTTAAAGGATAATTTAAAAGACAATTTGAAGGACAGTTTAAAGGACGATTTAGAGGACAACTTAGAGTCTCAGGATATGTGATTCACTGATAAAGAATTGTTTGATAAGATTTAATTAAGATATCTGCAGAAGATATCTAAAGGAGATGAAAGTATATAATATTTCTTAAATTTCTTTCTTCTATAGAAAAGTACAGAGAAAAGTACATTTCTAAGAAAGGGAAAATCTTTTGAATCCACTTTGAGCAAAGAACTAAATTGCATTGAGTTCAATTTTTCAGCAACACTCTCAGCAGCCGCTGCCGTGTTTCCTTTCTGTTTCAGGACACCGCTGATTTGTGTGGCGGTTCCTTTGCCCACTTTCAACATTTTTGCACTGTCGTCTTTTACTCTATTCTTCTCTCTTCTTCTCTTCCTTCTTCTTCTCCTCCTTCGCCTTCACTTCTTCTTCACTTTGTAGTAGCCTTCAAAGCGATTGCAAAACCACAAGATTGGAAATTTACTTTAACTACATTAAATCTATAAACCGAAGCATTTCTCAAATACCAAGTAACACACACACACACACACACACACATACACACACATACACACACACACTCTCTCATACACTCTTTCGAACACTCGTTCAGAGATTTTATAGAGAATTTTGTGATGAAGAAATTGAAATACGTACTTTTTTGTGGCTTCCGGAGATCCTGCTTCGGGGCGGCAACATCAATTTAATCATTTTAAATGTTGCTTTCGCCGACAACCCACGGACCAGTTGCGCCGCCAGCAGCAGCGACGGAAGGACCAAGGAACCAACGAACTGAGGTTAACATATGCAAGGAATTCTGAGAACACAAGAAAAGCAAAAACTACACAAAAAACTATGGAAAAACAGGAAAAAACGAAATTCGCACAAATCTTTGGCAAACATACTGTCGACCTTCCCCACTTCTCTCTCCCTGCTCTCTCTCTCTCTCTCTCTCTCTCTCTCTCTCTCTCTCTCTCTCCCTCTCCCTCTCTCTCATTCGGTTCTCTACTTTTATTTGCATTCATGAAATACTTTTCACTTAAATTGCTGTCGAGTCGATTTGTAGCAAAAGAATGAGGAAAGAGAAGAAAAGAATTGGATTATGGAGGAGAGGAGAGGACAGAAGAGGAGAGGAGAGGAGCGGAGAGTGAACGAGTTGAAGTGGGAGGCAGGGAGAGGAGATTTTTGAAAAAGTTACCAGTTGTTCTGGCATAAAAAAGTATCTACGCTCCACTCAAGCGGAAGCCGCTGTACGAACACGCTTTTAAACGACAAATGTAGCTATGAATAGATTTGGCAGCACTGGCTAAGAAACGAGGGAGAGGACGGGGACAAAAAATGCCGCTCTGTCTCTGAGATTTATGCATGTTTTTCGAAGAAGCGATGCAGCAGCAGCGTCGCCGAGGACATGCACAAAAAGTGAGGCACAAAAATTCGGTCGGTTGGAGCAAAAAACGAAAGAACTCGATAAACACACACACACACGCACACACACACACACACCGTAAAAGAAACAGAAGCGGAAAAACGACTTCTTTTAAAAGCAGAGAAATATTAGGATTAAATGCAGTCAGTTGTGAATCTGGAAGAAAGGACGAAATGGCACTGAAAAACAGAACTCTTTGAGAACGAATCTGAGTGATTTTTCTTGGTGACGCATTCAGCAAACTCGCAAACTAATTCGTCAAACGTTCTTGACTTCGGCCATAAAATCGCTCATTTGCGAATTTTACCAGAAGTTAACTTCTTCTCTGACTTAACGACTTACGCTGGCTTTGAATCGATTCAACGGTGCTCTAAATCGAGCCTTGAAACCGACCTCGAAATGAAAGCGAAACTTTTTTCTCACTGATATCGGCACTTAATTAAGGAAGCTTTAAAGTTTTGCCCCAAAAGCGGCAACTTTAACAGCAGGTTCAGTCACTTGAGTTGCGCAATAATGAAATTCAATTAAAGCGCAACAATTTTGCAGCTGGTGCCAAGCGACAAGCGTGCTCGCGCCAAGCGTTTTCAGGAAAGTGACACTTTCACACTTCAGCTAATTCAACAGCGCAACATGAGACATGAGACACGCAGCATGGCGAGGAATGCATGCATGATTGAATGAACACATGTTTGCTTACTTGCTGGCACTCTCACACGACACCGCCTCCGAGCTGAGGTACACGCAGAAGAGGAGCCCCGAACCCACTCCACTCACACGGCTGAAGTGTGCAGAAGCGTGCGAGTGTGTGAGTGTGTGTGTCGGTGTGCGTGTTCCTGTGCTGCCTTCGTGCTCCTGCATGACGATCGTGACAAAGTGATTGCTATTAATTTTGTAGCATGTGATATAATAATACGAATACGAACGACATCGACATCGACATCGACAGTGGCAGCAACAGCGTCTGCAACAACAGCAGCCGACAATTAAAATTGTGCCGCTTTCGAAGTTGCAGTATGAGCAGCGACAGGCGTCGAAAGGGGGCGTCTATACACCTATGCACCGATAAAGCCCATTAAACTGTCGAAAGTATAAACGCAGAGTTTAGCCTGAAATTATGCAACATAATTACATAATTGATTTGAACGTAAAAGGAACATATGTACGCAAGGATAAAAGGACACATCAAAATTATGTATTATAACAAATGAATGAATGCTGTTGTTGTTGTTGTATTTGTTGTTGTTGTAACAACATATTTATAACAACAACAATCAACTACGTGTCTATCATTGTTATGCTAATTAATAAGATTAAATTACAGGCCAGTGAGCAGCGAAACAAATCGGCTATCGGATGACAAAAAATGACAATAGCGACAACAACAATGACAACAACAACATTGACAATAACAACAACGCCAACAACAATGATATCGACAATAAGAATAGCAGAAATATTAATAATTAAAGACAGCTGCTTCTCATGAGACGATGACAAGAAACGCTCTCTTGTGTGACAACAACAACAATATATAAACGGAATACATACATCGTTTTTCAACCTTAATTACTATTATTATTATTTTTCGTTTTAATTTGAATGAACTCACATAAACAACTACAACAAAAACTATAAAAAAGCCTATCAACTTGCGGTTGAATGCTCTGAAAACGAATAAAAAAAAATACAGAAAAGTTGAATGAGAATACTGAAGATGAGACGAAAGAGAGAAGAAAAGACAAATGAGAGAGAGTGAGAAAATTGATTAAGAAACCAAATCAACCGCAAATTAAAAATAAACGCCTTTGGAAAACGTTTTTCTTCTTTCTCAGTTGCAACAGCAATCAAAACATTCGCACGTGGCTCGTAAAACACAACGGAAACGCACGCAAACGGAAGCGGAAATTGATTGCTTTCAACAGTGAATAAATGAATGAGCTGTAGTTTTGCAGGAAGTTCAACTTAGTTCTCGTTCTCGTTCTCGTTCTCGTTCTCATTTCATTGTTTTGCTAGGAATCCTTCAAAAGCGAAGGAAGGCCTAAAAGTATGCCGCAGATTTCTTTGTTCTGCTTAATTGAAAACGTAATGATTTCCGTTTAACAGTTACGTTAAATGAGCTTACGTCTGTTGCTAGGAGCAAAAATAATACATTCGCTTTCAGATTCAATAGAAATGAATGAATACGATGCAGAAAATCACACCAACCAATCTACAAATCTATCAAAGCACGCATGAAAACCACATCCGTTTCCTGTGCGAACTCTCTCTCTCTCTCTTTCTCCGTGTCCCTCTCACACACTCTCTCTCTGTGCTTCTAATGTTAATCAATGTTGTTTTAGGTATAAAAAGATTTCAAAAGATGCTAAGAAAATTCCTTTGCTTAAGAAAAAAAACCTCTTATGAATTCTAAGCATTTGAATTCTATTCTATGAAGTAAAGACAAAAAAATTGATGCTTCTCTCTGAGTTCTTGAGCAAAAAATTAATAAAAATGTTCCTTAAATTTAAATTTAATTAAGTTACAGTTACTTCAATCAATTTTTTTCATATTTATAAATAAATAAAAAAGAAATAAAAGAAAAAAGATTTAAAATTTCGTCAGTTTTCGGCATTTTTTTTTTTTATTTACTCTATAATGATTTTCTGATTTTTTTTTTATTCTACGTGAAAAGAACTCAAATAAATATTTCGAGCGCCGTTTTGAAAGCATTAAAGTGGAATATTTTTTGGTCTACAGACGGAAGGTGCACAGAATGGGCTCGAAAGGGAAGCAATTTGTCTCGTCTCATGCCAACAGAATTGAGTGCTTCCGCCGGTTAACAACAAAAACGACATCAGCAACAACAACAACAACAACAACAACAACTACAACACCCACAAGAGCAAAAACATGCAAACAAACATGCAGGCAACATGCAAAAATAAAAAAAAAAACCAAGAAATCAGCAAAAAAAAGCAAACCTGAAGCCAACACATAATAAAATGCAAATACGAATACGAATACGAGTACCTGTTGCCCAAAGGCACTGCAGACGACATATTAGCAGAGCGACACACACACACACACACACACACACACAGCAACACACACACATGCACACACAGCGACACACACACATGCACACACACATAATCACAGTTGCTGATAGCGGATTTTGTTCACATTACATGCTCACTAATGGCTGAACAAGCCGCAAGGATTTTCCGGCGCTGAAAATCAACATGGAACGGATCCGGGGTGCGAAGAAGGCGGGGGGGAGGGGACTGCAGAAAACCGCCACAGATAGCTGAGGTTGGTTACTCTTTCCCCCCCCCCCCCCCCCCCTCACCACCCTCTCTCTCCCATGCTCGCTCCTGCGGTGAACGTCTGCTGTTGCACAAGCGGCAGAAACGACGGATTCATTGCAACATGAATTCAATGCTTGTTGTAGCGGGCAACACGCAGCACTGCGGCGGCGACGGCAGCGCTTACGTTATAATAAACTGATTGGAATGCATAAAGAGCCATACACACACACACACACTCACATATACACGCACACTTGCACAAAACCTCTCACGAGTACACTAACTCGAGTACTCACGCTTGTACAGCATATCATCAGCTTGATCAACACTGCATTTTCTTTCAGTGCAAACAAACACGAGTTCCTCCTTTGCAGGGATCGTTCGCCCTCCTCCCTCCCTCCCCCCCCCCCCCTCCACCTTCCACCGCACGGTTGTCTGCTTCTCTTAGGGAAATTAAACTCGCAGTGTCTGTTTAAAAGGCTTTCGAAGCACGCTTTCGTTCGGTGCCGCTCATCACTCATTCGCTATCCATTTCTGTCGCACTTGGGCACCTATGCATGGACCCGGTAAGCAACGCCGTACAGTGTGTGGATAGTATGGTTGTCTTTTATTAAATACCCACTCTAAAAGAACAACACTTCCTCCACACGAACTTCAAAAATGTCCAGATTTCCATACTTTCTGTGCTTTCTATGAACACTGCGTAGAATTCGTAACAGTTTTTTTCTAATCGCTTCTCTTTAAAGTTTGTAGTGCCATCAAAAGGAGTTTTAAACCCGATGAAAGGCCATCGTTTTCCTTTCTACTGGGGTGTTAGAACTACATATGGACATGTAGTTGCTTGTGTGCGTGTGTGTGTGTGTGTGTGTGTGTGTGTGTGTGTGTGTGTTATGTGTAACTCTCATACAAGCGAATACACTCCAGAGACATGTTAACATGGCCTTCGTGCCGAAATTATTATTCGTGCTACAACCTGACAGTGGTTTTTATGCTGTGACTTTGTTGTTGTTGTCCTCAAAAGTTGCTGTACTGCGATGTAGTTGTTTCCGCCATCCTTTGCTTTTCCTCTCCATTTTTTGTTTCAACTTTCAACGTAACTGCACAGGAATCCATTAAAAAAAAATAAGCAAATAAACCTGGCACAAAAAAGCGCCTCCGCCCCCCCCCCCCCCAAAAAAAAACCCTAAAAATCTGTTGCATGCCATCCGGTCGCAGTCGTGGTCCCTCTCAGTGTCGCGCCATTTCGAAGGCGTGAAATCCGGGCGGCGCCAGCAACAGCAGCAGAAGCTATTATTTTTGCAACATATATTTTAATAAAAAGAGCAGGAGTACAGCAAAAAACCGATGAACCAGCGACCTACCACAAAATAAATGGCACTTTAAAGCACAACTAAATACGGCGAGGCGCCTAAAAGCCGGCAACACTTCCGCCTCGTTTATAAACAGCCGCCATTTTGTATTAAAAACAAATTTGCCGATATTTATTGGCAGCGATGGCGGAAACTCCATTGTTGCTGTTCCTGTTGTTGTTGTTGTTACTGTTGTTGTTGTTGTTGTTACTGTTGTTGTTGTTGTTCCTGTTGTTGTTGTTGTTACTGTTGTTGTTGTTGTTACTGTTGTTGTTACTGGTACTGGTACTGTTATCGTTATTGTTGCTTCAACAACTGAACTCCGTTATTGTTTTTGTTGTTGTTGTTGTTGTTGTTGTTGTTGTAGTGTCGTAATTCATATTTAATAGTTTTTTAATAAAATGCTTTCACACTCGTTGTTGATGCTCGCAAAACAAACACACGATCGCTTTTCTTTTGTTGTTGTTGTTCGCTTCGTTGTTTTTGTTTCGATGAAAATTTAATGTGCAAAAAATTCTTATAAGTTTTGATGAACAAAAACCGAATGCAGGTTTTTAAGCGGTCCGCTTTCACAGCAGTATATCTTTGCATCAGTTGATGGATTTTTAATAGTTTAACGTGCACTAGCAATTATTTTTGCAGTTGCATACTTTTAGGTGTTGGCATTAATTGCAAAGTCATGCTGATGACAATCACTTTAAGTACATATTTGATCAATTATCCGGCCAAATGATTCAATTCATGATAAAATTACTAGTAAATCATGACCGCTATCACAAACGAATACCAGAAACGAAATATTAAACGGATTTCAAGAGATCATCGAGCTAACATACGATATGCGATATAAAAAACTTGCTAATAAAAATATCACTTTCAATTATGTAGCTCACACTCGCAGCAGCACTTCACTTGATCCCTGGCAGTGCCCTTGTTAACCCGTCAGTATTTCATTCCGAACACACTCGACTTCATTTGGCACAAACTCCGTTTTTAACACTTTACCAAATTGCACTTGAAACTTTGCCAGCTCGCATTGCAAGAAGGCTGGCAAATGAGCAGGCAGCCAGTCAGTCAGTCAGTCAGTCACTAAGGCAAACAGTGAAGAAGCAGGCTCGCTTTACGAAACAATATAAAAATATGTTTGAAGCCAAAACGCAAAGCCACAGAAAAGTAGCAGAAAGGCCAAAAAACCAAAAATAAAACAATAAAAAGTCAGCCGAATGAAATGAATGCTCAAGGAGCCTGAAGAAGGAAACAAAGCAGAGAGAAGCAACACAAGCAAACAAGTCCCACTTCTTAATAGCGTCACGTTTCTTAAGCGTGGCATGCAGCATGCGATGGCTGCCACTCCGGAGCAACTCCCGGCCCAGCCGAGGTCCCTGGAAGCTAAACGGACAGGCAGGGAAACAGACAAGGAAACGAACGGAGCGCTTTCGAGCCTGTTGCATTTTTCATGTTTGAATTTTTCAATTCATTTCATTTGCTGCGATGCGAGCGAGGAGTAGAGGGGGACAGAGACACAGAGTGAGTGAGCGAGAGGGAGGGGAAGAGAGTGTAGCATTCGATGTACTCGTAGATGAAAAAGAAGACGAAGAAAAGGAGGAGGAGGAGAAGGAAGAGGAACCAGTTGAATGTAATCGAACATTAGTTGAAGTTGACGCTTGGCAAATACATACATATATTAGTTAAGCGCGGGCTGGAAGGAGGCGGCGGGGGCGTGGTCACATGAGCAACATACCTCATTTCGGTCGGGACATGAGCTCGTGTTCGTGCCTCATTCTTGGGTTTAGTAGGCGATCCGGAAACGGAAGGAACTTCGACTGCATTGCTTGCATATCAGAGTAGCGACTGTTTGGCAAAGCAACAGATCAACCAGTGGATGTGGCCACTTAGTCGAGTAGTCTGTTGTTGCTGTAGATGGACTGCAACCGATTTTATTTGTGCCTTGCATATGAAATACAGGCTGAGAGTTTTATCCTTAAGATTCTGTTCTGCTTCTTATTTTTTTTTGGTTGTTTGCTTCTTCTTCCGCTTCTTTTCACGTCGCGTGACGTATTCGGAATACTTCCCTTGTGGGTATAAAAAATTATGATACCCCACAACCTCACGTAGTGTGTCTTGCGTGACGTTTGCTCTTGTGTTGAGGTTTTTAAAAAGGGTCATTTTTTGGGCGTTGGTACTCATCTGAGGTTTTTCCTGAACCCTTTTTTTTTTGTGGATTTATTTTAGCTACAAAAATACTCGAAATTCCTCTTTAAGCAGTTATGTGAATTAATTTACAAGTGAATTTATTTATAATATTGTACAATGTGTATATTTCGTTATTATTTTAAGTGCTTTTTCAATATAGTTCACTATTTCGACTAATATTCAGAGCGAAATGAAGCAAAGCGCACAGAATTCGTTCGTTAATTCCAAAGTGATATCTCGTAAACTGCAAGACGTAAACTGAAACGACAATTAAACATGTGTTGACAAAATGCTCCCTTCGCAAAACGTCGCCGCAGCAGAATCTGGCAAAATATGACGCTGTCGGTGGTTGAAAATAAATAATTAGCAATTCAGAGCAGCGTTTTTAATTTTCTTGTCAACGCAGACCACCAGAGTAAATGGACGGTCGAAAAGAAGGCACAAAACGAAAACGAACACCGCAAAGTGGCAGGACAACAGAAACACGAAACCCGAAACCCGAAACCAGCCAACAAACACACCAAACTGACAAACAGCCCACCAAGAAGCAGCTCCCCTGCCCCACCCCTTCCTCCCTCCCTCCACAGCTTTCCGGCGTAATCTTTTCCGCCAAATAAATCACTCAATTGAGGCGAAAAAACAGCCAAATTAGTCGAGTGAACGGATTGAGTACTCGAGTACTCGAGAGAAACTCCGTTGCGCGAGTAGGCAGCAAAGCAAAAGAGTTCAAAGTTGCAAAGTTTTCATTCAGTTTGTTTCGTGTCTCTTATTTTTTCTTACTTTTTCCACAGGTTTTTTAGTTTTCGTCATTTTTTCGGAGGTTTTTTGTAACCATCGCGAATGAAAGCGAAAACCGACAGCCAACAACAACAACAACAACATCGATCAAGTCTTTGCAAACTTATGGTTGTTGTTGTTGTTGTCGTTGTTGTTGTTGTTGTTGTTGTTACTGCCCTTATAGTTGTTGTTGCGCTTGGTTGCATATCTTTTGGAGCGTTGCCACCACTAATTTTATTACTGACAGCGAGTGAGCGTCAACCAGCGAGTCAGCCAGCGAGTCAGCCAGCGAGTCAGCCAGCGAGTCAGCCAGCCAGTCAAGCAGCCAACTAGACCAGCATTCTTCCAGTCTTCGATGGCGGCTTTTTGAACGCACAAAAGCGCTGAAAGCGGAAAACTTAATTCATTACGTTTTTCGCCATTTAATTCAATTACATTATAAAAGTTTTGTCAGCTCAGAAGCGGTTTCGGTTTCGGCCCAGCTTTTAGAGTCGTTCGTAGAGGTGTCTCTTTTTTTGGGAGGGGGGGGGTAGACTTCTTGTTACACGGATAACGGTTCTGGGGGCAAGGCTTCAGGGGAGAGGACCGAAACAAATATCGTGCATTCAAAGCTTTTTCGCCGAACATGCAAAGAATTTAACTTTGAACAAAAGTATGCAACAATTTATTACGTTGCAGAACTACAAAAGCCACAATCAAAAGGGACCCTTGATCAGTTAGCGTCTTCTTCAGTTTCTGCGTCATTATTAAGGAATAATTATTCATTAAAAATAAATATTAATATGACCATTTAGAGGTCATACTAAACTCTCCACATTATAGTTTTTTTCCTTCTGACCCTTGAAGATCTTCTAATTTTTTTAGTTTTTTTTTCCTTCTTCTTTTTCTCCTTCTCGCTTACTATCTTTGGTTCTACTTTACTCTTAGTTGCAGTTTTTTTATGCTTTAAAATTCTGCAAAATATCTATTTTTACATAAAGCGGAAATTTAGTTTTTTTTTTTATTTTCCTGACTTATTTTTTCGTTGCTTACCTCGAGACTTTTTTCGGGAAGGTAAAACTTTTAAAAAGTTTTGCATAAAATGCATGACATTAAAAAGATGCCGCCATTTCGAAGGTACGCATGGGGAATAACGGTGTCTAGCCAAGTGTGACAGCACCACAACAAGAACAACAAAAACAACTGCAACAAAAACAACCGCAAAGTAAAGCTTTTGTAAGAAAGCATTTGGTTTTTCTTTTTTATTTAATTAAAGATTTAAAACATAATAAAGTAGAGATATAATATTTTGCGAAATCTTTTATAAAATCAAATGAAATAAGAATAAAAACAAAATAAATTCTTTAAGAAGATGGGAAAAAATCAGCCGACATTTGAAATTAAGTTAAAAATCCTTGCCATGGAGCAAGCATTAAATATGAATTAATTTTTAATATGAATGAATGACTGACTGAATGAATTTAATTCTGCCATCATTTTGTACTTTTATCTCTCTCACTTTTTTTTTAATGTGTATGCAGCCTCAAAGCTCTTTCATTTTGGCCACATTTCAAAACTGCCAGAATATTTATACACGAAAAATCCTTGCAAATCCTTTCAACTTGTTGCGCTCACACACACACACACACACACACATGCACACTAACACACACACACATACCACACCACTTCGTGTGCTCCGTATAATCGGCCAACAAAATTACAGCAGCGAGTGAGTAGAGGAAAAGAGAACAGTGAGGGAGGGGGGGAAGGGGGGCAGGGGAAAATGTCTATGGCTTTTCAAAATTAGATCCCTTTCAACAGGCTACAAATTGAATTCCCCAAATTGTGCGCCCCTTAAATGCAATATTTTCAAATTTTATTAACAATTTCAGAGGCATTTAGAGCCAAACCGAAGCGATGATGTTTGTTGGCTCATAAAATATTCACCATATAATTGCAGCCAGTGGGGAAGAAGAAGAGGAGCAGCGGAGGGAGAGATACAGCGTGGCAGACGGAAGAAAAACATGTTGAAACTGGTGCAGAGGATCAAACTACATGGCAGAGCAGAACAACGAACAGCAGAACATTTGAACAGCGGTGTAAAGCAGAGCAGAGTAGAGTAGAGTAGAGTAGAGTAGAGTAGAGTAGAGCAGAGTAGAGTAGAGTAGAGTAGAGTAGAGTAGAGTAGAGCAGAGTAGAGTAGAGTAGAGTAGAGTAGAGTAGAGTAGAGTAGAGTAGAGTAGAGTAGAGTAGAGCAGAGTAGAGTAGAGCAGAGTAGAGTAGAGTAGAGTAGAGCAGAGTAGAGTAGAGTAGAGCAGAGTAGAGTAGAGTAGAGTAGAGTAGAGTAGAGTAGAGTAGAGTAGAGTAGAGTAGAGTAGAGTAGAGTAGAGTAGAGTAGAGTAGAGTAGAGTAGAGTAGAGTAGAGTAGAGCAGAGCAGAGTGAAAAGAAGCGAAATAAAAAAGGAAAACAGAGCAGAGTTGAGTAAAGGAGACAACAGCAGCAAAGCAGAGCAGAATAGCATTAAAAATGTATTTCAATGAACCTCAAAAAAAAGGATATTGAAAAAATTACTCCTTTAGAACAAAAGTGAATTGAATTGAAGGGAATTTAATTTGAACACACTCAACACCGTTCGTTCACACACCTGATGCAAGTAGGATTCGGTTTGTGTGGAAAAGCAGAGCATGAAGAAGAACACATAACTTACTAGACTAGAAATTGTGGGTGGCTGAGATGATGCCGGAGGGGGTGAGGGAGGAAGTGCCCCCAGCGATCCAAAGTGAAACGAAAACATCTCATCGCTCAACTCAACTCAACTCAACTCGTCTCAACACAGCACAGCCCAGCATCTCAACGCACTGAAGTGAACTGAACTCCAACTGAAATTCAGCTGAAGTCGTCGCTTCTGAAGTGAAGAAGTTCAGAAAAATGAAAAAATTACTTACACTGAATAAATAGAATGCAGAAAGCAAAAGAAAAAAATCGCAAAAGACGCTTGTTAGTCAAGCGAAATGCAAAGAAAACGAACGGAGAACGGAAAAAGAACGTGAAAACTTGAGGACTGAAAAACTTAAATGAAGTCTGACAGACAGAGAAGTCGAAACCGATAGACGAACAGTCGAAGTGACAGTCGCAAGCCGGCCGACGGGACGCGACCCGAGTTCAGCTCTCTATAAACGTTCAACGTGCATCATCAACAACGGGGCAGCAGCAGCGGGACGGGTTGCGAACCAGCCTGAGCCAGCTTGGCCACCAGGCGCCTCGAACGGCAGCCAGATCGCTGCAATCGTTTGAAGGAAGGCAGCTGCTGTCCTTCCGAACATTGATTTAAGTGTATTAAAGGCATTTGTAACTCGTTTAGCGTCGAAGAAGAAGAAGAAGAAGAAGAAGAAGAAGCAGAATCAAGTACGTGTGTGTGTGTATGTGTGTGTGATTGTCCGTGTGTATGTCTGTCTACTGCTGCCAACTTCAGCCAAGGATTTCCGTAGTTTTTTTCTATTCTTTAATGCACATTAAATACTGCAATAAATATGTTTGCAACAAAATATATTTGATGGCAAAAGCATCAAGTGAAGCATCCAACTCTTCAAAGAAGATGAAAAGTGTGGGAAATGTAAAGAAGAGTGCGGATGCAAACAAAAAAGTGAAGGAAAATAAACCGATATCCGAAAACTTCTTAAAAACTACATTTAAAGTTCCATACTTAAGAAAGTGCCAGCAACACGATGTTCAGCATCGATTTTATATGAAAAGGTGACCAAGTGACCTCAGCATATACACTATATAGTATGTATATATCACTAACACACCTCTATCACTACCAACTGAGAAGAATTCCTTCTTTTCTCATGTAAGAATGTCGTTGAGTTTGAACGCTTGTAGTTTTGGAAAAACAGCCCGAATTAATACAAATTAAGTGAAGTGAAGTTAAGGTGTTTACACTGTTTTATCAAATCATATCCAGCGAATTTCACAGCAATGAAAGGATGGTCAATACATCGGTGTGGTCCAATACAAGCACCGTTTTGATGCCGTTCTACCCCTGCAAATCAATTGAATATCCCTGCAAATCGATTAAGGATGCCACATCAACAGCATCAGAGCCGGCGCTATTATCAGCTCCACTCGCAGCCCCTGCGATTCCAGTCTCGGCACCAATCAAACGCAACACCACTCAGCAGCCGCATCAGTTTGCTGATCCTTGCAAATACACTTGAGTGCTCAGACCCTTTGCACAGTTTTCGCAACAAACAAGACGTCCCGCACCCCTCCTCCTTCATCAGCCTAACAGCCCGATCCTTTTAGACCACTCAAGCCCAGTCTCAAGCCTGCTTGTTGTCTACGGCGGACGGCAGCGCTTCTTTGTTCGAACGCAAGGCTTTTGTGTTTATTACAACAACAAAACAAACATAAACTGACACAACAAAAACTGCTCGCACAACAAGGATTTTCCTTCCTTCTTCTCCATATTTTAGGAATAGGATACTCTTTCCCACCCCCCCTCCCCCCCCCCCCCCCGCACCCTCCTGCTACTCTACGCTACACGCCTCGAAAAGCATTTGATTCCGTCTGCCGGCGCATAAATTGTAAGCTTCCATTTAGGATATTATAAACTTTTCCATCCTCGCTGTTATCCTTGAAGCTTCCTCGCTTTGTTTGTCTTGTTGGCCTTCTGTCCTTCTCTCTCTCTCTCTCTCTCTCGCTATCTCTCTCTCTCTCTCTCTCATGTGTAGTTGTGGTTGCATTAGAACTCCGGACTCAGATTCGATTCCGTTCTAGTGCCGGCCTGCTGATGCTTTGCTGCTGCTGCTGTGATGTCGGGCGGCTGGAGTTTCAAATTCCTTTCGGCTTCAATGAATACTTCTTCTTCTTCTTCTTCTTCTTCTTCTTTTCATCCAGAGCAAGCAACAGGAATTCAAACAAAAGCCATTTGTTGCCAGGAAACAACAACAACAACAACAACAACGAACACAAACAACTCTAAAAGCTTCAACTCGAGCAAAAGGAAAAACGAAAAACAACACCGAATTAAAATAGAAGGAAAGCCAGCGAATGCAACAACTTTTGTCTGTTGTTCATTCGTTCGCTGGTTCTTTCGTTCGTTCGTGCGTTCGCTCGTTGGTTCGTTTATTCGAGGTATGTTAAGAGCAAGTTAAGCCTTAGACACAGGAAACCCAAGCATTGTTGTTGTTGTTGTTGTTGTTGTTATTGACCAGCTTGACTTCTACTCAAAAACAGTTGCTGACTCCACTTCAACTGGCCAGACCAGACCCGTTGCTGGCCTGTTGCGTTCCGTAGAAATTTGCTCAAAATAATTCCTTGTCGAGTTGCTTGTAACTCGTAGTTTACGAAGTGGAAGAATGGCGAAACGGCGACGACGGCGGACGTGGGACAGGGGAGCGAGGACTGGCGAAGGACGAGCCCTGGATTCCGATGGAGTTGTCTAAATAGCTTTGTTACATCAAATATTTATGCAGGCCATCATCAGTTCATGGCACTGAAACACTTTTATGTCTCTGATAAAATATCTCATTCAATATATTGCAGTACGTTGAAATATTTGTCATACATCATGCATGTCATGTCCTGCTGACAGACACACTCAAACACACATCGTACTCGTATATTTATATTAGATTGTATATTGTATTATACTGTATATTATATTGGATTGTGTATTATATTATACAATATGTTATTTTGGGAGAATATTCAAAATTATAAGAGTGCAGTAACGAGTGATCATAATTAAATGAACGATATACATATTTATGCACTTCGTTCTGAATTCCAATTTCGTCGTTGGATCAGATTTTCCTTGAATTTTAAGCACATACTTTGAGGCGCACTGTAAAAGCGACTTGATATTGATAACAATTAAAATGCAATTTTACCATCCACACACAGACACACTCAGTCACACACACACACACACACACACACACACACTGTCAAATGCCCTGTTCACAATGCTTTCCTTCTCTTTCTCTCGCAGGGTGCCTCATCCAGCCTTGTGGTGAAATTCGCAGACACTGAAAAAGAGCGACAAATCCGGCGAATGCAACAAATGGCGGGTCATATGAATCTCCTTAATCCTTTTGTCTTTAATCAATTCGGTCCATACGGAGCTTATGCCCAGGTAAATATGCAGCGAATAAATAACAGCACAAGCATGCAAGTGCAATAAATTGCAAAATAAATGAAGAACAAACAATGGGACGGAAAAATAAACAGAAAGCAAACAAATACTATGGCGGGTGCATTAATTGATTTTGCATGTACGACTGGAGAGTGCTTTACTATGGTTTAATAACAACAACAATAACAACAACAATAACAACAACAATAACAACAACAGCAATTGTGGGCGAGAAAGAAGAAGAAGAAGAAGAAGAAAAAGAACAATGAGAATAATAATAACAAGAAGAAATTCCAACAACAGACAACGTGTTTGCATTAAAAAGCACTTAACAGCAAAATGCAATAAATTTGCAATTTTATTACATTTAATTCTTGTTGTTTTTTCTCTCTTACTCTTAATATTATTGTTCTTGTTATTGTTGTTGGTTGCTGGGTGTTCTTCCCGTTATTGGAGCTGCTGCTGGGAGCTTTTTTCTTCTTTTTTTTTTTTTTGATTTCCCTCTTTTTGCCCTCTTTTCTGACTCCACATAAATTTCTCATTTGACTCAACCACTTCGCAGCAACAACAAGCAGCTTTAATGGCCGCGGCCACTGCACCGGGTACCTACATGAATCCGATGGCAGCCCTGGCAACGCAAATACCTCATGGCTTAAATGGCACCGGCCAACCGTCGTTGCCCTCACCCACCATGCCCAACTTCAACATGGGCGCCCAGACCCCGAACGGCCAGCCGGCCGGTGCCACGGCCGAAGGCGTCTTCACGAATGGCATTCCACAGACGGCATTCCCAGGACGTAAGTATTGCATCTCCACATCCGTGGAATCATACTCGTATACTAAAAAACACGCTGCTGTTCCTCTACGATGTTCAGCTTCTTTATAGATAAAAAAAGCGAAAGAAAACCAGAGCAAATCCTTGAATTAAGTAACAAGTAGAGAAATTAAAGTCCCATTAAGAAGTCATACCTGAAAATTACTTCCACGAAACAAAATTTAATTATAATTCACTTCTAATTTTTAGTAAAAAGACACATCCATTCCAATCGAATATTTATGTCTATCGTTATAATATTTCTAATCGAATTTCCCCCCACCCCCTCTCCCCTCACCCCACAGATCCATTGCATTTAACCATTCCACCGCAAGGTCTACCCAACGGTGAGGCAGCAGCTTTGCAACACGCTTTCTCCGGCATGGCACCGTTTCCAGGAGTCGGTAAGTGATGACCTCCTACATACACACTACACACGTAGATATGCTCGCTACTATTTCTACTACTTCAATAGAATACCCACTACTATTTTGAGTACTTTACTACCACAAGAATGATTTTTCGAATCACTTCGACATTTTTTGGTTTTTATATACATAGTAAATATTTCTTTTTTATAGTCTTTCATTTGTTTTTATAGTCTTTTTGATATCGGAATCTCTCTCTTCTTTGTATTATTTTTCAGTTTTTTCATTTGTTTTTCTCTGTATCCTTTCAACTTTTTTGGTCGGTTCCCATTCATCGATTATTGTGTCTTGAGCTTATAATCATTCACTGTTAAATAGTGTATCTTAAAATTTATAAACAACAGAAAATTCGTGGTCTTTGGCGTCAATTGATAAGGAATAAAAGTACAATAAGAATTGATAAAGAATGAAAGTAAACCAAGAATAATTCCTTAAAAAAACTACATTATTTAAGGAACACAAAAGATCCTTTTACACTAAACTATGTAAAATAATAAAAGGTGCTTTTTTGAATTCTTTCAAATTAATATCGTCATTTTAAATATTTAATATTTTTCAAAAAGGAACACTTTTGAGTGATCATTATTATCAATTGACTTCCACGTGGCAATAAGTTTGTGTTACATGTTTATTATATTTTATGTAATATACAATTAATTGTAATACATTAATTATACATTTAATTATATATACAATATTCGTACATATAATTGAAATAACAATTAAATGTCGCCTTTTATTTAGAATTTTTCGGTGGTCATCGTTTAAAATGTTTGTTTAGCTTTCTAATTTTCTGTGCTATCATCAGCTGTTTAATAATTTAGATGGTTTCGTTTCCAGTTTCAGTTGTTATCTTCTTTATTTTTATTCTTTTGGTTTTTTGCAAATATTCTGGATATTTAGCAAACAGAAAATAATAAGATAAATATTGATATTTCTTTTTGAGAATCATTTCCATTATCATATCGCATAATAATATATAATATGATATACTGTACGTTTTTCGCTTCCATTGCTATCATTTCGGTGTATCACTTAATTAGTGTTCAGTAATTCATCACCGATATGTACAAATGTCATTCAGTATATAAGTTTCGATCTACGGTGTATTTTCGATGTACATATTTATTGCATAATATTTTATTCTATCCCAACTTTGCTTTGAACAAACGATGGTTTTACTTTTTAAATACTTTTCTGCATTTAATGTATCTTTTATTTTTCACTTTTGATTTCAAATCGATTTGCTGAAAGTCTTTCTATGTACTTTATTATATATATACAGTCGAACTTCCTTATAGTGAACTTCTATACAATGAAGTTCTCCTTATTATGAACTAAAATCAAGAACGCAGCTTTTTCGTTGCACTTTCAATGTATTTCTGTATAATGAAGTTTCTATATAGTGAAATAATTGTCTGTCCCCGTGGAGATTCAGTATAGGGAATTTCGACTGTATATATTCTACATTCATTCATCTATCGTATCTACAATATTTATTCATCCATCTACATATATCTTACATATATCGCATATAAACGTTGTGATGTCTTTTAAATGTCTGTTGACTGTGAAATCAAATTATTTCAAATGCAGCATTTCCCGCCGTCTATGGACAGTTTCCACAAGCGATTCCACCCCCGATTGCGGCGGTTGCACCAACTCCACGCGAAGGTAAGTTTTTTCCACTAAACTAGTTTCAATTATAGAGAGACTACATGTAATAAAAATAAATGAAATACTAACACTAATAATAGTATTGATAATAATCAGCAGTTTGGTTTTTATGCTATTTAGGCAAATTTATACATCATTTATAGAAAAATTACTTAGTTTCGCTTTTAGCATTCGTATGTGTTGTATATACTATAAAGATCAGTGAAAGATTAAACACTTAATTCACTTTAAATCCGTTGATATCATGTTATCTATAGATTTCGAACATTTGCTTCAATATTTGTTTCTTTAATGTATATATTGTATTCAAATGACTTTTATTTTTAATGAATCCGTAAGTCTTTCAATTTACGATGTAAAATTCCAGCGTTTAATCTGAAAATTAAAAGAGATTAAACACTTATAAAATATTTCCCCATATTTTTCGAGAGATTCTCAATACTTAAATTTTATTACCCTCACGTGAGAGATCGAGAGAGAGAGAGCGAAGGAGAAAGCGAGGGAGAGAGAATATAAATAACCCACTCACAGTAACTACAGCCTCAGTCACGTAAAAGGATTTATATTTTCTTTAAGCGCATAAAATTATGCAACAATAAAAGCCGTAAACATTGCAGCAATAAACCATTTCAAACAACACCCCGCCAACCCCGCCAACACTCCTCCATCCTTAAACGCACAATTGTCTCTGCTCCTTTTTATGAGCATTCTATCCTTCTTTCTTCCTTTCTCCTTTCTTTATGTTATTATTGGCTCATCCCCTCAAGTTCTAAGATAACATGAAATGAAATTCTTCATTTTATTATCATATAAGACAGCGTTTTTATTTATGCTCGTGCCATGTGGAAAACGCGTTTTCAAACCCTTTGGGAAATTCACTCACTGCACAAGCCTCAAAGGAAGGCCTAAAAGCATGCAACGACTTATTGTCTTTCTTTTCGTAGAGCCCAAGCTGGTAACGCAGTCGTAAAGACCGAATAAAGTTCATTTTGATGAGGGTTTATTTATAATTTTGACATTTAAATGTGTGCATGCGGTGTTTCGTTTTTCGGGGTTGTATTGTTTTCTTGTGTGTATTTAAATTATTCCATTGTTGAAACACACACACACATACATATATCTCCGTATATAAATGCAGACATTCACTCATACGTCAACAGTTTATGATCACATAAAAAGAAAGCCGCGGAGAGCAGCGTAGAGGAGAGAAGAGCCGATAGGGCTTAAAGATGGAACAAAACCTTAGAAAACACTGAGTAATGATATATACAGTAGACACAGATAGAATATATGTATATCCGTTTATATATAAATACATATGTATGTGTGTGTTTTCTAATCAGAAGTTTTCACCTGTTTACTCTATACATAGTTGTGTATAATATTTTGTATGGATGTTACTTGTATATAACTATTATATATACATATGTGTACATATATCTATATTTACGTAGTATTGTTGTTCTTTTAATTTTTGACCTTACAATGAAAACATTCTATTTTACGCTGTAGTATTTCTTTAATTTTATTTGTAGCTATCTTCAAGCGATTTCCTTTTATTCTTAGTTGTGTAGTATTTTAATTAGTTTTTTCTTTCTTCTTAAGTTTTTCGTTTAATTTGGTTTCTTTCTTTATTGATTTTCTTTAATTGAGAATCATAACTTTTATATTTATGGAAAATATTTGAATAACATATAAATAATGCATCTTTAGATAATATAACCATCTTTTCTTATTCGCATATTTAAGTATTTATACTATACATACATATATTCGAATTAATTTATTGAGTTTGAAATTTAGTTTTAAGCATTCAGTCAATCATAGTTTTTTCCTAATTTAAATCATTGTAAAACAACAGAAAAACATAACGTATCAGCATCCAGAATAATAGAATCAATAACATTCAGAAATATTTACCAACAACAACCACAAGAATTGAGCGCAAATTAATTAATTAATTAATTACTTCACTGGGCCATTTTTAAAAAATGAATTTAAAAGATTTAGCATTGAATATCAAAGAATAACCAGAAAGAGTGTTAACTTCGGCCTGGCCAAATTTTCACCAAATTCGATGAAAATATCTCTATTCGTTCTCCTGTAATCAAGTTTAATTTCATTAGTGGGCGGACCACGCCCATTTGAAATAAATCTACTCAGGAGGTGATGCTGATCATATATACTTTTGATATATACACTTTTGTATATCTGTCACGCCTCCTTTAATGCGTTACAAACGGAAGTACAAAGTGAATATACCCCCACTTCGTGTGTAGGGTATAAAAAGAAACCATCTGATGGCGCACCCACTACAAAGAACAAGTATTGATATATGGTAAATAAAAACGTATATTTCTTTATATAACCGTATATATTAAAGAGTTTTAATACTTTAAAGTAGTGCTGGAAAAACCTTTCTGAACAGTACAGTAGTTTTTTTACGTCACAGAACTTCGGTTTATGAGTTATGTATAAAGAAACAGCTCGCCGGTCCTTTAGATTCTGCAAAACATCCGATAATTTAACTTTATGGGTATTTTACGAAACTCTGAATTATTCTAAACAAACACTGAACAAAAAATCTAAGAAAAGTCTACACATTCATTCATTTATTTATCCGTTTCATCCCGCTATTCATCCATCGCATTGATTCAGCGCATTCATTCGTTCATGTATTTTATTATTTTCAACATTTTTCTTCTTTTTCTTCTTTGTCTTCTTCTTGCCATGTGTTCCTTTAAGAATTTCTGATGTTCCCAGGATGTTCGATTTCCGGACCAGAAGGTTGCAACCTCTTCATTTATCATCTGCCGCAAGAGTTCGGCGATGCCGAGTTGATGCAAATGTTTTTGCCATTCGGTAATGTTATCAGCTCCAAGGTTTTCATCGATCGAGCAACAAATCAGAGCAAATGTTTCGGTTAGTTTAGCAAATAATGAATTACAAGTACATATGTATATAGCAATAGTAATAATAATGAAATTCCATTTAAAAGCCAGTTAATAATAATAATAATAAGCGTAGATAATAAAGTAAATCGTCTTTTAGGCTTCGTTTCGTTTGATAATCCTGCCAGCGCTCAAGCGGCCATTCAAGCCATGAACGGTTTTCAGATCGGAATGAAAAGACTGAAAGTTCAATTGAAGCGTCCCAAGGACGCCAGTCGACCTTATTAACAATCGGAGTTCCTTAAAGTCTTTAACAACAACAATATCAATACCAATAACAACGGCATCAACGGCATCAACGGCAACCACAACAATAACCACATAAACCATTGTTTCAATGCGGCGGCAGCTGTTGTAGAGACTGCCACCAATCCAACAATAACAACAACAGCAGCAGCAACAAGCACATCATATTACAACCACAACAACAACGCCAGCAATAAAATGGTGGACACAGCAGCAGCAACTGCTTCAGCCTGCTCGATGATGCACGCGCCCGAAATCATGTTGTTGAAATTGCATCCGACTAAACATCCCGGTGAGTTTTCACATTCTCATTATTATTGTCATTATTATTATGTGTTTATTATTAAATCCATTTCTATTATAAGTAAACGAGCTGAAAGTGAACAGTAGTCATTATATACAGTATACCGGGTTGACACACGGTACATCATGATGTCGACATCACTTGCACAGATTGGTTGAAGAGGCACGGAGAAGAGGCAGATCACTTTAGATCTAAACACACATCACTTTTTACGCCAAAACAGTGAGCAACTTTATAGATATTTTGATGTCGACATCATGATGATAGTGTGTCAACCCCCATAATATGAACGCATTTTCGCGTTTGTGGGATTTTCTTCACAAAATAAACTAAAGAACCATCTTATATTTATTATTAAATACTATTATTATGCAATCTAACTTTTCATTGTTTTCTTTCTTCATTACAGATGAACATCCAGCCTATAAAATCCATTAAAATTATTATTACAAAATGTTGAACAGCATAAATGGAAAACAATTGAAGAAGATGTATTTAGTTGGTGGGCGTGGCAAATAGGACATGCCTAAAAGTAGAACAAAAACCACACACAAAATCAAAAACAAGTTTTGCCAAATATTGTATAAAGGAAATATTTAAAATGTGCACAAAAGTGCATATAATGAAAAACAACAACAACAACAGCAAATAAAAATAAATACAAAGAAGGGCTGATTTAAAAACTTTCTAAAATATATTTTAAAAACACACTTTTACACAGCAAATAAATAAATAAACCAACAAATTAAGAAACACACAAAAAGTATACATATAAAAGTAAACGAAAATCGTATTTAAACAGGAAATGAAAAAAGCAAAAAAGAATCGTTTTTGAAAATGCAGCAGCAGCAACTATTGTAAAACAAACATAAAAAATCACACCAACAACAATACTAAGCAAAATTAACACAAAATAACAACCGACTGGATAGCGACCAAAATTTAAAAATCGTAAATTTAACTTGGTTTTCACACAAAAATAGCAAAAAAAAAAACAAAAGCCATAAGGTTATTATAATAATAAAAGGAAAATAATAATTTTTATACAATTACAAAGTAAACAACATTCAATAAACACAAGAAATGCATGAGGAAGGAGGAATTTTTCGAAGATTTTGTTGGAAAAACTCAACCTTGAGGAGCGCCGAATGAGCATTTTCGAGAATAGAAAAAACATAAAAACAAAATATGAAAATAATTTCAATAGTAAGTAAACTAAAGAGAAGAAGAGGGAAGCGAAGAGAGACAGAAAGGGAAGAGAAGAGATGAGAACAGAAACCAAATTAAACCAAAAACAAAAAATATTCGATATAAAAAACCTAAACTTTAGCTTTAGACTATTTTTTTAGCTTTTAAGCAAATGAAAATATTTAACACAAAAATTCGAATTTAACTAATATTTAAGCTAACCAAAAAAAAAGTAAGTTAAAAAAAATAAAAAAACTATTTAGCAGTAATTAAGTAAGTTTAAAGAATTAATGACATTTTTGAATGAAAAATATATGAATAACTATGAGATTCTTTATGAAAACTATTGATACTGAACATGGAATCGATTGATTGATTGATGGATGGATAGATTGTAAAACCAAAAAAAAAAAACAGAATGATTTTTAGAACAAAGTTTTTTTTAATTGCAAAAACTTATGAAAAAATATCAAATTTATCAATAAATGAAAAAGAAATCAAATAATTAAATTTTTTGTTCCTTTCCTCAAATCAAAAGTTGAGTTAAAAGAGTTTCACTCTTACACTGAAAAACTACATCCATTATTACCGTTATTATTACTGTTATTATGAATTTTAGCAAATGATACAAGAAAAAAAAAATAATAATAAACAAACAAAAAAGTTGCAAAATATTTGGAAATTTTAACCTTTCTTTTGAAGCATTTTCCTTTGAAACATTCACGAAACATTTCAGTATTTAAAGAGTATTTCTAAAGAAGTTTCAGATCATGATTCTCCATTTTTAATCCATGTACATTGAGCTTTCTTTTTGGTTTGGAGCTTTGTTGCCCGCCCTCTTGTTTTGACGTTCGCTTAATTTTTGTTAGCAACCAAAATTAGGTTTTAACGTATGTAGCTTTTAACAGTAATAATTCAAAATTATTAAGCTTAATCTTAGAAAAAATTAACCATTATTAAAAGGAGGCGAAATCACTATAATTAAAACATATTATTATTATTATTATTATTATTATCAACGCAGAAGAAGAGATAACTAGGAAAAGGCGATGGAGAAGGGAAAACTTATCATTCGTATTCGTAATTAAAGAAAAGCTTACTTAAAATATTGAAATTAATTACACTAATTAAATTATTACTTATAAATGAATTAATTATAAAAGTAAACATTTTAAAAAGCAAAGCAAAAAATGTACAAAACACAATTATTAAAGGTACATAAACACACATAAAAGTACTTATAGATGCATATACGCGAAAATTTATTTCTAAATTATAATAGAAACAGACTAAAGAAGGGAGAACGTGACAACTACAGCTAAATCCAAAAATTAACAACAAAAACCAAAAACCAACATACATACATACATTTAAATAATGAAAACTTTCTAGATTTAAATGAGTAAAATTACATTTTAAGTTGAAACAATTTTCTAATGTTAAAAAAAGCGAGTATATATTATTGTATAAATTAAATTTAGTTTAATTGATTTTGAAATTAAATTAAAACGCAAATTATTTGATAGTGAAATCGAACTAAATGTATATCAAAGATTGTGGAAGATTGAACAGAAAACAATTGAAAGTGCAATAATAGTAAACAATAGAAATTCTAATTGCGTTTATTTAAAAATATAATTTTTATTTAAAGAATATAAAAAGGCAGTATTTTATTAATTTTAAATTTAAGCTAAAATTACACGAACATTTAAGTTGAGTTTATTTGAAATATTGCAATTAATTTATTAACATTGGAAAAATAACCGTTTCTAGAATTGAATTCGCTGTTTTACGGACACTTTTTAAATCGAAGGCATTGAAAACTCTTTGATAAGATCGCATCAGTGCTTCTCAAACAGTTGCTTCATTTACAGTTAAGCTGTTGAGCTACAGTTGTTCTCAAGCACGATTATTCCACAGCATCTGCAAGTGCAGTTTATGTCTTAAAATTCTACTTCCTCTTCTTGAAAACTTCCTCTTAATTGAATTCTTAATTCTAACGTATGATCAGTTATTTGATTAAAAAATCGTCTGTCTGTCTGAATGTCTAGAAAAAGTTCTTCAACAAATAAAATTGAAATGTTCCTTATTATTTCATTTTTAAGTGAATATAATTCCGATAATATATATAACATATATGATAATTTAACTCACTTTATTATATTATATACAATATATAGAAAAAAAACAAAAACTACACAAAACAAAAAACAAAGCTGTATATAAATATATAGTACTGAATGAAAGGCGGATGAAAGTCCCGCCTCGGATACCACCCAACAAATATATATATATATATATATATAGACATACATACAGTCATATATATACACTTATAGGATAGTACATACATCATACATATTCGTAGCATCTAAAGCAAAACAAGAACCATTTAATTAACATATATATACATATATGCAGTTATATACATATATGCAAGATTACATAATAACTAACTAAATCGTAGTCGCCTAAAACTAAAGTATTAATTAAATAAAATTAATTTGATAACAGATCCAAAAAAATAATGATTAATGAAACCAATTAAAATTAATTAAACTAAATTATGATATGAATTATAGTATCATTACTATTATTATCATTATTATGAGTACTAATATCATTATTGTTGCTATTAATAACAATTATTATTACTATTACTATTATCATTATTAATTATTGTTTTTATAATATTATCGTTATTGTTTTTATAATTATTATTATTGTTTGATTATCAAAAATTGTACTTAAAAACAACAATAAAAGATGCATATACACAAAATTTAAAACTGAAAATTAACAAAACAATAACAACAACAACTCAAGCCCTGACAACAACAAACATCCATTAAATGATTAAAAATATATAAAAAATCTACTATACAAAAATAAGTTATTTTGAAGTGAAAAGTAAGAACTTTAGAAATAAGGAAATTTAATGAAAGGAACAACAACAACAGCAGCAGCAGAAGAAGAAGAAGCAGAACAAGCAGAAGACGACGATGATGATGAAAAGCAGAGGCAAAAAACTAGTCAAATTCAAGTTAATTAATTATTAAAAAGAGGATTAATTATTAAAAATACACACACACACACACACACTTACATATGTAATTAGAATTAAATTTATAAAGAAATGAGAAGGGGTTTTTTCGTTTGTATTTTAAATACACACTGAGAGAAACAGCAACAACAACAACAACAACAACACTTTAAAACTATATCTTAAACAAATACTTATTATAATAAATTAACTGAAATTAAATTAGTGCTTATTTAGTGCATAAATACTTACAATTAGTAGCGAATTATAAGCTATCACAACTTATCAAATCTTAAAACAACAACCGAAACTTTTAATAAATAAAACTCATTGATTTTTCTTTGGCAAAATTTAAGCAGCGCAGCATTTATTATTGAATAAACGAGAAATGAAATTAAAAATGAGAACCACAACCCACAACTTATATTCAATAAAAATACGTAGAAATAAAAAATTTGCAAAATATTATTAAAATAAAATATATACAAATATATATACTATATACACAAACACAACACTTGACAGCAGAAGAAGAAGAAGAAGAAGAAGAAGAAGAAGAAGAAACATGCAACTGATGATGATGATGATTACAATAAAATAACTAGCAAAAAATATGAAAAAAGTCAATAAAATTAGTTTTATTTGAACACAAAACGAAAAAAAATCGAGTTTATTTTTCAAAATTCCATTATTATTTCACTCATTGATTCATTCATTGATTGATTGATTCATGAATTGATGGATTGATTGATGAATTGATTGATTCTCTAATTGATTGATGATCTATTGATTAGTTCGCATTCTTGCACGTGATCTTCCTCAATCCCTAAAGGATGAGCATTTTGACTGGCTTTACTACAGCGCGTCGCAGTTTGACAGGAGCTGTGAGATCATGAACTCTTATGAGAAAGAAGCACTGTGATGGGTTGGTTCGTCAATTGATTTAAGTGATGGCGAGTTCGGGAAGCACTGCAAGGAGATCGTCGCAAAGGCGGAGATGAACGAACGAACCAACGAGTGAGAGCGAGACGCATGCAGTGAATGGAAAGTGGTTATAAATACGAACGAGTGTAAATGAGATGTGAGATGATGTCTGTTTCTGTTCGTTAAATGTTCCTGCTTAAAACATTTTCCAGAAGAAAAACAGATCAAATTAAATAATCATCAAGTAGAATAAATAATAATAATAATAAAATAAAATTGAATGTAGTAGAAAGGTTTTTCGTGTCCATCCGTGGTTCAGTATAGGTTTTTTTTTTCTCTTTCTTTCATACTCAAGACTTCTTTAGATTCGTGAAAATTTTTTGGATTTAATTTATTTCTTGTTTTCTCCTCCTTTAATACACAAAAATAAAGAAATTAAAAGTAATGAAAAAATGTAATGCGGGCTGTGATTTGATGTTATGAAAAACAAAAAGAACAAGCACAAAAATCAAACTAAAATTACACAAAAAGAAAGGAGGTAAAAACAAAAAAAAGAAAAAAAAACCAGACACTTTGGCATTTTTTGTTGTTTTAAACTGAGCTCTATACGAAGTTTAAAAGAATTTACATCGAATTTTCATTTTATTTGTGCAGAATTTGTATTCAGGATAAAAATAATAAAAAAATAATTTTATTTCATCATTTATTACATTTCTTTTTTTTTAATTTCAAACGAATTCATTTCGATTTTTTTTCCATCACTAATAAAAAATAAATTGTATTGAATAACTTTTGAGTATGTCACAAATTTTAACAACAGCAAAACAAAAAACAAAACAAAAGAAAGTGATATCTACAAAAAGAAGAGAAAAACAAAGAAGAAGGGGAGAAAATTTGGCCAAATCAAAAACAGAGTAACAAAAGAATGTTACAAAAGCTGATGAAAAAGTAACAGAAAATATATAAAAACAGTAACGTAAAATGTATATAAAAGATAGAAAAAGACACACACACACACACACTCTAAAGACGGATAATAAACACGCCGAAAAGAGATGCCACACAACAAGTAAACACAAAATAATCATTAATTATATAGTGTGTACATCTACTAAAATATTATCGATTAATTATTACTTTCAGTCAAAACATATATTCATTTAAATAGATGTTGTAGGAGCACTTAAACTAGCTTTTAACTGATACAACTAAAAAAACCGCAAAGAAAAAATATCAATTAACTACAAGAACCCATAAAAAAGTACCTTAAAAGTTTAACAACAACAAAGAGTTTAAAGATAAACTAAAATCCTAGACACATGTAAGGAAGTTTTAATATTTGAATTTTTTATATTTTATCATATTTTACGCATTTTTTCGGGTTATTTTTCGCTTCCATTTCCTTCTTTCAACTTCAGAGAATTCACATCTTTTTCACATGTTTGCCGGAAACTAAAACAAAAGAAAAAAGAAACACTAAATTCGATTAATAATACACACAATAAAATTTTCAAGTTTTTGTCTTAAATTTTGTCAAAGAATAAATTAATTAAAATTGAATCAAAAAGGAGGAAAATCTTTCTTTTTAGGATCAATTACAGCATAATTATTTATAATCATATCAACAAGAAAGAAACAGAAAGGAAATTAAAATAAAATCAATTAAAAATTAAAAGAATATTTATCAACGATTTATTAATTTTAAAATATGTATTAAAACAAAAACAAACATCTATAAAACCACAATTTAATTCGCTTTCATATGTACAGTAAAATTTATTCAAAGTTTAGTCAAAAATTAAACATTAAAGCAAGATACGTTAATTGAATTTCGGAAGCGGAAACGGAAGAGGAAGAAGAAGACGAACTCAAGTTCGGAAGCGGAAGAAGAAGAAGAATGACACAAAAGAGTGGCCAAGTTGAATGTCGAATTCAGAAGAGCGTCCATGAAATCATGATTCGAAGATGATTATGACGATGGTGATAATGATGGTGACGATAATGATGGTGATGATGATGGTGATGATGATGGTGACGATGATGGTGACGATGATGGTGATGGTGATGGTGATGGTGATAATGTTGGTAATGATGATTATTGTAAATCATGAAAACCCAAAATATTATATATAAAAATTTATATAGAAGCATGTATGTCAAATTTATAGTATTATTGTAGTTATTAAGTCGTAGCACAAAACTGCAAGAAACCGCAAAAAACACAAGAAAACCAGAAGGAGTCCGCATTCAATACTCACGTAGTTGGAGCTAACAAAATGTTGCGTTTAAAGGACTCGAAAACATACCGCAAAAAAGGGAGTGAAAACTAGTACCATTCCAAAGTATGCGAATTCAGTAAATATGAAGCAACACGCATACTTACATTAGAGCAAAAAGTACTGTTCCTTTTTCTAGCTAAGAAATACCAATAAAGTAGATATTGTTTTCTGAACATGAAACTAATGCATTGAAGAAACAATGAAATATGTATCAATGCTTTTACAATAATAACACACGTATATTACGCAAACAAATATTGTATTTGAATAGAATACTATAGAGAGTTTAATTAACACCGTATTAATTGTGTTTCTTGACACAATTTCATCTTCTTACACGTTTTTATAATTTTCAAAAGGTTTTTCACAATAGAAGTCCGTAAAAGAGATTCCACGAAATACAAATACAATAATTCTGCATATAATATGCATGCAGCCACTGCTTCTCTTTGAAATACTCGAGAGAGAGAATCCGTTATCAGTGGTGCCAATATTTCTTGCTCTTTCTGCTGCTTGAATTGCTATCAGTTGAAATAAACAATGCATAGAAACGGCGCAGAAAATATGCATATGTAACAAGAACTGTAGCACTTGCAGCAGATATGCAACCCTCGAGTTTCGTTTCGTTTTTATCGATATCAAAATACTAAAAAATTCCTGTCTTTCCTCTTATATAATAATTTAAAGTTGTTATATTGAAATGTAAGGTTAACTACACAAGCATGTATCTTTAACTTCGATTACTAAATACATTTTTAAAACCAAATACGATTGGAAAATAAGTTCTCATAAGTTGTCTGTAAAGGTTTCAGCAATCAAAATAAAAACAAGTTTTAAAAACTGAAAATAAAAGAAATAAAAAATAAAACATTTTCTAATAAATCAATAAAAAAAAAAGAAACTTTATTCCTTATTTGCTCTTTTCTTTATTTTTTAAAAAGTTTATTTAAATTACGATTGAAATTACGACTAAAAAAAATTATGATATTAAAATAGTTGCAAAATCTTTTCAAGATAAATAAGCATTAAAATCTGAAAATTAATAAAATATACTATATATACATACATATATACATAAAGAATAACAGAGGATACAGGGTACTACATGCAATTATTTATTATAAATGAATAAAATATTTAATGCGAATGAAAGTAAAAGAAAAATCAAATAAAGTCTCAAAAGAAAAACTGCAACCGAAACCGTAAGAAAAACAAAAACAAAAAATAACCACAATATACTATACTATAGATAAAAAACTATTAACACACTTGAAACCTAGTAGTAATATTTTTAGGTTTTTAGGCATATTTACATAACGTATTATACAGATACATACATACATACATATATACAGACATGCTTATGTACATAGTGCAGTATGCAGCACATACCATATATTGTACTATATACTGTATACTATATACTGTATACTATATACTGCATATTATATATCGCCATATGAAGATATACAGGAGAACAAAGCTAAAAAGCTGACCTTTTGAGGAACGCACTCACTTTAAACTGATCACAAACTAGAAGTAAAAAAGAAATCGTAAATCGATAACTCTTTAGGGATCGGAGAATCGAAGAGGGAGGCGTGGCAAAATTTATTACTTAGCATAATCAAACCTCGTTTGCAAGAGTTGTTGCACTTCACTAAATTTATGTAAAGAAAATAAAAACTAATATAAATCAAATGTGTACCTAAAAAAAGACTACATTAAGTTTTCAATTAATTGTTAATTGATTAACTTTTAACTATGGAAAAAATTACCAACAAAATTACTTCATTGAAATTTCAAATTCTAAATTTTTCTTCTTTATTTCTACTATTAATAAATTTGTTTCACTATTCTTATTATTATACTATTATTATTATTACATATATAGATTTGATTATTGATTTTTCATTATTAATCTTTTTTTATTTATCCTTTATTATTAATAATATTTTTCTAAAAGTTCTTTTTTATTATATAATAAAAACACTAATAAACAAGAATTAAAAAATACGCTCAGAAAATGCATTTATTCACTATCTTTTCCCCTGTTAAAATATAAAATTAAAAAATGCATTAATGTATTTTTTGTAAAAATAGGAAATTCTTAACATTAGCTGCTTAAATCATATATTTTAAAACAGTATTTAAAATTATTACTATTGCATTAAATTATTGCAATAAATAAATCAAAAGTTTTAACAAAAACATCAAATACTGAAAATAATAAATAAATGAGGTGGATAAAAAATTCCATTAAAATTTCCACTTATTTAAATTGTATTTTTTATCATCATGAAGTCGATGAAACGGTATTTTTCACACACAACAAAATGGCGAATTTATACATATAAATATTTATTGTATAATTATAAGTTTAAAATTTAATTTCAAGAAACCGAAAACCAATCCGCGAATTTAAAAGACAAATGATAAGGATAATTAAGAATAATGATAATGAATAATAATGAGTATTGAATGATAATTAAAACTATGCAAGTAATAAAGATAACCAGAAAACCTATCAAAAGAGTTGAAAGTCTTGAAAAAATAAATAAAACTGAGAAATAATAATAAAAAACAAATGTTAGGAAATTAATAAAAATATCTCTAAAACATTTACTATACAGAATATTTTATTAAGAAATACCTTCAAGAACTTCCCCGATTTACTTACAGATTTTCTCTAGATCGAAAATTCTTTGTTTTTTATTAACTTTAATTACTTGTTTCCTACTTATTAAAAAGTTGTTCACTTTAAAATTTTATAATGAAATAAATATTTGATTTATTTAAGTAACTTGTTAACAATTCAATAGATAATAAAAAATTGAAAACTAAAAACACAAAAAATATCAATTGAATTTTAAATTTTGCTTAAAATAACCTCCAACAGAAAAAAAAGATGAGATTAAAGCCAACAACTAAATGAATAAATAAAAAAATAACTCGTGCTAAAATATTACAGTTCCTGTTAAACTTTTTCGTAAATGAACACTAGATACAGCGGCGGAAATTCCATTAGAATCGTTTTCAGACCAACTTTTGGCCAAGAGAAAAAATCACTTCAATTCAAATATTAAAAAATGCAGATCTTTTATTTAATATGAATATTTTATTAATTATTATTTTAAATAATTCAATTAATCAAATAATATTTGGATTTATAGAAAATGTTATTATTTAAAAGTTAAAATTTAAATTTTTTATGAAAAAAATCCATTTTCATATTTTTTTAATTCCAATGCTTTATGTCACTTTTAGAATAATTTTTATTTTATTTTATTATCCTTTTCTTTGCAATACATTCAATTTTTTATATTTTATAATTCATTTTTTGGGTTAAGTTTGAAATTAATTTTTTATTATATTTACTCATTAATTCTTGTGTTTGATTATAAAGGTCTTTCGTGATCCTTGATTTCTTCAACAAAAAAGAAAGAAAAATCGACGTTCTGCGAACAGTAAACAATTTTCGAGAAAATTTTCATCTCTTCCTTTTATGAAATGTTCACAAAAATCCGTCCGTAAAGTTAAATAAAAAGCACTGTTTTTTATTCAAAAAATATAAAGCAACAACAAATCCTAATACTATGCATAGCCATCACCGTAGTCCAGGCCACCGCCGTCACCGAAAAAAATAATAAATACAAAAAAAATAAAAAGTGTTCCCAACAACAATAAAATAAAACTTTAGTTTTTTTTTCAAATACTTGTTTCATTGTTTTAAATGTCAATGAAGAAAAAAACCAACAACAACAGTAACGAAATTATTATTTAAAATTACATTCAAAATATGAATGCAAATAATTTTCCTTGAAGTTGAATTGATTTAGATTAAAATTTCAAACACTAAGACATAAAATTAAAAAAAAAAAATATTTATATAAAAAATAAGAACCAATGTTTTGATTTTGATATAATATCTTTTAACTAATAATTAAACAAATGAAATCAAAGAAATAGTTTGGTTTTTTTTTAAAATCAAAGAATCAATGAATTGAAGTATTGAAAATGAATACTTTGAAGTTAAATGAACCAAATGAAGGCCTCAAATGAAAAAAACCGGATATAAATACAAATCAAACATAAAAACAACAACAGTAACAAAACATGTTTTTTATTATTTTTCAAAAATTGGCTTCTTTCACTCTTATTTCTCAGTTGGATTATTTAATCAATTTCAGTTTATTTTCTTTCTTTTCTTGTCGGTTTCTGAGACTGCGATGAAAATAAGAATTATGTGCTCCGCCCTCCCCTTGCTATCACCCCCCACCAACCCTCACCAGCAGCTCAACTCATGCATAATAAGGAAAAAAAATACAAACTAATAATGAATAATAAAAAACTCCAAAAAATCATCAAAAGAAACAAAATTAAAATAATTCTCAACAAAAATACTACTACACTGAAAAAACACAATAAATAAATAATTCTAAATAAACTTTCAAATATTTATCATTCCGCAACGACAACTGATAAATAACATTAAAAAAACAACAACAAATTGCGAAAACGAAATTTGTTGAAAATGGTTTCAAAGGAGAAAAGAAGAAAAAATTAAATTAAATTACATTTAATAATCACAGGAAAAGAATTATTAAAATAAAAATTTACTACCAAATCAACCAAAAAAGGAAAACAAAAAAAAAAACAACTAAATCACAAAACAAAATCGTTTTTATAATAACGATAATAATTTAATTAGAACTCAAAAAAGTAGTTCAAGTATTACGTAGTAGAAAAACGTAGAAGAAGAAGAAAAAGAAGAAGAAGAATAAAAAAATTGTTCAATGCAGGGACACAAAAAATACTGTTATTAAAATTATAATAAAAACTATAAAAAAATATCGAAAATATGCATTTTAAAAAAACAAAGAATTGAGAAAAATTATTATTTTAATTAAAAACAAATATTTCTACTAAATGCAGGATCATTTAAAAACATAACATTACAAATTGAAAAATATTCGGCTAGAAAGTATATAATAATCATTAAAATTATGATTAAAGTAAAAAAAATTTGAGTATAATTAAAATAATAAAAATTATTCAAAAGCTTTCTAAACTAAAAATTATTTAAAACCAAACAAATCTTAAAATAGAAAAATTTTTTCGCAGTCTCTGTATTTATCGATTTTTTTTTTTTATTTTAATATATTTTTCAAATTTTTTTATGATTAAATTATTTAACTGTCTCAAAGGATGAATCATAGGCTGGTTTCTATTGGAATTATTTGATTCAGTTTAAAGTAGTTATTTAATTCAAAAAGAAACCAACAGACGGCCCACCCTATATAGCTTATTCTGTATATCTTATTCGCTCTTAGAATGTATGTACATTGTACAACAACAACAAACTAAAGAAAAGCCGGACAACCCACCCAAATCAATGTGGATGAGGTCCCCGCGCCCCCACCCCCAACCCACGCCGGTCGACTGGAAAACCCACCCATTAATTAATATGTAGACTTTTGCAGTGTAGACTTTTATTCTTCAAACAAGATTTTTATACTTGTATGAAAAAGAAAACACTGTATAATTATTGATTAATATATTGATTAATGAATGCTTTTGTTAATATAATGATAATGAATAATCAATTAATTGAAGTTAATTAATACTTAAATTAATACTTCGCTGCACTTTTTAATGTAAAATATCGATTTATACTTTAGCTATTTATTTGCTAAAACACTATTTCGGACCACGTTTGTTTAAATGACTGATTCTACGAGTATAACTCATGATTCCTTGATTTAACTATTGATTTTATTATTAATACTTTTATTTTATTATTCATTCTTTGATTTTATTATTGATTCTTTGATTTTATGATTGATTTTTTGATTTTATGATTCATTCTTTGATTTTTTGATTGATTTTTTTATTTTATGATTCATTCTTTGATTTTATTATGAATTCTTTTTTTTATGATTTATCGATTTATAATTCATTTTTTTTATTCTATGATTTATTTTTTGATTTTATTATTAATTCTTTGATTTTATGATTGATTCTTTGATTTTCTTCTTAACATTGACTCTTTCTTAAAGCTTAGGTTTGTTCACTCTATCAACAGATTTTGAATCACCGTAGACCCTTTTTTCTTCCTTTTTTTGCTCTCTTCGTTCAATTTAAAAAGTTCAAAATCTTTTTTCGACACTTAAATCAATTGACTTCAAGCAACTCTGGTCAATGACACTTGTTAATGATTTAAATTATAAATTTTTAATAATTATTATTAATTATTAAGCTCGCTGTTGTTATTTTTTTTTTTAAATCATAAAAGTATCATTTTAGGTTTAATAAAAAACGTTCCCTCCTACAAATATTTATATAAATACAAACACAAAAAGTAATAATAATTAATTATAAATTTAAATAATAATTCAAAAAATTCAGACAAATTTTATATGTTAGAATTTGGTATTTCTAAGTTATTCGATTAGCTTACGAGAGATAGTGTAAAAAAAGCCGAAAATTATACATTCAACTCAACACTAAACTAAAGAATGAAAACCCCAAAAAGTAGCTTGATAAAGTATCCTTTTGAACAAAACAGAAACAGCTTAGCATCAAATTAATTAATCTAATAACAACAACAAAACCAACCACTTTTTCTAGCAACAATTTTTCGAGGAACATACAACAACAACAACAACACTTCTTTATATATAAACATTTTAAAGTGAATATATTAAAAATAAGGCAAAAAAAACCGAAAATGAAAACTAATTAGTTATTATTACTAGAGAACAGAAAAAAACAACAACTTCTTTATACATAGTGCATAGATTACTACAGCAGCAACAACAGCAGCAGCAACAACGGAATTCATTGCGTACTCGTATATTTGACTATATTTAAACAGAACAACAACACGATCGATCTGAATAAAATAAAAGTGCGGCTATTTTTAAGCATATCAGCAAAAATTAATTCATTAGAAAGAAAACCAAACAAAAAAATATCGAATCAAATGAAAACTAAAGAAAATTAAATAAAAAAACTTAGAAAAAACCAATCACACAAACTTAGCAAAAATTTTACGAGTAAAAACCAAATTCACATTGCATACACACCTTCGTACACACACACACACGCACGCACACACACACAGACACACATGTATTAATTAAGTATATCTATTATTATTATTATAATTATCAAACATAAAAAAGATATAAATCCTTTTCCCTGGTAAGAATTTAAATTCATTTATTAAAAAACCGACAAAGCTTTGGAAAACTTGATATAAAAGAAACTTAAATTAAATCAAACATTAAAAGAATTATGTATTCATTTACACACAGTTACAGTTATAATTACACATGAAAAATTTCCAAATATCTTTGCAAAAACAAAAAAAAAAAACAAAAACATTTACAATTCAAATAAAAAGAAATACAAGATATTCAAACAGAAGGAAAACCAAGCTTAAAACTAATATATAAATATGAAAAACCGAATAGAAATTAAATTTCATTTAATTTAATTAACTAGCATAAAATTAGATACTAAAGAAAATACGCAAGGGATTTTTTCTTTTAGAAATGTTAGAGAAAAACAACCAAATCTAGGTTAATAATAATGATAAAATAACAAATATTTTAAGTGAAAAGAAAAACAAAAAAATATGTACTTGAATAAAATAAAAAAATTATTTTAAAAAAGAAATCCAAAAACTAAGCGCTGAAGAAGGAAATTTCATAAAAATTAAATTATTTTCATTAAATATTAAATATTGTATTCTTAATGTCTATTTATTTGTTAATGTTTAATGTTTATTTATTTATTATTATTATTTATTATTATATTATATTATTTATTATTATATTATTATATTTCGAAACAGACAAAAAATTTAAAATACAACAAAATAAAAATGAAAAATATACAGAAACCAAGAAAATAAATAATTCAAATAATAAATAAAAAATAATGAAAATTGAATTAATGAAAAGAAAAAGAAAATAACAACAACAACTATAAAATTATAAATAAAAATTATACAATTTAAAATCTTTTTTAATACAATTTCAAGTAATAAGTGTATTACTTAACATTATTACAAAAATTTATTTATATTTAATTGCTTTAAAGTCATAACATTTATTTATAATTTCGTTTAGACACAATTTAGTTTCAGATTTGTTTTCAATTATATAATTTTATTTAAATTCTTACATAATTCAAATATATTTAAATTCTTATTATTATATTTATTTATAAAGAGTGGACCATCGGCTGGATTCTTTTGAATTATTTAATTCTAGTTAAATTAATTATTTAATTCCAGAAGAAAGCAACCGAAGGCCCACCGTATATATTATTACCTTTATATAAATAAAAAATATAATTAATATAATTAGTTTAAAACTTTTATATTTTCTTTTTCACTCATTATATATTTGATTTTAGTTTTCTTATTTTTATACACATTTTATTTTTATTATTATTATTTTATTTTTATTACTAATTTCTTATTTAGTATTTATTACTAATTTTTTTAAATACTTACAATATTTTTAATAACCATTTTAATTTAATTTTTCAAAAAGTACAATTAAACAATAAATACAAAGTGAAACAATAATAATATAAAAATTAATGTACTTAATGTACTTAAAGACATATTTTAAATATCTTTTATTTAAATTTTAAAAATAATAATTTTCTATATATTTCTATTTTTATATTTTTTTTTTGCATGCGTTAAGTTTTGTACGGAAAAAAGAAAAATAGGGAAATCATAAAGAATTTAAGTAAATATTACAGCAACAACATCCACAACAGTCGCAACTACAAAACATTTATCTTATCCACTGATATATAGTATATACATAATATGTACTTAATTACTTAATTAATTACAACATACTTAATTACTACAGCAACAAATGCATTTTATTGTAGAGAAAAAATGGCATTTGTGGAAAAAGGATGAAAGAAAAACACCGAAAAGCAAAAAAATTAGAAATAAAGAAAGAAATGAAAGAGAACAGAAGGAGATAGGGACAGAGGGACAGAGGGATAGGGGAAAAAGTAATTTTCACCGAAGACAGAATAGAAATAAAAAAAGGGAGGGAATAAAAATAGAAACGGTGAAAACTGAAGAAGTAGTTATAAATTATTAATTACAAAATATTAATTATAAACTATAAACTATAAATTATTATTATACAAATTATAATTAAATTATTATTATTAAATATAATAATATTGCACGAATAGAAAGAAGCAGGCGCGAAGACTATTTTATGAATTATTTGAAGAGGGTTTTTGAAATGATGAATTTAATTCGAAGTCGAACAGAAATTAAAAAAACTAGCGCTAATTTTTCTCAAATAATTACAAATAATTACAATAGGAACAATAAAAAGAATTTTCATTTAAAAAATAGAATAGAAATAGAATAGAAGCAGCTTTGCAAAAAAAAAAATTTCAATGAAAATTAGCGCTTAAAAAATAAACAAAAAAAAACCAAAAAATAAAGAGGGGAAAAAATTCAAATTTATATTAAAATTTACATTAGAATTAAAATTAACCTTAACATTAAACTAGTGAAAGCGCGAAAGTCGAGAAAACAGGTCTAGCCGATAATTAAAAAGAGAAACAAACAAACTAAAAAAGAAAACGTTTAAACACAACACTAGCAAGAAACTCACATTATATAAATATAATATCTACGATATTTAATAATATTTTAGTTATTGTACATCAATAAATAGCGAACAAACTAGCGGAGAGAACTAAAAAGAAAAACACAGAAAAGTAGCGAAAAATATGGATAAATGAAAAATTTACGCATTGAAAGTAAAGCGCATAAAAGTAGAGAAGAGGAAGAAAACTAAATGTTTTGAGGAAAACTGAGAAAATAAAAAGGGCAAAAGAGCGAACAAGGATAGCAAACGATAAAGCTGGAAATTATAAAAAACATAACAAAATTAAAGTAACAAAATATATCATTATTGAATATTATATTATTATTATTACTATTATTATTATTACCATTATAAAATAATAAATAATTATTACTAACAAAAAATAATTATTATTACTGAAGAAAATAATTATGTATTATTATTCAACAAGAAAAAAATAATTATTGAAAAAATATTAATAAACAGAAACATAACACAATTATTATTAAATACAACAAAATAAATTATTACTATTAAATAACAAAAAAAAACACTTATTATGAAAAAAATAATAATAAATAATTACTTCAAAAACAAGTAATTATTTATTACATTATTATTATTATGATTATTAAATTATTATTATTATAAATTATTACGATTAAAAATTATTAAGAAAATATATATTAAAAACAAATATACATATATGATATATTAAAAGAAAAAAACAAACCACAAAATCATACAAAAAAATTACCACAACAAAAAAGATATATATTATATATACTTTATAGACATGAAAGAACATTATTAAAACTGAGAAATAAAGTTAAACCTAACTTTTAACAAATAAAACAACAAACAGCTGTTTTTCTTCACGCGTTTCGAAAGTGCTTCTCTGCCTCCGTGCTCCACTGCTGGAAGAATTCCCCATTCTGTCCCAAGCAGCTGAAACTTCGGCTCATCGGTCCAAAGAACATCCTTAGAGACTTCTTCGGCCCAGGTATTTTGTACAAAAACCTTTTCATTCGACTATTAATTGAGGTATGTTTTTTTATAGCTATTCTTTCACAAATTGACTCTTAGGCGCTTTTTCACGGTAGTTAGTGACATGCGTTTTGAGCGGTTCCTATTGATTTCTGCTTCCGTTTCTGGATCAGTCTTTCTTCTGTGCATTTGCTTGATATTACCATTGTCCGATTCTACCGGTCTGTTGTATAGGAGTTACAAGAGTCTTTCTGATCGCGGTAGGTCCTTGAGCGTTGCGTAATCCTTGTATCGTTGTTTGGCCCGGTGCATTGAACTCATGGATATATTTAATTTCTCAGGTATTGGCTCAAAATTACCTTATTTTTAAAGGGTAAAAGGTAAATAGCGTAATTCTGGAGAGTTTCGTGATCCCCTCACTTTGAAGACAATATTTATATGTATGATCAGCTCTATTGTGGATATTGTAAATTCACGAAATATGCGCACTCTCGAAATATGTATCACTCTGGCAATATTACAAGTGATACTACGGTCTAAGAGGTCTTTAATAGTACAGAACAGAATCGCAATATTAGTTTTCATCTAATAGCTTAAGTATAAAGAGAATAGAGAAGAGTAAGCATAGGGCAAGAGCAGACCATCATATTCAGTTCACAACTTTTTGACACAAAATTTTCATCAGTGAACAATTAAGGCGCTTTTATTTGTTTGTTGTAAATTGTATTTACAATGTTAGATCATATGGACTGCAAGCAAGAAGAAGGGCTAATGCTTAAATATCATGAAAGCAAAGATCATGGTGTAAATTTGGCCGACTTGCCAAAAATCGTGCTTCAATATTCTTACTGCGATTGTTTCCCTCTAAAAATTTTTTCCATATTTAATATCATTTTCCTACTTATAATAATATTCATTGGAAGTTTGGACTACTCCTAGTCGCATGCATTTTTTCTTGGTGACTTTCCCCCGCTTTCCGTCTCTTTTTCCAACACATTTTTTAACTGATGGTTTCGCAACACATTTGCAAGCACCGATCTCAGATACTTAATGCAAATATTTTTTACGAAGTAACTGAAAAATAACCAGAAAGGCCTGGCCGAAATTCATATACCCTACACACGTTAGTCGTGGTCTAATTGTTTAAGTTGTTACATTTTCAATCCCAAAGAAAATATTATTTTGCTTCCTGGTATAATTTAAATAAAGGCATTTACAAATACTACCAAATTACGATTAGACTAGTCAAATACTGTATTTAATTCAAACTGTAATCTAAAATCATCATGTTATTCCCAATTTGGGAAAAAATTTTCAAATCATCAGCATATAAAAGATAATTAGTGCCCAAAGCAGGAACTAATATCATTTATAAAAGGAATAAAAAGAAATGGACCAAGAAACTACCTTGGGGAACACCAGAAGTGGTAATAAATGAATAGGAAGTGAGGTTATTTATTAGCACAGAAAATAATCTATTTCCCAGATAGGATGAAATATCATTAATGAAATAGGAATGGAAACCAATTCTGCTAAGTTTATAGCCTGTTTCCATAAAATGTCTTTTCCAGATTTTCGGAATAAACTGTTTTAAGCCCCAAAACCACTCGTAAACTGTTTTAACTCCGTTGAAATTGTTGTTGCGATTTCAGCGATAACCAAAATGCTTTTGGTTTTTAGCCTCAGTTTTTAGTTTGCAAATTTGTTTCGAAGTTCGGAATTACAGACACACTATCTCAAAAATAAAAGAATACAACATTACGCATTGCGCAGGTCCGTTATTCGATGTCGAAAAATTTGACAACCGTTTTCAACCGTGTGTGACGTCACAATAGCAAGCGTTCTTGTGAGAGATGTAAGCAAAGCCATTGATATATAGTAACTTTCGTGATTTAAACATATAATTTGATAAAAAATAATGAAGTGCAGACTGAAAAACTGTGGAAAATGGAATCAGAATATGTGCAGTTTTTTTCCATTTCCATCCGACACTAAAACAATGCGAATTTTGTTTAGTTTTTGCAGACAAGAAAATAATATGCAGTTTGAAATGGGTAAGAAAAGGAGTTTTTCTACTATTATTCAGTATTTAAAAGCTTTAAATTATTAGAATTTGCCAAGCAGAGGATTCTGAAGCGTGGGTGCCGTTCCGTCCATATATGATCCACTTGCTGGGAATCCAGTGTTGGGTGCAGAACGTGAGAAAAACACATTGAGCAAGCTTCCGAAATCAATGGCGACATCAAAATAAAAAAGTTATTCTTCCGGGCCAGAATGTTTTTTAAAATCAGGAAACTGAATAAAGACATTGTGGATAATGCTTACAAAAAGAAGCAGAAGCTGTGTAATACTTTTACATAGCTGCTGATTTTCTTTAAAATATTGTAAATATTTTCCAATTATCGTATGTTAATATACATGTCAATTTATTATTATATATTTTTAAGTTTTGAATTTAAATATAAAATGTTAATTCTAAGTTTTATTTAATAATGTCAATAAAATTTACTTTTATGACCACATTTACAAAATATGTATTTATTTATTAATTGCAATCGCCATCCAAGAAGGATAGGAAAAAAGGCTTGTAACTGGAGTAACTGCGCTGGCAGATTTTAATACACGCTCTGTCGTAATCATTTTATTTTGGCCGAACTAATCCATTCTAGATTGTTGGACATAATACGTTGGGGGTTGAGATTTAAGATCGTATATTTCTATAGTATATCGTTATTATTTCTAAAACCGAGAAATTAATGTAAAATATAAAATTTTACGTCAATGTTTACAATTTTGTATGCAAAATGTATACAAATTTAACAGTTCAGCTATATTGGTTTGCTATTGTGACGTAGATGCGCAGAAGAAAACATTTTTGAACACTGTTCTGCGTAATCTTGTATTCTATTATTTTTAAGTAGTATGTGACATACATCACAGGTTATTGTTCTCGTATAAACACCCCCAAAATCATTAACATTTCTTATTTAACGGCCATCTTTGACTTCAGTTAATATAAACTCAAGGTTTATAGAATAAACCTTTCTATACAAACCTCTTTCTATAAACCTTGATATAAACCTGAAAGACTACAAGACTGGAAACTCTTTTTTCGCTTTGAATGTGTTGGTGAAATCAGGCTTGGGTGTCGTAGATTACAAAAACAAAACGCATGTAATTTTGACAACTCGGTAGTGAATTTTGACAACTCGGGAGTTTGTTTACAAAATTCAGAAAAATATTTTGAGAGAGGAATGCAACTCTTGTTCTTCTTCATAGAAATAAGCCATAAATATGATTTCTTAAATTCGTAAAAAAGACCAGGGCGACATGTTAAAACCTACGCATGCTTCTAGAAATGATCAGGGAACCTTTTTTAAGTCTTATAGTTGCACAATATTGAATATTTTGCAAGTAAAACGAAGTTAAAATTCATAAAAATTGCTCATTTCACAAATTTAGTCAGCTGTTTTTAATCTACCACGCGTATTTTTAGCCGAAAGAGATGCCAACGTATTCAATATGTTTTGTTGAATATTAATGTGTAATTTAGTTTAATATTTAATACTGATTTTAGTTCTTTTGGTCTTTAATTCCAATGAATTTAATTTTAAATGCATGAATTGCGAATTTATTTGTGTTTATCTATTTTGAATTTAAATAAATAATTTCTGAATTTATTTGTGCTAACTCATTTCAATTTAAATGAAAGAGAAATGAAAGATTACAAAAACAAATAAGTTTACATTACTTTTTAATATTTCCAAACAGCTTAGAAATCTTCAAAACCTCGAGAACTCATAAATGCAAAGTAGTTTTTCTAGTAATTTTTACTTAAAAACCAAAAAAATACTTAGTAATAAAGTTGTTTCATTGGTATCCCTTCCACTAACTCACCCCATCATTTTGTGGCGGTGTGGTAACAAAGCAAAACGGTTTACCTTTTCAGATATCATGCTTTGTGATAGCCTGTTTTAGCTTGTAACAAGTCAACAATTTCACCTTAAAATTCACATACACTGTATGTGAACACGCGGACGGACATTTTTTTGAGCTCTCTCACGAAATAAGAGGAGTTTCCAGTCTTGTAGGCTTTGTCTTTGACTCATAGGAAGAGTAGAAAAGACAGTTTTGTTTTCTTGTGAACAGGAGTTTGGAAAACGAACTGCAATGCTAGAAAAAGTTAAACACGTTATACTTGTGCTTTCTGGAAAAGGGGGGGTCGGAAAGTCTACCATTAGCACACAGTTGGCACTCGCTCTGCGTGAAAATGGATTTAAAGCAAGTGCTAGGATTACGAAATATGTTTTAGGCACGAAATGTTTATTATCAATCTTGTCTCAATCAATCCAGGTTGGCCTGCTGGACATCGATTTATGTGGTCCTAGTGTACCTTTCCTACTCGGTCTCGAGGGACGAGATATTTTTCAGTGCGATGAAGGATGGGTTCCAATCTACACGGATGAGAGCAAAACAATGGCAGTAATGTCCATTGGTTTCTTGTTAAAAAATCGTAATGATCCCATCATTTGGCGCGGTCCGAAGAAAACCATGATGATACGACAATTCCTGAACGATGTGAAATGGGATTCTTTGGACTATTTGATTATTGATACACCACCAGGTACATCCGACGAGCATATTACTGTAATGGAATGCATGCGCGATGTAAAATGTGATGGTGCAATTTTGGTTACCACACCGCAGCAAGTAGCCCTCGATGATGTGCGCAAGGAGTACACATTCTGCAAGAAAACTGGTATCCATATAATTGGCATACTCGAGAATATGAGCGGGTAGATTAATAATCCATTAGACCAATGTTCTGGCGACATGTTGAATTTGAATAATCTATGTATTACATATCTTTATAGTTTCGTCTGTCCTCATTGTACCGACTGTACGAATATCTTTTCATCTAATGGTGGTGCGGAGTTGGCCACCTTGGTAGCAGTGCCCCACTTGGGAACTCTGCCTATAGATCCACGCATTAGCTTGCTAAGTGGTACAATGCGATCTGTAATAACGGAACACCCAGATTCAACTACTGCAACCACATTCAGAGCTGTTGTAAAGCAATTGACTGCACAAAACCCTGATGGCAATACGTAGCCAAAAACAAAAAATTAAAAATTGTTAAGTGTTTTACTTTAAGAATATTATTTCTCATAACAATACACAACACATTACTTTTCTTCATTGATTAAGGGTAAGGAATTAAAATAGTAGGCATAAGTACTTCCACAATTCCAGGACAACTATATGGGTCGGAATACTATAAAGCTAACCACATGATAGAGTTTACTTAAGATTGTGTCTACACTAGGTTTAGCCCAATAAAGAATTGCTTTTACTTCTACACTGTTCTTCATTACGACAAGAGTTTTTAAGCTATGAACAAGGCTCGAACTGCGTTCAATAAACTTTTAGCTAAATTTCGAATGCTTCGTTCGCTTTTCGATTGAGACCATGACCTTGGTACAAAATATCTGCCGAGAATTTAAATGTGGTTATGCACTGTATGTATTCCAAAAATTATCTCTCATTACAGATTTTAAGATTTGACGGTTGTGGAGGTAGAGGACGGCGAAAATAGAATACTTCTCGCGTCCTGCTACATAGCCTTTTGTAGCATATAGAAACCCCAAAAATACTGACTGGCACGCAACCTTCTTGGTAATCTTCGGCATATTTTCAAGTCTGCCATGATCCAGAACTGATATAAGGGCTGAATATAAAGACTTACCTCGACAGGACCGAAAGCATTAAGGGAACATTGAAACAATATTGGACGCACATTTCCCCAACTGCACCAATGTCACTCAACCAGATACCGAAGAACTCTTACAAAAAACGAAAGAAAGTGCATGTGTATCGCAAAATAGTGTGAGATGGGCGATCAAGGCCTTTTATCCTTACATTGGACTACCAGCGGATAAGTATATGTACGACCAAGAAATGATACATGATACAGGGGGCTGAAAAACAATGGAAACGCATTTCACATGTAAAGCCCCAATAATGGCGAAGCACTTGTGATAAAGGTAGAACTTGCAGAAAGTGCAGACAACCTGGGGTAAAGCAGACGGTAGAGTATTTGCTATTCGGTGGCAGTGTAGCCAGGTGCGCCTCCCAGTGACCTGCGCTTTTCTAGTGCCGATGTGTGGCCGAACCTTCCTAAAGAGACTAAATTAAAATAATCGACTGACTCCATTTGAATAACCATACTAGCAACATAAGGAAACGCAACCTGCATAGTCTATATGACCTCTGTTATAAAGAAGGCAAGCCGGTTTTAACATAACAGATCACAGAACATTTCAAAAACAATTTATTATGTAAACAATTTATTGCTGATTTGAAAGAATTTAATTTGTTTTTCAAAGCGTACTTTCAAATAGATATTTTGAAAAAAAAAGTATTATTCTTATTTCGTAGCATCTTATTTCTTAGTTCGATTAACTAAAACATATTTATACTTATACATTAATATATCTATCTTCATCATTTGTTTATTTATATCAACTTAAAAATAACTCCAACCTAACATAAAAAACAATTCAATATTACGCAAACAATTTTTTGTTAATTTGAAAGAACTTAATTTGTTTTTCAAAACGTATTTTAAAATAGATATCTTGAAAAAAAAACCAATCTTATCCTATCATCTTATTTCTTACTTTGATTAACTTATTTTATATATTTTAACCATATTTATATTCATACATGTATTTATCGTCTGCAATATATAAATTTCAAGAGTTTGATTCGTCTTTAGAAATACATATTCAGAAATAATGTTCATTGTTAGTAAATAAAAAAAATATACAGAGTATTAAATGCACCTCAAAATACAGACTATTTTAAGCTGATGTCGCAATGATTATATATGTATCTTTAAAAGTGGTTTTTGTACACATTTTATTTACTTCTTCATTTAGTTATTAAAGATTAATACAGTTATTCGATGCCGTCATCATTATCTTTTTGTCTAGTGTCCAATTATTATGTAATAACAATATAAAGTATAAAAAAGAATTATAATATTGTAAATAATTAAATTATTAAATAATTAACAAAATTTTCGCAGGAAAAGGGAAATAGAATAGAAAATATGAAATGAAAAATTAACTTCAAGTTCGAAATTAAATTTCATACATTAAATTGCAAATTATTTAAGCGGATACGATTTCTATAACGCATGTGCGTTTATTCTTGAAGACTACTAAGGAAACGACTACTACTACAGCTGCTCTAATTTTCTCACTATTCTCTCTCATGCTCTCACGCCTTTGCTAAACATTTCTAAAGTGCTTGAATTTGAATGAGTATTTTTTTTTAAACGTTTTCACGTCTTTATAAGTTTTTTATGTTAATAATTCGAATTCAATTAAATTAATTAATTTATGCTAATCTTTTTAGCACAATATATGGCTGTAAATCGCTTTGCAGCTGCACGTACAACGTCGAAGAGAGCTTAGTATCAGTTTCTTTATTACCCACAGCTTTCTGCAGCTCATTGTTCTTTTGTGGCTTCTTTTCGCTTGCATTTTCAATTTTTGGCTACCTTTTTCTTCGCGCACTCACTGATGCTTTAACCGATTTCTTCTTCGCAGGTGAAGCTACGGAAGCTGCTCCCACCGCTGCTGCTGCCGCCGCTACTGCTGCAGCTGCTCTTTCTTTTTCTTTCCTAGTATGCAGTATTTTCATCTTTGCTCCTTCTACAGTCTTAAATATTTTTTTTTTATCTTTGGTGTTTTTGATGGCAGCTCTGACGGGGGAAGTGGTGGTGGTGGTGTTGGTGAAGGTGGAAGTGGTATTTTTGGCTTTGTTAAAATTACTTTTTGCTTTCGTTTTAGTAACCGTCGAAACGACCTTTCCTATAACAGCTGCTGCTGCTTTGCTTCCCCCCAGATTATCTTGCTTTAAACATTCTTCTATTTCTGGGGGAACAAAAACGTTCATCACGTTATCCATGGAGTAAGTGTGTTTAATTATGTTGTTGGAAAGTATTGCCAAGCCAGGGCTGTTGCACTTGATCGTACTGCCAGAGTCAGCTTCGTTTAAAGTATTTGGCGGAGCAGGCGAAGAAGTGTGTGCGGATTTGATTCGCTTATTTTTCTTGGTGGTTGCGGCTTTGGTTGATTTCGTTACCTTGGTTGCAGTCGTCGCCTTGGTTGCGATTATTCCCTTAGTTGCTGTCGCAGCCTTGGTTGCTGTCGTTGCCTTGGTGGCTGTCGCCGACTTGCTTGCTGTCGCTGCCTTGGTGGCTGTCGCCGACTTGGTTGCCCTCGTCGCCTTAGTTGCTGCCGTTGCCAAGGGTTGACGTCCTCTTCTGTTTGCTGTAGTCGGCTTTTCTATTGTTATTGTTGTGGTAGATGGCGATGTTCCTGTGTGCTGCTCACTTTCGTTCACCAAAGCGGACGCATCCATTGGAGAATGTGTACGAAACATCACTGCATCACCACATATGGTTTTGCGACGTTTATGTAGCGGCGTCTGTTGTCGCTGTTTGCAATTCTCTCTGCTGTCCGTCATGGATTCATCGTGTGTTGATAGTTTCCGTGTGCGGCGTCGTGTTATTCTGCAGCTGCTAGTTTTCGTGGTGCTCTCGGGCACGTGATGTGTGGTGTCGATTTGATTGTTCTGAACCGCTGCTTTTGGTGATGCTGCGTAAGCGGACGAGAACGAAGTTGACAATGATAACAACAAACCGATGCCTGGAACGCTTTGGTTGAGATTACGCGATTTTAAAGTTTCGCAAAGCGTCTCTTGAGTTGAAGAAACTTCGTGATCGGAAGTGAATAGTACAGGAGGTGCAGGATTTGTTGTTGTTGTTGTGCTGGCCGGGACTGGATCTGCTGCCATCTCTTGCACAGACTCCATACTGCAATGTGATGAATCTACTGGTACCGTAGCTGTCTCCTTTGCAGCCTCAGCCGATAGCGGAATTGATGAGGTTAGCTCCATCGGCGTCGGTGTCGGGGTAGACACATCCCGACTCTCGCCATTAAATAAATACGGCGGTACCGTGGGTGTCGCTATAATATTTATCAATTTTAAATTGGACTGTTGCGGCAAATCATCATTTGCAGTTGCAGTGATAGCGATAGTACGAAGTTCAGATGAATCGTAATAGATTGGCGTTTGCTGAGGTGAGGGCAGATAGTTATCGGTGCAGTCATTGTCAAGGTCTTCGTTATTATGAATAATATCATCGTCATCATCGTTCTTCTGCTTTTTATCTTCGGGCACTAATCCTCTTGCACTTTGATTTACGCCTAGTGTTGTTGTTGTTCGAAAATCCAGGGGTTCCTTTGTTGGAAGAACGAATACTTGAGTTTCAGCGACGGCAGCCGTAGCTGCCGTATTGGCCAACATTACTAAACCAGATGAAGGGGCGACGCCGCCGCTTGTATCGTCAGGAAGTAAGGCGAGATCTCTCTCCTCACTTTCCCAACTGTCAATTGAAGATATCCTTGTAAGCACTGGCATTTTTTCTAATCCGATGACACTTTCTGTCTTTGGATTATTTAGATTATTAACCGTTATCGTTTTCTCCTTATCGGTTACTTCGGCATTACTTTCATTTTCACTTTCTTCTCCCTTTAATGTTTCTACATTCGCTAGCGTCTTTGTTTCCATTAACGTAAATTCTGTCCGTAGTTTTTTCTTTATGCTTTCTCTTCGCCAAGCGCGCTTAACGCGTACCTTTACAGATTTCGTTGTTGAATATGGCATTATCTCAACTTCTGAATTTCTTTCTGGTGTTGGCGTGCGCAAAAGTCTTATCTCTTCCTCCTCTCCCAGTAGTTTCTCCTCGTGCTTCTTCTGTGCTACTGTATCAGAAGATGTCGGTTGTCGTTTGGTGGTGCTGGCGAAAGTTTCGTCGTATCCACCGCCAACATCATGAGGCAAACATGACATCGGACTATCATTATCATGGCGCTGGCGCAGGTGCTTATTGTCAACAGCATGGCCCCGTTGTGATGTTAGTTCTGTTGGCACAGCAATCGTTTGTATCTGTAGTGTACTGCTTTGTTCTAAACTCAACAGTTGCCCCACCTCTACACGTCGTAACTCGTCACTTCGTCTTTGTGTTCGTTCCCTTTGTAGCAAACGATTCCGGTGGATGTCTTTCTCTTGCTGCTGCTGCTTTTGAGCTCGATACTTGTTCTTTTCCTCCTGCTGACGTTTCAACTCCGTGATCTGCTCCTTCAACATTTGTTCTTCAAGAAGCTTTTCATTCAAAATACGCCGACGCTCTTCATCTCGTCGTTTGCGTTCCAGCGCCTGTTGACGATTTTCTCGTTGTTTTTGCAACAGTTCATTCATGTATTCAACTAACTGACGCTGTAACTCTCTATTGTGCTCGATGAGAACGCAACATTTCTTTTTAAGTTTCTCATCGTCGCTTTGCTGCTGCAATGTGTTAAGACTTTCTTGAAGATCTGTGGAATGGGTTATGTAACCCCGGCCTACTGTTGGCACGCTACTGCAACGTATCGGTTTCTTGACACATCTCTTCAAAAAGTCGGGAAGTGTTTGCCGAGGCAATCCCTTTACTTTTGGCCTTGGCAAACCATCCTCTTGCGCACTGTAATACCGAATGAACTCATCTGGTATTGATTTGTAAGGCTCTATTGAGAAGGAAAGATAAGAAGAAAGAATAACTTAATACAGGTTTGTTGTTGTTGATATTAATGTTGTGTCATTATTAAAGAAATTAGTAAAAAAGTAAAGAAAGATCACAAAGCGCTTAAATACAAATAATTTAAGAACCGTACTTGTTCCTTGGGATGCTGGAATGACTTGGAAGAAAACCCGATACTTTGTTAATTACAAAATCCTATATTGTAATTGTTATTCTACGCTATATGGTCGTTAGAAACAGTAAAAAGGAATATAATTTGGGATTCCTCGGGATTTGGTTTAGAATACAAAAAAAAGAAAAAAATTTTAAAGGACCTTTAATAAGTCAACAATTTTTCCAGTTTGTAGTTATTATTGAAAAAATAGCCGTCTACCGCATTCTACTTAAGCTTACCTTTAACACATCTTATAAAAGCTTTAAAGTTTTGAGAACATTTTAAATAACACCATAATAATAATCTTGTTAATCATTTTCATTCATCAAAGATAATGCTTAATAAAAATCTGGGTCCTAAATTAAAAGCGGAATCACAAAAAGAATTTAGTATTTTGAAATTGAAAGGAGAATTGAAACTGAGTGTGAAGATTTCTTGTACTCGTACGATTTCACGACGATTTGTCAGAGGGTTAATTCTATGATGTAACCTTCTCATATGGAGGACAAGTACAAAATCTTCCACGAAGGCGGATCAAACGACATGAATTTCCCCCTTAATAATTTCCTTCTGCGTCTATCGTTCTGTGAATTATAGGACCTGGTTATAAAACTGAAATGGGCCTTAGACCCACATCAATACTCATCATAGATACCGCTGGTATTTATGGTATACACAAAGAAGTTGAAATTGGGTGAATAGTACATCATAATAGTGTTGACTAGATACACTTCAAAGCACTTAAAAGCATTAAAGCAAATAAAAAATATTCTAATTATTCTAAATGATACATGCAATATTTTACGATAAATAATAAAAATTGTCGTTTCAGTTCCATGGATGTATTTATGTAAAAGGTCTTCAGATCAGAATATGAATTCACAAATTAACATTTTACAATCATTCTTAAGGAGGGAAATATCTTCCTGTATCTTCAAATCTGTAACGATTATTAAATCTGTAACGATTATATCAAACTAAGAATGGTATAAATTTCAACCATTAAAAGACTTAAATGAGCATTAAATGAGCTTAAATAACCATTAAAAGACTTAAGAATTAAAGGAAACCCCCTGTTAAACCCCTTCGGATATAATAGAAGTTTAACCAAATTTTGGAATTTTGTACCCAGTCGAGGAAATGAAAATCCTAGGAGGGGTTTAGCATTGACCTGTCATAACAGAAGATAATTCTGTTATCAATTATTATAAATAATTCTGTAATAATTACGCTAATTCATTAGTTTCTCATCAAACCTCTATCGCTATCTTCATCTCCATGTTTATAATAACATCCACCATGTATTGTGAGTTTTAATGTCATTTTGTAATAACTATTTTCATTGACATCATTCTTGACATGTCGGACATCACAAAAGATACTTTTTATGGCAGTCACCTTTGCTTTACTTGAGTTTACTTTATCGTGAACTTAGTTTACTTGTTTATTTGAAGATGACTTTCCAGAAGGGGATCCTAAAAATGTACCGTCTCTTCTAAAAATAGCGGTTAGCTTTTGGCTGGTCTATAATTTCTTAAACTATTTTTGAAAATTAAATCCCAACAAGGGATATACAATTAATTTTAAATTTATGTTTAAATATCTCTGTTCTATGATCTCTAAAATCAATTGGGTTAACCAAATCTGCGTACTATTTTTGTTTTTATATATTCTATATCTTTTAATATCTTTGATTCTTAAATTGATTGAGATCTTGATGGTTAGATATTGTTTAACACTGTGTTATTAGTCTAGGTTCTAGAATCATTCTTTAGTCTTTAGGAAAATATATGAAAAAAAAAATCTATAGATCAAATTAATACATTAATTTTAAAATGAATATTTCTCATTTTAATTTAACTCATTTTTATATTTATATTGTTAAAAATCACAGTGATTAAAATTATGAGAATCAATAATATTAAATCATTAAAATTAGAATTAATTAAAGAAGGCAATATTTTCATAAAAGCCATTGAGTATGTATAGAAAATATTAGTTTTTCACTTTAATTGTAATTCTTTTCTGTAAGCTTAAAATAGTATAAATACTATTTAGCACTGCAGATTCTTAAATTAAAATAAAATTTCTATTCTGATCTGTGACAAGCCTTAAGAAAATGTTTTGTATAATGATAGAGTAAATACATTGCACTATGATTGTTATTTTTCATAATTTTTAGAGAGCAAACATGAAAACCAATAATATCAAAATACTGATAATAATTAATTAATAAGAACAAAAATGCATTTTAATTATTGTTTTGTGTTTTCCTTGTCCTTAGAACTTGTATAAATTTCCACAAAATGTCTATAATATTTCTACTCATATCCAACATTTTTTAAAAAAATATTTATTTTTTATACAAACAGAAAAAAGATAGATATTTCATAAACCAGCCGCAAGCTATGATTGATTGTTATCGATAACTAAGTTTTTAACACACATACACACACAAACACTCGCGTATGCATAAACATTTGTATTTCAATTACTTTTTATAGGTGATGAGATCAGAGTCAGAGAAAAATAAAAGATCGTATTTAATGAATACCTGACAGTTAGATGTTATGATATACGAGGAAAAAATATGTTTTACTTACAGGAGATGAAATAGAGACGCACTACGTCTAGAGTGGATGATAGTGAGATAGTTAACTGTAAAACATTAACAGAGTTTACAACAAGAGTAAAATACAAATACGAGTACATAAGAATTTCTCAAAATGTTGTTTTGAATTACAAAGTAACTCCAAATAACATCGAGATATGTTTGGTATGTTCAATTTTTGATCCACCTTCGGGTTTTGTTTTGCAACTGATTACAAGTAAAAATTAAATATTTTATTAGATCGGCGAGAGTGAGAGAGCGAGTGAGAAGAAGGAGCTTAAATTAAAGTAGGATAATCTTTCAGATGTAAAAATATTTACCAATGAAATCGTTTTTTGAAATCTGCAGATGCCCGCATGAATGCTTTTTTAGATAATATACATTTGTGTTTGACAGTATAAATATATGAACGTATTTAGACTCAAATTATTATTTTTTAAAAATATTTCTTTACCGTTCAGTTTTAGTTTTTGTTTTTAGTTCATTCGTTAATTCAGATGAAGAATGAATCTCATTGATTTAAATACAGTGTTAATTATATTACAGTTCTTAGAGCAGTGTGAGCTTGTTCTTCTTCTTGTATACCCTACACCCTCGGGTGATTTCTATATTATACATACAATTATAATATTCGATTCTTGATCTGTTTTCATATTTGGGATTTGAAATTTTGCAATGACGAGTAACTACATTTTTTTTTTTCATTTTAATAAATACGTTATATGTTATGTACAAAGTTATTTTGTTGACAAATATCAAATTAAGTTGGTTAATTAACCACAGATGGTTAAGTATTTGTAATGTTTGAAAATATGAAAAAATTTTAGTTTTTATATTGAATGTGCGAAATTTACTGAAATAAAATTCATTCTGTTTAATTTTCTAGTAAGTGTTTAGTTTCTTTTATGTACACAAATTTTGTGATTCCTTGCGATTTTTATGAAGGTTTTTAAGATACTCAAGATACTGACTTGGAGAATTTGTTGATAGATAATCTTGGAATAAAATGAAGCAAGTTATTTTAAACATATAATATTGAAGAAACTTTAAATTAGAGGTCTACAAATCACTCACAATTATAACACACATTAACTTATTACTTAAAAGTAATCATAAAAGCTTCTGCTTCAAAATGTGTGTACTTAATATTAATTCAATATTATTTGATGTATTGTACAAAAACGAGTATATTAAAAACCCTGTAAATTCCTAAAGAAAGTATTGTAAAACACTGAATTTCTTAAATAGACTGTTTTCTCGAAAAAATTAGTAACAATTGAATTAAAAATGTATATATAATTGAAATGATAAGTTTTTTCAGCGAATTTCATTGTCATGACGTCCATTGTTAAAAGAAATATTTTTACTACATTTTTCTTTATTTCCTTGGTTTAATTCATGGCTCCGCTGCAATTGTTGATTGTGTTGTAGGATGGTGACTGTTGAATGATGAACACTGACTGTGCTTTTATTGTTGATTGATAATATTATTTTATTGTTGAGGTTATTTGATTTCAAATTGTGTTGATTGTCTTTTGTTTTGTTGAATGCTGTTGTTCTTTTGCAAATGTTGATTGAAGGAAGTGCATAATAGAAATATCGATGTTGATTGCTGAAGAGTTTTGTCAAAATGTTTGTTTTTCCTTATTTTGAAAGTGTACAAAGTAAAGTAACGGATACGATTTCTACGCATTTCTAGTTAAAATATCTACTTTTCATTTTATATTATTATCGTGTAATTATATAAATATATATATATATATAATAAAATGTTTTAATAAATAGGAACAATAATTACAATATCTGAACAATTTATTTTTTTTGACAATCCATATGATGATCGATAAATAAGTAAAGTGTTTATTAAGTAAATAGAATTGCAATTAGAATAATAGTCATAGTAATCGAAAAGATGAAATTCCATTATTTAAATAATAATAAAAGAAATGAAATAGAAATCAACATAAACTCTCTGAAACATTACATCATGAATTTAATCTCTTATGAAAATAAGTATACGATCATTGACCACATCCTTAAGTTTACACATTTCTTTATAATATTACTTATTCCTTTATCAACACTAAATATAAGGGGGGAGGGGAATATTTACCGTTCCAATGTTACAACAATACTTAGAATAGACTAGAATTAATTCGGTTAATTGGTAATCTTAGAAAATTAACTTATTTCTTTAGATTTCTATAATTAAATTATTATAAATAATAAAATAAATCTTGGGACTGTTTTTTTCTCTTCTTTAGTCTCCAGATACTCGAACAAGATTCATATACAAGCTGATATAATAATATCAATATAATAATGTACATACTAAAAGCACTATTAACTAAATACTTAAAATAAAAAAAATCTTTTGAGCGGCACAAAGATATACTTGTATATCTTATGATACATTGTATTTGTGGAATAAATTGTATCCACAAAATAATTGAAAAAAATATTAAATTCGTACTAAACACTAGTTTCTTTAATAGAACCGTTAGTTTGATGGCAATAGACACTTTTCAAGAGCAAGAAAACTATGAATTTAGTACAGAAACAATCATTCTTTAAACAAGGACCTTGGTTAAATTCAATCATTCGTTGGGAAATTTATCAAGATTTCAATAATTTCAATGAATTCAATAAATACTGAATTCATTCATGAATAGATTCTTTTTTGCAAAATTAATCAAAAACAAACATTTAATAAAATCGTCAAAACTAACTCAATTAATTACTTTGCTGATTACATAAATTTTGTTTTAGTTGTTTTAGAAAATGTAAATCAAAATTTATGTTTTAATTTGATATGATTTGGTTTTTTTATTCGATCGCTATTAAAGCTTGCTTTTGTTGTACACTAATTTTTAAAGTCTTCAGGGAGATTTATTAAACAATTAACAACAATAAGTTTCTGAGAGAAAAGTAGTAATTGACTTTTATTCCACAAATGTTCAAAAGAATGAGTGAAATAGAAAAGGACGGTACAAGGAAATGATTTTTTTTTTAAACGTTTGCCGTATTTAATGATTGGAAAGCATTTGTGCAAAAACTACAATTAAGTCAATTAATGAAAGAAGTCAAAATATTTAACTAGCAATTAGCATCATTTGAATATTAAATGAAATTAAATTAAAATATTTAAAATTTAAATATAAGATTTCATTCATATTAATATCTTCTAAACTCGGGATTCATTTTGTACTAATAAAACAAATGTAGTTTAAATTCTGTTAAAAGTAATAACAACTTTATAAAATAATTGTATATAGAGAATGATTAAGGTTTCATACATAAACTCATTAAACATATATACACTAATGACCAAAATAATAGGTACATACATCACCCAAACATAATTTGCAGTCTCTCTAAACACTCGTTATAACAAGATATACATTGTGACTTATATTAATCATGAAAATTATAATGTGGAAATTCTCTTGAATATTAAAAGATTTAAAGTGGTTGTTTATGTTTTCTAGAAACAAATTCTGTTTTGAAATTACAAAATATGTCTGGCCAAAATAATAAGTAAATGTTGAATTGTGTTTTAATGCAAGTATGAACATTTTTGCTCAATGACTATTTTTAAAGAGCTATCTGACTATGAACTACCTGGTTATAAAGAAATAATAGAATACGTTATGCTACCCTACGCCCTACCCAATGTGTACTTATTATTTCGGCCAGGGGTCGATATCATATCTCTAAAATCTAGAAATTATTATTACGAATAGTTTTATCTAAAAAAACATTAGTAGTATCAAAAATTTAGTAGCACAGAGATTTTTTACACATATGTACATACAACTTTTTACTGACATCCTCCCCCCCCCCCCACTAAATGACCGTCTAACAAGGAAGAAGCAGAAAATTTCTCTTCTTATACCCTACACCCGAAGAGATAGGATATATTTCAACCGTTTGTAACACTTTAAAAGAGGCGTGGTACATATAGAAAAGTATATACATATATTTTTGATCAGCGTATCATGAGTCGATTTAGTCGACCGGCAGACGGACAGACAGAAAGATGGACGGATGGTCAACGTCCGTCTTTTTGTCTGTCCGTCTGTCTGTGGAAATAGGCTCACAGACAGACGGATAGACGGCTCACAGACAGACGTCACAAAAAATTGGCGTGATCCGCCTAACGACTTCAAATCTATATTTATCCTATGGGTGTAGGTTTTTTGGTTATTTTTCTTCTAAATTATTGTTTATTTTTAAATTAATAAATTAATTGTTCTTCTTTTTAAGATTTCTTCTCCCTTCTCTGTAAATTTTCTATAGTTTTTTTTAGTTAGTTTTTTTTCATTCTGGTGTTTTTCTTTTATTTGAAATTCCAATTAAAATACGGTGTTGTATTTGAATTGAAAAATACATTTTTATACGACGGCCACATGCATCAGATATTTGGTAATGAAATATTTTCGATACAGACCCGTTTGGAAGGCACCGGTGACGATGACGATGACAATGACGACGACGAAGTGTTTGAAGTAAGTGAAGTCATAGGAGGTGCCGGTAGATAAAGGTACGGGTTAAATATTGTCGTTGATGTAGAGGAGGAGGAGGAGGAAGGAGAACAAGACATTGTTGAAGCATTCCTATTATTTGATGTGGACGAAGAGTGTGGATACATTAAAAGATTTGTTAAGTGGATGCTGCTGTTGTTGTTTATGAACGAAGAAGACGTTTGTCCAGCTGCGGCTGTTGTTATTGTTGCTGCTGAAGAGGGCCTAACGGCTGCCGTTACTGGTCCTTCAATTGTATTATGAATTCTTTTAGTTCGACGAGCACGTGGCACTTGTTTTGATTTTGTGTTATTCTGATTTCGTATTTGTTTTGAATTTGTTGATTGTGTAGTATTCTGATTTTGTATTTGTACTTCTGTTGAATTTGTAGGTTGTGTGTTATTCTGATTTTTACGAGGACGTCCCGGTCCTCTTTTGGGTGCTTTCACTCTCAACTCTGCTTTTGCAGAGACATCAGCAGTAGCCATGTTTGTGTTATAAATGGCACCAGACTGCACTAACACTTCTGCTGATTGACTTACACTTGCTAGCAAGTTTAAATTATTTGCAAAACGTGGAAACGTTTGACTTAATGCAGCAGATGCTGGTGATGATGATGCTGTTGCTGTTGTTGAGGTTGTGAGGGAGGCTGCTGAGGATGATAAAGTTGTTGCTCCTGTTAATAAAGTCGATGAGTTTAACTGATTAGCTACCGATGCCGCTGCCGCTGAAGCTGCTGCTGTTACTTGCTTCTGTCTTTCTACGAGTTCTTGCAATTGTTTTTGATACTGTTGCTGTTTGTGTTGTTGCCATTCATATTCGACTTTCTTTTTGCGCAGTGTTTCGTATTCACTCGTGGCTTTATTATGCAGGTTTTCGTATAGTTGTTGTTGTTGTTGTTGTTGTTGCTGCTGATGGTGCTGATGATGATGATGATGGCGATGTTGCACAAAACGTCGTTGTTGAGATTGCTGCTTACTGACTTCATTATCATTTTCTGAACGTTCAACACTGAAATTAGGCAATGATCCTTTTTCGCAATCGTGCTGAATTTCCTTTTCTTCACATAGCTGCAGCTTGTGCTTTTCTTGTTGGTGTTGCCGACGCTTGATACCGCGCGTGTTGTAAAAAGTTTGGTAGTCACTGGTTTTGGTGTAAGGCAGCTTCAACTGAGAGATGTCTATATTCTCCGCCTCTACAGCAGGCTCTGTGGTCACAACAGACGGTAACAAACCCGCAGGAAATCTATTTTGTTGTTCCATGTTAGCAAAACTCGAACTCTGCATGAAAGATTGTTGATAAAGTTCTGAATAGCAGTTTTTGGCGTCGAGGTGATGCTGCTGTCGATTATCAACATTAATATTTGATATACAATTGCTGTTGTCGTAATGGTGATTCACAATATCTTGCTTTTGTTGCAGTAAAGTATGTCTCGAACCAACACCGAGGCCAAAGGATGGTGCATCTGTTTCCGACGACTTGTTTTTGGAGTATTTTTGTCTCATATACTTTAATGATTCGGGTGCTCGCAAATTAGCAACACTACTTTGCAGCAGATGAGAATCAGCATTTTTAGATCGGCTGTAATTTCCTGCAATTGATTCGATTGGATGCAATTCATTGTAAGATGATGTCAAGTAGTCACCAGTGTTTTCTGGAATGGTTTTGTTGTTGCTGCTATAATAATGTAGGCCGAAATCTTGTAAGTCATTCGCTGATTTTTGCGAACAAGTTATTTTTTCCTGCATTTGACTTGAGTTAGAGTTCTGAATTACTGATGAAAATATTTGTTCTTTTGCTCTCATTTTAGCTAAATGTTTATCGACAAATTTGTGAGCAGCAGATAAAGTTGTAACAGATACAGCATCCGCTGTTGCTGGAATATTTGTATTAACCTGATGAACTGGGGACGTTGATGTTGGTGCGTTTATAGATGCCGCCGCTGTTTGAAAAGCCTCAGCAAATATTTCATTCTTCTGTTGCTCTAAAGGAGCCACTGCTACTGTTTGTATATTTTTAAAACTAACAACACCTGATGTAGCAATGTTTTTGGCAATATTTTGTTGTTGTGGGACTTGAGCCTGTTCACCCAATCGCTCTTCCGCAAACTGTAGCTCCAACAACATTCTATCTTTTTTGGGGAGCTGGACGTTTCGCTGTTGCGTTGGCTTGTTTTTAAAGTCATGAGCAGTCAACATATTACTATCATTAAAGGTATTAAAATTCATCTTAGATAATTCTGAAGAAAAATCTACTTCCATCGGATGCTGATCGTCACAACACAACTTCTGACCATGTTGGTGTTGAAGCTGGTGCAGTTGCTGGTCTTGCTCCTCCTGTTGCTTCTTTTTGCTGGTTTTTTCCCAATATTCCAAAGATTTGGCTGCTCTTGTAAGGACAGCCGCTGTAGCAGTTGGCAATTTTATCCATTCGCTATCATTGCTATTGTTTTCCACGAGAATAGATATCGAGTCATCGGGGTAAATTTTTAATAAAAGTTTACCTTCATCTGGTGATGTATTCCTACTTTCTTGTAGTAGCTTTGTAGCTACCGACAATTTATCATTAAATACAATTGATTTGTTGTGTCCAGAATTATCAGGAGATCCTTGAAAGAAACGTGTTACAGCTAAAGCTGCATCAATAGTTTTTGTTATATGAATGGAACTCACTAAAGCGTCGAGATATCTTTGTAAATGATTAGTTAAATTGAGATTCTCTAAATTGGCTATGCTTATCATAGGTTCGGCAGGATATGATTCAGGCATCGGAGTAGTAAACACGTGTATACTATTGCTGCTATTGCTGTTGCCGTTGCTATTGCTGTTTGTTGTTGTTGTTGTTGTTGTTTCAAATGGTTTACATAGCTCCTTGATTTGAGGGGTTACAATCTGTACTTGTTTATTTTGTGGAGGTGAAGAATTCGTCGGCAACAAGATTGGCTTCGGTTGAGCTAACATCTGCTGCTGTAGATTTAAAGATGATGATGACAGCATCGCATTTACTTCGTACTGTTTGGCTGAAGCAGCAGCATTAGTTATAAGTATCTCTTCAGTAATTGTATTCAGCATTTCTTCTGAGTCAGCTGTTGTTTCCCCTTTTCGCGGCTTTTCAACATAAAATAAGGACTGACTCTCATAGAGCACATGAGAACCGGAAGCAACGTCAGCATTAGAAGTAGTAATTCTATTTGCCGCGTAGTCTAGCGTGTGACATAGTTGATTAATTTTGGTGTCCCCATTCATTTCCTCCTCCTCATCTTCTTCTGTAAATGTCAACACCGCATTGCTATTTAAATCAAGTTCGTCTTGAAACTCCGATATCTTGCGCCGTTTTTTAAGAGGCAACGCGATCTCAACCTGTTGATCTGCGAAATTTGAAGAGTTATGATCAACACTGATAATGTTGTCTAATAATAAGCGTCGCGATATGGAATCCTCTTCGTCGCCGTACTCTTCAAAATTACTGTCGCGAATTGATCCTTCCTCTGCCACTCCCTCAGAAACTGTGACCGGTTGTGCTGTCATAAGAGAAGCATCACCTGCAGCGATCTCTCTGCTCTCCACATCTAAAGGCAGAGTTGTGTTCCCGTTGTGTTTGAGATTCCGTTCTTCTCCTTCAGAATTCTGCTTTGTCAACTTTGTATGAAGACTTGGAAAGGTTTTAAATTCCTTAAGTAAATCAGCAGCATCGGTTACATCACTTGTAATATTCATGGATGAGTCATTGCACTTTCGAAGCTCTTCTACCTCAATGGGATCGTGCTTCGGCGATTTGGTCGGTATTGTAACAAATTCCTTCAGCAGTTCAGAGTCCGTGATAAGCTCAGATGAAGGTAAAAGGTCATCATCTGCATTGATTAGCAAGTCATTTCCCAATTCCAGAGGAAGCCCGACATTATTGCCAGCATGAACGGGTTCACGATTGGCTTCATTAACCACTCTGGCATCATGATGAGATGATGATGACATAGGTGAAGAGAACGATGTTGTTTCTAAAATATTAGAAACAAAAACAACAGTCGAAGTATTAATTTCCCCAACACAAGCAATTTTGGGACAGCTCAAAGATCGGCTTGGTTCGGACGATGAAATTGATGATGATAAAGTGGTCGATAAGGTAGTCTCTTGAAGCAGATCCTCTGTTGAAGATGATGAGGTACTCTTAGGCAACATATCTTCGGTTCCCTTCTGTCGTACTGTTTCAACGATATGTTCTGAAGCAACATTAAATTGCTCGAGTAATTTATCAGCTTCTACATTACAATCATCAGCGGGGACCTTAGAAATGGATGTGACGGTTGTTGTAGGTGCTGTGGGAGTCATTGTATCAAAATCAAGTCCAAAAACAAAATCGAAATCAAATTCAAGATCGGAATCAAGTTCAACATCATTTTGAATATTGCTATTGTTGCTGTTGTTGTTAATACAAGTTGTTGTTGAACTTTTAGTTAAGGAGGTAGAACCGTTGTTACTTTTGTCGTTGGTATTGTTGCTAGCTCTAGCGTTAAGAGATGTATTGTCTAAATTTCCTATTTTTGTGTCTTGGCTAATTCTACGTTTATGAAGAATTAGAAATTCTTCTAAAACGTAATAAGAATTTTTTTCTTCTTCTTGCCAATTAATGGATGGCGCAGTAGAGCGATTCGTCTTATTTTCTGAATCTCGCACTTCTATTTCTTTATTTTCACAATCAACTGCAACAATATTTTGCAACAGTTTAGTATCTGCTGTTGTTGTTATTGTTTCAGTGTTATTCTCTACTAACGTTTCCTCTTCATCATATCCATCTTTTGTGAAGATCTTCAAAGAAGACTCTTCAGAATCTTTAGAATCTTCATCATCCGTTGAAGATGTTTCTTTTAACATAGAATCCATTATTCTAAACTCAATTTTATCTTTCGTACTGTGCTGACCTTTAACTTGATCATAATCCTGCAATGAAATATCAGCCTCATTTTTACGTATGAGTAATTTAGTATCATCTTTAAATTCGTCTTTTCCATCATTTTCAATTAGTTTTTTCAATTCTACGGAACTAACTTTCAATTCTTCTTTTTCATCATCTTTAATTAGTTCTTTAAATTCGCTGACATCAACTTTCAATTCTTCTCCATCATCATGAATGAGTTCAGTATTACTTTTAAATCCTTCAGCATCATTGTTCAATTCTTCTTCTCCATAATCTTTAAGTATTTCTATAGATTCTTCGGCATTAACTTTTAATTCTTCTCCATCATCATGAATTAATTCAGTATTACTTTTATATCCTTTGGCATCAGTGTTCAATTCTTCTGCTCCATCATCTTTAAGTACTTCATTAGATTCTTCGTCATCAACCTTCAATTCTTCTTCATCATTATGAATTAGTTCAGCATTATCTTTAGATCCTTCAGTATCAACTTTAAATTCTATAGCATCAATGTTGAATACCTTTTCTCCATTATCTTCACGTAGTTCTTTAGATTCTTCAGCATCAACTTGCAATTCTTCCCCACCATCCTTAAGTACGTCGGCATTATCGTTAAATTCTGTAGCATCAACATTCATTTCTTCTTCCATATCTGTATGTAAATACACTTCATTCTTAATTTCATCTGCGTTATCATCCCGTTTAAGCTGTGCGGTGGTAGAGACTTCAACAGTAATTGTACCAGAGCAATTTTTGAATCTTTCAGAGTCTTTCAATCTAGTTATTATGAAATTCCTTTTAAAATCCACTTCATCTTTGTCAACTACATTTTTGAATTGACCTGTTGTTACGAACGCTGTTGTTGTAACCAATTCAAATTCAGTTTTCTTTGTATCACTGTCATCGTCATGGTATTGTTGCTGCGGCTGTTCGTTATTTGCTGTTGCTGTGCTCGCCGTAACGTTTAAATTTCTTTTCTCATCACAATTTAATTCACAATTATTAACTAAATTTACATTTTTCTTTTCATCACAAATTTCATTGGTTGACGAAATATCTACGGCTTGTATTGTAGTCATATTTTGTGTATTATTGTTGTTACTACTTTTATTATTACTAATTATATTTTCTATACTACTGTCAGCAATAACATTTGCTTTTACAGTTGTCTCATTGTTTGTATCAAAAACTGACAAATTATTAAATTTTTTTAAAATGGTTGGTTGAGTAGAAATGATTAAATGACTATTAAGTTTAAGATTATCAGTACTTAATTCAATGCATACATTATCTTCTAATTTTGTCTCTTCCTGAATAGAATTAAAATTAGAATTTTCTTTCATACCTTTTCTATTCGGCTGCGACTTTGTGTAGGTTGAGGATGTTGTGGATGCAGGCGATGAACTGCCAAAACATGAGTTGAATGTAGTGTGTTGGGTGTTGAAAGATGAGTTAGCAGTGTTTTTTATTGCCGGCTTAATAGGATATTGAATCCCAGTATTACGTTTGTGTTCCACCGGTCGATTGCTGAATTGAACCAATTTCTTTTTATTTGATTTGAAAGGATTTTTAATCTAAAAGGAAAAAGAGTTGAAATTATAAAGTAAAATGTTTTTTATTTCTGTAAAATTTAAATTATTATACAAAAGTTTAAATATAATAATAATAAATATTCTTTACTTAACAAACTTACATAATTTGGAACATCATCTTCGGGCGTAAACTCATTACTTTTTTGACGAATTTGTATTTTATTTACAGAGTATATAACTTTGCTGCTGTTAAATCCATCATCACCAATGTTTTTCTTTGAGCTCGCTCCGATTGTATACAATTCATCGTCATCATCATCCACATCGTGATTCCTATATTTTGTATCTGTAGAAGCAAGAGAAAAAGTTTTTGTTGTTATGTTTGATGCCGAGCGGCTAAAGGCATGCAAATCATTTCTTTCTTGATCTCCTATCATATTATTTTTTGCCTCTGCAGCAATATCTCGGGTTGCAAATTGAGTAGCTCCGATCGGAGATGAATTTATGTGCAAACTATTGCGTCGACACATGTATTTTTCATCACTAAAGGATACGGATGTATTTATGGGACTGCGTTCTGTTGAACTGAAAACTCTTATTTGTGGATTTAATTGCGTTAAATCATACTGATTTGTGATGAAGGGCCGACCTGCTCCGCTTATAGCATTCTTCCTGAAAGGACTATGAATTTTTCCAATTGATCGCACTTCAATGATATTTGGTTTATCTGGAAGATCTTGGATTGAACAATTCTGTGGAGTGGTTGAATCAGTGACTGTTAGATGTGAGAAATTCGTAAATTCAGTTTGTGTTGTTGAACTTGAATATGCTTTAGTAATATCACTACTATATTTAATTGGCTCCAACTGTGAAGAAGAAGGAGTAGGATCATGATCAGTTGATTCAGTGCTTGAAGCGCGCTCGCAGTGGGTAATTTTGTTAGATTGAGTTGGTGCAATTGAACGCACAGAAATAATATTCAATTTTGATGAATTGGATATAATCTGCTGCGAGAGACTGGTCGAAGAATGTTCACCGATTGATGTTGTTATTGCTGTAGCTGCTGTTGTTTGATCATTGATAAAGTTGTTATCAGTTCTATAAGCTTTCTCTACACTCTCATTCGCTAAAGGACCAATGTCATTTAATTCATTGCCTTCAGCATCCATGTATTCGGTTTCGTCGAAGCCTAAATGCTCTGGCTCTTCTAACGAAAGGGGTTCTTCTTCCAGAGACACCACGTTGGTCTCTTCGTCTGTATCGGATTCAATTTCGATGACTTCATCTTCAGTCAGAGCTGCTCTGTACCGAGTGGCAAGAATAGCTAAAGCATTACGTGCAGGTTCCATTTTTGTGGCATTTCTTTGCAGATCTTGCATCCACTGCAAATCGTTTTCATGACTATTGTCTATTGTTAAATCGATGGTAGCAATTACGACTTGATCCTCAAGTTTAATCATGGGACGAACAGCAGGACAAGTGTCTGTATTTTGCACTAATTCTGCAAAATTTATATTTACAGTGGCCTTGGTGAAACTTTGTTGATTATCCTCCGAAATATCCTATAAAGATAGGACATTCTTAGTGAATTTTCAGTTCCATACAAGAGATTGTGAAAAGATAGGACAATTAATTTATTAGTATACTCAGTTTAATTTTTTCTGTCATTCTTTTTAAGGAATCAACAAAGCAGAAACATACAAAAGTGGCGACTAACTGCACACATTTGATGCTGCAAAGTGTTTCAACTTAAAAATCTAACCTTTTACTTAGGCCATCATGGTATATAAAAAACATTCTTAGATGTGGAAATAAAATACTTACTATAGTTCCGGTGTCGGTTTTCAATCGATTATCATAAATGGATGCCTGTTAGTGGAAGAAAGAACAGATGTAATAAATAAATTTCAAATTAAACACTTTGATGCCTAATATTTAAATGCCTATTAATAATGAAACTATTATTATAATTATTTCTACTACACACATACACAAGCACATACATAATTCACAAATAACAATAAATTCTTCAATTATCAATAAATATTGAAATACCCTGATGAAATTTGCGAATTGTATTATACTGTATTTAAATGTAAACCTAATTATATAGTTATATATCATTGTATAATCCAATAAAATATAAAAACTTGTACTTACAAGTTTCAAATCATGAAAGTAATTTAAATTGTTTAATATATACTGAGTAGCTGTTCCAAGTGAATTATATTTGGGCAAGTGATATGCATAGGTAGCATTCGTGCAGAGCGTTTTCGAAGGACGCATAAATTTGTTTGCAAATTCAATGACACCCATTTTGTCCTCATGAACGAGTTCTAATTGTTGCCAATGATAAAATACAATTAAATATTGTATATAAATGTTGTCAGGAAGTTCACGCTGCAAAATAACCTGTTCTTTGGGAATTATAGTCCTGTAAAAGTAGAAACAACAGAATCAATCATGATTTCTTTTTGTTAAAAGAAATAAAAAAGACGTAAAAATTAAACTTACTGAAAGATTTTTGTCATCACTTCACGTTCACGATACATGCTTGACATATGAGCAAATATGCGTAAAATGTAAGAAGTTGTGTCATCCTTTTTGGGGCCTTTTAAATATATGTAAATATTTTGCAAAATACGATTAGCAATTAACGGTTTGTGCTCCTTAAATTCTTTGGCGTATCTTAGCTCGCAAGATACATAAATGGCCACCAATTCAATCATTCGATGTACGTACTCAAAAGTCTAAAATTAAAGGAAGATGAGGAAAAAGAGAAATATTCATAACAGTAATCACAGAGGTATTTTTTATTTATCACATTTACAGCCTTATAATGGATAAACAAAATTTTCGTTTTGCGAACCCACGTTTTGTTTTGTGCTTTTCGTAATCTTTCGTTTGTTTGACAACCGAGCATAACAGATGATCGAGTGCAATACTCTAAACCAGACCCTGAAACTTATTATATTATGAAATATATTACATATGTATATATAAATATATTATACATATATAAATATATTATAATAGGAGTACCGATTAATTCATGTGGTTTTCTAACAGATGGCGTAACTTGACTTTTAATCCAGTGATTCACCTTTCCAAATATGTGTTGGAAAGCTACTGTCATATAGTTTCAGAATCAGTATGTGTCATTTAGCTGAAGCGTAAACAACAATCCTTTTTTTTACTCTGAAAATCTCGAATTTCGTGCCGAATAAAGTGTTTTTGCGGGGAGTACTTCTTCATTACTTCAATATGAAGAAAAAGGCTGCCGAAAGTCATCGTATTTTGGTGGAAGTGTATGGTGTGCATGCTCTAGCTGAGCGTACGTGCCAGAAGTGGTATGCACGATTTAAAAATGGCAATTTTGACTTAGAGGACGATGAATGGCCCGGATAGCCAAAAAACTTTGAAGATCACGAATTGGAGACATTCTTCAAATTCTTTCTTCATTCAAACCGGAAGAATCTATGTTATGAGATTCTTCAAACCGGAAGAATCTATATTATGTAGTTTCCGAGAAAAGTAGAAATTACGAACTAAACTCCTTCCTTTTTCCATATTTTTGCACCAGTAATAAAACACAAGTAGCCAAAAAATCGGTGTTTGAAAGAAAAGTATGCTTCGTAATTTTCATTTTTCTCGGAAACCACAAAACATAGATCCTTCCGGTTTGAAGCATTCTCTCTAGAATTGATTAGAGAAAATTATGGTCGGGAAAATTTATTCTTAATACCGTGATTTAAAAAAAAAATTGCGCCCAAACATTTTTTTTCGGAATTTTTTTTTCCAAATTTTAACTTTGGCATTAATTTTCTCAAAAACTATTTGACATAGGAACCTAATTTAAAAAGGATATTAAGAAGCGAATATTTGGCTTTGAAAATCAGCAAGCAAAAGTTATCTAGGTCAAACCATTATTTTTTAATATTTTTTTTTTTTCGATATTAAGTCGAATTTTTATAAAATGGCGGGGGGATATATATATATATATATATATATACAGTGCACTCGGGAAAACGTCAACACTAGTTTACGTCAACATCCCAAAACGTCAACCCTTAATTTTTTACATTGTCTACAAACGTCAACTTTAAATAAACTAAAATTTTGAATTTAGCAACAGTTAAAATACACAGTTTTGAACACACATACATTTATTTTATGAAATTAGTTGAAAATGTTGAAAATGTTGTGAAAATGAGGAGTTAGAAGTGACCGATGATGATGACAACGATTTAGATACGAGTACAAATGTACAGACAATAAAACCAAACGAAGCTGTCGAAATATTTAACCGGGCTTTGGATTGGGCTCAATGCAAGAATGTTGAGCAAAATGACCTAAATGTATTAAGACGTTTACGAGAGAAAGCTCTCCTCCAAGTATTGGAAAGGACAAAACAACAGAAAAAAATAACAGATTTTTTTTAGATGCATAAGTATGTATGTATGTGAAATCTGATCTCTTTTAAAATGTGTTCCTTTAGTTTTACTTAGGCTGAAAGCCTTTTTTGTTCCTTTTTTGTATTTGTTTATGTTTCGTTTTAGTTTATAGTCAATAAAAACGTTTTAAAACACACTATAAATGTGTTTTTTATTAAAAGTTTCTACATTCATAAACGTCAACAATTTGTTAAACGTCAATACCCGCGGTTTTAATTAGTTGACGTTTTCCCGAGCGCACTGTATAATATATAATATATATATATATATATATTATATATTTATATATATATTATATATTTATATATAAAAGTTTAAAGTTTTGAAAGACTTTTTCGATGACATTTTTTTTAGAAGTCATTGAAAAGACTTTTTTTATTTTTATATATTATATATTTGTAATATATAAAAATAAAAAAAGTCTTTTCAATGACTTCTAAAAAAAATGTCATCGAAAAAGTCTTTCAAAACTTTAAACTTTTATCTTCGAATCTGTTTTGTGTATATTGTTGCCGCATAGCATTTGCACTGAACTCTACTCGAAATGCATTTCTAAAAATTACTGATAAAAATGCTTTAAATATTGTAGACATGGCAACATTTTCTGTCTGCAAACAACGAAAAGCTTCCATTATAATAGTTTGGCTTGTTTCGTTTTCGTTTGTGTTTTCGTTTACGCTTTCAAACGAAATCTATTATAAGGATGTTAATTTACGCCCTTATAAACGATAAACGCTTTTTCCGTTTAACACCCGTTTTGTTTTGTGCTTTTCGTAGTTTTTTATATTTTTGACGTTACTAACAAACAAAATACCAACAAAATACGAAAAAGCATAAAACAAAACGCTTGATAAACGTAAATTACGTCTTACATTATAAGGCTGTTAGTTTATTATAAAATTATTTTGAAGCATTGATTTTGATAATACGTACATCCTCAAAGGATAAACTGATTTGATGCAACAAATCCATCATTCTAGGCATACTCCGTACCAATCTGCGACATTTTTGTGCGGATGCAATTACTTCATCAAATTCATTGCGGCAAAGACTAGAAGACGAATAAAAAAACCAAACATGATATGTTTGTATTATTTTCAAAATTTTTATTTTTACTTACTTTATATAAAGTTTGATAGTATTCAATAACTGTTGCTGCTGTGAAATACCACAGCCATAAATACCAAGTAATTTTCTTAATTCTTGATGTATTTCTGCAAATTTTGGTGAAATTTCTCCAGGATCTTCATCTTTATAAACTTTTCTGGCCCCACGTTGTGAATGCTGTTTTTGTTGTGGACCAGCCACTAAAGGTTTTAACGATGAGGACGAGGTTGATGACGAAGACGTGCCTACTACAGAACCTACATTCTGCTTTGCTTCATTTATGCTTGTCTCTCTTGTTACTGAAGATGTAAGATTATTCACACATTCTTCGTCATCATCTGCTGTGAAGACCAGAGTAGATGCATCATGTTCATCCAGAAACGATGCTGACGGTGGAGGAGGTGTCGAGAACAGTCTTGAAGGGTCCACCAAGTTAATAGCTGTTATCTTTGGTGTATATATTTTAGGCAGGGATGTGGCAGCATCGTCATCATGACTTGAAGTGGAATTCTCATCGATTGGAATTACTTTATCCTTTGTATTTATAACTTCATCATGTAGAAAAGAACCTTCCTTACTAGCTTTAGACATTTTACTGAAAATAATAACAAAATTTTAAAATTCTTTTAAAAATATTTTCGTAAATATTTTTTAAATCGTATTTTCTTTCCCGTGATTAGATTTTAGCATTAATTTTAAAATCAAAACCATTTCAATGCATACGATATACTGAGATACCTGCACCTGTTTAATCCTAAAAACGGTAACTTGTTCAATAATATAGAGTGGCTTTATTAGACGCCGTAACCGGTAAAACATGCAGAGAGGGGAAATGCAACAATAGTTATGCGACTTGGCATCATAGTTGCCAGATTTGGATTAAAATTTCTACTATAGAATTTTCAATGTGATGTAGGAAATGGGAATACCTTGCTATTCTTGAATTCATCGTAAAAATGTGAATTTGGTGGGCATTTTTAATGCTGGCGGTAGATTTTCCCCCATATCATTACTTATAGATTCTACACTTTTACTACTTATATAAACAACACCAATAGTTTTCTTTATTATGCGAGATTTTCGACAGCCATAGCAAAAAGCGAATTTTGCGGGGGAATTCCGCGTGGGAATTACTGGTAACACTGCTTGACATCTCGCTTGGTATATGTGAAATTCTCCATGGAGGAACAAAACAACACAACACCGACAACTATTTTTGTGTATTCATTGAAAATTTTAATATATGTAGATAAAAAAAATAGATAAAACAAACATCATAAGAAAATATCACGCTTGAGTCTACGAAGTTAACTATGCGAAGGAAAAACAACAAAACGAATAGTAAAATGCAAAAGACAAAAAAAGTTAAGTAAAAGTTAATTAAAAATCAACTTACGCAAACACACACAGATGTGACTGGATGGAACTCACACTTCCAGCAGCACTACAAAGTTACCTGATGAATTAATTCCTCCAACTTCACACATTTGTTGGTTTGATTTTGTTGCGCAACTTTAATTTCGTACACACATATCTTGTATATTCAGGTCGTTTTTTATTTAGAAAAATTAAAATGTAGCGTTTTTGACACTCCGTTGGCTTCTTCCAGGGCTGCTTTTATTTTTCCTGCTCTACTTCTTCCTTCTCATACGTTGAAACTTTAAGTACACTATAGTCATAAAGGAGAAATAGCAGCAAAAAGAGACATCGTAAAATTAAATATGGCGTCAAATTGTTCACTAGAGCTGTTTTCAGCGTGTACTTTAAATTAACATTTTTCTATAATTATAGTGTCCTTTCGATGATATTCCATACAAATTCTATAAAATGTAAACTCCGTCACATATTGGTTGCTTTTTCTCTTATTTTTGGTAATGGTGAAAGCAATTATTTCTTAATTTTCGTCACACTACGTACGAACGTTAATTGTCCTATTTTCTGTTCCACTTTATACATGTTTCTACAGTTGTAAGCATCGCTGCATGCATATACTACATTACGACTTAAAACTTTGATGTTTCTTTATTGACAGCATTGTAGTTCATGCGTAGAAGAATAAAAAAAAATCAACTGCCAAAAATAATTGCATCAAAAATTATCAATTTGAATCCTCTAATTCTGAACATTGCTAAATCGTCAGTTTGATAAAATTGCATTTACAAAGCTTAGTACTTAGTACTTGGTACTCGCATAGAGTTTTTACAATATGCCGCTACTACAGATCGCCCAGGTACCTTTTTTACAAGAAAATCAGAAAAAATTAACTCTTGCTATTTTTATAGAATGCCATCGAGCCGATGCAAGTTGACGCTCAGATAGAAGACAACGAAAATAATGAGGAGCAACAATTGATTGTGGAAAACCCTACGCTAGATTTGGAGGTTTATTCCAACTCGTACACAGGACTGGCTAAACTCTATCGCCTCATATTTGTCACAGATGTTTGCCCCGCACTGCGTCTGGAGGCTCTGAAGATGGCTATCAATTATGTGGCCACCACATACAACGTTCAACTATACCAGCTTTTGCACAAAAAGCTCAACGATATTCATATGGCAAGCGGAAATGCCTTAGCTGTTGGTGGGGTCAACGGCGGCAATGGTGGTGCAGCCGCTGCTGATGCTTTGCCGGATGTAGCCGCTCAATCCACCGCGCGCTCCCCCGCTGGCGCAGCAACCGATATGCCGGTTTTTGATCCGAATTGGGTGGAAGCGAAAAGCAAAAAAGGTGCTTTGAAGCTAGAAAAACTTGACTCTGATCTTAAGAATTACAAATCTAATTCAATCAAAGAGAGTATCCGCCGTGGTCACGATGATCTCGGCGATCACTATCTATGCTGTGGCGATCTTTCAAATGCCCTTAAGTGCTATTCGCGCGCCCGCGATTATTGCACCAGCGGCAAACACGTGGTCAATATGTGCCTAAATGTAATTAAGGTATCGCTGTACTTGCAGAACTGGTCGCATGTGCTCAGCTACGTTTCGAAAGCCGAGAGCACTCCCGACTTTGTGGATGGTATCAAGGATAGCAATCAGGTTTGATCATCTTCAATCAATGTTCACTTCAATGTATAATTTTTAATTTAATTGGCTTTAGGGTGTCGTCACCCGTTTAAAGTGTGCCGCTGGCATCGCCGAGTTGCAGACTAAGAAGTATAAATCTGCTGCCAGAAACTTTCTTCTAGCCAACTTCGATCACTGCGATTTTCCAGAGATGCTGTCTCCCAACAATATTGCCATGTATGGAGGTCTCTGCGCTCTAGCCACGTTTGATCGTGAGGAACTTCAGAAGAACGTGATTGCTTCGAGTTCATTTAAACTCTTCCTCGAATTAGAGCCGCAGCTGCGCGATATAATTTTCAAGTTCTACGAATCGAAGTACTCCTCTTGCCTGAAATTGCTCGACGAGATTCGCGACAATCTGCTCCTGGACATGTACATTGCCCCGCACGTAAACACGCTGTACACAAAAATACGCAATCGCGCGCTTATTCAATACTTCAGTCCCTACCAATCGGCAGATATGCGCAAAATGGCCACCGCTTTCAATCGCTCCGTGTTAACGTTGGAAAACGAGGTCATGCAGTTAATATTGGATGGTCAAATACAGGCGCGCATAGATTCCCATAACAAGATTCTATACGCGAGGGAAGCTGATCAGCGGAGCAGCACATTCGACCAAGCAATCGCCATGGGCAAGGAATATCAACGACGTTGTCGTATGCTGGTGCTGCGCACGGCAATGTTAAAGAGTCATATTCATGTGAAGGTGGGTGAAAGGTTAAAGAAAGAAAGTTCGAATGTTTTCACATTACATTTCATGTTTTTTCCATTTCCATTGTTTAGAGTATTCCACGTGAAGCAGGTAATGATTCGTGCGTCGCAGCGGGCTCGAGCACCACAACAATCAGAAATTAATTTTTTCTTTCTTTTTTTTTATATTTCTAATGATATATCTTTGCTATGTATAAACATAAAACTTTATGCTTAAAAATATAATCACGTAATTTAAAATAACAAACATTTCAGTTTAACTTACAGAAAAGTTATAGTTTAAAAAACCAATTCAATTTAAATTAAGAATAGTATAGAAAATGTGTAAAAATTTGAGGACTTTTAGCGTTGAAGTCGTCTATTGGAGCGCTCATGGCAGCGCCTATCGTTATAATCACTCGAACACGAATCACTACGCTGACGGTGAGCTCTGTTCCCACGATGTTTGTCGAGCGAACGATCATGTCTGGAGTGCTCATCTTCACGTCGGCCGTGCTCTCTCCTTGAAGATCGGCTGTCAATGATACGTTGGTGGTTGTTATCGTTATTATTTGTTCTGTGATTAGAATTTTTGTGGCCATTTTTCTTCGTAACAGTCGCCTCATCTTCTGAAGAATACGTCGTACTCGCGGAAGATGAAGAAGTGGATGACTCCGAGCTGGTTGAAGGCTTTCTTGTTTTTTTTGCTTTAGTTTGAACGTGTTTTTTGTGTTTTTTAAATGCAGATTTCTTGTTATCATCTGAATCAGTATCGCTGATGTTGCTGGAGCTGTCGTGTCTTGATTTCTTATCCTTTTGCGATTTAGAATGCTTCTTTCTTTGATTTTCTTTCTTTAACTTCAATTTCTCAATCTTTTCCAATTTTTTCAAAAGCTTCAGCTTTTGTTCCTTGCTAAGGGACTTTAAAAAAGCTATTTCTGGATTTTGTTTCTTTTGTTCTTCAGCCTCTTCACTATCGCTGCGAAGCAGCTGGTGTTGCTGATTTATTTGTTTAATACTCTGTAATTCTTGGGCAGATTTCTTCATTATCAGTCCATCTTCTTTCATCTGCTCTTCAAGCAAATTCTTCGACATAATGCCGTCCACCTCCGCTTCAGAGTGAATTTTACGTGCCTCGCTCATTGAAATACTGTACATACTACACTCTTTGTCTGTGTTGATGTGGCCCCACTTGTGACACTTGATGCAACGAACGTTACGCACCTGAATACCGAACGGCTGATCACGTATCTCGGTGTCGCCCTTGCAATATGACTCTCGTGGCGCATTGTACTTCCGTTGCCACTCGAACTTGTATTCTGGTTCGTTGTCATCTTTTTCCCGTTCCTTGCGAACTCCTGGCGGCGGCTCGTACATGAAGTTCACGCTCAGCTTGTCTTTGCTCTCCTTGCTGAGCATTGCTTTGTTGTCATGCAAATCCTGCTCTTTCTCATACTGATTGCGTAGCTCCTCTTGTTTCTTTTTGTAGGCATCTGCTTGCTGCTCTGCCATCCACACCTAAATATTTATAGGAAATAAATGGAATATATTTTACATAGATTAGAGAAATCTTTTTGTGGTCTGTTGTTTTTGAACTCACCCTCTTGAGGTTGTCCCTTGAAGCAGGATGGAAGAATTTTTTGCACATATAATTGTTGAATCCTTTACCCATTTTGTTATAGTTTTTGTTACTCTAATTAATTAACTAGGAAAGCTATATGTAAGCAGTAAAAAATCTATTGAAATCTTTGATATAATCCCCGGACTTTGCAGAGTATTTTGGCATTAAACTTGGTCTGCATGCGATGATGCCACTAAATTTTCAAATAATTGCATTGCAAAAAGTTGCCACCATTTGTTTTTATATGCATTTTATAGCCTGTTTCCATAAAATGGTTTTTCCAGGTTTTTGGAATAAACTGTTTTAAGCCCCAAAACCCCTCGTAAACTGTTTTATATCCGTTGAAATTGTTGTTACGATTTCAGCGCTAAACCAAAATGCTTTTGGTTTTTAGCCTCAGTTTTTAGTTTGCAAGTCTATTTCGAAGTTTGGAATTGCAGACACACTATCTTTCTTTTTGTCTAGTGCAAATAAGTTAGAAAAAGGTAATTTATGTCACCAAACTATTCTGCCAAATGTAAAAAATAACTCAACATACTGAGAAGAATTTGCTATTTACGATGTACGATTTTTCGCTTTCCAAATTCTGTAAACTTGCGAATTTCGCCACCATACCAAAATACATTTTAACAATTTTGAATATTATTGTTATTTTATTCACTGTATTATAAATTAAAGCGCTGCACAATTTTAAAAATAGCTGCGTAAATATACAAACAAAACAACAGGTGTTTATTTCTTCTTTTCGGTTTGACAGCCCGGACCGGATTATATATGGAAACTCTAGATCAGCTGATCATTTTCGAACACCTTCACTGGATTAAATATTTTTATGGAAACAAGCTATTATAAATAATTTCGAGTGAGATTTTCATTTTTCATTGAAAATGTTACAGGTGTCATATAAGTGGGTGGTTGTATCAAATGTGTAGAGACTTTGTGTTAACAAATACTCTTCATATCATTAAAAGTTAAAAGCGTGTTTATTTAGGTTTCGGGGGTTAAGTTTTGGGTTTGGAGCCAAAACAAACCACAAAGCCACGTTTGTAGCATTGAAATTTTTGTTGTGGATTTATCATAAATCTGTCTTGATTTCTGGGCTTATGAGTCTACATTCCTGGGTTCAAATTTCGAAATACTTACCTACCTAGCTTCGTCTCTTTCTACAACCAATGTAGTAGAAATAGGTAAGCCCGTGGTTAGGCCGTGGTTAGGCCGTGGTTATGCTATGGCCGTGGTTATGCTATCGAGTTTTGCTTGGCAAGTAGGACTTTTTTTTGTTGTTTTGTGTGTAAAAGAGAGAATGGGATATTCTTCTGTTCTCAACATCACTCTCTCACACCGAGCACGAAAACTCGGTCTAGCGTACACCGAGGACACCAAGCAAACCGGTGTTGCTTAGTCTCAATATTCACAAAAGTACTGAAGAGTGGAATGGAGTTAAAAATTGGAATGAATTGGTAAATCTATCAATTATATTCCTCTGATTATCGTTCCAAAATATTACGCCTTTATATCTATATGTTAAGCAGATTTCAAATAATATAAACATTTGGTCTTCGATCGCGTCGAAAACTACACCGCAAATAATACGTTTTCTCATTTGTGTAGTAGACCGGTTGCTGTTGAAGGTGAGAAAAACTATATATTTTTGAAGAAAGCAAGCGTGGGTTAACCACAAGCGTAACCACTCTTTTTGCACGGACTCCGATCACAAAAATGAGAGTAATTTCCCACCAAATTTTGCTCGATAGCATAACCACGGCCTAATTGTTGTACACAAAAATATCCTATACCAAAATCACAAATACTGACACACAATTCTGCTGATCGATGTTCGAAAGCCCAAACCCATAATATTAATTAATAAGTTGAAAACTTTCTAATTATCGGCGTATTTACACTATAACGTATATTAAGTCATAACATATTTTACACTATACGTGGAATTTCAATAATGATTTTCATATCAAGAAAATAGACAATGAAAAACATTTAACCCGTTTTAAAGAGTTTGCTTTTTAATTAATGACATAATCACATCGTAATCAGTACAGTTTCTTTAATGCAAAAGTTATACAATGTTTCATGCTATAATGAGAATACATTGTGTAATTTATTATTATATTTATTTCTTGGGAAATAGGAAATAGAAATACAACAAAATACAACAAAGAAAGAGTGTTAACTTCGGTCTGGCCGAAGTTCATATACCCTACACACGTTTACTTAAAAATTAGGCGTGGCAATGGTCTAATTTTTTTCCTTTTCAATCTCATATAGCCTATGATGATAGAGAATATTCTTGCCAAATTTGATAAAAATATCTCTTTTCGTGCTCCTGTAATCGAGTTTTATTTAATTAGTGGACGGAACACGCCCATTTTTGGTGATCTGTTTTGGTCAGAGACAGTGGACTGCTCGACAAAATTTCAACCGCAAATTTGTTCTACAAGCTTGGAAATTGAGCTATACGCATGAATGAATTTATATATCCGACTCTGATCAAAAATATATATACTTTTCTATACCTGTCACGCCTCCTTTAATGCGTTACAAACGGAAGCAGGAAATGAATATACCCTATTCACTTCGTGTGTAGGGTATAAAAATTCTTTAAATGTAGCTTTTTCTTCCATAATAGTTTTGTACAAAGTTTGGTCGGTTTATCCCTTTTAAACCTTATCCAGCATATTTTTAGCCATTGTTCAATTTCGGCGTCCGTATTGTTTTTCCTGTTTGATATTGCCTCTTCTAAATATTTGGTCAAACTGAAGCTTTCATACAAACTGAAGCTATTTTTTTCGCAACTTTTCATGGCATTATAATATGTAGTCTTGAGCAGAATATAATTAATTCTTTAGTGCTGTTTCCACAACTTCAAAATCTTTGCCGTTTGGAAGAAATGAATGAATATTTATGCTATTATCAGCTGATTGAACAATTCTTAACCACATCAGTGCAAGCTTTTTATTTCGATTCTGTCCGGTACACATGTCACTGTATGCTATAATGTGGTCTTCATTTCATCAGAACAATTATACCGTTATATTGTTAACAATGTTGCTTTTAATACACTAGCACTAGATAAATAATGTCTGCTAACGAGCAGAGTACACTGAAGTAGCAATAATCAAAAATAATTGCAATAAGAAAGTTGTTTTAATTATAATTATTAGGAATGGACCTATTCCACTTTAAAAAAAAATATTTTTGTGATAACATTTTATATTCGAAATTCCTTTGGTGACTTTATAAAAAAAAAGGTACTCCATTGAATATACATCTGATTATAAATATGGAATGAATGTGTCTATATCGTACTAAAATTACCATTAACTCTTTTTTTTAAAAATTGGATTTATACCACTTTCAAAATAACAGGCTATATGTTGCTAAGCACACAAAATGTTCTAATCGCAGAATTTTGTTGCTGAGATTTCTCGTGTGCATACGAAGACGATTTGGTTGATTGAGTGAGAAGGAGAGGTGTGTTGTTGCTATTCACAAACAAGCAGTCAGTGTGAATTTTATATTATTTTATAATAAAAAACAGTTAATTAAAAATATTATTGATCGAAATTTCGACCACGACCGAATCTAGTACACATAAAAGTTGAGAATATTAATTGAATAGAGATCTAAAGATATCTGTAAACATAAAGAATTCAATTTCAGTTTTAGAATCTACAGTATTGAATTCTTTAAGAGCCCTAGTTATGGGTTTACAATAAGCATAATTAATTGTATTGACTTTTGTACTAAAAACGCACGGAAACTTCTACAGGTATTGAAATGTATAAGTTGAAATAGATCAGGGGAATCAACTGAACCATTTACAATATCAAATAAAAATAATACCGATTGCATTTGACTACCAGATACTAGCATACAATTTTTACAATTTTCGAAAAGATTTTCAAATCATCAGCATATAAAAGATAATTAGAGCGCCGAAAGCAGGATTAAATATCACTTATAAAAAGGATAAAAAGAAGTGGACCAAGGATACTACCTTGCGGAACACCAGACAGCATACTCGCATAATGGACCAAATGAGACTCGTATAAATGCAACAGAAGTGATGAACATATTATATTATCGCATCGTTTGATAATGAAGATTTTAAAACATTTTTAATAACAAATTTATTTAATATGTGATTATAAGCTCTTACGATTAAAAGTTACTAAAACTAAAGAATATTAATGTAAAAAACTTGTTGAAATTTACTTTGCTTTCAATAATTTCATTATAATTCTATTAATTTTATTTATCAATCAAATGTTTTCATCAACTCAAGGAAAAAAATCTTCAATTTATTTAAATTTTCAAAATTCCGAAGACGTCAGAAATGCTTTCTTCCATTAATTTTTTATTTCTGTTCTCGTTAGCTGTAACATCGTGGGTTATTTTGTGTTATTTGAAGCAGATCGAAGACCAACGAATGGAGGTTATTAACGATGGCTATAAAATGGGTAATAATAAGAAAATAATTAAAACTTTTTTCTTCATTTGAATGAAATTTGAGAAAAATATATGTATGTATATAGAAATTTTCGTTTCATTCTTAACGAAATAACCTAAAAATTGCGTAACTGTTTTATTTAAAATAAAGAATTCTATTTAATTTTTGTTCAATATAGTATTCTATTTTGTCCAATTCCAGAATCGACTTTGAGCGAAGCCCTGAATCCTTGCCATACGACTTATGATATTTATTTAAATTTCTTTTGCGTTTTCGCCTGCATTTACGCGCTGGTGAGAGTTACTTGCTTGACGGAGAATTACATAACACGCAAGTTGATGGAGCGATTTGGCAACCCAGATAATCCGTCCACCCTGGAAGACTACAGAGCCCTTCAAGAAAACCTTCTATTGAAAATACACCAACTTCAGCGCTTGAAAAGTGATTTAGAACAGCAGTTGTTGACCCAACCACCAGAGCAGTTGGAACCTGAGCCGTTACTAAAGCTGGACCGGGAAGACATTGACATGGACATGGAAGAACCCTTGGAGGAAGAAGATGACGAATTGGTCCTGAATGACCGCGAAATATTGCAAACTGAAGGCGATGCCCTAACTATTGGTCAGCCGAAGATTGTCGCCAACTCACCAAATCACATCAGGAAGAACAAAGTTGTCAACACCAACAAAATCATCATATCCAACCGTCATATCCACCTGAATCAACCCATTTATCTGAACGAGAGCAACATCAAACTGGATCTGTCGAACCTTGGCCCCAAAGAGGCAGGCGACTTCTCCCATACATTCTGGTCGAAGTATCTGGAGAAGCAAAGATTTATTAATATAACAGGAATTTATGACCCTGAATCGAAAGATGGGGAGGAAATAACAACAGCAACAGCAATAGAGGAGCTGAATCCGATGCCCATGGTGGTGTCCACCGAACAGCTAAAATCAATTAAAGGTTCGCTCCATTGATTTCTTTATAAACGCTCGATACAGTCCAGTTTAATCTTTGTTGTATTTGCGTCGCTAAGTTTTTGTATCTAACTTTGACGTGAAAATTTTCATTGCAGACTCCTGATCAAAGTGATTAAAAGTTTTATAGGAGTTCTGATTGTTCATAAAAAGCGTATAAAACAGCGAAAAATTCACTATCTTATTCATAAATCGTATAAAATATGGAATTTTTAAATTTTTCAAAAATTTCATGCCTTTTTTATGTAATAATTCTATTAATTTTCGAAATTTCTCTGTTTTTAGGAATTTTCTGAGACATTCGATGATAGAATGAACTTCCTGCCGTAACCTTGAATAATATTTTTGCAGCTCTTATGGTATATTTTTATGGACTTATAAATGGCTCACATTCCGGCCGAAATAGTTATTTAATAAAAATTTTCAGTAACAATTTCTTAAATTCAAGAATTTCGGAAATTGTTAGAAATGAAAAAAAAAATTTAAAGTTAAAAAAAAAAAAAAATTATAAGTAAAAATTTATAATTGTAAAAAAAAATATATATATATTTTAAAATGTCGTGAAGTGTTTTTTTATGAATATAGATATAGATATTTTTATATATAGATATCTATGGTCTCAAATATAATAACATTTTCAGAAATCATTCGCAGTAGAAAGCCTTTAAACAAAATTGTAGAAGCACTTAAACATTTTAGCTGGCTTTATTGTGTTTTTACGAAGAACTGCAACTGTGCGAAGGTGGTTAAAGTTGCCAATGCAACAAATGATTAGTGATGTAATAAAGACTGGGTACCGAATACTTTGACTCCCATATGAAGATGCTTTGTATTTTAACTAATGATGAGTAACGATCAAAGAATACTAGACTATTCAAACCGTGTCACACATGCAATTAGTACAATGAAAATGTTTATCTTTCTAGAGAGTTTTATTAAATTTTATTATTATTATCAATAAACAAAAGCAAAATAGTAAAATAGACTAGATGTCGACAGATTCTTTTTGATGTTATTAATCACTTGTGCCAGACTCGGAGTTGATTTTAAAAACTCTAAACGCCGAACGAATTGGAAGTAAATTGAATTACCACGAATTGGTAAATTCGACCAGAGTGATGATCAAAATTTATAGAATTAAAATTTATAGATATTCACTATTATAATATGGCATTTATATTAAATATTTGATAAATTGAATTATGTCCATTCTATCTGATAGAGAGGGAGAGAGAGAAAGAGAGAGTCTGATTAAGAGACTAGGAACGTAGGGAGGTAGGGGAACTGAAAATTTTTTAGATAATCTGAACTGTCAAAGTACCAAATATTTCAAATATTCCCACAACAATATAGTCAATTTGACTTTATCCATACTTTTCCGACCACTGTGCAAACTGGAGAGCATCGCCACTTTCTTTCATTGGCACAGCGCCGCCGAAGGGGAATCCAACAACACTGTTATACAACATAATTTCCCCTTTACGTTGAAGGGGACCCGGGCGGGGCAATTTGACTTAACTTCGTTCTTCGAGTAAACAAGAACTCTCTCAGAGAACTGCCGAACGTACGATACCACCGGATTTACTTGAATTTATTGTACTTGCTTGCCAATCCTTGGCAAGCGCAACTGCAGCGGCAGCCTCTACTACATTGTTTAGCAAACGAACAACGCGAATTTCTGATTTTACTCAGTTGTAAATCGGATCTCAAACGTGGTGGGAGTTTTTGAAAAAGGGTGAAGCGACAAGTTGACAGCGAAGTTAAAAACAAAAAGACAACGACAAAAAACTATTGAATTTCAGAAAATATAGCAGCAACAATAAAATAAAAAAAAAGAAATGTCGAACAAAGAATAAATGGTTTCAAATAATGTTTAAAACATTTAACAATGAGTGAACAAGATCGAGTGTAAGTTTTTTTTCTTTCACATTCGATTTAATGTCTTAACTATTTGAATGCGTGGAATATTTGTGCTGTTAAATTGTTAAATTGTTGAATACTTTATATGTTTTTAATATGTTTATTATCACTGATAAAAGCAAAAGCATACGAACTAAAGAAACGAGAACACAAACAAACCAAGAGAAAAAGAGAGAGACAGAGAGGGAGTGAGAAAGAGAGTAAAGGAGAGAGAGTGCTAGATTGAGAGTGATTGCTGAAGTGAGGGAGAGTAATAGAGAGAGAGAGAAGAGAAAGAGAGTGATAGATAGTGGAGAGTGTGAGAGAGAGAGAGGGAGAGAAGATAGGAGAAAAGTGAAAAATTGTGAAGTGGAGAAAAGTGACGATCCGTGGAACTGAGGCTAAAACTGTTTTAGCAGAAGTGATTCTTAGCGCTGGAAAGGGAAGAAAACTTCGATCGTGTATAAACAGTGCTAGAATTGCGCAGTCTACTCAGCGGCCAGTGTGAACAGGCCCAATTCTCAATTTATTAGTTTCACAAAGAAACTCGTGTCACTTAAGTTGAATGAAGAATAGTTGAATAAAAAAGCACGTAAAGAACGAGAGAAAGCGCTCGATAAATATAGAGAGAAAGAGAGAGAGAGAGAGAGTTAGAGTGCCACAGGGAAAAAAGAGAGTGAGGGAGAGAGAGAAAGCAAAAAAGGGTGTAAATTTACAAGACAGCTCGAAAGCGAGAAAATCATTAACCTTATCACGTTGATCATGGTTTATATTTAATATAAGAAGTAAGAAAAAATGTACTTAAAAAGTATGAAAAAAAAAACAGAATTATTAACTATTAACTATTAACAAAATTTCAAATTATTAACTATTGCAAAAAAAAAAAACAAAAAGAATCTTTAAATTTTATTTGTATTTATAAAAAATATTTTAAGGTGAATTTTAAGATTCGGGAGATGTATTTTTTTTATTTAGTTTGAATTATTAATATTTAATTTTCTGCTTTTACTCTATTTCTAGATTCTTCTTCGATTTTGCCATTTTTTGGTTGCGTTTTTGTGTTTTTAGCACTTTTAATAATTAAATCAGGCGCGTGACCCACAATAGCGCGCACACACATACACACATACACACATACAATGAGCGAAAATGGAATTGATCAAAAATAATTTTTAAAAACTTTAAAAAAGAGTTGCCAATAATTATTAAAACATAAAACATAAAACATAAAAACTTAAAAATTACATGAAAATATGTATAATAAAGAAGGAAAAATGAAACTTCCGAAAAAATACATATATCACGAATATATCAAAAATGTTACATTTTTTGGAATCTGAAACTTTAAATAATTCTGAACACATTATTAAAAAAAAGTATTATGATCTGAATCAGGATGGCAAATTATTTTATGGAACGATAAATTGTGGAGGTTAACATTTTTCATTGATTACATATTTTCATTGATTTTATTATTTATATTTTGAACAAATAAAATTTGTTATTTTTTTGAAATTTGAATTTGTAATATTTGTTAAATTGGCAATTCTGCAGGTTGCATGCTTTAAGTTAACTTTAATGAGTTTTAACTTTGTTCTAAAAAAGAGATCCACCGCGGACATTCACTGGTACTCCAACGGGCGTAACATCTCTGAAACTACAACAGAACAGTGGGATTTCATAAATTTCCAAGCCACAACAATATAAACATCTAGCAGCATAGAAAAAATTCACAGAAAACAAAATGCAAATCTTTACAAATCGCCATCGGCAGCTGATGAGTTTATTCACTCGTCCATCTAGCTAATCCACTCATCTATTCTTTTATCCACTCATCCAGTCTTTTATCCATTCATCCATTCATCCATCCATGCCATCTGTCCAAGCAATTATTCAAAAATATGCAGAAGGATTCACTGCACGATCCTTTCCGGATTTTATGGGTGAGTAGGTGGAAGATTTGCCAGAGAAGGTCGACACATCGCTGTGATTTGTTGTCACAGTCGATGGTGCCGGAGATGTCGATGGCGATGTCGACGTCGTTGTCTGGATGCCTGGTTTGTGGTCACTTCGTTGAGGGGGAGAAATCGTTCGTTGCAGGAGCTACACTTAAAGTATCCAACTCAGTAATGGTTCCAAGAAGTTTTCTTATTGATATCCACTCGTTGATGACTCCATTTATTGCAGCTTGCTTAAGTTAAATGTTTCTTGTTTTTCTCTTTGTAAGAATCTGAAATTCAAAAACTTTGTGAGGAACATTTTTGCATTTGCAACATTACTGCTTCGCGAGTTATTTCTGAATTTTAAAAACATGACAATCTTTGGCGTTTCGGTTTAAAAAAGTGCATCTAACTTTTCTGGAATATAAAATGAAAAGTTTTATATACGAAAACATGAAAAATATTGACAATTACAACAATTATTAAGTATAAAAAAACTTACCATAAAATTACTACAAATATTATGTATAAAAAAAATTAAATTATCAAATAAAATTTAGTCCAGTAACTATTTCATGAATTGTGGTTAATAGGTGAAAAATGTTTACGTATAACAACACATAGTTTTCCAGACAAAGTGTGTTTTTATTAAATATTAGTATTTTTATTGGGCTACTAGCTTTGCCCCGTGCCTTGGCTGCCCCACAAAAAATACAATTAATCACTATAATAATTTCACTGTGAAGGGGCGAAATCAATTTTTCTAGTTTTCTTGCGCGCCAGCCATCGGATTTTTTATCGAAAGTATGCTATTACATCGGGCGAGATTCTCGACTTTTAGTGTCTTGTAACAGTCAAACATCCATTCTTATGTATTAGATAAAGTAAGTAGATACATTTAAGTACATTTTCTTTAAATATGTAGTTTATCTGAATTTAAAAAACAACATGATTGTGATGGTTTTATCTTTAACTCTGCTTAACTATGGTTTTAATGGTATAATATTGATTATAATCGTATTTTCTATTCTCTTCTTATTTTTTTCGAAATTATCGTTTCATATGCTTGAATCTTGACAGTTATTTTCGTCATCGTCATCGACTTTTATTTGTATTTCTGCTTCGTCCTCTCTCTCTCTCTCTCTCTCCTCCGTCGGATTCACTGTTCCTTAATCTTTACGTCCATTTTTTGCAATGATTGTGACAGTTTTTGTATGCCCTGATTTGGATTTTGCTTTTTTTTTTTAATTTTAAATTTAATTTTTGTGTTGGCTTTTTTTCAACTCTGTTCGTTTTTTTGCCTTGAATACAGCATTTTCTACACCATTCTTAGAATTTAGTTGTCTGTTTGCCGTTTTGTTCGAGTTGATTGTTCTAAAAATAGCCACAACCAAGCAATTCGGTCGAATGCATATAAAAATGTATTTTAATCGTTAGCGAATATTTTTATTATTAGTTTTATTATTATTATTATCTACGAAGAGAAGCTCAGATAAGCGTAGCGTATAGAAGTCGATGGAACTGCGACGGCTTCTCTGACGCGTTGCATGTATGAGCAGCCAGTGAAATAAAGATTAACTTGACGCTTATCAGTTGCTATTTTCAATGCTCGTAATCAACGGCACGAACAACAACAACAACAACAACAATAACAACAACAATAACAAGCAGCAATAACTACAAAAGCACCAACACCAAGCAACAAAAACAAATTAAACAAACACATGCTTGTTTATTATTAAAATAACTAATAATCGTTCAAAACGACATGAAATGAAACGAAGAAAATATAATATTATATGGTGTACGATTATATAGTATGTATATAAATTAAATATATTTATGTATGTACGTATGTATGTAAAAAAAAGCCAAACGAAAATGAGAGAAGGTAGAAAAATTATTTTAAAAAACTTTTGTAATTGCAAAAAAATATGTTAAAACAGAAACTGAACAGAATTAAGAAAAGTAAATAAAAATAAAAAAAATATGAAGAAAAATAATAATTGAAAAAACAAAATTAGATGAGAACTATTATCAGAAGAAGTGAAACAAATACAAGTGTCTAGAATAATAAACAACCGGAGTAAGGAAACGAAGAAGCATACAGCAAGTTTTATTTACCATATATTAAAAGCAACAACAGCAACAAATGATTAAAATTATGAGAGAGAAAAAATAAATCAATTCAACAAGTTTCGTAAATTTTAACAATTTTAGTGTAATTTTTAGCGGCGTCATGTTTTTATTATTAAAATTTGTAAATTTAACACGGTTTGAGAAGAAGTGGCGACACTGCAATACGCGTCAGTGTAAATTGTAGTGTATATTTTCTCTCTCTCTTACACACTGTAGTATAGAAGATGTTAGAAAACAAGAAAATTAAACCAGGAAGAAACACGAAATCGAAGAGCGAAGAAACGCAAGAGAAGAGCCTCGAGAGAAAAGATATCAAATCTGATCGAGAGATCACGCGTTGAGTTGAAGAAAAATTCTTCTTCTTACTTTTTATTTGATAAATAGTAATATGAAAATAATTCTACGTTTTCTAATATTCCTCAAGAACTTGGAACATACTCTATCCATAGTAGTCTACAGTGGGAGGCATACAGTTAATTGTGTTTAGAAATTAACCATGAAAAAGTTTTTAAAAACTCGGTAAACTTAATTTTTGTATTTAATTTAAAGTCATATAAATTGAATAAATTTACTTTTAAGTTTTCATTTTAAAATAGCTAAATTTATTATGTATTTAATTTACTTTTTAATTTAATATTTCATTTAATTTTTACTGTATTTTAAATGTACTATAACGTTTTTCTTGGACTCAAAGTTTTATTTCATTCATTTCTTTAAATAAAAGGTTTAATTAGTTTAACTTAAGCGTTCATTTGGCTTTTACTTTAATTAAATACAAAATTTAATTGTTTAATTGTCTTTGCAAATAATATTTCTTAATTTGTTTTAATTTCATTTTTGTTTAGTTTGTTTTTGTTTAATTTTGTGGTTAATATGATTTGTTTATTTATATATTTACTTTATTTAGATTTACTTAAGTTTTACTTTATTGAAGTTAAAAAAGAAACTGTTTTTCTTTCCATCTCTCTTCCACTCATTAGCACTTTCTTTTTCCTCTCTCGTTTCTATCAAATCATTGGTCTGAGCTGCCAACTTTTTGCATTTGGTACTCACTTTTTATATATCTCCAGGACAGCCTCTCTTTTTCTCTATCATTCTATATACCCTTGTTCTCTGAGAGCAGCTCTCGTAATGATAATGATAATGTGATGTTCAGTGTTGCCGTTTGACACATACATATGTGTCCAAATGCAGGTGCACCCAAATGGAGTTAGTAGTATTAAATTATCCTTAATCCTTCTAGCATTAGGCTAGCATTTAAAACACTGGCAAAAGTAGATGCGTCTTTTTTAATTTCTAATATTATGAATAGCAAAAGAATGGAAAATAACGACATCTCTCGGAAACTTTCAAACAACAAAACAAATACTCATCAATCATGTTGTAATATTGAGTTTCTCTTTTTTAAGCCGGCAGGACAATTTAAACTAATTCTTTTCGGCACCTGTTTAAAAACTTACCAACATTGCTTTTTAATTTAATGATACTCAAACTTCCGCAGAAGCAGAGAGAACCTTAATAGGAAAAAAAAATTCCTTTCGGAATACCTTAAAAATAGAAGGAAATGCTAGTTAAAGCATTTACTATTATGAATTATTTTAATTCGTATGTCTCTGAAGTTGATTTGTTATTTTGTATTATTTTAAATATGCAATGAATTGAAATATGTACTTCTATTTGCTGAACGTTATGCTCCCGGTTTACAAATAAACGCATAAAAAAGTTTTTTTTATGAACAACAAATATGGTCACATTTTTCTGAAGTAGAGGACACATTTAATTATTGGGTAGCGGCAACACTGCTGATATTGTGGATGATGCTCTGCTCTCACTCATGATGAGAGAGCGCTTTTGAGGATTGCGATATGGAAGGGTCGCCGAGATCGTCGACGATCCATCGGATGAGTTCAGTATTATTTTGGGCACGAACGGTCTCGTTTCGACTCGTTCGCAATCGCTCCGAATGTGATTAAGAAAGTGTGTTTGTGTGTGATTTTTAATTATTCGTAGCAAGTGAATATATTTCAGAGCTGAAGCTCGCGAGAATTTCAATGGCTTTTTCAATAAAGAAAAAAATGTGGAAATTTTACGATTAGCAGCGCTTAGCGCCGGCTCAAAGCTACAAGCTCCATGCGGTGTAAATAAGCTGTGAAAATAATAAACATCAAAAGACTTTTTGACACTTTTTTGCGTACTTCGCTTGATGCGCGAGAGTGGAGAGTACGAAGTGTCTGTGTATCTGGCGACGGTGGCTGCGTATCTGTCGGGTAGGCGCTCTGCTGCTGCTCTGCTGCGGCTGTTGCTCGATTCAGTCAATTTTGAAGAATCATTGAAATCATAATTCCTTTCATGATTACTTTATAAACAGTTTTTATGTTTTATTACATTATGTTTTGTTATAGTTTAAAGCTTTTTCCTCCCGATGATTCTAAAGAAATATAATCTTAAATAAAAGTACATGCATAATAGTTTTTTGTATTCTTTGTATAATTTTCTTTTCTAACTTCTACGTACGTGTTTATGTGTTTAGAATTTCTGCATTTACAAAAATCTGTGCTTCAAAATAAATGAAAATGACACAAAGTTTAAATCGTCATTAAATTAAGAAAAAAAGAACAACAAACGACAAACACAGAGGAGAAGAGAAAAAATAAGAGAACAAAAATTAAATGCAACAAAACTGCGAATTAAAGCGCTGTCATCGCACTCAACAGAAATAAAAGTGGTGCCTCTGGCCACATCGAGGAGCACCGGGTTCTTTTTACGAAGAGCGCTCTCTCGAAAAAGTTCACATTTTGTGTCTTCTTTCTCAGTACTCGAGTGACATGCGAGTAACACCAACTATAACAACAACAACAACTGGGCGAGAGCAATAAATTTGCTTTACACAAGTGATAAGAAAAATAATTCTTTATCGGCTGTAATTCAATTGTTTATTTTTATTTATTATTATATTTTATTGTTTCCTTGGAGTGTTTGATTTTTTGTTTGGATTTTTCCCCTTCGCCGTTTATCATTGAGTTTGTACAATTACAAGTTCTGAAAAATGCTGTCGCCATTTTTAGTTTGTGAAATGATTTGAATTCTATCACAAAAAAAAAAAAAAAAAAAACAAAAAAGAAAAAAAAACGTAACTAAAAGTAAAAGTGAATTTCTTCACTAATAAAAATCACTTCAAAATCACAATCAAGTACATACTTGAGAAAAATACTTGAAAAAGTAGCACGGCAACATCAAAAAACTGTTCAAATTTAAGCGCAAATTTTGAAAAATTTTGTGTTCCCTAGAAAGTGCGTTTCAATGCAAAAAAAAATATAATCAAATCAGTTTACAAAAATTTCTGAACTATTTTTCATTCGTTAAAACAAAATAATTCAAGAAAAATTAATAATCAATCAATCCTCAAATCTTCGTAAAACGTTTGTGAGTTTTTCCCGCCACAAGCAACAACAACAACAACTCAACTGTCAAAAGTTGCCTGTCAAAAGAGTTTCTTCTGTGGGCCACGCTTCGGAGGAGAACGAAAACCGGCAGCTTTGCCATCTGTTTATGAATATTGTAAGTTTTGATTCAAAACAGCTATATTTTTGACCATACATTATTTTGAAACAAGACAGACAAACTAATTAATCGCTTTCGAGCGAAATAAAATTTATTGTCTTTCCTATGGAAAAATAATTCAACATCCACATCGGCAACTCGCTGGTGAATTGAAATATTATTACGATTGAGGTTGCGGCTATAAACGTACAAATAACGGCCAATTTAACGGTGAAATCGAGAAAAATATAAAAGAAGGCCTTTTTAAAAATCTCAAAAATGTGAATCACAAATAAAAAAAAATCTCACAAAACTTTCTGCAAATTTGTTGTTATTCCACTTTATTTATCCGCGAAATTTACATATCAAGAGAAGAATTTTAAAAATACATTTTATAATTGCAAAAAAAAAAGCGCAAAAACAAATAAGAAACAACATAAGAAACGCGCTGGTTTATAACAGGTTGGCACCACTGACACTTTGGCACGGTTCACATAATTTTTTGGCATGGTTAAAAAATTTACCAAAAAACGAAATGATTCAAATAACAACAACAACCAAAAATTATTCTCATTCAAGACTTAATAATAAAAACATAAAATTAGAATCAATATCAATTGCAATTCTGAAATAGTAAATTATTAGTTTTAATAATATACAACAAGATCCTAACCAACTCAGACTGGTTTCAGATCTCAACCAACTCAGATTTGAAATTGCCCAGATGTCAATTAATCCAGATTCCAATAAAATTCTTCAGGTCTCTATCTTAATCAGTCTTATTTCAATGAATGCAAACTCCAGATCAATTATCCTAGAGATTCAATCCATCACTAATGGATCCAGAACTAAATCAACGTAGAATACAATGAACTCAAATGTCAGGCGACAACTGACCTAATCTAGATCTTAACCAACATAGATCTCGACTAATCCTGATCCAGAACCACACGTGTTACCATACCAACCGTTTAGTTCTAGAATAGAGTAGTTTTAAGTATAGAGTAGATTGTTTTTTAATACGTATAATAAAATAGCTTGGAATACAACAAAGTAAAGTAAAATATAGTAGAGTAGATAGTACAGTACAGTAAAGTAAATTTAAGTAAAGTAAAGTACAGTACAGTACAGTACATTTATAGTAAAGTAGAGTATAGAAGAGTAAACTAGAGTATAGTAGAGTACATCAGTGTAGAATAAAGTATAGAGTAGAGTATAGAGTAGAGTAGAGTATAGAGTAGAGTAGAGTATAGTAGCGTAAAATAACGTAGATTAGAGTAGAGAGATAAAAGAGAATATCGAATAAAAATATTTCATTCAGAAACATAAAATAAATAAATATTACTGAACAAATCGTCCTCGTTTATGTTACTCGTATTTTGTTCGTAAACAAAATTCTCAAATCCAATGAATTAACCTTGAACTTGATTCTCTTGTTTACCAATGCGACGTCGAGTTGTCTCTGTCCTCGTGGACGTGGTTCAATGGGGGAGGGTGCACTTGAAATTGCATTCAAGACCATGCATTGCAAATATACCGAACTACGAGCAATCGTTCTCTCGTACGTAGCGTAATGGCGCCCGCCGCATTCGGGAAACGACGTAACGTAAGGCGGAAACACTTTCGTAGATCATTATCTAAAAAAAGAAACAAAAAACCAAAAACAGAGAAAAAGAATTCAAGAAGGAATGCAAATAAAGGACGGGCATTATTTTAGTTGCCTCTTTTGTATTTATAACCGTTTAATTATTCTACACAAATTTTGGGCGATCATTTTTGTAGGCTAAGTTTGACAGTTTTGAGAAAACAAAATGAAAATAGAAGCGTAATTTTACAGTTTATCAAATATGGGATATTTTTTAGGACATCGAAAATATTAATCATCAGAATTATTCAGCATTACTTAACCAAGACCAGAAGAACATGTGTATCGTTTTTCATGTCAATCAGTTTATTAGTTTTTATAGTTATTCATCATTGTTACGTTTATTTTTAGTTTGACAACCTTTTGCATTTCTGAAAAGTTTTCAGGTCTCCACAAAAACTTTCCATGCTATAATTTTTTTATCTTTTGGTTTTTTCTTCAGAGCTGTCATTCGATAAATGTCATTCACGGTTTGTCTATTAAAATTTTATACCCATTTTAAACACACTTTGATTTTCCTTTCTTATCTAAGATATCATTTCGAATTCATAATCATTTATTAATATGATTTGTTTATTACTTTATAGACTGTTATATTCTCTCGCTATACATACGAGACTGTCTCTATCTATCTCTCTTTCTCTCCTTTCTTCTATCTGTGTGTGTGTATTATTTTTTGTCTTCATGATTTTCATGGCTTTTGTGCAAACAAATTTAAATAAAATTCTTATCTAATTTTTATTATTGCAAGGAAAAAATGTTGATGATGAAATTTTATTCTTATTCGTACGGAAATACAATTAAACTGCAACCCTGAATGGTGAAGGTGGCACACGTGGACCGATGAGTCAAATAGTCATTATAAATCTTTGTTGCCAACCGAGAAATATTTCATTTAAATCAGGTTTTCGTGTTCTTCCTGTCATTTTTCCAATCAAAGATCATTTCAAATGACGAAGCATGCAAAATGAATGATCAAATGATAAGGCATGAAGATCTGGTTGACGAGTTGGTTGGTTAAAGAACAAAAATTTATGGCGAATAATGTACATTGTGGAAATTCTTTTGCTTCCTTTCGCTATTTTTAATTTGAAAGGTTTTCCTCGTTTGTTAAAAAGTTCAGTTATTTGTATAGATTTATTCGTATTTATTATTTATTGTAACATTTGTGTCTTTTCTTATCAACATGCAAATGGATTCAAATGCATTCACTAAGAAAATCTACTTTCACAGAATACTTTTGCCAAACTTTTACGTTTGTGCCTTATTTTGAACAGAAAACTTTTGACAACAAGTTTTGAGAAGTTCAGAATTAGAACTGTGGCAGATAGAGAGAGAGAGGGAGAGAGAGAGAGAAAGAGAGCAACTTCCCCTTCGAAACTTTAAGGAAAGGGTTCATTCTTGTGAATGCTGAATTTAGCAATTCGCACGGATTTAAAGAGTCCTCAGCAGTCTGTCGCTTCAGTTAAGTTAGGAGACTCTACTAACTCGTTGTTAGTGACGCGTGTGACACAAAACTTTCTTTATCTAAATCTTTACAAAGCATACAGCAAATGAAAACTAAATAAATAAATAAATAACTGTGTAAATTTATGATGATTTAAGGCTTCAGAAGTGGTTTTGTGCATTTTAGACGCAGACGGCTTGCGCTGCCCGTCGGTTCTCACGTTTGCATTCGTGTTTGTTTCTGCTTTTCTGTTCCGTTGCATTCGCTTGGTTTTCATTTGCTTTTCATTTTTTTCATTAGATTTTTTTTGCAATTAGCAGGTCGCTAAGTAGTCACACGGCTCAAGTTAGTTAACGTTGCTGAACTAAAAATCGCACCGATCGACTAGTTTATTTATTTTCTTTTCCTTACATATTTTAAAAATAAACTTAATTTATGCAAAGCGTTATTCTGAAAAGCGATTAATTATGTTTTTTTATAATAGTTTGTGTTATTTCATTATTGTTGTATTAATGATTCAGAATCACTTAGTTATTCTATTCTATATAAACTCTAAAAACACTATAAACAAGTCTTTGAATTTTTCTTAGATTTATTAATGCCTCATTAGCTTCATCCTAACCTTATCTTGGCTTGGCATTGTTTTTATCCGAATTCCTATCCTTATTTTTATCTTAACAGACAACAAAAAATTTTATCTTTACCCTTAATTTAATATTTTTATCTTTACTCATAAATTTATATATTGTTTATGAGCTTATGTAACTTTATTCCTCTTCATTTTTAATTCTGTCATATTTAATTTTTGCTTGTATATTTTTATATTTTTTTTAAATTGAATTTGTTTGGAATTTATTCACTTATTTTTGGTTTCATGAGATACTTTACCTATTTTATTCATTTCATTTCATTTTGCTATTTTAAAGGAGTTTGTTTATGGAATTAGAATTTATCAGAACCCAATGTAAAGGTTCTCTATCTCTCTCTTTCTCTCAAGATTTTCATTGTATGTGACACAATGACCGACGCTCAATCTTAAATTCTGAATCTTTTTATTGCAAAACGTCTTCTTTATTAAATTAATCGTAACTAAGACACAACTTCTGTCGTGATTATTTGAAAACCGCAAAATCCTCTTGCTTCTCATTCATAATCAGTGAGTGCAAAATTTAATTTCACTCCATCGATCGAATCCAAAGTAACGTAGAGTTACAGACGTGTTGTTGTTTGACCGACAGACGTGTAACACGTAACACGACATGAAGCACGCACGAATGTATTCTATATATCGGATATATACAGGTCGGATATACATATGTATGTCTCTAACTATATATGTACCTATGTGTATTCATATTCTGGATAGCCTCCTGGAAGGAAGATGTTATAGACATATGTATGTATGCATGTATATCGATGCCATCATGAAATATGTTCGATATGTTTTCAATAAATCTCTGTCAGCCGCAGATTAAATTATGAAAATTTAATTCAAAGTTTTTAATGCAATTTATTATTACTACACAAAATATTGATCAAGTGCTTTAATCTGTTTTCACAATAATGGAGAATATGTTTTAATTCTCTGTCAAAATGTCTTCACGAGAATAGAAGAATAAAGTTGAGCCCAACTCAACTCGAAAAGATTTCTGCTTGTTGAAGAATGCATTCAAAGGATTAAATAAAACTACATGAAATATGACAGCATTTCAGGCAAATATACAGCATTGTAGGCAAATATGTAGTATATATGAAGAAATGAGGATGAGGAAGTGGAAGGATAAGTATTTGGTTGAGAATGAGACACTGGGAAAGGGAAGTGAAATAGAGAAAAGGAAGGTGAATAAAAAACTGATGCGGAAAGATGATGAGATAAAAATATGAGTTTAAGGATGAAGACAAAGTTGAAGATGAGAAACGACTTTTTTGATTGTGAAATCTTCTACAGATGAACATGGAGTTGATTTGTATAATGATAAAAATGAGGACAAGGTTAACTCACACGGTTTGTGTTCTTCCCCATACGTTTATCTTTCATCGAGACCTTTCAGTTCAGTACAATTGTCGGCTATACAGTCGGTTGTCTTCTATAAAGTCATCGATCGTTTCCGGGCATCTTCTACTGAGGTCGAATGTTTTGAGTCGAGTTCGGTTGTCTTTCGTCGGACCTCTTCTTCTGATGTCGGCTGTTTTGATTGCATGACATAACAACCAGGTTTGTGTCATGCAAGGAAATACAACAACACGTGTCCGGGGAAATATAATTAAAATATACACATGCATGTAGTAGATAAAGCAATATGATACGATAATTGTTCATATATTCACATTATGGTTCACCAAAATAATTGTTTTTAAGATTATTATTATTATTGCTGTTGATATTATTATTATTTCATTTATTTGCTGATTGGTTTGTTTGCAAAACAAAAAAATCGCACTTGTTATTTGCAATACTTTGTTGTAGCTGTTGATGGTAATAAGTGTGAGTGTGTATATGTGTGTGTGTATGCGTGTGTGTTTGTGTGAGCACGTGTACATGTATGTGTGTGTTCTCAAGTGTCACTGGGTGGCGCTGTTGACAAATTACTGCTGTCACAATACTGATGACTTGCCTGCTATCATCGATAATGACAGTTGCAACAACGACAACAACAACAACGTTTTCTTACTTCCATTTAACACTTGTTTCCTAATTAAAATCAAACAACAACAAACAAACAACCAAAACAACAACAGCAACAACAGAAACGAAACCAACAACAGTGACAGTAAAAATTAATTCATTTTCAAGTTCATTCATTTGCAAGACTTTCGAAATATTGCTTTCAAAGCATATCTTTGAACGATGATGATAATAGTGTGATGCTCTCCCTCTCTCTCTCGCTCTCTTCTCTACCGCTCAAAAATATTATTGTTTCTCTGTTGTTGAAGGAAGACAACAACAAAAACTATCTATGATATGCTTTAAATCGTTACATTTCGTGAATTTTAAAACTAATTCCTACTGACATCTCCTCTTCTTCTTCTTCTTCTTCTTCTTCTTCTTCTTCTTCTTCTTTTATTCCCTACACTAAACCCCTGGACTCCACTTTGACCGTATGTACAGAATGATTTAATTGCATTTCTTGCACAGGAATTACTTCAAAGAGGATATTTGAGCCTTGAAGAACAAGAACAAAAACTAACTAAAAATGTGATGTTTGTGGACAACATTTGGAACCATCTATAAATACCAAAGGACAGGATCGAGGAAAGTAGTAGTAGTTGATAGAAATTGATAATTTAATCTTCGGTAGATTCTTAATTTTATTCTTCGAATTTTCATTCATTTAAAATTTGTCCAACTTTACATGTTGTTGTTTTCCTTAAATATTTATATTATTGTACATATATGTATACAGTATCTATTGTGGAATTGTTGAAATTTCGAACTGCTTACGCAACCGGAAAGAGTTGCTGATTACATGTCCGGCGGCTGACATGACTTTAATCACGTTTTCTGTTCAATGAGAATATAAATTTTCTTGTTTTTTTTTTGTCTCTTCGCTTTTTATTGTATTATAATATATATAATAATAAAAAAAAGGTGACAACAAGAGAACATTTTCCATGGCATCTTAAAGAAAGAAAGGAAAAAATAAATAAAAAAAAATCGAAAAGAAAGTAATGAATAAAATAAGAAAAGAAATCGTAAGAAAGAAATCAAAAATGAATGACATCACTTTTGTGTTGTATTGAATCCTTTTATGATGTATTCGATGCACTCACTGAGTATGTATTAAAATACAAAAGCAACAACAACAACAACAACTATTATTCTAGGTATCTAGGTATTTCGAGGTATCCGTACTTGATATTTACTCGTATTAAAGCTGTTTGAGGTAATAAACAGCGAGCGATAAGAAAAAAAACTAATATTAAATTCGCATTTCTGACGAGTAAAAATAATTGTCGTCATTCTTTTTATAGAATACAGATAATAAAAAATATAATATAAAAATTTATACAGGGTCTGGTCAATTATTTTTAAATAAATTATTTAATTCAAAAAGAAACCAGCCGATGGCCCACCCTTTAAAATATAAATTAAAGACAATCAATAAAGAACAGACTCAATAATTTAAATTAAATTCAAAGTAAATCGATAAAGTAAAACAAGAAAATGCAAATCATGGGAAATAATTACATTAATACATATAAATATGTATATAATTTTATGTTATATTGTATAATTTATATAGAATTCTTTTTAAATTGTCAAAATACATTTAATTATTATTAACTTAACAGAAGCCTTTTGTTTATAGTGACAGCAGCTTACAGACAGCAAAATAATTCTCAGAACAGACAACTAAATGTGACGTTTTTATATTCATCAAATGTTAAATTTTTACAGAAGAAAGAAAGAAACAAAGACTCGAACAAAGACAGAAAACAAGACGCTTAACAACTTTGATTTAACAGAATTAAAGTATAACAGAGTTGCAATTTAACACCATTTAGATTTAGCAGAGTTAAACTATAATAGAGTTGCAATTTAAAAGATTTTACATTCGACTGAAGACTGAATTTGGCCAGCTTCTTTGGCTACGAGTTAACGCTTTTCAACGCTAACCATCATTCATTCATTTAATTGATATGTGTATAAATTTACTTGATGAATTGGAAAGAAAAATCCAAACATTTCCAAAGAATTGCAGAAATTTTGATTTATTATTAGTATAATAAACTAAACAAGGAATCAAATACTTTTCCATGATGGAAAATTTTTATGAAATTAAAAATTCTCACAGTGTTTTTTTTTTTGTTTTCAAATCGTTTTCGAATTTCCATATCAAAGCATTGAAGTGCAAAAATTTGGCGTGTAAATTCTTTTAAGGTTAATTAAAATTTGTATTTGTTTTTTTCCCTCGCCATTTTAATGAAAAAGTGTGGAAATTAACACGGATACATTTTAAACATTAACGCTTTAGTGTTAAATTGAGCGCTTATTCGATGCAACGAATTTCCATCTCTCTCTTTTTCTCTCTCTCTCTCTCTTTCTTTCCTTATATCTCTGTCTCAGGTCATCTAATGTCGTAACTTTCTATTCTGCCTTTTAAAGTGCGTCGATATCTTAGTTATTATTATTATTATTATTTATAATTATTATTATTAATATTTTCGTCATTATTACTTTAATCAACATTTTGATCCACAGAAAACCACGGAACATTTCAAACATTTGGTTGCTGCTTTGAATTTATTTTTGTAAATATTTTCTGCATAAAATTCGTATAGTTTTTAAAAAATGTTTCCTCTGAAAGAAATCAAAAGTATTTCGAATTCTCGTAGCGGTGTTTTTTGCTTTTATTTTTAGATTTTCATAGTTATTTCAATGGACTCTGAAATGTTGCTGGAATTCCTTTTGATGGGCCACAAAATCGACCTCTTAAAGAAATTTTTGTTTAATTCTGTTTTTTCTTTTTTTTTTTATATAGATTTTTGTACAATTCATTGATGTGGTTGATGAAATAATTAAAATGTTTTTTTTTCTTATTTTTGTTGGATTTTTTGGGTTTCTGTTATTATATAATGTTTGTTTTTCTTCTTCTCTTCTGTTATTGAAATGTAATCTTTTCTCTACTGTTCTTTCGACTTTTTGTATATAGTTTTTTAGCCTAAAAAAATAAGCATTCAAAATTTGTTCCCTTACTTTGCAAAATATTTGATCATATATCATATCCAAAATAATATACAAAAACCAGCGTTTTTTGAATTTGTTTTTATATTTACATGAATATTTGTTGTTTTTCCTTTGAGTTTTGTTTTGCTTCATTTTTTCACTTCCGTTTCTACAGCGAAAAAAAACCTACTCAAATGCAAACAACGCAAAAATTGCATAAATTTTAATTCACAAGAGAAGAAAAACAATAAAAATAAACAACTGTTTTTTTTTTTTCTATTTATTAATGCGTAAACAAATTATTGCAATTTATTTCCGGTCTTTCGTATTTTGTTGCCACTTCATAAAGAGTGTTAAAATTACGCGTGCCGCCCCGTCGTCTGTCGCCTTCATGTCGCTTGCGTTTATTTAGCTTCCTGCGGTCACTTGTTTCGGAGGTTTTTTCCCTGTTTTTGGCTTTAATCCGTTTGAAAAACCAACAAGAGAACATGTCGAAAATGTGTTGAATTGCATAAAACAATTTGATGAAAAGTCGAACAGTTCAAAAATCATCGAAACACTGGCAAAATAACAGTCACAGAAGCTTCAACTTGTCGCCGCTGAAGCTTCAAGTAGAATCGAGTTTAAATGCAACCTCATCTGCTGAAGGAGCAATTTTTGTAGATTTCTTCTCTGCTTTTTCGTCATCTTTGCTGTTGTTGTTTTGCTCCTGCTTTTAACAACATTCACATGCTATTTCGGTTCACATGCTATTTCGGTTTTTTTAACCACTTCACTTGAAATGTGTTGCATCATTTTTAAGTCGCTTTATTATAAGATTTCATTTGTTTTAAATAAATCCGCAACTTATTTACAGTTCTCTCATACAGTTTATGAGAGGGGGGGAAATTGTTTCTTTTTCTGTTTTATTTTTTCCATTTAAATTTTAAGATCGGCCAAAATTAACGCAATTTAAATTTTTATTTATTAATTGTCAGTTTTTTAAATTTCATAATAAATTGTTTTCATTATAAAAAAGAAGCTCTTTTCTTTAAGCACTTTAAATGTTCAACTCTTAATTAAGACATCGATATTGAGAAATTAATTAAGAAATCGATAATTCAATTTAATTTATATTGAAATCGAGTTTTTATTCGTATTCAGATACATATTATTTTATCGAGATGTGTTTCCAAAATGTTGATTTAGTAAAAATTTACATCGTCTGCCTCGTTTCTTCTTTGCCCTTCGTCCACTCCCCCCCATCGTCTCCTTCGTCGCCTTTGTTCATCGTCTCCTTCGTCCTTCGTATCCTTCCTCCATCACCTCCTCCGTCTTTGTTATTTTTTCATTGTATATCGTCACCTGTTGCTAAATCTTTGCCACGGACCCCGTCACTTCCCCTTCTTCCCTTCCATTCCATTCCCTTCCCTTCACAACTCTTCTATTCGTTTCTTATTCCTTCCCTTCTCATCCCTTTTTTTTCGACTTCTTTTTAAAGGCTTTCGCGTTTCTCTTCGTCGTTTTTTGTTTCGATTTGAATTTAATTTTTTTTGTTTCTTTTTTTTTTTGTTGCTTTGTGGGTTGGTCACTTTTAACGACCGGGGTGTTTTGTTGTTGTTGTTGTTGTTGTTGTTGTTGTTGTTGTTTTTGGGTAAATAGTTGAACTTGTTAACTTAACTTGGATTATTTCTGAGTGAACGCCTCGCTGCGGGCAGTCGTTAAAAGTTAATAGTCACAATGTCCTTCGTGGTCTATTATCAGGAAAGCGAGTGCTTCTTCTTTTGCTGCCTCCTCTTCTTCTTCTTCTTCTTCTTCTTCTTCCTCTTCTTGTTTCTTTCTATTATCATCAGTGAATCTTTTATTTGCTTTGTAATTTTCTCCTCTGCTTGTTTTTGCATTTTTACTGCAAGAATTTATTGTTGTTGATTTGTTTGTGTTGCTACGCTAATAATAAAGCAGCAACAACAACACAACAACCACTAAACTATTTTTCGAGTATTGAGTTCTTTGTTGAGTTTTAATTAGTTACGGTGAGGTATTTTTTTGCGTTTTACTCTTTTAGGTAAATACTTTGAATTGCTTTGAGTGTACCGAATATATGAATTATGAAAGGGAGCTACATATGGCTCCGGTCTTGAGAACACTCATTGATCACCCCACCCTTCATCCCTTTCCATCAAAACCACGAAAGAGTGTCTTTGTCATTTTCTCCTTTGAAAATGGATTGTTTTTTGTTTCTCCGTCAAAGTGACATAAAAAAAATTCGTAATTTCATGAAAGTAGCAAGGCATCGAAATCTCAATTCATTGAAAATCCACACAAAATTATCATACCTCGATGTATCGTAAGCTATAACATCTGCTAAGTAACTAGAAAGAGAGACCTGAAGTCCCCGAATTTTACGTATATATGTAATCCTGGAACAAAGAAGGTCTATTGGAGACTTTGTAAACTTTTCCAGTATACTAACTTTCTCAGTAGTCTAACCCAAGCGGGGTCTGCGACGATAGTCAAACTGACGAATGACGACACAATCAGAGCCCCAAAAAGAGGTCAGCCAGCGTTAACAGAACATAACATAAGATATGCATGTAGTACTGACTCTGAACCGTGGAGAGACCCGACTCATTGGAATATTCAATTCAGACGGCTCTGAAAATAGGGTAATTTTACTCGTAGCAGGAGTTGAACTCATTTTAGTCTTCTAGCGTTTGAAGACTCACTTTTGGATTGGATTTGGATCAGATCCGAAAAGTTTATTTCTCTTTTTGGTTCATTTTTAAATTAAATTACACGTAAATTGAAATTAAATTCATTAATAATTCAACAGAAGTTTTTTTACAAAAGGCATTCTTTTTTTTATGAATAGTTTTTTCTTAACTGTGCATTTTTCATGACTTTTATTTTTCCGTCGCTCTCTCGCTCTCCCTCTCCCTCTTTTTCACTTTCAACTCACACTTCAACACCTGTTTTTTTACTATTTATACCCGTTCTTCACTTTTGTATTTTGTATTCCTTTTATATCTCGTTTTCCCTTTTTTCAGATATGGATAAATGTGATCAGCAGCAGCAGCGCATCCTCGGAGGTCGCCATCATTTTCTGCATTGCTGAAAAAACATTCACGCTGATTTTCAAGGTAAATGAATTGATATTTCGTTGTACGTATTTCTGTTTTTTCTTTTATCATCCTTTTTTTTATTTTCGTATTGATATATTTTACACAAAACGTTACTTGGAAAGAATCTGAGCACAGACATTCCACCGATGATACCGCGATGATTTTTTGCGGGAGATTTTCTTTTGAAGAATCGCGAACAATTTTATAAAAATAGCAAAAACATTTCGTTTCATTATGATTGATTTGATTTGATTTATTTTGATGCAGTTTATAGTAATTTTATTTAGTTTATAGTATTTTAGAGAAGAAAGAGGAATATCATTTTTCCCCCATCATATTTTAATTAAAATGAATACTTTAACTTTAATTGAGCAATAATTAGAGCGTAATTATATAGTTGAACCATTCATATAATCACTTGGTTGAATTATGAATGTTAATACAACTTCTAATCGATGTTATCATAATTAAAATATGAATAAATAATAAAATATAAAATAGAAGTAATAAGTAATAAAATGTAATCATAACTACTTTAAAAAACCTGCTACTAAGTTTATAAATTTTAATCGAAAACTTGGATTTTAAATGCATTTGCTTAAAAGTAACAAGAAATGTTATTGTACTTTATTACCCCCTCCTCCTCTCTCTGTCTCTCTTTTTTGTTGGTTTTATTGTACTTTTTTTTTTAATTTTTTTCTTCGTCTTTTCTTGCATAATAAAATCGATTTCATGAATGAGCAGCATCAGAAGAAGCAGCAAGAAATCATAACTCGATAGCATTTTGCGGTTACTTGTTTTTGTTTTTGTATTTAATGTGGTCTTTTCATGTGGATTGTTGTCTCGTTCGCTTTGGTTTTAATTAAGAGATTTCTTGTTAATTAGTTTTAAATTACAATAATATGAGTAGCGTCGATTTATCTCGATAAGCTCTTAAGCTGGATAAACTCAAAGTAACTATATATCGTCTATTATAGATGGTTTTTATGGGTGCACAGAAAAGTAATCGGATTTCATGGGTAATAAAAAAGATGAATAATTAATTGAGCGCCGAAGACAGAAACCTCTGTCCGAGAAACGGACTGAACTGAAAGCTTTTTGGATTAGCCTAAAATGTGTTGTCTCTGTACTGCTATTTATTGTCGGATTTGTTAATCATTACGTCTTCATAAAGAATTCATTCGGTTCATATGTGAAAGCGACGGCTTCAGATATCAGATCACATCCAAGCATAGTGAAGTATTTATGACATTCCGAAGAAGAAGACGTGAATCACCGCAAAGATTTACCCTTTCTTCTTCTCCCCCCCCCCCCCCCCCCCCCCCCTCTTTTCTTCTCGTGATCCTCCTCCTCCTCCTTCTTGTTCTTCTTCGCCTTCGTCTCCATACAAGAATCCTGCTTCTCTTCGCCGTTTCTGTGGTGATTCATTGCAATTCTTAATTTGATTGTGAATTCATTGAGTAGATTAATGATTAATTAATTTAGTTTAATTGTTGTTGTTGCTGTTGTTGCTGTTGTGGTAGCATTAGCAGCTGGCAACAATCAGAGCTGTTTTCTTGTTGTATTTCTACGTTTGTTTTGTGGTTTGCTTGTGCATAAAGAAAAACTACATACATACATATGTAAGTATTTAAAAAACAATTTAGCGATCGTCGGCACGATCGTCGGTTGCTTAGCGATTATTATTAAAATTATATGCATTGATTTCCAGTGAGCTTCTGTTGTTGTTGTTGTTGTTGTTGTTGTTGCTATTCTTGTATCTACTACTGCAAAACGAACTCAGTTCAATTAAATTGTTGAGTTGAACTGGTCGATGGATCGATCGATTCCATCCGCTCCGATCCGATGCGATGCGATGCGATCGCTCCAATCGATCGATGGCCCTGCTTCGCTTTTTGACAGCTTTAACACACACGACTGTAAACGACACTGATCGATAATTGATCGTATATCACGTAACCAGTCAGATGTCAAATAATAGATAGTGTTTTGAATGCGGGGTGAAGCGCGTGCTTTCGAGATACGGATGTTCAGGAACAGTGGATGGAGTACAGAGAGAGGCAGAGAGAGAGAGAGGGGAAGAGAGAGGGAGCTCGATCAAGAGATCGGTAAAGATATCGAGAAAGAAAGAGAGAGACTTTGAGTGAGGAGGAGAGTGTGTAGAGATGTTGTGGTGTGTGTCTATGTTTGTGGATGTGTGCTCGGGTTGATCGCATACAACAACCGCTTATGAGAGCGATCACATCGCCAACAACAACCGACATCATGTGAATTCGTTGTTGTTGCTTATTTGTTCATTTATTTCCATTTAGTTTATTTTGTTTATATAGCAATTTGTTTATCGTCTAATATCGTTATTCTTATTTGAGTTTTTGCTGTTTGCGTAGTTGTTATTCCTCTTTTGTTGTTGTTATCGTTGTTATCGTTGGCTGTTGAAATAATTTTGCTATGCAAATATTAAAAATGTATTTTTAGACTAAAATTTATGTCGCTGCTAATTGATATGCTCACCGCATTCAATTCAACTACTTTTCATGTCATTTTTATTGTCAAAGTGTTGAAATCAAAAAATGTTATGGTTGTGGTTGTTTTTGTTGTCATTTTCGTTGTTGTTATTCGGAAAAATAAACAGTATTAAATTAAAAATTACTTGTCTTGAGTCTCTCTTGAAATTCTTAGTTATTTCGTGAGAGAATCTGAATTAAATTTGATTTGAAGTATCGCACTGATCAATATTTCAATTCTTCTAAAGCTTTCTGAACACACAATGCTGACCACGCCCACAAAGAGTGAGTGCGCGGGCGGGGGAGGCGGGGGAGGGGGGTTGAAAGAGTCTGCCGGATATCCATGTCCTGCGAATTGATTACCTTCAGAGTAGAAGAAAAGTGCTTGTGAAGAAAGTATCTTTGCGTGGGTGGATGGAGGGAGATGAACATGGAATGCCATCTACGAGATGCTGGATGGATACTTACTCTTGTGCCATCTCCTGAAAGAGCTGCACTTCGGAGACGGTGCACTTTACCGTTACGTTTTCTGTCTTTTGTTCTGCTTTCCACTTAAAAGAAATCTAAAGGAATGTTAAACAAACGTTCAAAACTTCTGTCAAAGAAATCAACTTTTGGCTTTTCTCTTTACCCATAATGCGATTCCATGAAAACTTTCCATTGTATGTTTGCAGAAAGCATTCTGGGAGCGAAACATAATCGATACAAGTTACGTAATCCACGTAGTCCTCAGAGGATAATCATGCTACATTTAATCAGTGCGTCTGACCGTACAAAAGCGATAAATTCGACTATAAGGCGAACAGATTGGCTGATATGCGAATCAGTGAGCGAAGGCGAAACAAGTATCAGCGGCTGAAATCTGAAAACCAGGCGATTAGATAACCGCGAATTGGGTCAACTTAAGAGAAACAGCATGCAAAGATTCACAGATAACAACTCAGCAACACCGAGCGGAATACAAGAGCAACATCGTTATCGGTGATTAAGAAACAAAGCGTTGATTAGATAATCGGTGGGTGGCTGATAACGCGTTTTATGCTCGTTTTATCAATGAAGCCATCATCATATCTACACTACACATCCTACTTATTAATCAATGGATGATGGGGAACGCAGCACTCTTCTCCTGAACCAATCCTGGGTTGCATAACATTCGGTTAAAATGCACTACAAATGAATCGTTACGTTGTCGTAATCGAAACCTTGTTCTATTCTGACCACTCTTCTTTCCTCGAACTAATTTGTCCGTCTTGGCTTCGGTCATCCAGGACCAGGTCCCAGTCCCAGTCCCAGTCCCAGTCCCAGACCCATCCATGTGCGTATTCGTTCTCTCTGGCTGATTGTGCTTGAGCCCTTTAATGGATTTTAATGACGTCGTCTACGAGTAGCGAGGTTCAAGTGTACAGTTTCACTCTCTGACGACATTTCGATGACAACAGAACATGATGATGCTTTGTGATGCAATATTTTGCAAGACTGCGACCGGAGAAGACGGTTGTGGGCGGCAGGGAGGGGCAGCGGGAGAGAAACGAAAGGTTGGCTGCAGATTTGTTGCGATGGCAATCTTTTGTAATATTCCATGTAAATACTTATTTAGTATGGGTTCGGCATTGAGTTCAAGGAATCTCGGGTTGTGTTGTCAGTGTGTTGTTGTTAAAAGAATTGCGTTTGCAGGACTCTTTGACTCCTTTGGTTTGGTAAAAGCTTCATTTGTTTGAAAACAATGTTCGAAAACATGAAATTGCATGAATTCACTGAGAAAAGTATTCGTTACTCCAGTAGACGTATATTTGTCTCCAGACAAGTCAACCGATAAGAAGAAAAAGAAGAAGAAATTCACCAAAATTAAAGAACGAAGGGAGTTGGTTGAATCTCACCACACTACAGTTACTTTATCTTCACCACTAAAAGTGATTTCAAGTACACTGTGTTTTATGAGGTGAATTGAGAGAGAAGATGAACACGAAAAATAGAACAAGAAGAATAAGAAGACGAAGAAAAACGAGGTAAACGAGGCATAACGAGGAATAAGGTACGAATGAAGTAAAGAAAAACTACGATAAGATACAATTTTCACCACGAACTAAACGATAAATTTTCGAATATTATCCGCAAACGCAAGAAGCACATTTAATCAAAAACACACACACACACCCAGACCCAGACCTCCACCCACCCACCCACAAACAAATGAGCCCTCGTAGAGGAGCACGTTCGTTAAAATATACATACGTACGTACTCACAACGTATTCATAATTCAGAAATTTCGTTAGCTACTGCGACAGAAATGGTTTGTCTTACGTTGTTATTGTTTGCGTTTATTGTTGTTGTTGTTGTTGTTGTTGATCTTGTTGCTGCTGTTGTTGTTGTTGTTGTTAAACTGGGCTTAATTTCATTTAATAAACTATTTCGTTTGTGGGATCTCGAGGCACCTCGAGTCAAGAATTCACTACAACAACAAGCACCATCATCAGCAGTGGCAGCGTGCGCGCAAAACGAACAACAACACCAACAGCGACGACAAGACAAATAAAAAAATCAACAGCAACAACAACAACAACAATTCGAAACAATGTGCATTGTTTATTTTGTTTGTTTAAGTATGTCGTCGCCATCGTTGTCGATCGTTCAGTCAGTCTCTCGATCGGGTCGCGTACATTTTTTTGGGTGTGTTTTTTCTTTCTTATTCTTCTGTTTCTGTTTCGGTTTCTGTTTCGGTTTCGTCTTTTACTTTTGTTCCTGCCACTTCTTCTTTATAAATTCGCTGCTAGCAGCGCTGCTCCGGTTTCTATTTTTAGACTAAATTATTTTTAAATGGCCTTGAGACCATGTGTGAGTGCGCTGTCGATGTCGATGTCGCTGTCGCTGTCGACTGCCGCTGCACACTCATTAAACGCGTTGCGCTGCGTGACTGCGTTGGTGTTGAACGCTCGTTCGCTCGCTGACACGACGCGGCGGCGATCGAAGCGATTCGCTAAAGTATTGAGTGTTGTTGTTGTGTTTGTCTGTCGATGGCGCTCAGCGGGTGAACTTAAACAATTCGTTGCTCGTCTGCTTGCTTGTGTTTTTTTTGGGCTTTGTTTTAGTGTTCTTCTTCTTCTCTTTTCCCACCCCACCACTTAAACGAATCGCTTCTTCGGAAAGCTTCTTCTGAACTTGATTGAGTATTTTGAATTGCAATAAAACTGTACTATTTTACGATCGAGATATATTGTAATTTCGAATAATTTCGACTTCGGATCAAAGTAGTTTTTAGAATTCGGAATTCGTTTTTATTTGTAAGTTTTTTTGATCTTTACGAATAACCTTAAATAAGGAATGAAAACTGTTTAGAAATATTATTCGAAGGAATTCCATAAGAAAATGGATTTTTATACTTTTTCTCGCTGATGTTTTTATTAATTTTTTTACCGTTTCATCAATTATGTTATAAATTGTTTACAGAACTATTTCAGGTGTGAAATGAAGGTGTGAAAATAACAAACAAACACACACGCACACACACGCACACAATCACACGCACACACACACACACAACCACTGCCATGAAACACCTCAGACAATTAAAATTGAATTTTTTTAATGAATTACGTACAGCGAGTTGCCACCAATTTGATTACCTGTTGCACGCGAATCGCTGTCGTGGAGACCACTTTCGGTGAATGCAGAGTTGCCACCTAGAGCGAACTTTATGAGCTTGAAGTAAAGCAACAGCAGGCGCTTTTATTGGACTGATTATTGGTCGCTCTGCACGCGACTCATTTGAACTCGGACTTAGTTTCGTTAAGTTTGGTTAAGCAATTTATTCGCGTAGAGTTGCCAGATGAATGGCAGGAAAAATAATCATATTAAAACAAACAGTTTATACATCTAGTGTATGCTAGATTATGTTGGTTACTATGTTCTTTCTACACCCTACACGCGAATAGTTGAGGTGCATGTATTTCACGTGGTACTTCTGTAGGTAAGGCATTAAAGGAGGCGTGGCAGAGGCATGGAAGGACAGGCATCTTGACCATCGCTCTGTCTGACCATCCGTCTGTCTGCCCATCCATCCGTTTGTCCGTCTGTCTGTGCGAATCTCGATTACAGGAGAACACGTGGAGATATCGTATTGAAATTTGGCACGAATATCTCGCTCATGTAGCGCTCTTCAATATCGAGACTGGAGCAATTCGGCCCACAAAAAACTCGGCGTGATCCAGCCACAGAATTCAACCATGAATTTGCCCTGCGTGTGTAGGGTATTCGAGCTTCGGCCAGGCCGACGTTAGCACTCTTAATTGTTTAATTTTTCTTTTAATTGTGTGTTGGCCACGCTTTGATGGTAGCTTTTAAGCTGGTTTAAAGTGGCTTATGGCTCACTGTTGGCAGTCAATAAAAACATCATTCGCTCGTAGAGTCCTCGTTGCTGTTGTTGTAATATTGTTTTATTGTGATCACATTTTACTGTGAACATTTACGCATTTACGCATTTACGATGATGCGCTGTGGTTGGGTTCCGGGCTGATGAAGGAGCCTGAGCAGGAGGAAGAAGAAATACCCTCGCTGTCCCTCCTCCGCGGGTGAATCCAATGCTTCCGCTCGTATATAATGTTAATCAGGACATCATTCAAACCATTTAATTTACCGATTTTTATGACTAAAGACGCTTTACGTTAAAAACTTAGAAGATTGTAAACTGAATCCACGACAAACGCACATGCATTTGTTGTATTTGTATTGTGTTTGTATTTACATATGTTTGTGTTGTTTGGTCTTCTGTTGGATCTTTAATTTTCTTTTTTTTTCACTGCAACCAAATCTAATAATATTACTGAATTTCATATTAATTAAATTATCATATTATTTCTTTCTCTGTATTGTGGGGGATTTCGTAAGCATTCTAAAAGTTTTTCTCATCGTAATATCCATGGGTCAAGTGTCACGTTACAAGTGCTCAAGCTTAATTCAAGTTCAAACCGCCTGACAGCAGACTTGACACATGGATGATCCTTACATGAGTTCACTTTAAGTTTTGATGATTTTTTTATTTCTTTAGTTTTATGTCAGTTTTCATAAAAGATGTTGCTGTTGCTTTAATTAAGAACAACTCGTCCTTTTTTTGACATACGATAGAAAAAAAGCATTGTGTGAAAGGGATGGCGAATGATAGTGCCTCAAGGGGTTGGGGGGGAGGGGAGGTGAGTGTGGAGAAGGGAGGAGGGGAGACAAACAGAGAAAACGCGTGTCAAAGTAGGGAGCCAACCAAACAACCGTCCGCCCCAAAATAAGAACAGATACAGATACATACACATATAAACAAGCAGATATGTAGTCAGACGGACAGACAGACAGACAGAAGTTTCACTCTATATACTGATATAGAAAGATCCGGACCGCCAACGCACAGATGCTGACGCTATGAGAACCACGATGAACCACGGAGATTCACCGCGTTTTGTGCTTGAAGCTTTTCCTTTTTTGCTGTATATCTTGGAAGCACACACACACACACACACACATTTTTTATTTACGCCCCCCCCCCCCCCCCTCCTACCCCCCGCCACACCGCGACCATCCCTCACCATTTTGTTGGGTTTTTCGTCTGTTTTCCTGGTTTTGCTTTACATTTTTTATTGTTTTTCCTCGCTTTTTATTAATCTTTTTTAACTTTTCAAATTTTCCATGTTTTTCTTGTTTTTTTTTTCTCTTATTTAGTGCTTTTTGGTGGTTTTTTATGTTTTTTTTTTCTTGATTTTTGAAATATTTATTTTGTCTCTTCAAATAACGAGCACGTACAGCGTTTAGTTGTTGGTATTTAATGTTGTTATTGTTGTTGTGGTTGTTGTTGTTGTTGTGACTCTCAGTTTGGGAATTTTTTTTGTGGTTGCTGCTGCTGGTTCGTTGGTGAAAAAGCTCGGTCGAGAGGGCAGCCGGTTTGTAGTCGTCAGTGGAGTGGTTGGAGTGTCGTTGATTTTGCGGGTGCCGTTCAACGAGAAGGGGGCAGTGAAGAGGAGGGCAGACCAGAGTGGACTGTACGTGAACGTGTGTTTGTGTTTGTGTGTGTGTGTGTGTGTGTGTGAACTGTTTGTAGAGCACATGCGATGGATAAGCAAGTATTTCTCTCAAATCTATTTTTAGAAAAACCCGGTTTTGGCTTGCAACAACAACAACAAACACACTTACACACATAGACACAAATAAAAACAAATGCAAATGAGATAACAAACATCAACACAAGCAACATAAGAAACAAAGAGAGCGATAGAGGAACAGAGAAACAGAGAGTGAGAGAGAAGGAGAGTCCATCGATAACCATAGACGCAAAAATTAATAATGAAAATACATAGTAACAAAAACCAGGAAAAATATTTAAAAATCAATTAAAATAAAAAATAATATGATATTAATAATAAAAAACACAAGTAAATAACTAAAGCAACAACAACAAAAACCACATCCACTATTAAATCGCAAGAGTATTAAATTAAAACGTTAAAAAAAGCGCTGATTTTCTTGCATGCGTTTTTCGCTTGTACGGCATTTCTTGCTGTTGCTGTTGTTGTTGTTGTTGTTGCTGTCACAGCCGCTGCTGCTGCTGCTGCTTCCTCTCCGCCCTCACTACTTATTTTGTCCAAATTCAGTGGTTTCGTTATTCGTTCGTTAATCTTTCAGTATGCAAAACTTAAAGAATGCGGTTGACTTTGGATTTTAACCAAATCATGTTCATTCAGCAATAAATTTTAGAGAAAAAACCAAGAAAAACAACAGCACCAAAAAAGCAGAGATGTCAACTGTGTTAAAAATACACGATACAATATATAAATAATATGTAAATTGAAATATTTTATAAATGCATTGTATGTAAATCAAATGCAATAAAAATTAAAAAAAGGTGCTGCTATTTGGTGGAAAAGAACAGTAAGCAGAAATGATAGAAGAATTCCCGTTAATTTATGAGATTTTTTCCGCTTTTAGTCGTCTTCCTCGGGGAAAATTGTCCCGTCCTCCCGAATCCCGAACATCCCAGCTTTGCTTCGTATCGTATGCGGAACACCCTGTAAACTCATGTATTATTATTCACTGTTGTTCTTCGTATCAAAGGGGCGTGGCAGGCATGGAAGAGGCATTCTGCAACAGCGTCACCTTCTGAGTTGGTTTCGTCCTGTCCATCGTCCATTCGTTTGTCCGTCTGTGCAAATCTCGAGCACAGGAGAACACGTAGAGATATCGTATTGAAACTTTTGCACGAATATCTCGCTCATGGAGCGCTCTTGGATGTCGAGAATGGAGCACATCGGACCACTGTCAGCCCACCCTCTAAGCAAATATGCATGCATCCGATTTGAAAGCCGAAGTTCTCAGCTAGTAGCCCAGATCTGAAGTTCATCTTCTATTCCCGGATTTAATGCCCACTGAATTCCACTGAATAGATTGATCCTCTGCGTGTAGGGTATTCGAGCTTCGAGCAGGCCGAAGTTAGCACTCTTTCTGGCTACGATACGAATTAAATTCGAATTCAACCCGATTTCGGATCAATTCAATGAATTCATTTAAAATATGATTGCATGGAAGTTGAGTGATTGGACTGATTTGTGTCTTGTTCTTCTTCTACTTCTTCATTCCTTTTTTTCATCCTCTTCAACCTGATTACTCGACATCTAATTGAATCAATCACCTGCTTGGTGATGTTCCTCCATGCTTGCTGCTGGATTCTTGATGCTTCTCGCCCCGCCCCCCTCTCGCGCAGTGTTCGTGTCTCCTCTTCTCGCCGTCCTTCGATTTTGATGTCTTTTCTTCTGTCTTTTTTGTGGACGTTTTTCTCTGCATGCTTCTTTGGCTTCTCGGTGGATTTTAAGGCGATTTCCTTTTCAGCTGCTGCTGCGACGAGACACGTTGAATTGGCATACTTTTGTCTTAACAGTTGTTGTTGTTGTTGTTGTTGTTGTTGTTGTTGCATTTGAAGCAGTCCGAGCAGCTCTCTAAAAACAATGATCATCATGACGATGATGAAGCGTTGATTTTAACGTCGATGATGACGAGTTCAATTTTCGCTTTCATTATTAAACCGAAGCGCAACAACGAAGCGCATATTTTTTCGCTTTTGTTGTTGTTGTTGTTGTTTTTAAAGTGGTTTTGTACATTTTTGGCACCGACACGACACCGGAGCGAAAGTAAAAGTCAGCTGAATGGGGGCTGAACGACGTGAATGATGACGGTTCGTTTGCGAAATTTATTAACAGGTTCTCGCATCAGGATGATGAGGATGCTGGTGGTGGTGGTGGTGCTTTGGAGGTCTGGAGAGCCAACGGAGAGGCGGCTTGGTTCGCTTACTCAAACTGATTGACCGAATGACCGATTGATTTAATGACTTAAAAGAAAATTTCGAAAATATATCAGAAAATTATTTTAACTTAGTTAATAAAAACTCGGTGAAGATTCTTGTTTCTCTTCTGTCTCTTTAACAGTATAATGATCAAAGTTCTTTAAAGAAGCAACAGAAAACAGGGAAAATATTGAGATAGCGTTGGCGAGGGCGAGAGGAAGAGAGAGAGAGAGAGAGTGAGAGTGAGAGAGAGAGAGAGAGAGTGAGAGTGAGAGAGAGGGATAACTGCTAAAGATAACTGCAAATATATATATACATATTTTATATTTTCTAAGGAAAAACCAAAAGAAACAAAACACTCATAAAATAATAAAATATTGCTAAAAATAAATTTTAATCAGCATTAAAGCAACAACAAACCCACAACCACTTTATTTGAAAAGTACAGAAAATCAACTAAAAAAGGAGGAATCGACAAAAAAGCTCTTCGCAACTACAATAAAAAAAAAGAGAGACTAAAAATTTAATCGCAACTGAACACAGCCTCGATGTACAATAAATACGAGTCAAACTACTTCGGGGACTACTTTGTTGGTGGAACCAGTCCAACATCAATGAATTAAAAATGCAAAAAAACCAAAAAAAAAAAAAAATAATAAATAAAAAAAAGTAATAAATGAATAATACAAGAAACAAAAGACATTTTCAAAGATTATGGGTCAAGAAAACAAAATGGCGACCGGGGACACAAGAAACACGCGATTTATTATGTTTCTTTCGTGTTCTAAAGAAATTATATTATTATAAAAATGTAAAACATGTAAGACTGTAAATGACATGCAAATAATGAAAATATTGCCACCTTCTTCGATATTCGAATATAGACGGTTTTCTTCCACGTTCGCCGTTTTTCCCCAGGAATTAAGAAAAAATACAGTTTAAATCAAAACGTGTTTCCTATGGAAATCTATTATTAAACTAGCAAATCGCTTAAATGCAAGTAACAAGTAACAAGAAAAACAAAAACAAAAACAATAACAAATAAACAGCATTAAACACGAATTATAAAAACATAAACAAAGAAACAAAACAAAAAGAAAACTCAAATCAAAACAAAAAACAACGTGATGAGAAGCATGAGTTACAAATCAACACAAGAGCAACAACAAAAACAACAATATTAATAATAATTATAATAATAAAAAGTGCAGGAATAACAACAAAACCAAAAGCAAAACGAATAAAAACACCAACAACAACAACGAAAGGAATTAAAACAAAGGAATCAGCATCATCAAGTAGAAGAAAAACAGTAACAGTAACAAAAGCAACAACCGAGTAATGAACAATGACAACAACGACATCCTCAACCTACAGAACAATAACAACAAATTACAAGAAAATGCATAAATACAAAATTGCATTTGAAATAAATACACACACACACACATGCACACACACACACATAAACGTACTCATACATTTGCTCACAATGAAAACTTGTCAAACGTTCGCTGAAAGCGTTGCCATATCATTGCAAATGGAATTACGCAGCGTAATTTACGCTTTAAATAATAAAAACGTCGCCATCAAAGTCAAATGCCTGGGGAGAAAGAAAGCTAGAGGGAGAGAGAGATATGAAAGAGATGTGAGAGATAAACGTAAAATGAGATAGCGAATGAGAGAGATAGAAAGAGAAAGATATAAGAGAGAAAACGGAGAGGGAAAGAGACAGAGATAGATGAGACCGAAAGACACAGAAAGAGGGAGGGAGATATGAGAGCGAAAGAGAGATGTGAGAGGGAAACATAAAGGGAGATTGCGAATGAGAGAGAGAGATAGAAAAAGAGATATGAGGGAGAGAGAAAGAGGCAGATATACATCAGAGCAAGTTAGAGAGAAACAGAAAGAGAGATATTTAAGAACAGAAAGAGAGAGTGAGGGAGATATGAGAGAGAAAAGGAGAGAGAAAGAGACAGAGAGAGATAGAGAGAGTCAGATATAGATCAGAGAGTTACAAATACAGAAAAAATAAATATTTTGGTAACGGTCTGTCGAATGTCAATGAGAAACACTGAACACACACCCTGAATGTTTGAGCGATTTGTTCCACAGTGCGTACTGTGTCAGTAGATCTCTTTCTGTTTTTACTGTTTCGCTCTCTCTGTCTCTCACTCTCTCTCTCGCTCTCCTTGTGACACGATCTGGAATCACGAATACTCATCACTCATAAGAGTTACGTTTAGTGTGCGACGGGGAGAGAAGGTGATGAAAGAGAGACGAAAAAACTTGTACTGCGATGTTCATAAGACGCTTGTACGAAAGCTAAAAATAAATACAAAGGCACAAAAGGTTGAATTGCTAAAAATAACTGCTGCTGCAGGCAGAAGGAAACAAAATGCAACAACAACAACATCTGTAGATCCAGTAAAACTTACTAACTCAGAATCGCGCACATAAACAAATAAACAAAAAAGAGCGCTTTAAAAGTTCGCTTGAACAGTATTTGTTGTTTTCTTTTAAGCTGCACTTTGCACAGATCACACACACGACACACAGACACGTAACACTCACACATACTTACATACAGTCTTATTTATTGTGTGTTCGCGCATGTGTGCATCTCTTCATTTGCATAAACGCTGCATCAATTCGACTCGACTATTTTATGCATCTATTTTTAGATACTCCAGCGCTCTCTTTTAGTTTTATTGTGTTTTGCAAATTTTTGATTTTTATGTCAGCGGGGAAAAAAAGGCAAACAACAATAAAAAATAACAACAAATACCTAAGCTATTAAGAGCCTAAGCATTTCTTATCGTATTCTTATAAAAATACCAACTTAATAGCAGGAAGAAGAAGACGACAAATAATTATAAAATCAGCAGCAACAACAACAACAACTGAGAAATCAGCAGTTATCAACAGTTTTGTCTTCTTCTGCTCTCCTTACCTTTTCTGCTCCATCCTTTTATTCACGCAATAATAAAAATTGTAGCATTTTTATACAGTTATAGTTTGGCGAACTGTTTGACTGACTGACTGAACGTCCTGCTGTTGCATGGCTGGAAGAAAGAACAGCCTCCAAAAACTGGTTCTTTTTTAAGGTTTTTGCTTTTATTTGAAAAGTTTGTTCTTATTAATATAGTGCAATATATTATAATATATGCTTCGACTGAACGTAACCGAACACAATAACAACATTATTAGTTGGAGGGGACGTTTAAAACTTTTATGGGTGTAACTGGTGAACAGAAGAAATGAGAGAGAGAGAGAGAGAGAATTCTTAGTGCCTTTTTGCTCTATTTTCTTCATGATTAACTGCTGACATGACACGAAACGTTGGCCTTTCCGGAGCTTTATTTTTTGTAGTTGCACGATTTTGATTTATTAATCAAATTTCGACTCTCGGGCTCTCTTCTCCTCTCTTCTCTGCTCTCCTCGTCGCAATTCCATTCGACTAGTTTATCATTCTTTCGGCTCAGAAGAATCGTCTAAAACTACGATGACTTTTCATTTTGTAATATTTACTTTTTGTAGATATTCGTTTTTGCCATTTATTCTGCAATTCTGAGTAAATATTAACTACTCTGTTTGGACAACTTCAACTGTTTGATGAATCTAATGAATGTCATGATTTGCCTGACATTCGTGAAACTTCTTCGTTAACTTTGTCAACATTCGAAGTAATAATTAAATATTTCAAATTTAGCACGTATCCCGTATAAATGTGTTATCATGTGTCACGAGATATGATTAATTTGATCAGTCAAATGCTTGAAATACATACTTAATTTCTCTTTATTAGTTTACCTTAAATCAAAGTCTTTTTAAATGTTCCTCCTAAAGAAAACACAAAAATGTCAGTATTTTGCTACTAAATCCACTTTATATCACAGTATTGAACGATAGATAAAAGATTGCGCTCGCTGACTTCTTTATACGAATAGTCGACGTATCTACTCGTAGTATCTACTTTCGTCTTTTTTCTATTCATCTTCACTTGAGTTGAGGTTGAGTTCGAGCTTGTATCTATTTTATTATTATAAAAGTTTGTCGTGTTTTTCTCCCTCTACACGTGATGCTGCAATTTCAACAGATGGCATTCTTTTGTTATATGCTGTAAGTTTCTTGAATCTTGTGTCAAGTGATCAGAATTTGATTACTTGTCAATGCGAGACCCTTTACAGTTCCTTTTATTTCTCTCCGCTCCTTTATAATATTTACTATAATACTTACCACTTATATTTCAAATCTTTTTCTCTTTTGAACTATTTTTAAATGCAATTAACTTTATTTTTGCAGCTTTAAAAGTTGAATTCTCTCTCTCTCTCTCGCTGTCTTTGTCTTCTTCTATCTTTCTACTTTAATACTACTACTTTTAATTGTTGTTTTTGGTATCTTTCAGAGAAAAAAATTCCAACCCATAGGTGTCGCGCTGATCGGCCCCGGCCTAAGGGGCCATGACGCGTTGGCCCTTTAATCTGTTCCTTTTGCTCTCGGTGGCATCAAGTCTGATCGCGGCTGTCGTCCCCACGCGCGATGCTCTGAACCGCACAGTGCTCAATATTGGCTATCTAACGGCTATAACTGGCGAACTGAAGGACAAGCAAGGCTTGGCCATTTCCGGTGCACTCACGATGGCCTTAGATGAGGTAAGTTAGCCCAAAAATGGGTCGGAAGAAGAGACCGAGTAGTAATTCGATTTATCTCTCTCTCTCTCTCTCTCTCGTTGGCTTTACTCTGCGCAGATCAACAATGATCCCGTCATTCTGCCGAACGTCTCACTGGCCCTGCGCTGGACCGACACCAAGGGTGACACGGTGCTGGCCACCAAAGCTATCACCGAAATGATATGCGATGGCATCGCGATGATTTTCGGTCCCGAGGGTCACTGTTTTGTCGAAGCGATTGTGTCGCAGAGTCGCAACATTCCAATGATATCGTATGTGAGTATTTGTTCCGATTAAAAAGCAAGCGATTCCTTGACTCCTTCCTGACTTTACTTCGGATTGAAAATGTTCTTTCTTTGTGATATTTAGAAATGTGCTGAGAACAGAGCTTCCTCCATACCAACATTCGCCCGGACCGAGCCACCGGATACGCAGGTAAATCGTTATGACAAGAAAGGAAACTTAAGCCATTACGATAAAAGTACGCACAGATTTTTAAAGGCTAAGTCCGTTGATTCCGAACCGAGTTCCACGGGAAACTCTGGCATCCCTGGTCTGTCGCAAGTCCTCTGGTAACAAACTACCACAGTTTAGTGGTAGTGAAATAGACGAAAATAGACTAGTTTAATTTTTATTTGGTATTTTATTCGGATAGAGGCATTGGCACTGAACATAGAGTATCGATGTCAACCAAAGAACGCTTTATCTTTAACAGCAACTATTATCAGAATGTATACGTAAATAAGATAAGATAATTGAGAGTTTTTTCGTCATCGCTTCTTGTCTTCCTATCTCTGCAGGTAATAAAGTCCGTGATCTCATTGCTACGTTACTACGGCTGGAAGAAATTCTCCATTCTGCATGATGAACTCTGGACGACGGTCGCTGACTTGCTCAAAGAACAAGCTACCAAACGCAACATGACTATAAATCACAAGGAGTCCTTCATCGACAACATGGCCAAGTGCTGTGAACAGATGCTGCCGTGTTGTCGTACCGGCTTTTGGTATCAGGTGAGTAGAGATACCGTTTCGTTTCCCCCCTCTCTCTCTCTCTCTCTCTCTCTCTAGCGCTGTATCGCTCGCTCTCTTCTTAAGATCAGTAGAGCTCTTGATACTCTTTCCTCTCTGCTATGTTATAAGAAATCTCTGTTGTCATCTCTGTTCTTACTCTCTCTCCTATTCTCTCGTGTAGATCGTGCAAAACACGATGAATCGTACCCGCATCTACGTGTTCCTGGGCACCTCTTCCGCTCTAGTCGACTTCATGGCTTCAATGGATACCGCTAATCTTTTTTCCAAAGGCGAATATATGGTCATTTTTGTGGACATGATGACATACACACCAAAGTAAGTCGAAACGTTTTTAGGTTGGTGGGTGCTAAAAATGGATTTTTAAAAAAATCCTTTCTCTGAAATTTCCTTTTACCTTCATAACTCTTTTAATTTTTAATTTCTTTTCTTCACTCTCTCTCTCTCTCTCTCTTTCCCACCCACCCACTCCCACCCACTCCCTCTGTCCCTAACTTTCGTCATCTGTTTGCTTTCCTTTTTCCCCATCTTGCTAGAGAAGCCGAAAAGTACCTCCACAAACCGGACCACGTAGATCGCATGAAGGTATGTAAGGAATCGGAAGGCTTCACTCAGCTGGCGCGGAGCCTGCTGGTCGTGGCCTCAACGCCACCCACCGAGAGCTACGAGAATTTCACGGCCAAAGTGCGCGAGTACAACTCCAAGGAGCCGTTCAATTTCGTGTTGCCATCGCTGTTCCACAATCATAATTTCCTTAAGGTAAATACTGAAAGTACGAAATTTATTTGCATACAAGAACAATTTAGGGAGAAACAAGAAGGAACCACACACTAGGTAACCACACACACACACACACACACACACATTCACTTTATTGTTGCCTGCAATTCAATTTACTGTAATTTGTGCAAACAAAGGCCAGAGAAATGTCAACATCTTTAAGGAAAGGCAGGCGCAGAGCAGACAGACAGACAAACCGACAGACGGATAGTCAAAGCCGTCTGAACTTCTACGCCGTTCTTCCCGAGAATTCTATCTTCTCCTGGGCAACTTCAGACTATTCCAGCAACTTTCTAGAATTTCTTAACCTCAGCATAACTTCGGTGCTCAGAGTCATTCCTTCCTCGCCTTTCTCATTTCTTCACGTATCGTCCGCCGTTTAACCAACAAAATGCTACACAAGTTTATGAATGCTGCACAAGTTTAGAATCACAATTTTGTGTTTAGTCACATACAAGTTAGGGAAAATTCAAGATGCAGACAGACAGATGAAGCTTATAAAACTAATATTAAATAAAGATTGAGATCAAAAACGAGGTCAAGATTTTAATTTTAAAATCCTACTTCAAATGGTCGCATTAGAATTTGAAGCAACCCGTAGATTTTTTGACAATAACACCCTCACGAACACTTTAATTTGCCATGAAATTTCCTGGGATTCTTTTCAGGTTCAGGCTTCATTAGAAGACTGGACTCTCATCTAATCTCTTCAAGTTCAAGAACTATCCTTGTTTCCACATCCGCTTCTCTTCATGCCAGGCTTATGTTTTCTTCAACTTTTAAGGAATTGTCAATAAAGCAGCACCAGTGTTTGCTGTTATTTTCCTTCTTTCTCCAACCCATCTTGATTCTTCTTTTAATTAAGAAAATGCAAAACTATTCACTTTGTAATTCAAAGGAGTGGCAGCAGGCATTCAAGTTTTCATAGCACTTCATTCTTCATTCTTTCATTGTGGTTACTATTTTTTACAGTTATTTGTAATTTTGTCTTCCTTTTTTCCGGTTTTTTTTTTTGAGGACTTCCAGAAATATCCGATATTTAACCCCATTTCTTCATGATCCGTGCTTTTGATTACCTTTGTTACTATTTCTAATATTTTCTTGGACTATATAAACGCCAACTTCAGTGCTTCTTACAGTCTCTCCTTCTCCCTTTTATCTATTTGCAGTTTGTGTCTATTTATGCCGCCTACCTCTATGATTCCGTCAAGCTTTACGCCTGGGCGCTGGACAAACTGCTGCGCCAGGAAGAACGAATACTAACGGATGACGTGATATACGACGTTGCTAACAATGGAACTAGAATTATTGAAACCATTATTAAAAATCGTACTTATAAAAGTGAGTATTTATAATATAAAATGGGAGAGCTTCATTTCCTTTGACTAGGACCTTCAAAATTATCTACGCTTGGACTATATACATATATTGTAGATCATTTTCCTATATCAAGCTTACTTAAAACTAGGGAGCTCCTAACTCCCTATGAAAGTGAGGAGACCCACATTCATATCCTATGCGAAGGCAGAAATGGCCTCGGTATCCAGCTGCCACATGACCTCACCTAATTCGAAATACAAATTATTTGCAGCACTACCAAATGCTCACCACTCTCCAATTTTGGAAACACTTCCATTACTATACATATATAGTATACTTTATTCATCTGTTTCAGAATACGTATATGCTACTGAATATATGAATATTGGTCTGTATATATTTTTTTTTAACTTGTAATTTATGTTACTTTTAAGATTTTTTTGAGTAGATCCCTAAGATTTCAATCATTAAGATTTCCTTCATCGATTTGTTGTTACCGTTCACCGTTATTTGATTTTGATTTTGATTCTCGATCTAGTTTATATACCGTCACTATGAAATGGTCGGTGGAAGACAGATCGATGATGTTTCGAGAGCATCTTCTACTTCTTGCGTTGAGAAGAACGAAATTTCGTAGAGCTCAGGTTTGCTATTGTAGATCTGATCCAGCATGCTAACAAACCAGAAGGACATCGCGTTCAAGTTCCGTGTTGAGGCCTGGGTAATACATGCGCCCGTGTTGCGTCCATGATTGTGGGAGTCAATGAACGAGACCACATTATTCGGTACCTCAAAGACCAGCGTAGTGGTGCGGCTGTCCGCAATCATTAGTACGAAGAGGTATCGTGTTGTCAAAGCTGGTAGCGGTGGCTCTGCGGCTTCTGCGGCCGGAGCCGATATCTGCGAAGCCTTGCGTTTTAGTGGGCGTTTTGCTCCAGTCGAGCTACGGCTTTGGTGTTTTGGTTTGACCACATGTTTTTTGTTGCGTATCGTCATGTACGGCGATCGCAGTCCATTTGAAGTGGACGAGAAGGCGCACAGGGGCCCCATGGGTCGGGAGTATAGTTTCAGACCAATGTTAAAGATCTTGGTCAGGCGTTCGGCGACGATAAACGGATAGCAGCGCTTCGTCGGATCCGCCTGCAAATGAGTAAAGAACAGCTCCTTCAGTTGAAAAGTTACCTTTTTGTGGTGGTGCTGCTTCAACGCATCTAGGGCGTCGGGTATGTTTAGATTTCGACTATCGCGCATTAGCATCTCGACCTGGCCCTCTAGTTGACGGTAGACGGCGTTGCCGTCATTCATGGCATTTGAAAATATCTCCACCGCATTCGGTGGCAACTGGTCGGGCCTCCGGCAGAATTCCGGCTGGTAGGAGATCTCGTTCGCTAGTATGAGCGAGATCAGGGTGCAGGAGTTGCGGCCGCTGCGGCAGTACTCGCCGTAACGCGACTGGCTAAAATCTTTGGGGAACCACCAAGTGCTGATACCACCTCGCTTCTCGTACCTCGTCACAGGCATCACACAATTATGGCTTCCGAAATTCACAGCAGATTTTGACTTGGTAAAAGTATCTTACATATTTTTCACAATTATCTTGTGGTATTAAAACTTTTTGTAATTTTTAAATTGATTATTATTCTATAATTAAACGGAAAATCTTACTGACAGCTTCTGTCATAGGCGACGGTTGTAATGAATGCCAATAATTCTACGATGACTCGATCAATTTCGAAATAGAGGAATATAAGTAGAATAGTTTGAATGAATAGCAAGTCAAAGTAGAATTTTATTGAGATCGAATTTTGAACATTTGACGAAATTTTAAAACACTCTTCCAAGGTAATTTTTGCATATTTTTTCCTATTCCTTATTTCAGGTGTTACGGGTGCAACCATCAAAATCGACCGCAATGGGGACTCGGAGGGGAATTTCTCCGTCCTGGCCTACAAGCCCTTTAAGCACTACTTCCACGACAACCTCTCCTGCAACTTCCATATGGTACCTGTGGCATACTTTCAGCAAGGGGAAGATATTCCAGTGAGTGAGTCGTCATTTTTAATTTTGGTTTTTTTAGTAATTACATAATTTGAATCACATGTACTGTACATCCCTCTCGTTCCGATCTTATAATCCTCTGGCCTATTGGATATACATTAATTTTTTATATCCCAGGAATACAAACTTATCAACGGCTCTGTGCGCGTAGACTGGCCTTCCGGAGGTGACCGGCCCTTCGACGAGCCGATGTGCGGCTTCGCCAATGAGTTGTGCAAGAAGGATGATCGTCACATAACCTCGGTGGTAGCGGCCGGCATCCTGGGTCTGCTGCTGTTCTGTGCTGGTGTGGTTACGATGAGCATTTATCGGAAGTGGAAGATCGAACTGGAGATCGAGGGACTCCTGTGGAAGATCGACATATCCGAGATAAAAGGCTATTCGGGGAATGATATCGTATCATCGCCCAGCAAGGTACTTTGTAAATATATAAAAGAGATGCTGCAATAGCGGTACCTTAAATTTGGTATTGTTTTTATTGAATTTCCTTTAATGTTGTGCCACTTTTGTTGCTTTAATCCTCTTCCAGTTAAGTTTAGTAAGCGCCCAATCTTTTGGTTCCCGTTGCTCAAACCAGGTTTTCACTTCGACCGCACGACTGCGCGGTGCGGTGGTGCGCATCAAAGAGCTGAAGTTTCCGCGCAAGAAGGACATCTCCCGAGAGATCATGAAGGAGATGCGTCTGCTGCGCGAACTACGCCATGATAACATAAATAGCTTTATCGGAGCATGTGTGGAGCCGACACGCATTCTTCTAGTCACCGACTACTGTGCCAAGGGCAGTTTATACGATATCATCGAGAACGAAGACATTAAGCTGGATGATTTGTTTATCGCATCGTTGATACACGATCTAATCAAGGTAAGGCGACGCTGAAAAGCAACAAAAACTACGCACCGAAATCAGAAATGATGCCTGAAGCCGAGTCTTAATTCTCTCTCTTCTCTTTATGTCTTTCGCTCATAGGGCATGATATACATTCATGATTCCTCCCTTCAGTACCACGGAAATCTGAAATCGTCCAATTGTGTTGTGACGTCACGGTGGATGCTGCAGGTGACCGACTTCGGTCTACATGACCTGCGCCATTGCGCAGAGAGTGAGTCCATTGGCGAGCATCAACACTATCGCAGTGAGTTCTGGTTCATTTAGTCAAACCAACCATCTAGTCAACCAACATGTCTTCCCTCCCATCATCCAGGTCAGTTTTGGAAAGCCCCCGAATTGCTTCGCAATCCACATGTCTATGGCTCGCAGAAAGGCGATGTCTACGCGTTTGCCATCATCATGTACGAAATCGTCAGTCGAAAGGGTCCCTTCGGACAGACCCTCTATGAACCAAAGGAAATCGTTGATTTAGTCAAGAAGCATCCGACGAAGGGGGATGCACCGTTTCGCCCTGAACTTGAGTGCATTGTAGAAGGCGAACTCTGTCCCGACTATGTGCTGAGCTGTATTAAAGATTGCTGGGACGAAGACCCGGAGGTACGGCCAGATTTTGCCACAATTAGGTAAATCAATTTACCAGAAATGGTCGAGTTTTTTGAGGAATTTACGAGTTTCCATTTCCATTTCCGTTGTCCTTCGATTAGAACACGACTGAAAAAGATGCGCGGCGGTAAAACCAAAAACATAATGGATCAGATGATGGAGATGATGGAAAAGTATGCCAACAATTTGGAAGATATCGTAACTGAGCGCACGCGCCTGCTGTGCGAGGAGAAACGCAAAACGGAGGATCTGCTGCACCGCATGCTGCCGCAGTCGGTGGCGGAGAAGCTGACCATGGGGCTGGGTGTGGAACCGGTCTCGTTCGACCTGGTACATAACGAGAAACCTAGCCTAGTAGCGAGAGATCGTGTTTCAGTGTTTTTGTTTTCTTTCCAGGTAACAATCTACTTCAGCGATATTGTCGGCTTCACAGCCATGTCCGCCGAGAGCACGCCGCTGCAGGTTGTCAATTTCCTCAACGATCTGTACACCGTCTTCGATAGAATCATTCGCGGTTACGATGTCTACAAAGTTGAAACCATTGGCGATGCTTATATGGTGGTGAGTATGGCTGAAGCGCACATCTAATTGATGATCAAGATGGCTGATGATAAAGTCTAAAAAGGATCATCCACAATAGCAATCGAGTTCGAGATAACGATAAAAGCTCTTCTCCTTCACAGGTCTCTGGTCTCCCTATCAAAAACGGTGATCGCCATGCCGGCGAAATTGCTTCCATGGCCTTAGAGCTGCTGCACGCTGTCAAGCAACATCGCATCGCTCATCGTCCCAACGAGACCCTAAAGCTACGTATCGGCATGCACACCGGGCCTGTAGTTGCCGGCGTGGTTGGACTCACCATGCCTCGATACTGTCTCTTCGGCGACACCGTTAACACTGCTTCCCGCATGGAGTCCAACGGCGAAGCGCTAAAGATTCACATATCCGGCAAGTGCAAGGAAGCGCTCGACAAGCTGGGTGGTTACATCACCGTGGAACGCGGCGTCGTCGCCATGAAGGGCAAAGGTGAGGTGACGACTTATTGGCTGACAGATGCCACCGAGAATGCCATCCAGAAGAAACCCGTCGACATGACGGACTTGCCGCCGCCGCTCTTCTGCCGCCCCCGCAAAAGTCCGAAGCTGACCAGCGACTCGCGTCAGCCGAGTATTCTGGGCATGCAATATTACGGCGCTGGCTCCCGTCGCCAGTCGAGTGTGCCGCGCAACGATGTCGAGTCCAACTACAGCCTGCAGGACTACTCCGGCCAGGTGCAGCGCGAATCACCGATTATGTTCGGCAAGCGTTATGATCGGACGACACCTTATAACGGCTACGGCTGCGGCGGGTTTTCTGGCAGCAGCGTCGCGGAACGCATCAACAGTTATACGGGCTACTATGGCGACGTCGGCGGCTTGGTGTGCATCGCCGGCGCAGTACCGGAGTCCCCTCGCACTACTTCTGCCTCGCACAGCACACTCGATCATTCCGAGCTCGAGACGAACTGTGATAGCGTCGACAGTGACGGTCGGGGCAGTGGTCAATGGGTGCCGAATCGGCATTCACAGCCCATTGCAAGCAAACCGCTGGCTCGAGTGCGTCCCCATCGAATCATTAATTCTCAGCTACCTGCCTCGGCATCAACTCAGGAAATTTTCTCCACCACCCACGGCGATCCGCTGGCAGCGCAGTCGCTTCTTCTGCACGAGGCACTCAGTCTGGACCACATGCCGGTGCAGCTACGTAGACGTACTGAACGCGTTAAGCTGCCGCCTTCCAAGCTAAGTAAGAACAACTCCCGATCGTTGGATACGGGCGTGTCTCTCATCAGTGGAAACTTAAACGGTGACGCCCACGCCACGGGGGTTGCGGGCGAAGTGCATCACACAGCGGCGCTGCTGAGCGCTGACGAACCGGACAACGAAGATGATTACGACGACGGCACAAACCTGTTGATGCGCGACAACGGCAACGTGCGGACTCCGCACGCTGCGACAATTGTGCCAGTTGCCGCCACTCTGCTCAATCGACGTCGCAGTGGTGGTGGTAGCGGTAGCACCGACGTGCAAGTGATGTCCTACAAACACTTGAACAACAACTGCAACGGTGGCGTTGGCATGAGCGGCATGGACGATGTCAACTGCCCGCTACTGCAGCGCCAAGCTTCACTCACCAGTCCACCCGATGAATTGCTGCTGTGCACAAAGCGATGGCGGTCGCTGGAGACGATCGAGGGAGGCGTCGGAGCGGGCAGTGGCACGGTGAGTTATGCCCCGGACATCGATGGCAGTCAGTCGGGTGCGCCGCCGCTGATCAAAAAGCTTCGTCGTGGCACAGCAATAGGGGGCATCGGCAGCGGTGGAGGCCACAATTCGTTTGCAACGTGGCTGGCGAACTTCTTCCACGGCAATGGTTTGCGTTCGAGTGATGCGTCGTTGCGGCGCGTCGGCATTCTGCCCAGTGGCGTGCACGGAGTTCCTGGCTTTGCGGACATCCCGGCGGCCACGCAACGTGATCGAGAGAGTATTGTTTAGGACTTGGAGGACGTTAGTTGAATTAGTGTGGGCGGGTCAAAGAGAATTAGTTAGCACTTTATGTAAAAAACAACAAAACAGAATAAGTTTGTGTGTCATCTTAGCTGTAATATTACGTGATAACGTAACGTAGTCTGTAGCTACGTTAAGGTTCTACAAAACATATTAGACTGTAAGCAGAAATCACTTTAGCTAAGGTTTTATGGCGATAACTATTGTTGAGGCGTGGTCGATTGTCGAAGCAATGAAGGGGAACATGTCCTTGAAATTATTTTCACAATCCCTCATATATCTTTTCTTTCATATTTCTTCTCTTTATACGTATTTAATTTTCATTGCTTTATATTTAATTTTCCATGTCTTTATATTTAATAATTCTATATACTTACACATTTAATAATAAATTTCTTTCATCCTAAAATGTTCAAATTGTGATGTTCTTAACGCGGAGCTCATAGAAAGTGAGAGCGAGCACAACATCGAAACGAAAACAGATAACATAAATCTCGGTAGTGTTAATCTGCGGAGTATTCAATTTATAGCGCAATCCAGTTGGATGTACCACGCCAGTGGTTTGAGAATTGAGAGATCGGCGTTACTTTTTATTGTGCTCTCGACGTCGCTTTTTGAGGCCGATTTATAATTTAACAATTCAGTTTAATAAATTCATTTGTATAATCTTAAACGGAGGTTACTCTATCATTGCGTACACAAACCCTCATCGTCAACAATAGTTTCTGTCCGAACCACTCATTCACGTGGCATCATTCAATCTAGTCAAATTCGCAGACTAGTTTTTCCCCCTCTGCATATTTTTTAAAGTAATGCAAGACGAGCAAAGCTTAAATTTTTGTTCTTAAATCAAACTGAAAATAATTTCAAGTAAACGGAAAATGCATTAATTCCACTTAAAACAAAGTATGTAATTTTTAGAGAAGAAAAAAATCACATATTTACAAGTAGTACATATTATATAGTTATATATATATATATGTATTTTGTTATATTATACATACGTGTACATAGTTATATATTGAAATCATAAGACTTTTTCACCAAACAAAGTAAAATATATTTTTAATACTTATTTAAGGGAAAAATTATATATTTAATTAACTATAAAGAATTTTAAAATTAAAAAAAAAAAGATTAATTATTAAAATTTAATTAGATTAAATTAAGTTTGGAATTAAGAATTGTTTAAGGTAGAAAATTGTTATTAAATCAACATTTAAAAACCATATATAAAAGTAAATACAAAAAAAAAACAAAAAAAAAAACTTTAAAAACCAGATTAAAAGTAAAATCTTGAATAAGAAGAATTAACAAATTAATAAAAAATTCAAATTGAATAAAGATTGTTTATATCGAAAGTAATTAAAGAAACAAAACAATTAATTCCTGTAAATAAAAGAGCTAAATATACGATATAATAGAAAAATTAGTTATCAACTAGGAATTAAATAAACATTTAAAAAGTATAAAAAATTTACAAAAATTATTATTTAAATACACATTTGTTTACATCAGCTATTAATAAAAATTTGAAATTCAATAAAGTTAATAATTAAAAGAAAGGATGTAGGAAAATAAAATGCTTGTAAAAATTAAAAAATTTTTATGTAAAAAAAATCTTGTATTTCTCTTGTGTATAGAAAAAAAAACTAATGAACGTTTTTACTGTTAAAGTATATAAATATAAATATAGTGTTTATGTGTTTGTATGGATGTTTGTAAATTTCAACTAAACTAACAAACTAAACTAAAGTATGAATAAATTATTGGCTAAAAACATAACCAACGTTATTACATAACAGAACTAAATTTTAATTTTAAAAAATATTAAATGTAAAGTACTAAGTGAAAAAATTATAAAAGCCATCATATGCATAAATGAATATTATATTGTTGTTGTATTTCTAATGTAAAGTGTAGCAAAACTTGTAATTATTGTTTTCTAGTGTTTAAATGTATATTTTATTATATTTTTTTAATTATGCGTTTGGATTAACTGCATATGATTTTCACCATTTGTCATATGAAGAAACCAATCAGTTGTTGATATAAATATTTTTCGTATGTAGACTATTCTAATACTAGAAAAAAGAAAACAAAAAATAATACAAAATAAAAATACTAACAAAAAATAAATAAATACTACAAATAAGTATTTTCGAAAAAAAAATACAAAAAACAATAAATAAAACATAGTTTTATTGTACAAAAATGGATGTTATATTAATTATGTTGATAAGTAAATATATATATTTGTATATTCATTAAGTATACATTTAAATTTATTATTAAATAATTATATATTATTATTAAAATCTGCAAATGTATATTATAGTAAATATATATTATATACACCAATAATAATTGTATAATATATTTACATGTTTATTCTATGTTATGTTGTTAGTTTGTAAGTAAAAAGAAAACACAACCATTTTAATGGAAATTCTTCAGTTGGACAGAAGAGAGGAAAAACATAAAAATTAACAAAAAGTAATTAAGAGAAAAATTAATGTTTAGTGATGTCTGTGAGAAAAAACGGCGCAGAATCATTGAACAATTATGTATATAAAATTTATATAAAAATTTGCCATAAATCAAAATGTGAACGAATAAAATATGTGAAAACATTCAAATCTGCTGAAGACTTCTTTTTCTATTCATACATAAGTACATACGAGGGTGAGCCTAAAAGTATTAGCAAACTTAACGGCAAAAAGAACAGAATTTTTAGCAAAAACGTCTTTATTGCTTTTTCATCATGAAAATACGCTCCTTTGAAATATACACAAATTTTCATTCGGTGAAGACAGTTCTCAAACATTTATTCCATTGGGAAATGATTAATAAAACGATAAACAATAAAAGTAGCTTATAAGTACTGAAAGTTGAAAATCATTTTCTGGGATGGTGCTTCATCAGCAACAAAGTCCTCAAAGAATTTAAAAAGTTTTCCAAAATGAAATTCTGCATGAAGTTAAACTGCAGTTGAATGAGAATTTTCATTTCAGAATTTGAATTTTCAGTAAACTATCATTTAATCATCCATTCAATTAATCATAATTTTGCTAGTTTTTGAAACACAATTTATTTTGCACTGAAATCAGCACACGTATGTACATACATTATATACAACGAAAGTACTACATACATTTTATATACAAATATTTACATATGCTTAAATCAAACATAAGTTTCACGAACATTCAACGAGCTGCAAAGAAGACAGAAAATATTAAAATAATTTATTATGAATTGGATGTTTTTATTTTCAACATTTAAAAGGTACACGTTTTTATTGTTTTCTGTTTTTTGGTATTCAATAGCGTATTAAATAAATGTGGCGATGGTAAGACACTTAAATATGAAAAGTATTGCAAGTATTTGCCTTTAGTGAGTTTATATATAAATAAATATTCACCATTTTGTACCTGCAATAAAATTGAAATTCATGTGAAATGCATTTGAGAAGCTTTTCCGGTTTTTGAGGATTTTCATTAATGCAGTACTTGTATTGGTACTTATTAATAGCAAGCTGTTTAGTAGTAGAGAAAACTTACAATAACAACACAAAGTAAACCAGCTCACATTATTATCCGAGAATAGATGAGTTGTACGAATTTTTATTTGAGGTCGTTAATGACTGAGAAGTGATGCCCTTTTTAGTGCGTTTTAATGATCTCTTAATGGCGGTTCACTGATGCCAATGATGTTCTTGATCATGATGATGGTTTAAAGTTTTCACAGTTTTAATTTTGAATTTATTATATTTTAACTTTATATTTTTTTTACTTTATGTTTTTAATTTGATTATTTTTTAATTTCAATTTTAAACTTTCGATTAGCTTTTGATAAATGTTAAAAACAAATGCCTTGAGTTATTATGTACATATATGGACATTTCGGATGTACATACATATTTTTAAATTTGATCAAGGTTTTTTTTTTTAATTAGATTTTTTCACTTTTAGTTTATTTTTGTCTTATTTAAGTTTTTTAAAACATTTTTCAGTATGTATCTTCATTTTCGGTATATTTTTTCACATACATATTGAAGGAAATAATTTTTGGTTACAATCTATATACAATCACTATTATTTATCTTTAATTCATATTTAGTCATTTTTTTGGAATTCCAGTAATTAAACAAAATATTTTTTCTAAGTTTTCTTATGTTACTTGTAGTTGTAGAAGCTATCAAAAATATGCTTCGTTCCAGTTCAGAATGACTGCATTTTATTTTTATATTTAATAAGAATTTTTTTATTGTCGATTTACGAATTGTAGTTATTGTTAAACTTGGGGGAAAAACAATTCAAATTCGATATATTTTCGTTTTCATATGATTTACTCGTAACTAAAATGTTGTTACGTACATTGCTTTTACTCTTTTTTCCCCCGTTTTCAAAGTATTCACCATTTAAATATACACGAGTTGCTGTTAACAATAGAAATATTATTTTTCTCAACAGAGATGCTTGCTGGCTGGTAATTATTGAAGTTCTTCTGTTAACTCAGCACAGTTAATGGTTATTGTGCTTGCTGTTAAGGACAGAGAAGTTGTTATATTCCAAGGCTTTTGCAAATCGGCAGCAATTAAAGTTTAACGAGATCGAAATAGTTAAGATTCCACAAATTGTAGGTTTTTCTTAACTAAAAATTAACAACTTTTTAAAGTTAATAAATTTTTCTATTTTCTTAATGCTTTAATACTACTGACATTCTTTAATACATATTAATATTTTAATTTACAAATTTAATATAAATGTTAGCATTGAATGTATTTTAGATAATATTGAAAATTTGTAAGATTAAACTTACAAGGGATTATTTTTAATTTTATTCTTAAACAAGTGATACTTGAACTGATAAGGATATCACTGAAAAATTATCGAAAATTATTCGCCGTTTTTGATCATCGATTTTAGTGAATTATAAAATGTAGAACTTTGAAATATGTATAAGTGAAAACAATGAATGAATCAAACATTTACAAAATATGAAGGATTTCCATGAATACAACATTTTTAATGCTTGTGGAAAAACAAAACAAATACAATAGCTTAACTATAACTCAAATTCATGTATATAAAAAATTATATATGTATTTATTATAGTATAAATTCAACTAAAGGAAAACAAGTAAACAAACGAGCAAAGCAACACGTACAAAATTAGAGGAATGAAGTGACGAAATGAGCGAACAAACGAACGATAGAACTAGCAAAATCTCCTGCTCTGTACGCACGCTCACATGCATCAAATAACTTGATCTAAACTCTATTTCAACTCATCTCCACTCAATGGGACGCTATTCAACTAAAGATTCTTTTCATTTACTTGCCAACATCACTCATTCATCTCACTTAAGAATACTCGTCAAACTTGTGTACCCCGAGGTCCCTGCCGCATTCGAAGGCGTCGCCAAGCCACAGCAATTGCACGCTTTACGTAGCACATCCATCAGCCCGCTCTGCTCCGAATCATCCAAGTCGTTCAGAAACACCCCCGAGACGATGTCCTCCTCGGTCCGCGTACCCACAAACTCTTTTAGATCGGAGACGGGGAAACCATCGCGATAGTAACGTTTGATGGTATCGTAAGCGTCCATGATGACCGAGATGAAAAGTGACAGCACCACGTAGATGTACAAAGAGATGAAAGTGTACAAGTAGAACTGGCAGAACCACCAGAGCCAGCTGGATTTGCTGGAAAGTGTGGCAAAAGTAGCGAACATATCGTCGCCGTTGATAAGCGCGAACAGGCACTCGGAGGTGGTGGCCAGCGAGCGGAATTTCATGTGATACGGACCGAGGATGAGCCAGCCGCAGAATGCAAACCCAGCATAGATGAGGAGAGCAGCCAGAAGGAAACGCAGTATCTTGGGAGCTGCTTTCTTCAGCGTCAGAATAACCACGTTGTAGGTCTTGAAGAAGCCCAGGTAGCGTAACACGCCAAACCACACCAGTAGGTTTCCGATGCCAAGGAAAAGCGAGCAGGTGTCCCAACTGTCAACCACCAAATATTTGCGTTCGATTTGCTCCTTAAGAGCAGAGCCGAGGATGAGCAGCACATCATTGAAGAGAATCATGATATACCTGAAAAGACGATAGAAATAAAAAAATGCCCATTCTCCAAAGATCCTTTTTCAGTACCAAAAGTTCACAAACTCCAGTCGTCCTTCCAAACTCAGCTCCTTGCGATAGTGCAGACGAAAGAAATTCACTGTTTGGGTGCGCAGTAGATAAGCGCGGTACAGAGCCCGTGCGCACAACGCGAACGACAGAACACAAGTGAGCAGCACAAATATGTTCAGAATGCTTCGCAGAATCTCATCGAACTCCGCATCGGATATGAAATCGACGTCACCCTTGCAGTGCAAACGTGTCGCATCTGCATCCAGCGACAGCAACATCTGCCCATCGTGATCGCGATTGTCGAAGAAGATGGTTACATCGAACTTAAAGCAGTCGGGCGCAGTGAGCGGACCTCCATACGCTTTGAAATTAATGGTTTTAATGGCCAAAATCAACGAAGCCTTAACCAGCGACGAGAAGCTGATCTCAATGCCACGTTGCTGTAGAAACTTTTGCACGCCGATCGCGCTCACGGATGGCGGTAACGTTTCGCATATCGTCTCGACTTCTGGATTAAAGATATACGATTCGTTGAAGCCGAAAATGGTGCCTTCGCGATAGCTGGATAGACAGAGATTCAAGGGAGCCATTTCATTGTTGGGCGTGGGATAGTCGTAGGGGCCAATGGAGCGATTAATGCGCGCATAGCCGCTGATGGCGTAGTCGATGGTGTCAAAGAACTCCGATTTTTCATAGAGCGCAAAGGGACCCACCGACGGTGGGTAGGACTCCACTTCGCGGGAGGAGTCCCAGCCGCGCAGCAAGAGATGCGAGAATGCGATGCGATTGTCCCACGTGTAGTTGATGTGGTTGTAGCGCGAGTGCGCGAAAAGGCACAGCTGCATGGTGACCAGTATAATTTTGACTACCTGCGAAGGGAGGAAATGGTAAATCGTAAAATTCGAGATTAAAAAGTTTTTATAGATGTGGAATTTTATAGATGTGTAAAGGAATATACAAATGTGGAGGAAAAAAATGCATTTTTCTGTAATTTTAAAATAGTATTTGAATATTATTTGAGTATTGAATGTTAGTGTTTAGTATAAAATTTCGATTTCAGAACTTTTATATTCAGTATTTTTGTACTTCTAGGAAACCGTAAAAACTGTCCAATTGCAAATGAATTAATTAAATTGGCGAAAACTTCCCATCTACAGAAGGCATGCGAATGGATAAAAATATATACAATAATACAAGCAAGCAAAGCAAGCAATCAAATGAATATTATGAGAGCTCATCGTTACGAATTCACGAGATGTGGAAACAAAAGTTTACTCGAATTGAATAAAGTTGATTCAAGTGTGAAGAAGATTTCGTTGTGAATGCTTTCAATCCCACTTAATTAAACAATAGAAACGATTGAACAATAGAGACATTAAAACAGGAAAAGTAAAACATACAATATTATCAGGTCATTAAGTATGTCCGGTTTTCCTAGGGGCTGCGTTGATATCTTTGACACTTAACTTGCCATGAAGGTGCATCATTATCCCTTCAAACTCATAGTGCAAAACGTAATTCCTTTTTGAGTGTTCTGATATAGAGTATCGTACGAAAGTACGACAACGGATAATGACGAAATATGGGTAATTTTCGAATATGAGTTTCATCGAGGAACCAATGCATCGCAGGCAGCTCGAAACAGCGATGAGTGTTTGGGGAAGGTGCAGCTAATATCCGGACCTTGCGTCGCTGGTTTAGTAAGTTTTATTCTAGCGATTTTAGCCTTGAAAATGAACCACGTGGAAGATCGGCGAGTAAGCTGGATAATCATAGCCTGAAAGCTGTTGTGGAAGCAGATGCACAACCTAGGTGTGAACTAGCAGTAGGGTTTAACGTTTTTATTCCAACAATTTTAGACCACTTAAAACAAATTGGTCAGGTCAAAAAGCTTGATCGATGGGTTCCGAATGACTTAAACGAGCGTCAAAAAATAAATCGATAGCTTAAGCGCATATTTTGGTTAATGCGCTGTTTCTTATTTGAGATATAATAAGTTACAACAAAATTCGAAGTGTGCAGAATTTAATAATAGCCATATATTAAAAAATTGTAACTTTATCTTAAATAAATTATAAAGTAATCGAAGAAGAGAGCATTCTAGAGCACAGACAGTTTGGAAGACGACAAGAAATACGATCCAGCTAAAAAACATTGGAAAAAAAATAAATAAATTCTTAAACTGATGAGAAGTCTCAGCGATTCTCGCTGTTTAACATAACAATAACAATGGAAAAAATATCTGTAAATACTGCAAACTTTTATGACTTGAGTTGACGTGAGACACAGATGAACAGCGGGGAGTGAACAAGGGAACATATGATGAGTGCGGGGGGAGAGATACAAAATGTGGTTTAAATGACGCTCCTCTTAATGAGCGTTGAAACCGAGAAAATTGGTTGAATGGCCTCGCTCGCTTATCAAAAGCAGCAGAGACGTAACTTAAATACAAGTATAAAGAATAAATTTAGAACGAAACGTTGATTTAAAATGATAAATAATTTCGCACAAAAAATATACTTTTACACACTTTTAATATAGAAAAAAAAAAAATACTATAAAATACAAAGTATTGTATTTCAATACCTTGTGTATATTATTTACTTTATTACTGTTAGTATTGTGTTTCAATACTTTGTGTATAATATTTACTTTATTATTTGTCTGGAAGAGATAATTTTTTCCCATTGTATTGTTTTGACTAATTACTATTAATTAATTAATTAGTCATAATTATCTAAATAAGAGTTTGTATGAGTAACTTTTAAAAATATTTTTGCTTTTTCCTTTTCGTTTAAAATAAATAAAACAAGGTTAGAAACTAACAAACAACTGCATTGTGTAAGTTTTTAAATGCTGTTGAAAGCGGGAATGATGTCACATATGAAAATAGCTATATTTTTTTTACTTCAGACAAATTTATCAAACATTATTATCTTATTAGTTCCTTATCATAGCATGTAATTGTTTTATTTATTCAACTTGTCTAACAAATTTCGCCTAATTGCTTGTTTAGTATTTTGTCAAATCAGTCAAAAGATTCACAATAGACTGTCAAGATGTTTACTATATATACTCATAATCTTTCAATTCATGGCTTGAAATAGAGGGTAGGCATTTCATTAAATTATATTAATTAGATTATAGAGAGAATCAACTGAGATTAATTCATTTCAATTTGTAACTAGTTATTTTCTGTTTGAAATGTGAGCCGTTGTTAGTAAAGCGCGTTATGATTGATGACACAATTTAAAGCCTTCACAATTCATTTTTAAATGTTAGTGATAAGTTTAAGTTTGTTATCAATGAAACAAAATATTCTACGTTAACGTAGTTCAAATTTTGTAATTCATTTTGTAATTTCAAAGATAAAGAAAATTAACTCTCCTCTACTAACTCATAATCCCCCTCCTGATAAACCTGTCGGTCATTCCAACCCTAATTTCTTCAACAATGTACATCGAGCTACTCACTTGCACTACAAATTTGTATGGAAATTTTCGACGAGCCTGCCATTTCTCAATGGGATTCATGAAAAAGAACTGCAGCTTCCTGCGCATGCGGTCCTCATTGTAGATGGACATCGGCGTGGCTCCTTCAATATAGGTCGAAGATGCGGGCATCTCTACGTAACCGCCAGCATCCGCAGATATACGATCTGCTGCGGTATTCGAACGACGTTGTTGATTAACGGCAGCGCTGCCGCTACTGTTTATCGCAGACGTTGGGGTGTTTGGAGCAGATTGGCCTGGATTTGATGGCACTCGTAAACTGGACTGCGTTGTTACATTTGTAGGCAGAGGACTGCTGAATTCTTCATCACTTTCGCAACGAGAGTTTTCTCCGCTGTTGTGCCGTGATCCATTGTTATTGGCTGATGTGGATACAGATGGTAGGTTGGATGCTGCGCCAGGTTCTCCAAATTTTTGCATTTCTCTCTATAATTATGTACATACAATTTAGTGTAAAGGCCAAGTACGTGTTATGGCTTAAATTGTATTGCTTACATTTTTCCAAAGTTATGAGTTTAAATATTTAAAGCGTATTTTTTGCCTTTTCTTTTCTCAAATGCAAGATTTATTAATACTGTATTTTAAGTGGAGTGAACTAATTTGTTATACCGTTTTCTCGTTCTACTTTTCTTCAGTTTACAATTAATACTAATTTATTTCCACATCAAGTTCCTGGCAATGTTTATCGTTTTGCTACTCATTTCTTTTTGAAGATATTTGGACGTGCGAACCGATAGCAACGGAATTTTTATAAAGTGTGGGTGGTTTACACGAAACGTGTATTATATAAACGAAACGTGTTTTATATACACGCGTACAGTTGAACTTCGATTATACGGAACTCTATCATAGATCACATCAGTTAAACGGAATTTCGTGGGTTAATTTTATAACTCTATTAACTGTGATTTCCCTCAGTGATTTTCCCTGTGATTATAATATATCAAATTCAAGTGTCTTGCACACAAACTCAAACAACAATCAAAAGCAAAAGAGAAAAGACATAACATATACATGTTTATAATAATCTTGTTAAAAAGAAATAAAAATAATAACATTTATAAATTTTTATATATAGCCTCTTACAAGCAGGATTTTTGACTTTCCGTAATGAGCCCGAACCGGAGCAAACCCGATAATCGAGGTTCAACTGTATTTATTTTTAGTATAGGCCCTTTAAAGTTATAGGCCCTTGAAATTTCAAAGCTGTATATCCTTAATCGTTAGGCTTTTTAAGTATCTTGTATTTATGTTGAATAATATTTCACGGAAATTGTTTAATTTTCGAGAAGAACGTAACTACAAATTTTTTAAAATATTTTTTTCTAAGTAAAATGTATAATTAACCTACATAATTATCACAATTGTAAGAGAGTAGAGTTCTTTAGCTATCTAACTATATTTTTTTCATCAGGTTTGGTGTTGGAGGTTATAAAAAATAGCACTTTAAAACTCAAAATAACGTAAAAACTTTTTTGAACATTGCATATATTTCGTATAAAAAATCAACTTATATCAACAGTATATAGCTTGCATAGCATTTCGGGCAATATATACTTAATATATTATTAGTATTACTACAGTTACTAATAAAATAATGCTTTCTGCGTTATATGCAGTGCGTTGTATTATCCTACTTTTTCACGGTGCTCGGAAACACTTCACCGCTAGAAAAGGAGTGTAGTGTGCCCACCACTCCCGAAAATGCACAACAATAAAATAACTCTCCTCTTCGTGAGTGGCTCAAATGCTCAGTGGAACGTTGCGTGTAAATCAATTGATTGGTTTCTGTTATCATTTTTAGTTTTTTTTACACATGTTTTTCATATTTGTTTTCATTGTTTTATTCACAATAGTGGAATTTGCTGTTTGGTTTGCTGGCAAGTAAACAGCTGATCGAGCTGGTTAACAAAGACAAGGTCGCTTTTGAGGTTTTTCTTGCATGGAAACTCGTGAACATTTCTAAAATTATTTTTCATTTATCAGAGAGAAGAAAATGTATCTTTGTTCTTAAAATTATATATTGTGTGATTGTGTTAGTCTAAAAGTTACAAAGAATTGGCGAATAAAATAATGTTTCCTGCTGAGTTCATCTTGAAAATTAGAAGATAAGATATTTTAAGAAGATGTTGATTGGATTAGCAGAAATGGAATTAACTTTGTTAAAAAGGTGCGTCATATTTCTAGATTATGAATAACATCGAACTTTTCCTTCCCAGTGCCTCGCTGTGCGCAACAGCAGATACTGGCAGCAACGAAGGCAACACCTTGGACAGTAATGGCGTCTCTTCTTGTTTGGGGGATACGCAATTGTCTACAACGCTTCGCAGGCAGCCACGTCTGCGTCTGCAGTCTGATGAGTCGCACGAGTCCGATAGCTCAAAAACAGCGTCTCTGGGTTACAGTGATAGCGGGCACTACTCAAGTGCCAATATCAGCGACTGTCAGCCTCTGACCACTCCGCACGATGTGATACGACAAAAAGATCAGGCGCTCTTTTTGGCACTGCAAGATGTGCGACGCCTACGCAGTGAACTGGAGCGCCTCAGCAAATCTGAAAAGTGGTACAAGCAGGAGTTGCGTCAGCAGAAACACGCTCGCCTTGAGGCACTGGAGAAATTATACGGGAACGAGCGAACCTACATGCAAGAGAATCAGCGACTGCAGCGCGAGTGTCTTCGCTTATATGCTCGATGCGGCGAGGTGGAGAGTGAGTTGGAGCAACAGCGCGCCAAGCAGGCTTTAATGGCGCATCAAAGAGACGCAGAGCAAGCAGAGCGTTCGAAGGACTCGGCAGCAGTAAATGAGCGAGATTTCGAAAATGAGCAGCAGCGTGCCCTGATTGCTGATCAGCAACAGCTCATCGAAGTGCTGCGCAAACAAAAACGGGCGCTTCTGGCGGACCTGCAGCGCCTCAACGAAGACAAGGATGCACTAATCTGTGAGCTCCAAAAGCATTTGGCGCAGTTGGAAGCGGAAAATGTACGAATGACTAAGAAATGTAAAGCCTTACTAGAAGAACGCAGCGCATTGAAGGAAGCGCTGGCGAGATTAACAAATGAGATTCAGGAACAGAGAATAGAGCAAGAAAGGCAGGAAGAGCGGTTGCAAGCCACTCAAGTTGTCCTGGAAAGTCAGCAAAGCGAGCTCAGACGAAAGGAGAATGAAATCCAAGAGTTCAAACGCAGCTTTAAGCATGCAATGCAAGATGACCTGGAACCGGACGCCATACATCAGCTAAGCGTTGATTACCACACCCAAATCGTGCAGAAAACCAATGAAATAACAATGCTGAAGAGAGCGATGCATGCGCTGCAGAATGAAGTCGAGACATTGAACAATCTGCAGGCTCAAAATGAGCAACAGCAGCGAGAAATTGAGCAGTTGTCGGCGGCACTGACTGAGAAGGATTACGAGCTGAAAGAACTGCAAGAATGCGACGCAAAAAAATGTGCAGAAATCAAAGCGTTGAAGGAGGAAATTGCGGAATATCAAATCATGACACGATGCTTGACCGAACAATGGGAACAGCATCGGAAAGGAGGTAACTTCGCGGAGCTACTGAGCAGTCAAGAGGCAGTAAAGACGGCGGAAGCAGAGCTGATCGCTGCGAACGAGCGATACGCGAGTATGTGTGCGCTGTGTGAAAGGACGCGCTTCGCGTTGGAAATGCGTGAAATTGAGGTGGGAAAGTTGCATTTCGAAAGAAGCAGAGAGATGGACGATGTAATACAGTTGCGTGAAAAGCTGGCCTACTATTTGCATCAGACGGAAGATTTAAGCAAAAAGATTGTTGAGCTCGAACTGGAATTGAATCAAGGAAAGCGAAGGGAAAATGTGACACGAGAGGAGGATATAGAAAGCGAATCGGATGAAGGACTAGCTATGAAGGAGGATACCAGAGAAGAGTTGTTTCTCGTATTCGAAACATCGAACCAAGAAGAACAAATGCCAATTAAACAGGAAATCACATCTCTTCAAGGAGCTGAGGAGGAATTCAATGAAGAGAATGTTAACGAAAGTTGGAGCAGAAGAGAGGATTTGATTGTTCCGAAAACAAAACAAGATTCAGAAAGAAATTCAGATCCGCAGAGGAATGAAGATTTTCTGGAGTTCTACTTGAAACTACAGCAAACTAACGAGTATATAAAAGAATTGGAAGACGAAAACCTGGCGCTTAAAGGTTACATAAATGAAAAATTAGGTACAGCGAAAGTAGAAATGGAAATGGAAATGGAAGAAGAAGAAAGCGAACGAGCACCTGAAGCTCAAAGTAAAGATGAGTGCGATTTCGCTAAACTTGCGATTGAAAAGGATGTCGAAAACTTCACGTACAATTGTACAAAAGTAAGAGAATTCAAAAATGTTGGAAAAAGAACCGACTGCGAGGATGGAGACGGAGAAGCAATTGCATCTGTAGAAACCAAAAACGAGGATTTGAGACTAAAGTATTTTGATCACAACGACGGCACAACGGAAATGTCTGTAAAAACTAAAGACATTGAGTTAATTGATATGAACTTGAAGCTGCTAGAATTGAATCATTATGTAAATCATTTAGAAGATGAAGAGGACGAAACGTTCGAAGATTGCATTGAGGAGAAACTCACTGTTGCAGAACCAGAAACAATTGCAGAAAACAATACAGAAGAGGATAAAAAAGCGAATAATAATACAAGAAATACTTTGAAACCTAATATAATTGAGAGTGAACACTTAATGGATTTATATAAGAAACTTCCAGGAGTTCAACATTCGAAAGATGGTGTAAAGGGGGCCTGTCATAATTCGCGCGATAGCGTGCGTTCAGATGACTCGGATTTCAAAAAATTAAATGAAAAAATTCTGGAAATGCACAGCTTTATAGAGACTCTAAAAGAACAGAACCAAGATTTAGTACTGCAGCTGGAAGAATACTCAAATCAGGCTGCGGCAGAGCACCCGGAAAGCCAGAGGAAACTCCAAAAAATTCAGGATTTAAATGAAGCTTTGGATACTCTAGTCGAAGAGAAGCACGAGCTGTTGACACAAATCGGAGAAATAATACAATTAAATGCACAAAATGTGCAAGCGTATGAAAGAGCTGCTTCTGAGCTGCTGCAAACTAAGGAAGAAATAAAAGTATTGCAATCAAAACTTCTGGAAAACGATGCCGCGTTGTATAAAATGGAGAAAGCAAGGGAACAATTAGATTATGAATTAAGAGACATGCAAAAGTTAGCTGAATTTGAAAAGCTAAATAAAGAGCTGTTAAAACAACTGGATTCTATGCAGCAACAACAACAAAGACTACAGCTAGAACTGGACCAACGTGAGCAACGAGATGAAGAAAATGAGCTCCAGTTAAAGCAGCAAAACTTAGAATTACAACAAAAACTACAAGAACTCGAACAAAAAATTGAAGAGCTGCTAGCAGAAAAAGAATCAAAGAAATTGAATGAACATGAAGAACTCGAATTAAACGCTTCTCTGCATCTTAATCATGACGGCGACAGCGACAGCGACTGCACAGCGATGCTTCTAAGTTTAAGAAATAAAATAAAATCACTGGAACAGGAGCTACAGCAAGCTCACCAACACGCTGATCAGCAGAGATCGGAGCGTGTTGATCTATTGCAGAAACTGTTGCAACAACAAAACCAAAAGGTTTCACAGCTTAATGCAGCTCAAGCAGACTGGGAAGAGCTGCTGAGTGCTTTGAATGCGGCTCAAGCGCAAGTGACAGCCACGAGCAGTGCGTTGGAACAGAAGCAGCTGGAATTCGAAGAACTGAATAAGCGTTTCGCAGAGCAAAATCTGGAACTGCGAATACTGCATACAGCAAATATAAAGCAAGACTGTAAAATGCGCCAAGAATTCGACGTAATGAAACAAACCTGCGGGCAGCAGACGGCTTCCATAGAAGAACAAGCAAAGCGCATAGAGAACTTGGAGTTGAAAAACGTGGAGCTCTTAGAAAAAAGTAACGAAGAAAACCATGCACGCCAGGTGAGGAGAGAAGAAAAGAGGGAAATGCTCTCGATGCGTCAGCAGCTGGTGAACATCCACGACGAACGTGAAGAGATCGCAGAGCGAATGCACAGAATGGAACAAGAATTACTGCAGCTGCGTAAAGTCAAGCGACAAGCTGTAATTGTGCCAAAGCAAATTGCGTTCTCCAGCAACAAAACGGAGAGCAGAGAGATGACCGAAGACAGCGGTGAAGGGAGCAGTCAAGAGAACGTTTCGGATCATTTACGAATCTTGACAAAAGTGCTCGAACACGAATACAAACGGAGGATGAAACGTTATGATTTGCAAGTGACCAGGTTAACTGAAAATGTGAAGCATCTGAAGCGTGTTCTGGCGGCCGAGGAGGAGAAAGTAAGCGCGCTGCAGGTGCAGCAGACGAGCGCAAATTTACAGTTGCAGGAGCTGCAGCTGGCGAAGAATCAATTACTTGAGACGCGTCAACGTTACGAGCAGAGTCAAAACATTGTAAAGGTTGGATACAAACACTGATGAAGTTAATCTTCTCACTAACCAACTTTTTATTTGCTTCTTTGCAGTGTTTGCAAAAACAGTTGGAGACTTTGCAAAAACCAATTCAAACCACCACCAGAGCAGAATCAAATGAGCTGGCGCACGAAGTCCCCAATCTTATAGATGATTATAAAAAGGTAAGTGGTAATTAAAGCGATGATATGGAGATTGGCGGGGGGGGGGGGGGATGGAATAACAAAGAGTTCTCTCATAACTTCAGTTTAAACTAACTTTTATAATTTCGTACAAGTGACCTTTCAACTTTACTGCAGTTTGTTGTTTACGCAGAACCTAATTTATAAAACGTTTTTTACAATATTTACGATATTTTAGTTAATTCAGCAATCGTCAGCGATGAGCAAGCGACCCCGGAACAGTGCAATCTTAGATTTGATAGAACGAAGTAATCACAGTGCGCCAAAGTTGAATAAACTCGAATCATCCATACAGGAGCTCCGTCAGGACATCCAACAGTACATCGGAGTGAGCCAAAATGCGCGCAGTCGGCAGAGTTATTTGGCTGAAACTTACAAACAACCATCGTTGTTGGATGAACTCAAACTAGCTGAAGCAGCTGCACATGCGTAGCAATAGCAGCAGCACAATTTACACAACCTACTAACACAATTTGTGTGTTTTATTTTAATTCTACGTGTGCCCCTTCGATTTTTAGTTTAATTTAGTTTAATTACAAAAAAAAATCTGATCATTCTTCTCACTTCCAGTGCCAACAAAAAATGTATGTTTAGAAAACTTTAGAAAAATTTATTACGTTATTATTTCTTCTTGTATTTATTCAGTGTTCACTTTATATTTGTTTAGAAACATATATAAAAATAATAATTGAAGAAACAAGTGGATGAACTGAAGAACCAAATTTCAAAGTTCTTTATTTTATAAAGAGAATTTTTTCCTCTTCATGTATTATCATCCGTTTCTTTGGTCATTTAATTCCATTGATGGCATGTACTAATGTCCATGTTTATTAATTTTTAAACTATTATTTTACATACTTCCACGTATTCCAAGCATACTTTGCCAAAAAAACTTTCCTGCTTTATTGATATAAGACAATCTCTATTTTTTGTTCCAATTTTTATTACTCATTCATAGTTAATTATTTTGTTATTATTTTTCTAAATAAAAAAAGCACAAAAAACACACAAAAAGCAATTTTCATAAAGTACATCTGTAAAATTTATAAATAAATAAATAAAACTTATTAAAATAACATAAATCAAAAATATTAAATTACCAAACTTAAAATAAAGAAATTATCAAAACAAAAAAAAAAAAAATACATTAAATTCATGCATTAAAAATTAAAAAATCAAATGTAAAGTCATCAATCAATTAAATAAAAGCATTCATCATTATTGAATCAATGGAAGATTATCAAAATTAATTAATTAATGATCAGTGAATCATTCGTCAATTATAATTATTATTAAAGAGTGCTCGGATTGGCTGACTTCATATTTTGCCATGTTTTTATCTGCCATTTGTTACAAGAGTCGGCGGATGTGATCACATTCATCACTTGTTTAATTCTGCTGTAGCTCTTGCTTGTGCATCAGCAGCTATGCGACCTAGGATGCAGTCAATAATGAGTGTTGCTACCTATCAAAGCATGTGTTGGTTTGCAACAGCCGATCCGTGGTGTTGATGAGATTTACTCGGGTGATTACACAACCGAATTTTGTGTGGCCCGGACAGTCCAGTTTGTTGCAGTGCCAGATGCCATCCACAATGTTGTCAATGTACGAAGCTCAATTTCGACAACAGAAGAGCAACAAACGGACACCAATAAAACTTAAGGCAATCAATTGAAATTTATTCATTTTTGGACTGACATTTTTATATATGTATTAATATTAGTTTAAGTAGTAAACACGTTCGCGACTGACTGATTTAGTGACTCATTCGCTTCGTTTTGATGCGACTTTCGCGTGAGTTGTTTAATTAAATCGGTGCACTCTGAGAATTAGTGAACGTGACGGTGTTGGAGATGCTATCAGTCCGTCGACATTCGATGTTTGTTTCTTTTATTCGGAAGTCATTAGAAACATTTTATTGAGATTTTAAATGAATTTAAAACACGCATCTAAAGAACTTTCAAAATATTTCGGACGGTTTCAATTAAAATAAGGATATAAATAATTTAATCGTTCCTGAGAGAGAGATCGAAAAATAGAGAGCTCATAAAAGGTTAATACCTTTGATCTTGTATAATTTCTGAATAATGGACTATAGTTAAAAAAAATATATGTCCTTGCATTGATTATAGGTATATAACTAGTCTAATAGTTATTTTGGTAAGCCCGGTATTACGACAGCACTACAACGAAAACATTATCTTCAAAAGATGATACTGAAAAAAGTCCCCCAAAAACCCAAGAGATGAAGTGATAAATTCTTGAAAACATTCAATTTAAAGTACGTATAATATTATCATTTCAGTTTAAGTTTAAAGATATAAAGAACATCATTAGTTAAACAATTGCACAACATGTCAACGTTGTTAAACAAAAAGTTATCATTTGAAGTATTCATAGCTTAAAGAAAAAAACAATCTATTTAAACAACTGTACTTTAATTAAACAACACGTTTGTGTATTTAAATATATTGTTATATTGTATTACTTGATAAAATGTCATTATTTGCCGATATATAATAGATCTTTATACCGTAATTTAAAGAAATAAATTTAGGTCATGTTTGAGAAACTAACTAAATTTGAGAAACTATTCGTTTTTGAGAAACTAACCAAAGAAAAATTCGACGACACACATAAAAAATAACTGGTCCTGACCACGGTAGAAGGGATCAGCTACGAAGATTCGGATTCTTTGCCTAGCGTGTCACTGCGATCCGGCGAAATGGCTGTCATTATCATCTGAATGTTGTACACAATGGATATGAATATAGCACAGATTTGGAATTAGGCACAGATTTGGACTATTAGATATTTTGTACAAATATTGAATAAAGAATAAAAAATTATGAAGAATCTTTAAAGTTTGTGTCCATCAATTAGAACATTTGAATAGCCGGTTTATTTATGCTTATCAGCATATTTATTTGCTAAAAACTAAAACACTACATTGAATCAACAAAAATAAAAAACATCGTTTTACTCTGCTAAGCAAACATTTATATTTTAATGTTTAATATATACATATGTACATGTATACATATATTAATCAACCTGATCATCTCGATCACCATCTGAAGGCTGTGGCAAGTTGATTCTGAATATTTTTCTCGATGTCTTTCACCTGCTGCTGCACTTGAATGTTGATGTTTTTGATGTTCTCGAATATCGCGTCGTTGTCCACTTCGTAACCAGTGTTGATGTAGCTGTTGCCAGAGCTGATGTAACTGCTGCCGCCGTTTGTATACGTCGAAGCTCCGTTGGAATGCGATGTGACGCCGTAGCGAGAGGCGGTGATGTTCACTGAAACACTCTGAGTAGCTCCAATGGGTTCGTATTTGATGACCTGGTTCAGAACCTCGTCGTTTTTGGAGTAACAGATGTTGGTGCGGGTCAGCTGCCTAGCATCAGGGGTCGCCTTTTGTTTGGTGATGCGACAGTAATCGGTGTTGGGGGGACATATGATCTTATCACACATCCACATCGCTGCAATTAAATAGAATGAACCAAAATATGACAGAGCCTTTTTGCGTGAAACATTAACAAAGAGTTGAAGACTGTAGTGTTGTTTAGAACTTAGGTTTTACACTGCAATTTAGTTTGATTCTTAGAGGTTATTAAAACTTATATACTTTCATTTATGAAGACTTCCACATCACCGACACGTGACAAGACCGTTCCGTAGGAGACACTAAAGCCAGCAGCCACAACGATCAGCAGATATTCTAAGCACCTCAGTTGCTGCATCGTCTGTGTTCGAAGTCTGAAATGAAATGAGTAAAAAAATACTCATCCAATTAAATGCCAATTGAGATGAATAAATTTTTTTTTATTGTTTAATACAGTTTCAGAGGAATCCCCTAAAATGATGTGTGGTACTTTTTGCTAATCTTATCAGCATAGATAAGGGATCTTAAATTAGTTTGAAGCTTTATTAAAAAATTTTTATTTCAGGGCTGCAGACATCACAGCAGATGATGCCAGAGTTCGAATTGATACAGATATTGCTAGAGAAGAATTAACACAATGTTACTCAGCAGAGTACTCAAGAATGCTAGATAACAGTTCCCATTTAAAGGAGTTCATTAACAGTTAATCTGTAATTACATTGTTACTTTAAAATTTATTATATATGCACACATTTTCAACGGACTCAAGAGACTTCATAAGTTTGTCGAGATCCATTCTCACTTGTATTCAAATCAGTTGAAAAAAATCTGCTCCTTGCTTCTTTCTTCTGAACTCTCTCTAGAATGGATTGGGGTCTTGAATTTCCTACAGAGTCTATAAGTTGCATTTGATAACGATGCCGACCTTCCCCTTGACGGCAAAAACAATCACAACCACAACAAAAATCTAATCTTTTCCTTGGGACTCTGCTATATCGATTATTATTATTATCATTGTAATATTATTATTATTACCATTATCATTATTATTATTGTTGTTACTGTATTATTATTATTATTATTAGTTCCTGAATTTCAAGGTGTATGGTCCCGCATTGGTGTTTCTTCTCTGAGCCACTGCTGGACAACTACAGAGAAGATGCGGAATGGTCTTCTCCACATCCCTATAACTTCTACAAAAGTCATTAGAAACCAGCCCTAATCGTTTGCATGATAGATACCGATAGTGATCGAAGTGATGGACGACTCCTTGTATTTTTTAAGTTAAAAGGCGGCCAGACCTGCCTTGCAATGCTACAGGACGTCCTTTCCCCCCGTCTTATGTTGGCATACATAAACGCATCTTCAATAAGCTCGAAGAATTTGGCTATAAGACTTCCCATAACATCTATTGGAGGAAGACACAGTAATAACATGCAGCAAGTGCCGCAGTCCGTGACAGACTTTAAGGCAGAATTTTGTTATTTTCGTGTCTTCAGTTTTTATACCTTTTTATATATTGTATACTTTTTTTAATGGTAATTGTGGTTTATTCGCCTTTTATTCTTTTCGTTTATTTTAATCGGATTAATTTATCGAAATTATTATATAATTTATTCGAAAACTTAACTTTTCATGTAAATAAAGTTTCACTTTGTTTGTTCAGTTTGTTTTTCTGTATAAATTAATACAAAAAATATTATAAAAAATTTATTTCAATGAAGAATTAATTCAAATGATTATTAAATAATAAATCAATCAAATCTAGAATTAATAAAGCTTCAATTAATTGATTTTTATGTAATGTGAATTTTTATGTAATAAAGAATTCTGCTGAGATAATTTAAATGAATTAATTTTAATTTTAATTTTAATTGTTGTTGCTTTTTAATTATTTCGCCAAAAACCTTGTTTCCTAAAATATTTCTTTCTTAATTATACTCGTATTCCGGAGATTTCAAGTTTGAGAACAAAATAAGAGAGATTATAAATTTTGTTTAAATACACAAAAATTATGATGTGATGTCATAATTTTTTTTTTTGTGTCGGTGTGTTTTGCATGTTTTAACGATATTCTCTGTCTCTCTCTTTCTCTATCTCTCTCTATTCTTACGTCTTCTTGTTGTTTCTAATATTTGCACTGCGTTTTTTAATTGTTTTTCTGTTTTTCGCCCCCCGAATCTATAAATTCTATAAATTTCTAATCTTTAAATTTCACTTGTAATTTATTAAAATTTTGCTTCGAAAACAAACCACGTCGTCGTTGCTAAAATCAAAGCTTAACTGAAGCTTAACAAGAAATTCGCAGAACTTTTATAAAAAGTTTCCAGCATCAGAGGCAGGTGAGTTCAGCAACAAAAAACAACAACCAAAAAAATCTACAACAACACCAACAACACCTACAACAACAACTACAACAACATAACATGTAACAAAAAATACAAACTTCACAAAATATTACGTTTTTCTACATTTTGCGAGTTTCTGTTCTTTATTCTTGTTATGGAAATCGAATCAAATTTACAGCGTTTTTCTTTTTCGTTTCAGGTTCCTTCTTTTGTCTCTTTTTTTTTTTTGTGCTTATTTAAGAAAATATTTCTTAGTTCAGCAAATAAGTAATGGAAAAAAACTAAACTTTGTAGTTGATTTTGTTTTCGTTTAAGAAAAAGCTAAATAAAGAAACTAAAAAGAAAAAACCAAAAACAAACTTAATAAAAAAATTATATTGTGCTTTAAATAAAAGTAATTATATTCGTTGTAGTGAATAATTTTACAATTTTCATTCATGATTTGTTTAAATAATATATTTAATAAACGACGGAATATTTAAAGTAAAAATCAGAGATAAACACCCTGGAATATTTAAATAGATTAGTATTAACGGTACTAATATTATGAATATTAATATTAGTCTGATAATTAAAACTAATAAAAGCGGAGTGATTCAGAAAATCTTTGAAAATCGTTGGCAAATTAAATCTTTAGATTAATTGGGTGAGTAGAAGGATCTCTCTAGAGCGAGAGAGAGAGAGAGAGAGAGAGAGAGAAAGAGAGAGAGAGAGGGACAGGGAGAGAGAGAATGCGTCGTAAAAAGTCTCCTTAAAGCGGAAGAATAAAGAAATATTTTGCTGGACATTAAAAACATGTGGTTCCGTCAGTCAGACGGTGGGTCGGTCGGAAGCAGTCACCATATTTTAATGATTTTACTCCGGATACACGGCAACACGGGCCGGAGGGGTGTTCTGTAGTATAACTGTATATTTATGTGCGTGTTTGTGTCCGAATGACTGCAAATGTCATCTAGAGCTTTGATTGTGCCATTGTTGGTGGTCCGTGGAGAGCAATTTTCGAAATGGTGGCCACGTTAATGGCATTCAAGAGCACTGAGTACTAACACACAAAACACACACACACACACACACACACACATACATATTTATACAGTGTTACGAATTGCTGGCTGCTTCACTTCATTTCACATTTCATTTGTTTCAAGTCTGAAGAGCTTTTGTATTCCCAACAATTTTCTACAAATACACAAACACAGACACAACCACACACACACACACATACACAAAGGTACATATATCTCTATACTTGTACAGATATACGGTTATATGGTTTTTTCACCTTCCACAAAAATAATTTATGCAAATTTAGTGTCTGGTTTTTTCTTTAGTAAAATTATAGTATTTTATTAAAGTACTAAAAAAAAATAAAGAGCCACACACATTTTGTAATAATTTTGCATTCAGTTTTAAGCTTAAAATGCTTTTAGATGCAATTCTCTCTTCCCTTTTCGTGGACCGCAAATGATCCATGTTTTTAGCATTTATTTTAATTGTTTATGATTTATGATTGAGCAAATTTCCCAACCAAGTCAAACCTTATTAATGATAGATTAGAATAGTAAATAATATATTGCGAGAATAATTAATAAATTGCTCGCTGGTTTTAATTTAAGCAAGTAAAAAAAAAATGCGAAAATGTACAGAGAAAAAGTCACGATTTTTACTTAAAATGTTCATCATGGATTTTCCCAAAGCAATTAGCATTGTTTACAACAACAACAGCAACAACAACAACAATCACCACAACCACAACAACATCACAATTAAAAATAAATGAACACCTTTTGTAGTGTAAATCGAACACCATCGAATGTGATTTATTTTTGAAGAGGCTTTCATTTGTTGCAATACTTTTAAGTGAATCCTTGATTTGGTTTCCCGGCTTAACGAGTGTTGAAAACACTTCATTTACAGAATTTCATCGTCAGCTTCAGATGAATGCAAGATTGTTGTTGTTATATCGTATATCGTATATGTATGGATGGTTATTATCGTTGTTGTTGTTATTACTGCTGCAACACCAAACTGGCTGCTGCTTCTGTATCTCTCTCTGTTCGCTGTTGTAATTTCACTCTGTTCCGTTGTGTTTATCGCTGCTGGTGGACCGCCGTCGGACCCTGCCTTTGATGCTGATCCTGCCATCACTGGCACCTTCCAATTCCGTTTCCGTTTCCGCTTCGAGCTAACAGCTCATTTCATTGGCGCTCACAAAGTCAACGCTCAAAAATTAACGATGTCCGCTCTGGACAAATTGTTTCCATGTCGAGTTCCATTTCCACCGGAAAATTAATGCATTTAAATGAAATTATTTTCTGCAATAATTGCTGCTTTTAATCTACGCGTATTTTTATTTTTATTTCCTTTGTTTCCTCTTAAAATGTGTTTTTTTTTTTATATACTCTTTTCATCTCATTATTACGATCGAATATACGAGCGAATACGAAGTCATCCCTGCTTCTTATAATTTTTCAGCTTCTAGAGTGTCTACCGTCTCAGACTAAAATGCACTCCCGAAAATGGGCGTCGTCCTGGCCATGGTCACAAAAAAAAAACCACGATTACAGAATAACGAGTAGAAACATCGTCATGAAGTTCGGCACTAATATTCTCTCTAATGTAGGGCTCTCTTTGATGTCGAAAATGGAGAAAATTCGACCACTGTAACGCCCACGAACGAAGCTGTAACGAAGTTCTCAGCTGGTAGTCCAGATCTACAGTTGAAATTCTATTCCCGGATTTAATGGTACCAGAGCAAAACGGTCCACGCAAAATGGGCGTGATCAGACAATCAATCAATATGACAATCATTATGACGGAAATAAATGAATGTTTATGAGGTTTGAAAGAAAGAAAGAAGAAATTACATCAAAGTTAGTCTGAGTACCATAAAAACAAAACATCAAGTTTAGAATTTATTAAAATTCTTCCATTCGTTTTTTCTTAGTTTTTGCATGACCTTAAAAATTTGCGATTTTTTTGCGATTTTCGACGTTTTTTTAAGGACTCAATTCACTGCGCTGGCATCAAGTTCTCATGGAATCCATTTTATAGTCATCAGTTGTTGTGTTTTTGTTGTACCCATGTACAATTTTTTTTAATGTCCTTGACCGCTGCTGCTTTTTTACCGTTGCTGCTGCTGCTGCTGCTGCTGCTGCTCTGGCACTGATGTCTGCCTTAGCTTAATTAAAAATTTCACCGCAAATATGATGCGTTGTCGGTGACATTTAGTAGCGTTGTTGTTGTGTCTCGTGATACAACAACGTGTCATTTCCGACATGTCAGCTTCCGACCGCATACACATGACATTCGTGTTACAGGAGAATCACAAAAACAACAACAAAAACAACGGTAGCGAGAACAAGAACAAGAACAAGAACGAGAAAAACAACAACGACAATAAAGAAATAACGAATGCTTAGCAGATCGCACATGTTGCCATATGTCGTTGTTAGTAAAAAGAAAACAAGCAATAACAGCAACACACAAAAACAACAAAATGTGGGATAGATTACACACTGAACACATCTGCGATTTTCTATTAGAAAAACAAAGTAAAACAGTTGAAACAACACACTGACAACAACAACAATCATACATACATACATACATACATACATGCGTCATACCATTAACATCGTTCTTGATCTGAAGTAATCAACGATGACTAACTTAAGTGAAGTACCGTAAGTTGGATAAAAAGATCACTCTTTTAGCTTCTGCGAGCAGACTTGATTCGAAAAAAACAAAATGCAACAATCATCGTGTTGCGATTAACCACATTGATATAAACACAAACGTAGATACGAGGATCAATAAATAAAGTCTAAACTGTCTAATTATTAATTACAGTAAACAAGTCTGTTTTAATACGAAATTCAATACGTTTTTCCTTTTCTTTGTTTCATATCTTTTTTATATCTGTTTTATATTTGCTTCGAATTAGCGATAAAAAAGACTTTGCCTGATGTTTTGGTTTCACCATAAATAGTTCCTAAAACGCGAACCGTCCTCAGTTGAGTATCGCTCGCAATAGCAACCGGTTGAGTTAAAGTAAGAAAACTCGAATTAATTGCAAGTTCTGCATTCATCAGCTTTATTTGAAGTTGCAACAGAAAGTTTCTTAAGGCTTTTAAAGGATTTCCCAGTACTCAAAAGTAGGTTCCCAGAAAGGTTCCGTCATTTACAATATCATTTCAGACAAACTAGACGAAGAATATGCAGCACTTGATGAGTCTAGGATTCTTGGTGTTTCTGGTGGCCAGCTTATCTTCAACGTATGGCGATTTCGTTGGACAATCCGGCGATGTTCAAGTGCGCGTATCTGATGGTAAGTATTTTAGACAGGACATCGATCCGATCATGCATAAAATATGACATGACGACTGGCTGTCAGTCTGATATTCGTTGCATTTCATCGAAAGAAAATAATAAGGCTCTTCTATCTGGCAGGCATTTTTAAGTGCGATAAAATCGAGTGTCCCCCAAAAACGCATCTCTGCGAGGTGGTCAAGCAGACGACCGCCGTCGGGAAGTTGACCCGGACCATCACCTGCTTCAGCCGGCGCAAGGCTAACGTACTCAAGCAGGAGGTCTTCCAAGAGGACGCAGATCCTTCCCAGAACGTCAGCGTGAAGGTGGTCGCCACTCGCAACAGCATCTTCGGTTACAGTCCAGTTTCAACCAGCGACAATCGCCAAAATGATCTGATGGGCAATGATCAGGTCAAGAAGTTCATTCCCGATGGCTTGGACAACCTTATCAGACTATGGGGTAAAAAGTAACCTCCACTTTCCGTTGAATAAATCGATCCTTTTGAACAAGTTGACTAAAGTTTCAAAACACGAAATGACAGTTTCGAAAAGCGATCAGATTTCAAAGCTAAATGATTTGTAAAATATAAAAAAACAAAAAACCCCCCCAAAAAAAAAAAAAGAAACATCCAATAAATATGCATACTTAAACCGTAATCAATTATTTGTAGCAAACGCTTACACACAATAGAACAGATTTCAGTGGAGTGAGGAAGACAACGTGTAAATACTGAGTTGTTTCCTATGACGCAGGTTCAAAGCAGCGGCGTCACGTCAAAATATAACGAAGGGGCTCATGTTTTAATAAAAATTATTCATTATAATGTTCATGGATACATAATTATAAAGATTGTTTGTATTTGTACACGTTTATTTATATTTATACACAACCATAAGAAATTGTTTTTGAATTTGGGCATTAAACTGGTATTAAAATCCGGTATTTTTTGGAGGTTAATCGGGGAACCTGAAAAGAATGCAACAGTCGGCATCCCTGGTCTACGAAGACCAACTGAAACGATGTTTGAGCGAGTTTATTTCAACGAAATCAACAAAATTTTGAATGAATTTTTTGCAAAGAAAAATATTGAAACAACTGTTTAAAGGCTATCCTTTGTTTTACAGTTGTTATTTTACTTTAATGGTTTTACTGTTTATCTTTATTCTTTGTTCTAATTGCGTGTACATCAGAGAACTGCAACGAATACAGAAAAACGAAGTTTCGAATCAATCGCTAAAACACGAATGCCGATCCGTTCGAATTCGTAAACTTAATGCACGAACCGTATTCGTAATCGTTCTAAAGCGAACAACGAAAATATATCTCTGTTGTTGTTGTTCGCTTTAGACCGATTGCGAATCAGTTTCGTGTATTAAATTTACGAATACGAATGTTCCTTTGCACGAATATGTATTCGTTATTCGTTGAGCAGAGAAGAACGATTGTTTGCGTCTGTTTCTATCTGTTGTGCATGTTTTAAGAGATTAAATCATAGTTAATTAATGTCTAAGAGACAAACAGACAGTTAAACAGCACAGAAATCGTTCAATGAGAATACAAAAATACTACATATAGACGCCACGCCTTCTCTCAACCCCATAGCGACTGTTAATCGTAATATTATATAAAAGGTTATATAAAAAGAAATTTCATTCTTTGTTCTATTGTACCTTTGATTTTACTTTTAAACTCTGACACGCTGCTCGAAGGATCCGACCACTATGCACCCTGTATGATCTGTGACACCATGTACGTTGCTTCCGGTGCAGTTTAAGTTGAATTGATTGGCGAGATTCTTCTTCTTCTTTCTTTATAGTCAATCGTCTGATTGAGTGCTCGACACTACGATTGGCTAACGTTTCAGCTGCTTTTTTAGCCGCAAGAATAATGAGCCGCCATCTGTTGGCGATTTGCACGCGTTCGTCTGGATCTAAATAGATGACGTTGCAGTTGCTTCTGCATCAATTGTTGTTGGTCGTTGCAAATGCTTGTGATTACATTTTTAACGCTTGTGAAAGCGCCGGAAGCTGGCGATTTAGTTTTTTCAGTTAATTAATCTTCATTGTGTTAACTTCATTCATTCATTCGTCTTCGTTATCCTGCTTTTAGGTTTTATTTGAAGCTTTCATAGACGAAGCTTAAGCCTCGTCTTCTGTTGGAAGAATTTGCATTTTATATTTGAAAGAATCGCATTATAATTTCTGTGAGAAAACAACTTAAATTATTACAAGTTGTTTATTCTACTCCTTTGAAAGTATACATCGAAGATAGTTTAAATTCTCCCGCCTGATTAAAAAGGATACGAAACACAATCGGCTTTGTTAAGTTATCTCTGTGTTGAGAATTGTCCATGCAAAGGTTGATGCTCACAATAAATGAAATGCGTGCCAAATGTGTCCAATTTGAAAACATGTTGCCAGTTGGACACAGATTCCTCCAAATTTGCGAACACTGCTCATAACTATGAGTCTCGCAATCAACCTTGACAGAATATTGCACATTGTATTCGTATAATATTTGCTTATCCTTTCTCCCTCTCTGCCTCTCTCTCACTCTCTCTCGCTCTCTCTTCTTCTTTTTATTTCCACTTTGCTTTAGCAACAGTAGTTTATGTTGAGGATGTTTCTGTTGTTGATGGCTTTTGTTAAAGTTTGGTTTATGATCCAAGTCGCTGTCCTGGTTGCTTTATGATTCAGTCCCCGCTTGTCAATTTGAATACCGCAAACCAAATGTCCTGCAAGAAGCGGGTGAAGCGGTGGTGGCGAGGATGGCGAGGATGGCGGTAGGTTCACAGTTCATCCTTAATGTGAGGTTGTAAGGATGTGTGCTTTACAAGTCTTTGGCGGCATATTATTTATATGTTCAAAATGACTCACATCAACTGTGAACAGTGACAAAGTTCACCTGTGCTGCACATCCTCGTGCACCCCATCGGAGTTGGAACCTTTTGACCCAGAACTCTCAAATCTCGTACTCAGAGCCAAAAACACCACATAAAATAGAAGAAGAACAACCAGATTTCTCTATGGTTTTCACTCAAGAAAGAAGTCGCATTAAAACCATGGAGAAAATCTGATTAAATATTAGAAATCCTTGCATAAAGACGATTTTATTGATATAAAATGAATTCTCATGTTTTTGTTATTTCATTTTATTCATTCAGCTTCAGAAATATTATCATATCATATTTCTGAACAATAATGCGAAATTCGAGTTCGTTATTAGTTTTAATAAAAAGTTCTTGTAAATTATATCAGAAACGTAGTTTTTCTTATTAAAAGCAGTAAATAATGAGATTACTTCATACTTTCTTCATATTCAATACTTCATAATAAGAATACTTCGTACTTCATGAAGAATTTCAAGGAAATTTTCATTAATCTTTCACATGTTTGGTTTTTTCTTTATTCTTATGTGTATATTTATTAGTTTTTTCCTGAAACAGAAGGATTTTGAACAGGAGATTTTTTTTATTATTTAAGTATGTTATTTTCAGCTGACTATGAGAGGAAAACTGTTAAGAAACATACTCTTTTACTCAGGTTCCACACTCTGTTAGCGTACCGATAAACGAGCAGCAGTGTATTTTGAAATTGCACACACATGCATACACACATACACACACACACTTACACTAAAGACCACAAGCTCCTTAAAGAGTCCTTGAAGTGCCTTGGAAGTTGTTAATCAGCGCAACAGTTGCGCTGTTAACATCTGTTATGCATCTCTTTCAGAGCTGTTAGTGCGCTGTTAGTGCGCTGTTAGTGCGCTGTTACAGTGGCTACAGCGATGTGAGGGCTGTTAGCCATCTTCGAAGGTAACATATAAAAACGAAAACAACACTTTTTACCATTTCAGTTCACAAAGCGCTTCGTAACGTTAACTAACGGTACTTGCGGCTCAGTTACATGGGTCGTTACGAGGTCGTTAAACTTGCTGTGTTTTTGAATAAGAAAAAAAGCAAGAGACACAAATTAAAAGGAAAAAAAAATGAAAAAAAACAATCTGTTAAAAACAGTGCAACCACAAAATGGATTGTTAACTGAAAAGCTTTGAGAAAGGAGAAGAAAACAACAGAAGATAAAAGAATGTAAACAAAAATTTATAAAAATGTGCAATTTATAAGAGAACAATTTATAAGTGAGAGAAAACTAAACAAGAATGGTAAACGATAAATAAAACAAAAGTCTTTAAATCCAAAAAAACAGTTTTTTTTAAAAAAATTGACCGTGAAAGAAATGTTTATAAAAAACACGAATACCCCAAAAAAGGGTGGGACGAAGTAATCTTAGAGTCATAAGCAAAAATTTCTTTACTTTCAAATGAATGTGATAATTAACTTAAGTATTAGAACAAATTTAATAATATTATTAAACTTGTAACAATAAAAAAGAAAACAGGCCAACAAATCCGATGAACGGTATACATAAAGTACCATGTTTGCTTTTAATTTACAACTCAAAATAATAATGACTAATATTAAAATACTAAAGAAATACTAAACCCAAATAAATAAATCATAATGTATTGTAGAATAAAATAATATCTCCAAATAATATAATATTAACGAAATATTTAATAAGTGAGTAACTTAAAAATACATTTAAAGAAATTAAAAAGCACAAATTATATAAAAACAATTAATTCTATTTAAAAGTAAGTAAAATATTAATACAACAACATTTTTTAGTTTTAAAATAAAATAATATAATAGTTAATTAATTAAAAAAATAATTATAAAAAACTAAAAAATGAAAATAACTATAAATGATAGTTAAAAGTTCCAAACTATAAAATGCACTAAAGGCCAAACGAAGGATAAAATTTAGTATTAAATTTCAAGAAACCGAATCAAGAGAAACACTAAATATTAATAATTTTAAAACAATAGAGTGATGGAAATAATTTGAAATTAACTGAAATTAAAAAAATAACACAATCTAAATGATCTTCAAATAATAAAAATATTAAATAATGCAATCATTTTAATGATAATCAATTTAATAATAAAACTTGACAATTAAAACTTACAATGAAAGTTTTAGAGAACTGTGTGAAATTTTTGTGTTAAATAATGAATTAGAAATTAACTTTAACTAAGAAAACATAATGAAAAAATGTAAAATTAAAAGTATTTACAAAAACCTTAAGAATTTTCAAGTTATATCCAATAATTCAATTAATAATGAAAGAGAGACATTTTTTAAAATAAAATATAAGAGATAAGAATGCTAAAACTGATTTATTTTTTAAGGCCTGAATAAAACAAAACCGAAAAATTAATTTTTGATGACAGCCACCGAAGTTACCGCCATTTTTCAAAGAAGCTTTCTTTTGCCCACCTCCTCCATCAACACATGCGTTCGTTTCCTTCCCTCCTCGCCGCCCGTTCGAAAGCTTTTCAAACCAGCAGCGGTTCCTCTTCGCGCTTCGACGGTGTTTCGCACGCTTCGCCGCGGCCGCGTTAATGACATCCGGTGAGTGGGACCTGCGAGCTCTCGAGGCGCTCGAAGCGGAGGAGGAAAAGGAATTCCTGCGCTTGAGCCAAACAAATCTACTCGAACCACCGCCTCCACCCGCCGCGGCGGCTGTCAGCCAGCAGCTACACGCGCTGCTGCCGCCGACTATCAACGAGTCTCAACGCAATGCTGCTGCGGCGGCGTCGACGCGTCGACTGAAATTCACGCGCGCGCTTTCGCTGTCAGCGCATTCACTCAAGAAATCAGCATCGACGCCAGCGCCGGCGCCCGCGACACCAAAATACAGCAAATCCTACAGCTCCCTCTCGCCGCCGCACTGTAACGCTGCCTCGCTGCTGTACACACCGCCGCCGATTCGCCGCTGCGCTACTCTGCATCACGCGGCCGCAGCACCGCCGCGCAGGCACTGCACGCAACCAGCCCGCCGCAGCGACAATTCGCCGCAACTGCAGCGCATCGGCGGCACCAACAAAACCTACTGGAAGTACGGCGCCAACTCGACAGCCGCCTCTATTGTCGGCGAGGCGCGTCGCCTGAAGCGTGCACGCAACAACAACGACGACTCCGACGATTTGGGCAGTGAGGAGGCCGCACCCGCATTTAGCAGCACCAGCAAAAACACCAACACCAACAACAATAACAAGAGCCATAGCCACAGCCACATCAACTACAATAGCAACAACAACAACAACAACAGTGACGACAGCTTCACCGACAACGGCTCCTGCAGTGTGCCGCTTGCGACTGACTCGATTGAAATGATGCGTCTCATGTTGAGTGCGGCAACGACGGCGGTGAGTGGCGCCATCGCGATGCCAGCCAATCCAGCGCTGGACATCAGTGCAGCAACTAGTGGCGTGGCCGGTGCCCAGCCGCGAAAGAGCAGCAGCAGCAGCCAGAGCAATGCGAGTCGATTCTTCTCACTGGCACGCTACCCCCCCGCGATGTCCGCCGCAAGGAATGCCACCGAAGCAGGCGAAACTGTTGCTTATGAAGCTTTCCAGCAGACGCTCAGCAGACGCAAAAGCTTTTCGGGCGCTGGTTTGCTGCTGAGAGGACAGCTGAACAGAGTCAGCAACAGCAGGAGCAGCAGCAGACTGCAGAGTAACAGTACAACGGCAACAGCAGCTGTTAACAGTAACGGTAACAACATGTTGCTGTCGGCCAAAGCAGCAGCAGCAGCACCAGCAGCGACACGCTTCAATCATTTTGCTAAACCCATCAAATGTGGGCCACACGACCCTCTTCTGTGCGGCAGCTCGATGGGTGTGCGGAGTGTGAGTGGCTATCGGGAGCTGGCAACGCAACAGCAACAACAGCAACAACAACACGCTGCCATCTGTTTCGGCTCAGATGTGTTCGACGATGAGTTGGAACAACATATCAAGCACTGTGCTTGTTCTTGCAATCACATGGGCTACGGCAACTCGATGGATTATCAGGTAGGTCTGGAGCGCGGGAGGAAGGGAGGAAGGGAGGAAGGGAGGGCGGGAGGGAGGACGAAGGAACGGGAGCTTGGGTTGTTGGAATTGTTTTGTTTGTATCGGAATCGGCATATTTTTCAATTATGCCTCAAAAAGTATGCTGATTCGAGACAACTTTTTTCTGTATAACTTTTACAATTTTCAGTTGGTTTTAGAGATTTTGTTAAACCACACGGTTTTTAGGATGATGAGAGGGATTTGTTTTCGTTTTTCTCCACTTATAATGTAAAGCCAGGCTGAATATATTTATATACAATATTCTTTTTATTAATCGATTATCGTTGTTATCTAGAGATTTGCTCAAAATATTAACGACATTCCTCAAAGAGCTTTCAATAGGATTCAATTTGATTAAAAATAACCATATTAATAATAATAAATTATAATTCAAAGCGATATCTGAAGAATATATGTACATATAATTTTATACTAATAATTTTCTCTCTTATCTACGATGAAAATTTCCACGTTTGTTATCTGTACATCTCTCTTTGAACTAAGAGAATATCTGAAGATCATTGAAAGGCTCAACAGAACTAGTAACAGTAAAAAAAAGAAAAGAACGAAACAATTTCGAGTAAATATGAGTATCAATAGTATTTAAGTTCTGCTATGGTAGTTCTTTCGGTGGCACAATAAAAGCCAGTTCAGTTCTTAACACTTTTTCCCATGAATTCATTTCATGTCAGAAAAGAAGAAGAAGAAGAAGAACAACGCCGTCCCTTATTTTCTCCATAATTCCTGCCTTCTATCTACTCTCTCATAATCTAGTGGCTCCATTAGTTTAATGGATTACAGCAAATTGCAATCATCCGCCTCTGTTTTGCCTCTCAACTTGAGTGTCCCTTATGTTGTCTCTCTCTTCTCCCCCTTTTTCTCCCCTTTCTCTGCCCCTTACACTGTTATTTTGGAATTTTCATTGTGTGTATATCCTTTATTTGTCTTTTATTTTTTCTTCTCCATTTGATTATATTTTTTTTACCTTCTCTTTTAGCTTATTTTCGTGGTGGTTTTTTTTTTGTATACTATATATTTTTTCACTCAACTTGGGAATGATTTATGTGAGTTTTATTGACATTTGCTGTGACTTCTTCTTTTTGGAACTTCGATGGAACAATTTTTAAGTGTTTTTTCTGATATCTTACAAAAAAATTGATAGAACAACAAAAAAGATGACTAGAAAAAGTTACTACATTACTACATTACTAAAAATGTATACGGTAAATTATATGGAAGTTTTAATACATGTATAACAGTTATATTTGGTTGCAATTCGGTTTGAATTAAAAACGACCAAGTAAACTTTTTCCCAAACAAACTAAAAGAGAGCGATACTATACACACAAGCCCACAGAAGCTTTGCTTGAAGTTGAGAGAAACTACTGCTCTCAGTGGCTCTAAACAAACATTTGTTTCAATTAATTGTAGCATACTTTTTGGCGAACTTAGCATACGTGCAGGAAACTCCAATTAAACGAAATAAAATTATTACCCATTCAGAGAGTGAATCTATGCGTATGTCTCTGAGCGAGAGAGAGAGAGAGAGAGAGAGAGAGGAAGATCATGAGTAGAAGAAATGTGTGTGAAAGTCTGTTTGTGTCTGTCTCTGGTTATAAAATAATCACTGAAAAACAACAGAGCGAGAGAGGAATAGGAAGCAAGAAAGAGAAGGGTGAGAAAGGGGAGGAATGGACCGAGTTAAAGCACCGTAAATGTGCTCCCAGGGATTTAAACTTAATTAAGTGAGATTAAATGGTGAAAACCAACACAGCAGCCATGAACAATGAAATCTAATGAGAGCTAAAAGAGATACAAAGGGAGAGAGAGAGAGAGAGAAAGAGAGAGAGTAGAGAGAGGGAGAGTGAGAGAGAGAGAGAGAGAGAGAGAGAGAGAGAGAGAGAGAGAAATAGAGCGAGGGAGAGAGAGAGGGGGAGAGGTAAGAAGAGAAAATAGATCTTCTCTTTTCTGCTTCGTTCTATTCTGCTTATGACATTTTAGAGGTTTGAATTCTTGAAAAGAATTTGAATTTCTAAATGAAAGTTTGATTTCTTATTTAATTTGATTTAAAGAAATCTTTGTAAAAGTTTCAAAATCCGTAGAACTTCTAATACATATATTAATTTCGACCATTTTAATTGAATACTTAATTTAAAATGAGTTTATAGCGTCGAACTTCTCATTCGAATCAAATATTTATAAAATCTTCTTTGCAGAGAGTTTTACGTACACAGAAATTAAAACATGATCCATAAAGAAGATAATTTATTTAACTCGGAGATGAAATCTCGGTTCTCGCAAACGAAGATGTCGATGCGGGTTTTGCTTGTTCTTCTTTTTCGTCTTGGCTGCACTTCTTGCTTCAGTTTTCCATAGTTGTTGTTTTTGTTATTAATGCATTTATTCGTAGTTCTGTTGAGTTGAAGATTACTTAAGATAAATTCCGTAGATGAACGTAGATGAACTTAAGTCAAGATAGCAATGTAATTTGTTCAATTAATTCACTTAAGAGAGCTACAGTTATCAGAGTTGCAGGTTCTAATTATTTGAGTAACTTCTTGTGAGTGGTTAGATTCTATAGAATCGTTATTTATTAATTTCTCTTGATTCCTCAACTCCAAATTTCTCAAAATTACTTAATTTTACTCATATTACGTATTTATTAACGTATATTCTAAAAAAAATTCCACCTTTTTATCGATTTTCGTTCAGAGAAATGTAATGAAATCGTTCATGAACGATCAATTTTAATTCTTCCTTTACGTTTTATATGGATTTTTACACTTATTACTACTCTTGTATTACGTCACGATTCGATTCACTTAAACTAAATGTTGCTGTTGTTCTCTTAAAATCTCACCTTGCAAACGATACACATTCGAACGCGGTATTAAAATCGTTCACGAGCGATTGCTTTATTATTAAAGGAAGATTTTTATAGTTTTACGATGTTTTTTCTTCTTGTTTTTAGTACCGATTGTATTTTTAGTACATTCGGATTTGTTTTTTGTTTTCTTTTTCTCTTCCCTCTCTACTGGAAATTGAACTGAGTTGAAATTCGTGGTAATATCTATAGTTTTTAACATTTATGAAGCTATTTCCATAAAGGTTGCTCTTTATGGAAAACTTAACCGTTTCACTTCACTACCCCCCCCCCCCCCCCCCTCCCCCAGCATCCATTTCTTCAGGTCCTTTAACGAAGTTAACTCAAGGTTTCGACCACTCTAGTGTGGTAATATTTTGACTACGCTCAATTGATTTTCTTGCCTCGTAGCGATCATAAAACCTAGAAGGAAGGTAAAGACACCGAAGGACGAGTATTTTTATTTCAGTTTACGAGTAGAGTAGAGAGTGTAGGCAATGCGAGAGTGAGATAGAAAGAGAAAGCGACAGGGAGAGGGAGAGAGAGTGAGAGAACATAGTTTGTAGTTATATTGAACATTATGATTTGTAGATACGTAGTGAAAGTAATATTTGCTGTTAATGTAACAATGTAATGTACTAAGGTAATGAAGTCAAGCCATTGTAATTCAAGATACTTCAGATTAAAGTTAGTTTCTTATAATTTTTCTTTCTACTACAATAAATTCGTTCGTTCAGTAAAATTTTGTTTCTCTCTTTGAAGAGAACATTTTTAAAGACTTGATTTAATAATATAATAGCATAAAAAGGAATTAAGTTACATCGGCGAAGTATAATATATGTACATATATATATCTAGATGGAGAATAATGAAGATATTGGGATTGTGACATGAACAATCAAGCGTTTTTTAAAAAATGTTACTTAATTTATTTTTGAAAGAGAGTGAAAATGAGACTCTGCTGTTGATGGATGGTTTAATAATAGTGGCAACAACTAAAACAACTGCAACTTGGAACACAAAAAAAACAATTTACTAACTTTGCACTACCAGATAATATAACCGGAGTTGTTAATAATAATTACAAAAGCAACAGCAATGAAACAACAATAATAGTAAACATTACTACAGCAACAATATCAACAAATCTCCCAAAAATATTAACCATGAATAACTATAAAAGCATATAAAAGGACGTACAACAGAGAACAACAACAACAACAACAACAACAATTTAAAGGGCGTAAATGGGCGGCATCATACAATCGCTAAATGACAGAGACACAGAGTTTTTAAGTCTGTATGTGAATCGGTGCATCTGTATGTGTATCTGACTTTGTCTCTGTATGTGTGTATGTGTGTTTGTTTGAGGGGAAGGGCTTCCATTGTATTCGTATTCGTATATAAATTTAATAAAGTGAATCAAAGAATGAAAAATATTTTGGCCAAAAAGAGAAAACGATGAGTCTTTTTCCCTTTATGGGAGAAAGGGTGCCGTAGGGGGAGTGCCCCAATCTCCCCAGTCCTCACCATGACGCTCTTCTAAACTGTCTGACTATAAAGTGTACTTCAGAGTCGAAGCTGCAAAAAGAACCGCGTTTTTATACTTTTTTTATTGGATTTAAAAAAAAAAAACAATGTCCATTCAGTAAAAATGTCGTGTGTTTTTTTTATAATAATAAATAGAATAAATAGAAATCAACGTACTCGTACTTTTATGAGAGAAAACCTTTTGAACCATGGAATGATGCTCAAAATATTGAACCATTTTTTATAGATTGTATATGTATGTATATTTTTCATAGAATATTTGTAAAAACCTGAAGAAAGGGTGAGGAATGTATGATGATGTTATATCTGAACAATAAATGAATCGGTTGAATGGTAAAATAGAATTCTGAATCCAGGATACATAGAAGAAGTTTTAAATAACACTTCAAATCAAAAATTATTATAGTTTAACGCAAAGGAGAATGAAAAATATTAAAAATAATTATTATAATGAAATAAAAGTGTTACTTACGATCGAGTCGATGGAGTCGATGGAGCTCAAAAAGTAAGCAAAGATAATTCAGAATTTATCAACCAACCACGTTCGGGTTAATTAACATTAAACCATCAGAAAGGAGCTGACCCCCCCTGAAGTGAATGAGTAGGGGTCGATGGCGGTGAGTTCGGTGAGGGCGAACCGAGTGGCACAACCGCCAGAATGCGCCATCAGCAGAGCGTCTAACAGAATGGAGTTTCATTATTAATGCAGGAGCGCGGACATACATATGTATGTACACTCAAGCCAACGAAGGCGCACGTTGCCAAGCCGCTTAGTTACATGTGTCTGTGGAAGCGACGTGGTTGCACACGAAATGCATGAGGTTATTCTAGAGACGACGAGTGAGCGAGAGACTGAAGGAGTGAGTGAGTGAGAGAGGTCAGCATTTAAAAGCAGACAAAACTTGAACTCAGATACCCCGAAAGGACACATGAACGAACGAACGAACACACGAACACACGAACGGACACTGCCGAATTCGAGGTGAAGGATCTAACAGAAGAGTCTATCTGAGGAAGAGATGAAAAGGTGCGCTGAGGTAAGCGGTGAAGGGCGAAGGGCGAAGGGCGAGGTGTGTGGAAGGTAAACCAATTTACAAGTGTTTAACTTCCGCTTTCGTAAACCTAATTAAATGAAATTTCGGAAGCTTGCAGCTTCGGAAAGGATTCCAGGAAACAAAAACGAATTCGCAACCAAAATCACGAAACCAGAAATCAGAAAACCAAAAATCGACTAAAATGTAACCAAAAAAGAAATCGAAATCAAGAATGATATTCAAATTTAAAAAAAGAAAACCAACATTTAAGGTAATCACAGAGGTATGAAGTGAAGAAACTTTAAGGAAATACTAAAAAAGTCAAGATAGAAGTAAAAACAAAAAAAAAATTGAATAAAAAATGGAATACGCACTCTGCAAATTCAACTAAAGAAATAAGAAGGATTGAATAATGAAGAATCCAAGAAATATGAAGGTCAAAATTATCTCGCTCGAAATCTGACTCGCATTAAATTATGGGAAGCCAATCAAAGGCAAAAAAAGGGTCAATCCTTTACATGAAGTAATGAAGTCCTGTTTCCAACATCATAAATATTGTAATTCGTGTTTCTTCTTCCAGGCCAGAATATGTATATGAATAATTACAAAAGAACAACAACACTTAAATAAAAAAAGAACACATATAAAATGAAAGGATTCAACGAAAGTAAGGAGTCAAGTACAGCAACAATAACAACGTTGAGCTCGTCTTCATTTTCGATTTCGTGTTTGTATATGTGTATGTGTGTTTGTGTGTGTGTGTGGCATTCGACATTCTTCCTTACCACTCGGCGGTTACTGCGGTGAACCGACTTCCGTTTCCGTTTGTATTTCGTTCCGGAACCTTGAAACGCTCCTCCCAATTCGATGTCTTGGTCAAAATGCAAACTTCTCAAAGGAAATAATTATTTTAATGAATAAAGGAAAGTAAAAAAGATGAATGACTGATGATAAATAAAAGTAAGAGAAGAAGCAACCCATAAATAAATAAGTAACTCTGTAAAAGATTTTAAAAAATATCACTTTCACGATAGCAACTCAAGAAAAAGGAGCTTCAAAAAACAGCCAAAAAGTAGCACAAAACCGGGGAAAGATAAGGAAACTTGGAAATTAAATGGAAATTATTTAGCTCATGAAAGAAGGTGAGGAGTGGAAGTTATGAATCGAGGGATTTCTACAGATGAGTTTCCGATATACTATGAGAGAAGATGACGAGAGTGAATCTCTACAATAAGTGAGTTTAAGGAGCGAATTAGAATTTAAAGCTAAAGTGAATTTTCACTTCATTTAAGTTGTATGATAAAAACTGCCTTCTCCTCGACATTTCTTTACCAAACCAATTCGAATTCCCTTAAAGCATTTTTCTAAAGGGTGGAGGAGAGGGGAGAGAAGGAGGAAATGGAAAGGAAGAACAGCTCACGAGTGATTTCAATGTCATGTCGAGCCCCAGTTCAGACATCTCACGACGTCGAATTGCTTTCGTAGAACAACATCACTAAAGAAATACCCGAAGCATTCAAGTACTGACATTCAGAGGGTGCCTATTGCATAACAACAACAACAACAACAATAAAACTGAAAGCCGCCAAGCAAGCACAATCTCAACCTCAGCTGCGTTCAATCTCATGTCTTAATCTGTGTCATCTCATGAGAGACGACAGACGTGAGGAAGACGTTGATATAAATTATGCGACCCAATGAAATGTGTGCCCGAGGAATGGCACGAGTCCTGGCTGACGTATTTAAAAGCGTTTCTGCGTTGTGTATATGTGTGTGTGTCTGTGTGTGTCTTGGTACATTTGTGTGTTACTGCTCGTGATTATTTCGGGTTTGCGTAATGAAGTTATCGTGTTTGCACATATGTTCATCGGCTGTATAACTACACAAAACATATCCACACAAAGCATTACTTATGTACATATGTATGTATATACACTCTTATAACAGAAACCCATACCCACACACATACAGGAAAGCATCTACACGAATCCACACTCATCACATTGACCCAGCCGGAATATGTTCGTCTCATCCAATAAAGGGTCAGAAATCATCGTCACTGATAAGAAGAATAAAGATCACCTCAAAATCAATCCTTATCGTTCTTATTTTTATTCTTTACCTCCTGCATACACACCAATTCCACATCTTATTCTTATTTATAATGTTTAAATCCTTCCATATAATGAATGTACGATATAAAGAATCATACTCTCATTATTGTCCTTACAGATTACTCTCTCTCTCTCTCTCTCTCTCTCTCTCTCTCTCTCTATTTCTCTCATGCATGAAAAATATTTCCGCCTGGGTTCTTCATTCAGTACCATGCGAATCTGAGACTGATGGCTTCTTGTATGTTGTCCTTTTTGCTTTATGAGATGACATTACAAACGTAATCAACGTTTGTGATGTTATTTCTACAACAACAACGAACAAAGGACAGACGTCAAAACAACTCTCTCATTACGAAGTCTCTCAACATTACGAAGTACTCATCCTGAGGGCTTTAATTAGAGTTCTTAGTTCCTGAGAAGAGTTATATTTTTGTAATTTGTTACTCAGGTGGATGAAGGTTAGAGAATATCCCCAAAACAAAAACACTGATTTAATATTACATACTCGTAGTATGTAGGAATGTTTTTTTCTTTTGGGTGGATTTTTCACCCAATACGTAACGAAACTCACCGTAATCATGAATTATACGCGGCTGAGTTTCGAAATCAACTGCTTTTATTGATAGGAAATTATTTTCCTAGCACTTCAAATCCTTATTGATTTAGTATAACACACTATAGAGTTAAACAAAGAAAACTTTCCCCCGTAGATCAATAATTCTTGTATTAGAGAGCCGCAACACAGCTAAAAGGTTATAAAAAGCCAGGGAATTGAGGCAAGAGGAATCAAATTCCAAGAAACATCATAAAACTTTTACTAGCTACCTTTTTAAAAATTCGCAAAATTTGTAGCTATTTAAAAAGTTTTCTACGTAAGGCTGGGAGGCTGATAAGTTGCTCATCACTGGGTGTTTATTAGCAGATTCTTATATAGACTGCGGTCAAGTGAGAGGGTTATACAGACAATCTCGAAACATTTGTCAGCCTGAGAAAAAGCGAATAAAATTTAAAAAATTGCCCGTTGTTTTTTTGAGGCTGACGAAGTGTAAATATTTTGGTTTTTCTTCTTTGCGCAACTAACACATAACCAATAACATGTGTATATGTGTATAAACATATGTATACCATATAATAAAAACCTTCAGATTAGAATTTAAGGATATTATTTATTTATTATTTACAGATTATTTTAAGTAACAAAAGTGGTTTATTAAGAGCAATATTTCACATTAATGTTATATTTAATTTTCTTGGTCAATTGGTCGGTCAACATTACGAAACAACATTACATTATGGAAATTTTATTCGAAAAAAAAGCGGCGAGTGTTAAACATCAACAAACATCATAAATGAGTAGCTAACATTTTTTTCACTTTCAAAAACTTATCGCGAGTTATAAAAACTCGATGGAGAGCTCAGCAGCAGCATCTACATCGAAATACATACACACAGGACACACACACTCCAATGCAAACACACTCATAAATATGTATGTATGTATGTATGTCATACATTTATCCAAAGAGAGGTAAAAGAATGGAGCCAAAATTTGTTATGAACATCGTCCGCTGCAGTGGAAATTTATGCGGATGAGTGTCAAATAAGCCGTCATCGGAAGTCGTTGAGAGCGTGTTGACAGCAGTATTGGCAGCCGGTGCAGCTGCACAACGTCAACGAGATCTCTATTGAGAGCCAGCATTCGGAGTGTTTCCGCTTGTAATCTTGCCTGATAATCGTGTTTTCCACGCCACTCGGTCCCCGCCCTTCCCTACCGCCCCCTCTCTGCTGACGCCAGAGTTGAAAAAAAGCTCGGTTGTGTTCAGTTCAATTTTAGTCTATTTTATTTTCTATTTCAAAAATAATACAATAAAAAACGAGAGTCTGTCGTTTCTGCACGCACCATTTTTTGCTATTCATTTTCAGATTATTTTCAGATTGACAAAAATTCTAACGAAAAATCTTCCTGCTTTAAATTGAACAACGTTTTGGTTTAAGTATCTTTCGTATTTATTAAATTCGTCAACTAATTTTTAACTTAATTATATTAATACTTTTATTGGATATAAATATTTAATAATAATTGTATTTAATTCGTTTTTATATGTCTATTTTATGTAAAAAATAGATCAAAAAAAGATCTATGTACATATGTATATTTCCATATTTATTATATCTAAATTAAATTTTAATTATTCTTCCGTTAATTCATAAATTTTGAACTCCAATGTAATGTGTTTATATTTTAGCTTTTTTTAATATTTCGTTTACTATAATTTCCATATGTTTATTTTTTCATTTGCGTCGTTATTTGCTTAGATTCGTTAATGTTTGTTTATCGTTCAATGAATTGCTAATTTTAATTACACAATAATTTTTGGCTGATTTAATATTTGTCCAGAGTTGCCAACTGCTGCCTGAAATACAAATGAACATGACACGTGACAACGCATATGTAATTCGTTTTTTTTTTTACTATTCATTATATTTTCCACTGTTTCTGTACTTTGTTGCTGTCGTTGCAAGTGTATTGGTTAGATTAAGTATTTGCATCAGCGTGTGCTGTGTTTGTGATAATTATTGAACCTCGAACAGCAACACTTCCACAACAATAACAACAACAACTTTTGAAATATAAATTCGTTCAGGTTTTTATTTAAACAGGCGAATTCTCTCTCATTTCCATTGGCTCAAAATTCTTTCATTCGTGCGATATTCTTTTTTAATCCCTGACAGAAAATGTTGCTTTGGAAATCGATAAAATATATGTACATACAGATGAATGTCGTATGTAATACAAACATTAAATTACATAGAACTCCATTTAATGAGTTTTCTCCAATAATAATGTTGAAATTATTTAAATCACTGAATAAATATCATGGATTCTTTTTTAAAAGAAGCACATGTGATTTAGTATTTAAAAAAAAAAAACTCTGCAGCCTTTTGAATGCTTATCAAATACACTGAAGCTGCACTTGTTAAATAAATTAAATAAATTTCAAAGAAATGAAAATAAAATTTTTAGATTTCCTTAAATTCCTCGAAAAAATGGTCTTGATATTTTAAGCAAATTAAAATTGATGCCACGAAAGTATGCTTAAAAGAACGACTTCGGCTTCAACAGTAGACGCCACTGAATTCTGTGGGGGCGAAGGTAGGAAGGGGAGGAAGTTTGCTGGCAGAGTGTGACCAAAGGAATTCCTTTTAGACAACAACGTTTTTTACCTCACTGCACATTCAGCTGACATTTTATCTGCGGCATGTCCATTGGATTGAGCAGACTCCGGAGGGAGGTGACGGGGAGAACGAGAGACCCGTCCTTCGCAGCGATACTGGGATGAAGTTTCAGCTGCTGCTGCTGCTGCAGATAATCGCAAGAATTTCCAACACCGCAGGTGAAATGTGAATATTGTTGCAAAAGTTGTTTTCATCGTTCCTTGGAGAAGTTCCAGAACCGAGAAAGAAGAGCAAAAGCAAGAAGAAGAATAATGTTAAGAGGATGGAAAAGGGAAGAACAAGAAGAATGGGAACATGTCGGGAACTCGCAAAAGAAGCAACATTTCACAGAGTAATAAACCATAACATAGATTAGCGCTGTTCACTGTACAGATGAAGGAGTATGTGGGAGCCTAGTGTGTTTTTGTCGAGTTCTAGAATCTAGATACACGTAATCTTAAAGAGACGTAAGTGCAACGTAACTAGTCTACGTAAGGTAAACTTAAAAACTACATTATTCTACATTTAAGAACTTTTCTTCCAAATAAATGCTTGTATTTACTTGAAATTTGATGCTCTCCATTTTTATTTGAATGAAAAGCTCAAAGTTAAAAGTATTTCTACGCTGATTTTACGACTCGAAAAATTACTTTGTTAGGTGCTTCAAAGTGAAGTCCCCGGGTTCTAGTAATTTTAGTTTATTTCTTCTCCAAATACAGCTCCAAACTTTATTTATTTCTCTGTGTGTGGCTCTACTTTCTTAATGCTTACTTGGTTGCCTCTCTCTCTCTCTATCTCTCTCTTTCCCTCACTACCTCCGTCGATTTCTTTGTCTGTTTTAAGTGCTCGCCACTCGTCGGATTCTGCCGCTTTACATCAGTTTTATGTTCTGGAGGCATACAAAATTTACGGTATATTTTTGCTTCTCAGAGGTACAAGAGCTTTACCTTTTCTCTATCTTTCTCTCTCCGTCTTTCTCTCTCTCTCTTTCTCTCTCCGTCTCTTTCTCTCTCTCTCTTTCTCTCTCTCTCTCTCTTTTTCTCTCTCTCTCTCTTATATCACATACCTGCGATTAAATTATAAATAAGAAAATAAAAACATCTAACGAATTTCCCATAACTTTTATTAACTCTCTTTAATTTAATTGATTTCTAATAAAATCGAATCGAAATTCTATATTCTGATGTTATTTTATCTAATCTATTGATGTAATATAATTTCATTTAATTTTAAATTTATTTAGTTTACTTTATTTAATTCATTTCATTTTATTCTCTTTTATTTTATTGTATTTTATTTAAATTTAATTAAATTTAATTTGTTTTTTTTAATTCTTTTTTTTATTCCAGTTCTATTTAAAATAAAAATATTTTTTATTTAATTTACGCTTTCTTAAATGCATTCTTTCTGCTTATGTTACGTTTTTTCCTTCGTCTGGCAAAGCAAAGAAGCTTCTCAAAGTCACGTTAAGAGGACTTTCAATCGTTTCCTAGATGTGCATTGAAAAATAGTTAATTCGAAATGTTGTTCATACGAGTGTAGAAACGAGTACTTTAAAATGTCAACCGCTTGTGTGCGTAGCGGGTAAAGGGGAGGGGTATTGGAGGGGTAACGAAGAGGGAGTTTATATTTGCAAGTCTGGAGCTTGAATGTTTAACATGTAGAAAAAAGTTTTAAAGAAATTCTATTTTATCAGCAAAAAGAAAAACGAAAACTTTGCACAACATAAAGTATCCATCGTATGTATGTATTTAAAAAGTAGTAGAAAAGTATTAAAAGAGTAGTGGAAAGTGTAGTAGAAGCTGAGTTCATCACCGAAGATTCACAAAGCTTCGTACCACAATCGCAACGTCGAGTGGCAACTTGTGGCTTGTTGCCGGAAATTCAATTTAATTGCACGTGACATCGAGTCCTTTGTTGCCATCATCATCATCGTCAGCATCATCATCTTCATCTTCATTAAATAAGAGCTGACATCCGGCGTTGCTGTAGCTCATTCATTGCCGGGTTTCCACATAAACCACTCTCGGGTTAGATTTCGAACCGAAGCCACACGAACGCGAGCAGAAGTGATGGAATTTCCTTTATTTTTTTCCCATTCCACGTGAAATGAAGATCGATAAATAGTTGAAAATTCAATTTGAAGGAGCGCATGTTGAAGTGTAAATCTAAACGCTTCCCCTCCCCCCCCCCCCCCCCACCCCCCCCCCCCCCCCCCTCTCTCTTCAAACATCGCCGCATCTTCACATCATCTTCTGTCGCTCCGCAGCTCCGCAGCTTCGGAGCTTCTAAGCTTCATTCTACGCACCTCAGATGTACCACAAACTTAACTTGAACTGAAAAGCCAACAAAAGCGGAAAACAATAGCGCCGAATTTGTTGTTGTCTTTTTTTCTTCTTTTTTAAAAATGTTTTTTTTTTTTAATACCGCGCACTTCCGGTGTTTTGTTGATGGAAATTTTGTAGCGTAGAATTGAAAGCGGAAATTAAAAAAAGAAGAAACTGAAAAACGTGGTGCATAGATAAGGTCAACATCGGGGCGAACACAGGGTGAATCAGTTCACAAATACATTCGAAGAGGCGTGGCATATTTTAAAAATACTTCAAATATTTTAGTAATTAAGATTTTTAAATATTTTATTCTGTAAATCTAGTGTAATCTTAAGAGAGAGAGAGAGACAGAGAGTGAGAGAGAGAGAGAGAGAGACAGAGAGTGAGAGAGAGAGAGAGAGAGAGAGAGTGAGAGAGAGACAGAGAAAGAGGGAGAAAGCTAGAAGAATAGTGTTTGATTTTAAATTTGATTTGAAAGATGTTTTAAATCTGTATTTTTAAAAAGTCTTCCCTTTAAAATGTTCCAAACGTAGATGATAACGAAGAAGAAAAAGAAGATGATGATGTGCCCCTGTCTGCCGTTTGTAGGGTGTAGCATCAGCATTTACAGCACCACGTTGTTGACAGCTTCCGTTGTTTTGAGATTATATTCAATAAGCTGTTCAGTCAAATTTTTTGTTCGATTTTTTACGCTGTTGAGAAACTTTGAAAGCTTTTCGAAAATCAATTCGCAATTTTTGTTCTATTTGTTATATTTTCCAATGTACTACGAGTTTTCCAGTTGTTGTTGTTGGTGGTATTTTGTTCCTTTTCCTCTATTTTTGTTGTTGTTTGGCATCTGAACAGTCGTTTCTCAGGTCGCATTTGGCTCATGATCCAGAGTGGCACGAGGTACGCGTCGCTACCTGTTGTTGCTGGTACTTTTAATATTATTGTTGCTTTTGTTGTTATATTTAAGTTATTCTTTAAATTCAACTACAAATTGAATTTACTTTTCCACGTTGAGACTATTCAAAGAGTTTCTTCAAAAATGTATATCTTCCTTTCGATATTTTTAGCTCTTTTATTGCTTTATTATAATGTATATTAATTAACTACATTTTATTAGAGATGCTGATTAAAATATATGGTATATACTTTTCTATATCTACCACGCCTCTTTCTCTTTGGGTGTAGGGTATAAAAAAGCAACCAAGTCCAGTCGAAGAACTAAGTCTTTGAAAGACTAAATGAAAAAGATTTTGGATAATAATTTAAGAGCAAATCGAGTAGGAAGAGCGTTAAAAAGCAGAACTTTTTCGTGCCTTAATTAGCACACGTTTTTATGTAAACTTAGTGAGAATTACGTTTCGGCGGTTAAACGGGGGAAAACGCATTCCAACCACTCTACAAAATAGGGTGTTTGTTTGTCTATCCGGCTGTCTGTCTATGTGTCTGTCTCGTTGGCAACAGCTGAAAAATGTTATTCGGTGGCTCTACGTATGTACTAAACACTGTAGGAACGAACACCTTACACAACACAATAATACAAAATTATTTTCAATCACTATTATTTGAATAGCATGTTTTCAAAACTTCAGAAAAATTTTCATTCCAAAAAAAATTATTGTGATAGTTACATCGTTTTAATTCAATTGTGAAGAAATTTTTTGAGTTTAAATCTTAAAATTTTTCAAATTATAATACAAATTTTAAATACAAGACTCAGCAAATTAGTAGCTGCGAATACAGTCTCCTTATTACAATAAAAGCACAAGAGTAAGAACAGCGATGGACAATACACAGAAGCCGACGACCACTACTCCTACGACTCAGAGCACCGAATTTCGATCCACTTCTCGCGCAAGACTTCTGTTGCGGGTTCCTATAACAACCACGCGTTCTGGGGCCAACGTGCAGAAAGAAAACCGCAAGATAACGCCAATGGGTGAAGACGCTCGCACTGAAAGCGACGCTTAGCACGATGGCAACACGCGATCGATGACGCAAGAGGCATGTCGTATTTTCAAGTTTCGAACATGTCCCTTTCTTTTATATTATAATACATTTTGGAAATATGTCAAAATTTGAAGATGTTTAAAAATCGTGGCAAGTTGAAAAGGTTATGCACGATATATTATATATGTATTTATATTATAATCATAAACATTATTATTCATGGAAAAAATAAAAACAAAATTATTTTGAAGTTAGTGAGTTTTTAATTAATTTGGAAATGTAGACTCTTCTTTTTTCTTCTCTTCTTACTTCCTTCTCCAATAGTGCTTTTTTACTCAAGGATGTAGATAATTTGGTATATTTTATATCGATGGAATATAGAGATCTGATGAATGGTTCCTATCATTCTAAAACTTTTTGAATATTCAGGAATATGGTATTCTGTTCCCAAGAGTACCTGTAGTCCTCATTTATTTTTTCTTGAGCCTGTTCCGATGACTACAAGAGACAGGTTGACTATCTGTTGCCCATGTAACAATATATTGTGGACTATGGGTGACAAAGTCTTCCATGGATATAATGTTTGGTAGAAGTGCGCAGTGGAATGGGTAGCATAGTGTTACCCAATTTGTAGTGTATTTACAAAATATTGAGGGGTTTATTACGCTCCGATTATTATACGATTATTATTATGTTCCGACCTCAATGAAAATAGCTGTTTTCGGGCCTCAATGAGATTCACTGTCAGAGCCTGGAGTGCGAGCAAATAGACGTTTGCGTACTAGAGGGGGGAGTCTGTGTAGGGGGGACACCTTCAGCTAGCAAGCTCTGTCGGAAGACGAGAAACAAAACTGGCAACAACAAAGCAATGACGATGATGAGTGGCACCACACAATAAAACTTAACAAATACTTTTACAATGTTTGCAATGGGATGATGGAGAGAGGAGAGAAGATGTGGGGATAGCGGGGATATGCGAGTGAAGCACCCATGCTTAGGTTTAGAAGGGGACAGTGTGAAGAGGTAGAGAGAGAGAGACAACATCAGTTGAACGTAAAGCAGAATATTGACAACATTTAAAGTTGAGAATTTGACACTAGAAGAAAACACACACACATACAAAACAGTATTCTGTGTAGATTTCTGAGTGCATGCATGAATGTAAGTAGAATGTATGTATGTATATGTATGGGTGTTTGTGAGTACTTCCATGCATAAACAACGCATACTTTTGTACTTGCGTGTAGCTGAAGAAATAATTGTTTCGCACTCAACTAAGCAAAAAAAAAAACCAAAAAAAAAACAGCATACAATTTTAACGACACTAGAAAAAAGGAAAGACGTGAGTAGAAGGAGCCCAAAGAGTGAGAGGGATATAGAGAAAAAGTAGGACACCCACAGGCATGGAAAAGTGGAACATGTGAGAAAATAGGTTTTAGAAAAGACTTGATTATGATTGTGTGCGTGAGCGTGAGCGTGAGCGTGTGTGTTTTTCTGTTGGCTGCATTGTTTTGCGTTTTTTCAAATATGAAACGGAATTGAAAAAGCAATAAAGACGAACTGAAAGAATACAATTTAAACATGCATTTTCATTATGCTTGTGCCCGAAAAATTCTTCGATTTCTTCCTCCGGGCGAATGAATGTTGGGGACACCCTACTTTAAGAATAATTAAATGCATCACTTAAAACTGTTATAGTTTCCTTTCTACTCTACTTCCTTTCATGAGTGGAAAAGTAAAAATCCCTAAAATCGGCAAACATTCCTGGGTTTTTTTTGTCACATTTCATTGTCGACACATTTTAGTTGTTGTCACGTTTTTTATGACTCTTTCTTTTGTCGACAGTTTCGCTTCTGTCTTGACTTTATTTATACTCATGCAGTCCACATCCTGGATCAGCGGCAGGTCAGCGCCGGCATCGGCATCGGCATCGGCGACGATACACTCGAAAGCACGTCAGAGTTGAGCTGGAACTCGAGGAAATCTCGAGCTCCGAGACAGGAAATGATGCAAGCTGGCAAAGTTGCCTGACCTCTGAATTCATTTCAGTATTTAGAGTGTTATGTGAGTACACGTGACTATTGTGTGTGTGTGTGTGTGTGTGTGAGTGTGTATTGTAGCCGTAGATAAACTTATCGACACGTAAATCTGTTGCGGCGATTAATTTCAACATTCATTTTATGCTTTGAATAAAATTGCAATAAATTTGATAAAACTTGGTGTGGAAAGTTAACCAAGTACGTGTTGTCGACAACAAACTGTCAACGACGCGAAATGATGCTGCAAGAGCATGTTAAAGTAGAAAAAAAATAATTTCGCTGTTTCGTTGTTCGAGGACGAAGTTTTCAACATTTCTTTAAAAGCTTTCCGGCGTTGGTGACCTCATAAAAGACGTTGCATCGAATTCTCCAAGCATCATTATCGTAGCTTTCAATCGTAATCGTATCGGAATCGATATTATTTTAATATTTTCTCCTCAGCCAGATTTCAGTTTTACAGACAATTTACAAGGATTACAATTAAAGGTAGATTTTATAGTCGTGCTCAAAACGACGACTGACGACCTGCATTGAGAGTCATCGTGAAGAGTTCTCTCTCTCTCTCTCTCTCAGCATCTCCTTCTCACTCTCACGCTCTCCCGGTCTTCTGAGGATCTACCTTCTCTGAATAATATATGAATACAACTTTAAAGAGTACACTAAACTTGTACTTGCTACGAAGTCAACCCTCGCTGGTTTGTCCCGGTCGGTGCACCCCATTTTGCCCACTTCAAGTACTTTCGAGCACTTTTCGGGTTGGTGCTGCTTCTTCTTCTATGTGCTGCATACATTCTTAATTTTCTCAAGTTTTTGCTGTGGAAATTGTTGCTTGTTTTAACCTTTACGATGCTTTGCTTGCCCCGGAAAATTGGCGAATGGTTTGCATTAAATTTGCACCCGTTTTTAATGGCTAACAAGGTAACATCATTATAATTAGCATTATTATTATGCTCTTCGTTATCTCCAACATCATGTCGATGATCACCACCACCGAGTCGATGGTTATAACCGCATCTCCAACATCATCTTCTCCACAACCAGAATGTACATCAGCACATTTTCCGATCCGTCTTCACCACCATTTTTCGCGTGATCTGGAATATCGTCGTCAGCATCATCTTCAACAACATCATCTTCACTCACATCATCTTTAATGTCATATCCAGTATCACCGTCCAAAACTTCTTGAACATCATCTTCTCCAGCACAAACTTCAGCAGCATCGTTAATGTCATCTCCAGCGCCATTATCATCGTAATCAACACACACCACATCCACGTTATTATGACCAACATATACGCCATCATTATCGTCAACTCAAACGACATCAGAGCCACTATTTTTGTGGCGACTGAATTGTGTGTTTTCTCTCTCTCTCTCTCTCTCTCGCTCTCATCTTTTTAAATATTTCTCTCTTGAACGTTACTCTGCCTCGCCTGCTGTGTTGTTGTGAACGTTGATCGTCCTTCGCATCTCATTGAACTCATTTCTTTTCTCAAGTGCTTTCCTGCTGGGTCACTTGGAACGCATTCTATTTGCTGTTGTTGTTGTTGTTTGCTGTTGTTTGCTGTTGTTTGCTGTTGTTTGCTGTTGTTGTTGTTGTTTGCTGTTGTTGTTGTTTTTATGGCTTTGTTGCATTTATTTGTTGTTATCTACACCGATGCCGCTGCTGCTCCTGCTGTTGTTGTTGATGTTGATGTTGTAAAACACAACAACATTCTATGTTTCACTTTTGACAGTGTTCTACGATTTCCCAGTATTCTGTGTTTTGTTTTTGCTTTCGTTTCTGTTGTTTTTTCCTCTTCTGTTGTCGTGGTTTTTTAATAACTTGACAAAGCCAGCCAGGCATGTTCACTAATGTCAAGTGGGCGTGCTGCACGCCTCCCTTACGTACGCTCCTTCTTCTTCTTTTTACGCTTCTAAATTTGTTCCCTTCCTTCCACCCACTCTCGCTGGATCCCTCTTTCAGTGTCTCCCACTCTTTATATTGTGCAAAAACTATATTCTCTTCTTCTTCATCTCTCTTCTTTTAGAAAGTTGACTTGCTTGTCTTCTGTGTTGTTCTCTGTTGTGTTGCTTCAGCAGTAGTATAAAAATAATTAAAAGTAAACCACTTAAAATGTCACACTAAAAATAATCCAAGAATTGTTTCTAAGGTTTTAAGGTGTCACAGTAAATTTAGTCAACTTTCGAGAATAGAAAAGCAAAAAACATTCCTAATCTTTCGGTTTTTAACGAGATGGTTATCGTGTACTCATCGTAACGACTATCAACTCTCTCTCTCTCTGTCTCTCTCTCTCTCTCTCTGTCTCTCTCTGTCTCTCTCTTTCTACCTACTCTTCTTTATTATACATCCAAAGTTTATATTAACTATAAAGCCAGTAATCAAAATTTTTAAAAAAGTCGACTCCTTTTTCTCTTCACTGGCTTTTCTCTACGGTTTTAGGCTACTCCAATAAAGAATCTAGCAAAGAAGAAGTGTGCCGAGGAGAAGAAGAAGATGATGCTCAAGGAAAACAAATAAAAGTGATGCCCTTTCCGCATTTTCGCTCAACACCTAAAAATCTTTTGGCTCTTGCATTTATTCTCCTTAATTAAGTGGGAACATTTAGATTCTGGGCCACACACTATCTCAGGCAGAGAGACCGGCCTCAGCGACGTCTGTGGTTTAACTCCCCCTGTCCCCCTCCGCCCCCCCCCCCCCCCCCTTCACAGAGCCCAGAGCTCACTTAAAACCAAATTAACTTGGCACAGCAGGTTGCAAGTATTTTATATTCATGTTGAGTACGAATGTCCTCAACAACGGAATGAACACCAGAAACCTTTTACGTGACTTAATTGCGGAGGCGAGGGAAGAGGAATTCGGGGACTGCCGCCTTCTTGGCCAGAAGACGAAAGGACAGACGCCTTGAAGAGGAGAGAATGATCAACATCTTGGCGAAATAGTTGAATAGATATTCAATTCTATTCTTGGAGGAGAAACACTTAAAGCATGTTTTATGAAATCTAGAAGAACTTTTAAAGCAAAACTTTTACATCTATAAAGCAAACAGAGATCCTTAAACTGATACTGACACTCCAGTATAACTGAAAGTTATACTGGTCCTAAAATGCCCATAATTATGGCTCCTTATCAACTGAAGATTATGTTGCTTAACTTCGTTTGGGTCATCATTTATTTTTGTTTAAACTTTAAAGTGAATGTTACGAAATTTCTTCTTTACTGGTTTGTAATTAATAAATAACTCAATATTATTATGTTTCGTATTCCACTGAAATGAAGCAAATTATTTTGCAACAACAACAAAATGAACAGCAGCAGCCTTCTTAAGAAATCCGAGAAAAGAAAAGAAATCAATTTTGTTGTCAACAAATTATTGCTGCGTTAATAAATCTTTCACATTTTGCGGTTTTCTTTAAAATATTATTTTCTGCAGTGGCAGCAGCTAAAGAAATAATGGCCAGGATTGGGCGTGTACAACACTAGAGCGGATTTATAGCTCGGGCTAAAGAAATAATGCAATAAATTAAGTAAACCATCAGAAAAGGGCGAGAAGAAGAAATCTGAGAAATTAAAAAGAGCAGCGCTGCATAAATTGACAAAAAAGAAAGGGGGGGGGGGGCAAATGGGAAGGTGAGAAGAAGGCGAGGAAGGCAACGAAGACTCGTTGAATTATGATGATTGACTTTTATTGCAAGAAAATGCAATTTATTACGGGTTTTTCGCTGGAAAATCACAAAACAAAAATAAAATACTCGAGTATATAAATAATTCAGCCAGTGGCGCCAATAAAAAGCTAAAATTATAAGCTAAAATTTACTGAAGCTGAGAAAAGGAAACACACAACAACAAGAGCAGTGAAAAACCGCAACAATGTCTACAACTAGGATAACGTCAAAGAAGTCAGGAATATGATGAAGTTTGCGAAGGAAATTAAATTCTACAGTTGTGAAAAATGCTGCAAAATGATAAAAGAGCAAAAAGGCGTCGTCTATGAATAAAGTGATTGTGTGTGCATAAAAATGCAGCGCATATATTTAGGGAGTTTTTCTTAGTATTACAAGAAAGGGCCGAATACTTTGCTGAAGAAAAACGCCACATCACTGAAAAGCGGTTCAAAAGAGGATCAAAAAACTTTTCCAAATGCAATGCAAAGAGCCAAAATCAACAACGGAAGCGAGGCTCTATCTATCCGACAACTTCCGGAGATGCAGAACAACTTCCGGAAAATTCTCAATTCACAAAACACAAATAAAAAAAAAGCAGGCTTTTAAGCTGTAGCATTCGATACGACAAAAACAAAAACAAAAACTAAGAAACATGGCGACGTGATACGAAACAACAACAATGAGGAGAAAATGCAAAATGAGAAATGGCAACTAATCGGGTAAAAAAAATCCTACAAAAACCATGGAAAAACAGCAATAGTTGTTGTAGAGGAAGTTAAGCAGCAACCAACCAAACGGACGAATCAAAATCGCTACAAAAGCACAATCGCATGAGCTGAATGCCCAAAGAAAAGCCAAAATTGGCAACACTGATACAACAACAACAATAGTCGTGGGCAGCGATTGTTCTCGAGTGTCAAGTTGATGTTGCTATTATTGTTGTTGTTGTTGTTGTTGTTGTTGTTGTTGTTGTTGTTGTTGTTGTTGCTCTGACCAACAGCATAGCGAATGTTAACACAGGATAGCAACGCAGCGATCATGTGAGTAACACGGAAACCGAGAACGCATTCGAAAAGAAGGAAAGCCTTGGAAAAACAATGAGAATATAAACACAGAGAGAATATAATAAACTGCAGTTGGCTTATTTTGTTTAATTAAACCTCCGAGGGAAAGAACAAAAAAAATACAATGAAAAAAACTTCTCTTAACAATGGTTTAACCGAAGCTGAAAGCCATTCAAAATAATAATTCAAGCGAGCTGCATGTGAAGCTACTCAAAATACTGTAAACGATAGGATTTGATGGCTTACCGAATGGTTTTCTTGTTGAAAAATTACTGGAAGAAAAACCTCAACTTATCTTTCACACTTTTTCATCGCGTGTTTATTAATACTTTATGAGCGCTGCCTAAAAGTATGCCACTTTTTAGTGTATGCTATAGTAATTAAATACAGACAAACAGATTTAGTAATGATTAAATGTTGTTTTTAATATTATTTTTAGCAGAGGATACAAAATCAACTTGAATCTTAAACGTACTAAAGTGAGAATGTAATACACTCGAATTTATCTACAACACTTTCACAAGAGGGCAGCTTCTAACAATCATTCTACCCGAAACACACTCAACTCTTAGCATCGGGTTGTCTGGACGCTTTAATAGCCTCATTACACTTCACAAGCGAGTGCAGTTTGCAGCCATTCTTCATTCCGTACAGAATCCTGGACGTTGACTCGTTGGAGGCGTTGAAGGCGTTGAAGGCGTTGAAGGCGTCCAGGTGAAGCGCGCATTTCGCTCACTTAATGAGACGCTCGAGAAGCACGTGTATGAATGCTGTTGATGAGACTTAATAGCGTCATCTAGTCTGCTGGCGGGGAGACAACAACCAGAGTGGAGAAGTGAGGAAGATGGAAGACAACCGGAAGCACAGACGCCATCATTAAAACAGACGATGCGAGGAAACGACGATGCTGCTGCTGCTGCTGCTGCTGCTGCTGTTTTACCACGCAGAGCTCCATATTTTTCATAAACTCACGATAATGAATGTTCGTGTTATTATGTTTGTTTCTTGTTATCTTTGTGGTTGCTTTTCCTTGGCTGATGGCACTTTTATGGTGACCGAAAACAACAACAACAACAACAAAAACAACACGCCCTGCCGCTGCTGGCACGTCGTGTCGCGTTTTACTAGCTAAAGACTAAAAGTCTTCTCAGCTCGCTGGAGAGCGGCCAAAGTATGGCGCTGTCATTCATACGACTTACTTTTGCATAAAATGGCCACCTCATTTAGAGCATGGCTTCTTGTCTGCTCGAACGTCGCCTCATGTTGTTGCTTATAACAAGCAACGCCAGTGTTGCCGACGTTTCCCTGCCACTTGTTTGAAAGCATGTAGTTTTCAGCCGTCATTTCTCACGTTGTGTTGCTGTCTTCTCTCCTGCTGCGCTCTCGTCCCCCCCCCCCCCCGTTGGCACTTCACTGAAATGCTTTCTAATTAGAAAATCCATGCGTGCAATTTTCCAAAACTTTGCGCTTTTATGCGCTCTGCTGTTGCAGATGAGAGCTTGCGAGGGCGCACCGTGATGATAGCGATGATGATGATGATGATGATGATGATGTCATCGCCACTTGACATTAATATCAATAGAAAAAGAGAGAGACACAAAAAATTAAGGTCCTTCGGGGAGTTCAACAAACTTCACTTACTTCATTGAGTGTAAGTTTCAATAATGTTTACGTTGCTCTTATTGCTCATTTTCTGCTGCTCCTCCTGTTGTTAGTGCTACTGCTGATGTTGTTGTTGTTGTTGTTGTTGTTGTTACTGCTGCTCCCGTTGTTACTCTGTGTGTGTGTGTGTGTGTGTGTGTGTGTGTGTGTTGATCTGTGAGTATCATTGCCCCTTAACAACGCCTTCGTCAATATTGTCAATTCAGCAAAGTGAACAACAACAACAAAAACTTATTTGCCAACAGACAACAACAACAACTCAGAAAAATACCTCCGCTTCGTGCAAAAATCTTCGTCCCTGCAACGTGGCTGTATATAATTAAGCAACAACAACAACAACAACGAAGATGACGATGTCAGAACAGAAACAACAACAACAACAACAACGTCGTTCTCATTATCGTGAGTTCGTGCGATCCTCGTGCGACGATTATAAAATAATTAAAGATGTTTTTATAAAAAAAAAAATATCGTCACTGAGAATTCATATTGATGAAACATAACAACAACAACAACAACAACAACAACAACAACAACATCAATGACTAAAGCATGGTGAGAGCAACAACAACAACTATTCTATGGTATTTAATAAAAGAACAAAATTACATCTCTAGAAATGAATTTAATTGAATTTGTTCTATTATATAATAACTTTATTCTGTGTTTTCTTTATCTAATAATATTGCTTGTTAGATTCTATTCATTTCTATGGTATTCTATTTTATTCTTCAAAGCTTCAAGCGTTATTAAATGTTATGATGCCGTAGAGACGAGCGAAATCGCTTTTATAAAATAGAATCACTTTATCAAAACAAAGCAGTGAGAAGAGAGAAGGGAGGAGTGAGAGACAGAGAGGGAGAGAATATGTTGCAGAACGAAAGAGATTCCGAGAAAAGTCCAGTCTTGTTTCAAAGTAACGGCATCTCTTCGAAATAAATCGCATGAAATGATTCGGAAAGTATAAAGCAAAATATTGTATCGAGAACGAGTCTCTGTGTGGCCACGGGACTCACAACAGGACAGTCACAGCACAGTCATAACTGGAATACCGTGACCCAACCCACTGAGCGACCAGAGTTGCCACCTCCTGATTTCACTTTTGTGGCTCTTGGATGCTTGTGAAATGTTTGTAAAGAATGCACACGATTTCTCTTTACGACTTATGATAAACTTGCAGCGCAACCACTGGTAATGAGAGAGGAGCGGAGAGGAGAGGAGGAGAGAGAAAGAGAAAAAAACAGAGAACTCGTAAAACAAATCCCAATCGAATAACCACACCAGTAAAAAGTAAAGTGTGTATGTGTTTGTGTGTGTGTGTGTGTGTATGTGTGTGCATATGCATGTATGTACACCGACCTCAAGGGTTTCATATCAAAATGTTGCTGTGTTGCACAAATCCTTGTGAATTCGTTTAAATCGAAGTTTTATGCGTTGAACTTTGAATTTATTTGCATGGAACCTCATTCAATCTCAAGTTTATACTAAACCAAAGAATGAGTTATCATCATTCAGCAATTCATTCAAAGAATCAAATTGAGTTCAGAGTGTTTCATTGTTCTTTGTAGATGTTCATTTATAATGGAATGGATCAAGGAATCAAGAATTAAATGGGTTTTTCTTCTGCTTCTTCTTCTTCTTCTTAAAATTCGACTTTCTGTCGGAGAAATCAAATTCATTTCTAATTAGTGTCCATTATCTTCTAATAAAAGTTCACCACAGCAACCATTCAATAGTCACGGTCGCCGCAGCCATGCATTTAAACAGTATTCATGAAAAAATTACAAAATTAATGCCCATCCAAGTGAGCGCTCATGCTACGTTCTGTCACGCTTTGCTTCAGTCACGCTTGGCTTCTGTCAGTTCTGCACACTCGAAAAAAAGAAGGTTCGTCCATGACTTCATGGCGACCGCGACTTCCGTTTCCGCTGCCTTCTCAGTCAGTGACAAGTAGAAAAAGGAAATGAATGCTGAATGTTGAATGTTCACGTTGTAGTGACCGAGCACGTTTCTCGCCTGTTGTTGCTGTTGTTGCTGCTGATGATGACGAATTCCCACAGCTTGAGCTCCGTGCGACTCCCCGCTGGCTCTTAAGTGCTGGCGCGCCTATCAGTTTCAATTAAATGACCAGCAATTGTGGTCTCTTTAAACATCCCGCTGGAATGCATTCACGAGTACATGCTGAGAATACACAAGAGTGTATAAAGAATCTCCTCAGACCGCATCGACTTGATTAACGCAGGTTCGAGAGCGTAATTCAACGGACAAAGCGGCATAATTTCCTAATTGATGATATTCAAGGAGCAAAGAAGCCGCGATTTAATTGAGATTGAAAGGGAGAGAAGGACAGAGGGAGAGAGAGAGAGAGAGTGAGAGAGAGAGAGAGAGAGAGGGAGGGGAGTGCGAAAAATAGAGAGTCTTTGTTTCTTTCTTATTAATTTTTCTTGTTTTCGGAACATGTGAATCAAAACAAAATGGCGGCCAATCATTAAACAGAAGAATTAATACAGAATCGTGACTTATAATTTTCCGTTTCATTTCTTTTCTATTTCCCTCTTCTATCCTTCTGATGGTTCAAGATTTCCGTATTTCCTGTCTTCAATTCAGTTCTCTTTAATTCGTTGAATAAGTTTTCTGCCGAAATTCCGTTACACTTCCTACGGCAAAGCAACAAAATTATGCCGACAGCATGTCCGAAAATGTCCGAAAATTCCTTCGCATTCCTTCTTAATAAATGACGAAATGTGCGAGTGAGAAGAGTCGAAGAATCGAACGATGTTCGGTACAGCATGTTCATGTAATAATTTCACAACAAAGTCTTAGCCGAGGAGTAGCCGAGTTGTATTGCGTTGTTGTTGCTTGTGCTGTTTTTGCTTTTTTTCATATGAAACAAAAGAAATCCCAAAGAAGGTATTTCGAGCCAAATACCGACAACAACAACAACAACAAGCAAATTCATGTACATATGTCTCGTGGAGAAAGAAAAAAATGTTATGCATAAGGAGCAAAAAGGTTTACCAACAAAAACTGCGAATAATAGACGTGTGATTACGTCATCGCTGTCGCGAGGAAACGTTGCCAGATCTCTCCGTGTCTCTGCGGTGACAAGTACAAATCTCAAGCAAGAATTTGTTGGTATTTTTCCGACATTGTTTTTCGAAAATTTACTAGATATACTGCTAAAGGATAATATGTACTACATGCTTTATGCTTTTTACCCAAAATACGAGTATAAATGATAGATCCAAACATAAGTCTTTTATTCTAGAGTATTCTCTCTTGGCTGGATACCGTTATTTTCGCGTACAGCAACCGATGCAAAAAGTGTCCCATTCTCTTTATTCCCCTCCTTCGTGCATGTGTTTTTCCCCATTATCCTTTGATGCTTTATGAAACTCTTTTGCGCTTAATTTTCTGTTGCTTTTCTCGACGATTTTCGCAAAGAATTTCCAAGAATGGCGAAAAGAATTTCGTAGATTGTGTTTAGAATTTTCAAAGAATAAATTACATTAAAAGTGAGAAGATTAAAAGTGAGGAGATAAATTATACAGAGAACAGTATTTGGATGGCTGCTGCTTTTTTTCTTCTATAAAATCATCTGACGTTTTCTCTTAATTCTTTAGCAAATAAATCAGAGAGTTTTTCGTATACGAAGTGTAAGAAAAAAATTTATTATTTCTAAATTATGTATTTCAGAATTTTTACAATGACATTTTTAAGTTTCCAGCGACGGCGCGCGACGTCTGGGAAAACATATTAAATAGAAAAGGAAGAAGAATCAAATTCTTCCACAAAACACAAGGAGAGGCAGGGGCGGAGGCAGGGGCGGAGGCAGGGGCGAAGGCAGGGGCGGAGGCAGGGGCGGAGGCAGGGGCGAAGGCAGAAGAAATGTCAGAAGACAAAATCTGCTTAAAATTTCTATTCAGTCAGATGCTCCTGCTCCTGCCCTGGTCCCCCCGCAGCCAGGGATGGTGTAGAATTTTAAAGTAGGTTCTTTCACAAAATATAGAAGAGAAAGCAAGGCAACGTAGAAATATTATTATCACTTTGCTCTGAGTGATGTGAGTGACGTGCGAAAGTATGTGGGAGTGATTTGCTGAAATAAATTTGGCTTGAGGAAGGAGGTAACTGACACACACACACACACACACACACACGCACATACAAATGTGTCTGTATACACACACATATGTATGTATGTACATGTGACTGTATACACCCACACTCACAGACAACAACAACAACATATTAAATTAGTTTGTATTCGAAGAGCGGCGCATTCGAAGCACAGGATTCAGGATTCAGGATTCAGGTCTCAGGTCTCAGGTCACAAAGCCTGCTGCTGGCTGCTGTCACGATTGTGATAAGACAAGGAATAATTTATGAGTTCATATTTATAACTTTTAGATTTGAGCTGTTTTTCTTGTTTCTTTTGCTATTCTGGAGAATTTGATTTAATTCTCTCGAAATCTGTACGACTTGAAGACTGAATGGAGACGATTTAAGAACAAGCATGAGGACGAGCACTATTAAGAGATTTGATACAAGAGCGAAGGAATAAAAGAACCATTCTTGTAGTTGAATGCAGCATTCATCACGTTTCAACTGACTGCGATCACATCGTGCAATCGTACAGAGTTTCGTTACTTCGCCTTCAAAGCGTTGTACTTGTGTCGTTTCCTAATCGTCGCCTCAAGCAACATCCACAGTATGTACGTGCATCCCCCCCCCCCCCACTCTCTCTCTCTCTCTCTCTGTTTCCCTCTCTGTCACTCATCACTTACCACCTTTTAGAGCGCTTTTTGTTGTACTTTTCACGTTCTGTACTCCGTGTTATGTTTTTCCCACCATCCACCGGCTTCCGCTGGCGTCGTCCTTTTTTAGCTGGGGAAAAAATAACATAAATTCGACTGCCTTCTTTCATCTCGTCTCTTTTGTCGGCTTTTTTATCTTAATCTCCCGTTATTTAACCTCATCCTTTGCTTTTGCTTTTTGCCTATTTTGCTAAGCAAATGCTTTTATTTCTATTCACCATTCATCAGTCTAGAAACCTCTCGAAACACACTAGCTTAAGGATGTGAAGAGTATCGTGTAGAGCCTGAGTATCCTGTCGAGCGACAGGATAGCCAAGGATAACTAAACAAAACCTCTGCATTGCTTTTCCAGCTAATTAAGCAAACATTAAGCATGTTTTGCGGTTGCTAGCAATTAACGGATTTCTGTTTTTTTCCCCAAAAAAAATACCGCTATGAATGGGGATTCATTATAGACAGCTTTATACTGAAGCTCTGTCCAAATCATGGGGCTGTCCAAACCGAAGTTAATTGAGAGAATGACTAACTGACAATCAAGTCAAGATTTACAATTAACGTAATGTAGTTAATATAGCTGAATGTGCTAAAATATGTATTTATGATATTTTAAAATAACTCCAAGAAAGAATGTTTAAAAAATGTTAAAGACAAGAAAACAAATTATAAAAGAGGAATTGGAATCAAACAGAATCTTTAAGGAATTTCACTATAAAGTCTCTTCAACGAAAGAAGAAGAATTGAATTCGTTATTCAAGTATGAAGGAAACAAAGAAATCAAAGGATAACACAACAAAAGTTCTTTTGTACAATAGACAAGAGTGGAGAAAAGGTAAAAAGGTAGAACATGGAGAAAGAGAGAGAGAGAGACGACGGGAGAAAGAACAACAGTTGTTTGTTGGCGGGAAGAAAGGATAAAACCAGAGGAAGAAAGAAAAGAACGCCATAAAAGAACTCATCATAAATAATAACTGAGCAACAGGAGGTGAAAATAGAAAAGCTGAAATAAGCAGCCCGTTAATAACGAGAAACACAGAAGAGATACACGAAGATAGGAGAGACATGTATTATGTATATAGACAGAGTCAATACACACACACACACACACACACACACACACTCACTTTATGGATAGACTTTTAGTAGTTCCGTAATAATACAAAAGGTAAGGATAATGAAAAGAAGAAGAAGAAGAATGAAGCATAAAACGGGAAACAAGAAGTCACGGAATCAAGCAGACAGAATGAAATTCTAGAGACTTAAACTTAATCAGGAAGGGAGTTAAAAGAACGACCTGACATCGCCACAGACAGGAAGCGGAAAATATTAAATCTGCGAAGGAAGAATAAACAATGGAAGGAGACGCAGAGAGAAGATTGAATGGCTGTCGCTAAGGGCACAGAAGAGGCGCACATTTGAAGGACACTCAGAGACTGACAGAGAGTGACAGAGAGTGACAGTTAAATGAAAATAAACTCACAAGTTTCAATAAACAAGGACAAATGCAAAACAGATTTTAAGAGAAAGTTTAGAATAAACTTCCGAAAAATCGGAAGAAAACAAACAGATTACCGAGTCAATAAAAATAAATAAACAGAGTTGAACAGAGAAACCGATGAATAAAAGGACATGATAGCAGCGGCATTGACCAAATGAACAAAGGACAATCTTAGAAGATCAAACAAGAAACTGAAATAATAAACGAAATATAATAGAAAAACAGACAACAATTTGACTATCCTCAGAATCCTAATAAAACAATCCAAGAGTCCGGCGGAAACGTCCGCAAACGGCTTCAAAATCGGTCCGGGGCACAGACATCGAGAAAAGAAAGGAAGGAACACTGAGGATGTCTGTGCGACTGACAGACAAGCAAAAAGACAAGTGAAAAAAGACTGATAGAGAGAGAGAGAGAGAGAGAGACAGAGAGAGAGAGAGAGAGAGAGAGAGAGAGAGAGAGAGAGACAATCGAGACGACCGACGCGTGGACTGGCAGCTAGACGAAGTGAGGGGGGGGGGGGGGGGGAAAGCAAGGACGCAACCAACGAATTAAAAGGCGAAAAATGTAAAATATTTGCAAAAACAATCGAAATAAACAATTTGTCCTCGCACTCGGCAGGAAACAGAGAGAGAAACAGAGAGAGGATAATAAAAATAACAGCAACAAAAACACTGGCAATAACAAGAATCAACGCATGCGCGGCAAACAAAGAAAAAGCTTCTGGCAGCATCCACACTCCAGACTCAGAGCAGGATTCGAGCACTGAAAGGACCTGAATTTAGTTGTCGATTCGCGTTCGTTTGGAAAAGTTACTGAAATAAAGTCGCGGAAGTGACAGAAAAGAGAGTGAAAAGTGGCTGTCTGGTGTAACAACTCCAGCGAAGAAGAAGAGTGAGCAGCGCAAAAAAAGGCTGAAAAGCATTAAATCAAGAAAATTGCAAAGCGAACGCCGGCCATAAGGTGCAAAAGTAACGGTTACTTGTGTCTAGATGCTTCTTTGCAGCATGAGAATCGTTGTGTTCGTGTTTCCTGCGGCATTTCTTGCAGTCGACGCCTAAAAAGCCGCTCCTTTTTCACCGGCCAATGAATTCACATTAAAGCCGCCGGAAAATATAAGCAACGAGTTGGTAGCGACCATCGAAGCGCCAGAGAGGGGGAGAAAGCGTACAACAAAATGGATTTGCGTCCCTTGAGTTACGAAGAAATGTGCCAAATGGAGCTGCTGCACGCGGCGGCCGGTACTTCGACCAGCAGCGCGGCGGTGCCGAATGTCTCCTGCTCCGTTGCCACCGCCAACACGATGCTGCCGATTATGGTGATCCCCACGGCAATGATGCCGCCGGGCAGCGTACTCACCACAGCGGCGCTGCCAGCAGCACAGCTCATGGGCAGCACCGCCGACGTCAGCTACGAGCAATTCTATCAACTGCAGCCAACGCACATCTTCGCCGCGGACGCAGCAACCGTCGCCGGATCGACACCGACGCAGTTTCTGATATCCACCGAGCAATCACAGCTGCAGTCAGCACAACAGCAGCAACAGCAGCAACAGCAGCAACAGCTTCCACAAGCTGTTAACATCCTCTACGCCGGCACGCTGCCGCGTCAGTCTGCCACGCTCACTCGCAAAGCTGTCGAAAGCTCGTTGCTGCAACATGTTGGCCACGCTGCCGCCGAGGAGAGCGACTTTGAGGGCAGCGAATGTGGCGCCAGTGTTTCGTCTGCAACATGCATTCCGCACTTTCGCTTCGGAGGCTGCGGCATGATTCTACAACCGCACACCGCTGCACATCATCATCATCATCAGCAGCAGCACCAGCAGCAGCTCCATAAACAACAGCAGCAGTTGGCTTTTAATAATGAAGACATCACTCATCAGCAACAACAACAGCAGCAGCAGCATCAAGTCATCGGATGCGGCGGCTCCTTCACCCACATGATGGGTTCATTTGCAGCAGCCGCAGGGGGCGCCATGCAAAGCGGCCGTCTGGCGGGAACGCTTGCCGGAGTCGGTGCGGGCCTGACAGGCACCTTGGGACGTAATCGACGCCCCGCCGCTGGAGTAGCTGAGAGCACAACGCAGACTCCGAAACGGGTCTCATTCAAAGGCGACAACTTGTCACCGCCGCCGCCGCCGGAGGAGCTGCAGGAACACGTTTTGCACGCGGACGCATTCAACAACTGCTCGTACATGCATTTCGACAACTTCATGGATTACCAAGTAAGCAGTAGAATGTAGTGCAGTAGAAGCAGACTCGCTTCTGGTCATCAGGTGATGAGTACAAAGTAGAAGTCTGCTCAGAAGTAGTAGAAACATAAAAAGTTTCGGTCTAAAACAGAGACAGGACAATAGTTTATGAGTTACTCTGCGAAGAGATGTAAAAGTTTACCGTAAAACAGTTAATTATCTCGAGTTGGATCTCCAGCAACTTCGAACTTTTACAGCTCCCAGATAAAGGAGTTAAGTTAAGGATCTCCGTCTTTTCAGAAAACTTCAGATAAACTTTCGCAAAAACTCACTTCCTATCAACTAGAATTTTAGGAGAATCCATGATGGAAACTACGTAAATGGAAAAAAAAGTGCAAATGCGTACTCATTTTTTTTTACCTTGATGCGAATTTATTTTTAAGAAAACCCATTTATTTGATAAACAAGAGCTTTCCGTATCGATTTCATGCTGGCCAAATCCTGTGGGTAATCAAAACTTTGGCAGTTATTTCTCTATTGCTTGTTATACACAACAGCATTTCGTGCACCATCATTTCGCAAAACCCAGACAAACAGGAGAAGCTATTTTCTTTGAAAATATCCTTCGTTCTTCGTTCATAAAAACACGGAAGTCGTTCATACAATTTCGAATGGAAAACACTGAAGTATGAAAGAATATTTTTTATATCAGCTTTTATTTAACGGTTGGCCAAAGAATCCGTTAGCAAGGAGTTCCCTGTACTTCTCTGTGATCCGTGAAACGAGCAAAAAATTGTTGACCTTCTGACCAACTGCGATTGACATTTAAGAGCGAAACCACAACAAAAAGGAGACCCAAAAAATAAAACTAGTTGTACCTGTATTTGTTTATTTCTGTTGTGTAGTGCTTTTAATCTTTTACAATATTCTAATTCTGCTGTCGTCTGCGTTTGTCGCTAGCAACATGATTATTTACATGTCTCTCATTGAGATTTCTATCTCTGCAAAGCATATAAAAAGGGCCAAGAAGCAAGCAGCACGCTCTCCCTCTCTCACTCTCACTCTTTCCATTTCCAGTCACTTCTCATGTGACTACTGACTACTGTCAGTCCGTTTGCCAGCCTGTCATTCTGTCTGTCTGTCTGTCTGTCAGTCTGTTTGTCAGTCACCAGCAAATGACACAAATTCACGCTCGCTTTGCCAGCGTCGGCAGCAGCGACCAACGACCACCAACCGGAAGCCGGATATCTGCATCAACGAGCACATCCGCTTTAATGGCTGCATAATCTTGTGGCGCACCTTTTTCTTTACTTGTATCTGTGTTTGTTTCCATTTGCTGATGCTGTTCTGATGCTGTTCATTCTGATTTGCATTCTCTATTCTGCGCTTTGCTCTGTTTACTTTCTATTATTTCAGCGGTTCGCGTGTTCGTTCTGCTATTTTGAAAACATGCAAATTTTAGCAACAAAAGAAGAATTTTAAGCTTAAAAAGAATTGAATCATAAAAGAAGCGTGAAAAAGTTGCGAAATGAATGAGAGAATGAACATTAACAATAAATAAATAACCAAAAATAAACAGAAACAGAATGAAAAGACGAAATTTTTAAAGTTTTTAAGTTTTCAAATTTTAGTAAAAAAAAAAAATAATAACTTAACTTTTGCCCAGAAACAGTTTAAAACTAAGAATTAAGCGAATAAAATAAAAGTTGAGAATCTTGCCAGCAGCGTAGCGAAGTAAACATCATCATTACCATCATCATCACCATCGTAAACATCATTACTAGTATTATAATAATCATGACCATCATTATTGTCATCGTCATCACTATCGTCCTTTTCAGTAGCTTTGTTCTGTTATTAATTTTGATTTATTATCTGCTATGAAAACCTCTTTAAAAATGCACAAAAAAACAATTCAAATAACGTCAACCGTGCTCTCAACTGTGACGTGTTCACATGGCAACCACGGTAACCCTGTCAACCGTGGCAATCATGATGGCGTTTCTGAAATGGCACTCGGATCCTTCAACTTCGCATATAAAAAGAATGATTTACATTTGCAAGGTTTATAAATTGAATTTTTTGCCTTCCTTCTCTCTGCTTCTTCCTATCTGTATCTATATTTCGCTCTCTACCTCTATCTCTCTCTCTCCCTCTCTCCCTCTCTCTTACTTTCTCGGTTTCTCCTTATTTTTTATGATGAGCTGGCAAAATTGTGGAAGACAGAATAAATAGCTTCACAAAGTTATTACATTTTTAGATTGTGTAGACTTCAGTTTCGATGTTAACCTGGTGCTTCGGTAAATTGAGCGGCTACTTTTGAAAGCTTCTTCTTCTTCTTTTTCTGAGCAAGTACCTCTGGGATGTACCTCTGATAGCAGGTACACAGTTCGACTGACAGCAGGTAGAAATGTAAACACATCGCTTGGAACTGAAATACCTGGTTTGGGGTGATCTGGGGTGATCCGGCGTGATTCGGGGTGATCTGGGGTGATCTGGGGTGATCCGGCGTGATCTGGGGTGATCCGGGGTGATTTGGGGTGATCCGGGGTGATCTGGGTTGGTCCGGGGTGATCCGGGGTGATTCGGGGTGATCTGGGGTGATCCGGGGTGATCCGGGGTGATATGGGGTGATCCGGGGTGATCTGGGTTGGTCCGGGGTGATCCGGGGTGATTCGGGGTGATCTGGTTTGGTCTGTGATGATCAGAGTTGGCCTGGGTTGGTCTGTGGTGATCTGGGCTGGTTTTTGTTGTTGTTGTGGTTGCTGCTGTTGATGTTGTTGTTGTTGTTACTCACTCACAAATCCTACCAACGACACAATTTTACGTTGTTGATTTAATACTTCCAGAATTTCAATTAATTACGACTAAATTCTATTCAATAGAGGAAAATATTCTTTGAATGCATTGCAATAAATTGCAGAACAGCTTCGAAACGCATGCAGCTCAGCATTCAGCATTCAGCAGCATGCAATTAATGCGGTTTACGGAAATCTAACGCACTCGTGTGCTTCCATCCAATTTAGTTGCTGTCGGAGCTGCTGGCATCCGATGCTGCGGCACAACGTGGCGTATGCGTAACTTTGATTTCATTGCAACTCATTTCAGTGCATTCATAAAACATGAACCGAAAACATCGTCAAAGAGCGCATTTAATGCATTCAAATGCAAACTATTTAAGTACATTTGTGCAGAAATTCGTTCGCTTTTGGCTTTATTTCATGATTCCTAATAATGGGGGTTTTTTAAACGATTAAAATCCAAACACAAGAAGTTGTTTTCAGTTGCTTTGTTGTTGCTTTTCCCCTGTTGTTGTACTGTTTGTGTTCTGTTTTCTATCTGTTGTTGGTATTGTTTCATTGTGCTTCTTCTTCTTCTTCTTCTTATTTCCGTCATTCGAAGCATTTTAGTAATTTAAAAACTTTACAAAGTTTCACTTGCAAGCGGTTGTTATTTTCGTTGCTTTTGTCGTTCCTATTGTTGTCTCTTTCTATACTCGCTTTATACTCTTCCCTCTCAATTATTAATTAAGCTCATTAGGAGTTTTTCCTGTTGCTTTAGACTTTTTTTACTTAGCAATCGCAATAGAAGGATAAATAAATTACTTCCTGACAACAATGAAAGCCAAGAAAGCGGAATAGAGGAAGGTCTGAAAGGGGGGGAGGGGGGGGGGGAGGGAGGAATCTAGAAAAACCTTCAATCGTTTTAATGAAGGTCCTTTCTTTATGCCCGCAGGTTTTTCATCTTTGATTTTTCGAGGACTTAGAAATCGACAGAGGATTAAAAAAATAAATAATAAAGTGGGAGGAATCTGATTAAAAGAATGCTGTAAAGAAATTAAAGAGTTTTGATTGATTTTAAAACTTTTTCAAGATTCAAAACACTCGAAAGCTCCTTGCGAAGTCTCTTCTATGATGAGTTCCCCCGTTTTTTCAATGCTCTTTAAATTATTGCCGGTCAGGATATAAAGTCATAGATCAGGACTAAAAACATGGGATTAAATACTCGCACAGTCACCTGTCAACTATGAATTCATAATCTGACGGTGCTAATTAAGGAATAAAATAAATCATCCGACCCGTTGAACAAACATCTGGACCATCGTCGAGCATCACTGAGTGAATCAATCGATTCGGCACACATGCATAAACACTACCACACACATTCACACACACACGTACACGCCCATCCTGCCCCTTACGACGCAAAGCCATTTAAATGTTAATGAATGTCCTCAAGCTTCCATAAAATCAACGAAATACTCATCACCCGTCGTATGTTGACTCACCCCTTCTCTCCTCTCCTCTCTTTGCAGACCACTGGCTTTGGCGGCCTCCCCGATGTCACCGAGCACTCGAACATCCGCCGCACGCTGTCGCGTCAGAACTCCATCTCGAACAGCGACTCCGGGGCCGAAATATCGAGCATCCAGAAGACGAAGTCCACGTATTCCGTTGATGTCAAATCAGCGCATGCGTCGGCCGCCATGACGACTGCAGCAGCACCGCCGCCGCCCTCGTCGTCATCAGCGGCGGGCGCAGCCACACTGCAGCGAAAGAAACACAAAGCAGCGCACAGCGACAACGCTGCGGCCGCGACAGATCACTACAAGTCACGCCGTGCCACCTGCGTATTCGGCTTGATCCTGCTGCTGGCGTTGGGACTGCTCGCCGTCGCCGCTACGCTGGCGGCGCAGCACTTCTTCATGGCGCCGAGCCGCAATTCGCTCGCTCAGAGACTGCGAATCGTGCGGCGCGTGCTGCAGGAGGTGCCGCTGGTGGACGGCCACAACAACTTCGCTTGGAACGTGCGCAAGTACGCGCACAGCAGCCTGGAGCTGGTGCATTTGAGCCACGATTTGGACCACAAGTCGATGTGGACGCGACCGACCTGGGCACAGACGGATATGGAGCGCCTCAAGCAGGGTTTGATGGGCGTACAAGTGTGGTGAGTACGAGGGGAGGAGTGGGCTGGGAGTAGAGGGGCTCGCAGGCGGACAGGGTGCTTGGGCAAAAGGGGCGGGAGTGGGAGGAGCATGCAAACCAGTCTGTTGGCTTGAAAGTGGCCTCTGCAGTTACAATTACGAATTCGGAGAGTGGGTGGATGGGGAGGGGGGGGGGGGGGGGGCTTTAGGCTTCATTGCTTATCTAGCCGCAATTTCATTGCTTGTGGTGGGTCTCTAAGTGGTTGTTGGTTGCTCTGATTAGCAGTTGAATGGAATGAATTGATTTTCGGTGCCAGTAACGACGTTTGGGTAACAATACGGGGAGTGGGGGGGGGGGGGGGGAGGGAGACAGCAACAACAGCTGTGCAGCCATTTCGAATCTGCCAAATACCGAACATTAGATAGAAAGCACGTAATTTTTTCGATCAGCTGCTGCTAGAATTTTATGCAAATTCTCTCGATTGCTATACAAAAGTGCCAAAAGAAATTATGTTAAATTACAACTCATGCTCTTTATTTTCTCTCTTTCTCTCTCTCCCTCTCTTTCGTTCTCTTCCTCTATCGTCTCTCTTTCGTTCTGCAGGTCAGCTTTTGTGCCCTGCGAAGCTCAGGGTCTGGACGCCGTCCAACTGGCACTCGAACAAATCGACATCATCCGCCGCTTCGCCGACTTGTACGCTCAGGACACGCTGCTAGTCACCTCCTCCAAGGACCTTGCGGCCGCCCGGCGACGCGGCCTGATGGCCTCCCTGATCGGCATCGAAGGCGGCCACGCCATCGGCTCCTCGCTGGGCGTGTTGCGCTCCTTCTACTCGCTGGGCGCCCGGTATCTCAGCCTGACGCACAAGTGCGACGTCTCCTGGGCCGGCTCCAGTTCGTCCGCCGCCGAGCGCGGCCTGTCGCAGTTCGGCAAGGCCATCGTTCGCGAAATGAACCGCTTGGGAATGATGATCGACCTGTCCTACAGCTCGGACGCCACCGCGCGCGACGTGCTGCAGGCCACCCGAGCGCCCGTCATCTTCTCGCACTCGGCTGCCCGACAGCTCTGCAACGCCACGCGCAACATTCCGGACGACATCCTGCGGCTGCTGGCCGAGAACGGCGGCCTCATCATGGTCAGCTTCGACTCCGAAGATGTGGCGTGCGGCCGCCAGGCGCATCTGGCCGACGTGGTGGCCCACATCAAGTACATTCGCTCCATCGCGGGCGTCCAGCACATCGGCCTGGGCGCCGGCTACGACAGCATCGAGCAGCCGCCCGTCGGCCTCGAGGACGTCTCCAAGTACCCGGATCTGTTGGCCACGCTGCTGGAGGACCACAACTGGAGCGAGGAGGACGTCGCCATGTTGGCGGGCAGGAACTTCCTGCGCATCCTGGAGACGGTGGAGAACGTGCGCGACTACTGGAAGCGCGCCGCCATTCAGCCAGTGGAGCAAACCGAGCCGCAGCCGAAGACTCAGTGCGCTTACATGTCGTCGTGACCGCAGGCGCAGTCGGTCCAGCTGGCGTCCATGCTGCCAGCGGTGCGAAATCGAACGCATCGAGCGGCGCCCGCCAACTCGTGGCGCTTCGAAGCAGTCGCAGTGCCGCAGTCGACGCAGAATCTGACGCATGCCGAAGCAGCTGCGATGGCGGCACTGATGTAAGAAGACGAAGAGACACGAAGTAAAACAGTTGCTGAGTACCGGAGTACAGCACCAGAGAGAGAGAGAGAGAGAGAGAGAGAGCAAACAGTTGGCCGGTTCAAAGGCGACAAGTACCAAGTAAGAGAAATGAAAAAACTAGAAAATAATATAAAAAAAACCTGGACACATGGAATTGGTAATCAAAAGAATTTAGAAAAAAGTAATGATGACGCCAATGATAAGCCATTTTCTACCATTTCTATCGCTGCAGCTCAGGTTTGAGCTTATTGAGGATAGAATTTCTAGTGATAAATTAATTAATTCTTTCTGCTTGTTTCCGATCACAGTTGAGCACTTATAAAGTCATGTGTTTGCAATTTTGCTGTTCATTTTCCACAATAAAGTCAACGAATTTCTACGGAAACAGAAACATTTAAAGTAGCCTTTTATGAAAATTTAAACTTGAATTCATATCACATCATTAATTCGTCATTCATTCATCGATTACCGAGTTGTGTTTATTGTAAAAGGATTGTCACAAGGCAACGAGTAAAATTCAAATCACGCCGCAGCAATAAAATGCTGCTTACTTCATAGCGACTGCCACGAAGTCCTCGTAAACTGTGAGTGCGAAGAGTTCAGCAATACAACGAGTGAACCATGGGACTGAATATGTATGTATGTATGTGGTTTTTTATATACACACAGTTTGGCATTATTTTTGCAACAACAAGCTCTCGCAAACGGCGAGTTTTATGCTTAGCCGTTGTTTTTGTTTATATGATGTGTCCACTTTTACAAAATTGTATCCATTTGGACACATGAGTGTCAACACTGGTAACCGAACTGCTTTCATCGTCGTCGGTCGACCGTCGGTTGTCGTTCGCCTTCGCCTTCGGAGGCTTTCTTCTCTACGAGCACGAACAATATCCTAACAACAACAAAACTATGAACGCTGTCCGTAAGCAGCCGTGTGTCAGCAGAGATGCGAGTGAAATCTTCTTCGTCTATGAAATCTTTTTACAATCCATTCTCGTGGTTTACACTGACTTTTGTTGGTTCGCGAAATCGAAAGAAATCGAATTTGAATGTTATGCATACTTTTTTATAGTTTTTCCTTAATATTAAATTAAAAGTATTAATATTCAAAGTATTGAAAAGAAGTTCGAAACAAAGTATGGAAAAAAGAATTCTTTAGAAGTTTTCAATAAAATAATCAAAATGTAATCATTAATCAAAAGTTAATGTAATTCAAACCAATGTTATCATTATTATTATTATTGCAACTGTTAACAATATGTTGATAATAAAAAACCATAAATTAAATTAATCATCAGCATCACTACATCATCATTGAACTGAGAACTGGCATCGTATTATTATCCATGCACATCGCTATAATATACATAAATACTCTATATATGTGAACATATGTACATATATCTCTATCCTTGTATACAGATATATTAATTATTATAGATTAGTTTAAACACTAATGAAGTGTATTCATTTTCTTTCTAAAAACAAATTAAATTTCAAAGAAATATTTGTAAAAATTATAAAAACATTAAAAAAACATTAACTATTAAACATATAACTTAAATAAATCTAAAATAATTGATGAATTCTCAATTCGATCAAAAGAAAGAATACAAAAATTACTGGAAATTCAATACTGTAGTTAAGTAAGGAAATAATTAAGATGATGTGCAAGATGAGCAAATATTATAAAATATTAAATGTTTTAAATGGACACATAAACATCAGTCATCACAAAAAGAAAAACAAAAAAAAAAAAAAATTGCACTTCCTCTATATACTCTATGAACATTGATATAAATGCAAACATTGTTAAGAAATGCGTAAAAATATGATGAATAAATTGTGACATTTTTAAAAGAACAACAACGACAAATCCTTTAAATTCTTTTACTCAATTTTTTGTTTTTAATTTTTTTTTAGATTCAAACGAAAGTTACAGTTATTTGTAACAGCAAATAATTGAGTGATTTTGTGTTTTTTTAAAAATCTTTTTTATGATAACCACTAAAATTACGTCAATCACACGTTTCAACGCGTTTCAATTCGCATCGATTGATTGTCATGCGAATTTTATTTAAGTATGGGTTATTAAGTCGGAGGCGGGAGGCGTGGTGGGTGGTGGGTTGCTTGGGTGCATAGGTTGGTGTCATGGGAGATTCTAATTGAACTCTTGTCATGTTTTTGTGTTGATTAGTGGAATTAAAATCAACTAATCGACGATTTAATAGAATTTGCCGAATTACGCTGTTTTGTGTGTTTGAATTGCTAACGGTTTTTTATCGATAATATTGTTGTTTATCAACTTTTGTTATACGAGTAAAATTGTTTGGACAAAACAAAAACCTTTTTAAGTTCATTTTCTTGTGTTTGTGTCGCAGTTTTTTACCGTTGTTGTTGTTGTTGTTGTTGTTCACCAAACAGACGAATAATGAAGCCATCATTTAACATTCTCCAAATAAAATCATAACAACAGCGAAATTAAAAGACTTCGCACACACGATATGTTTCACGAAATGAAGTTTTCTTTTACAACAACAATCAGCTGCTTGCGCTTTGTTGTAGTGGAAAAACGAACCGAGACGAAGCAACAAGTAGAACTCTTAACGAGGTCACACGACAGCGAGAAACGAGTATCGGAGGAATTTTATGGGCGCTTTCGGCAGGTGAGCGAGCGAGAGCCACCAACGCTGCCGACTGCTAATGCTGGCAGAGGCACCTGATAACTGAGCAAATTGTAAGGAGTGGATTATGGGCTGCTTTTTAAAGGGCTTAAATTCCGCTATTTGAATGGAATTATATTCTGCATCTAATCGGAATGTTTCTCTTTTCAATAAACTACTAAACTTGGAACAACATTGAACAGCGCTTTTTTATATTGCAATTTTAAAAAGAAACCAGCCGATGGTACACTCTAGATCACTAAAACTAGTTGAAATCTAAAATCGCAATACGTAAGTCGTAAGTCGCTACGTTAAGTCAAATTGCCTCGCCCGGGTCTCCTTAAACGTGGAGGGGAAAATGTTTGTGTTATTTGTTCGTGTTTATATACTGTTTGTGGAGAAATCTAAAGCAGCTGGGACATGAACCCTGTCGCGTCAGTATTGCAGCTCATCATCGAGCCGTAAACGCAGGTTTATTTAGTGCAGACGTAACGCAGCGACAGTTTTGTGATTAAATGAGACTAAATTCAATAGACACTCATAAACACAAACCCAAATACACAGACACAGATACGTACATACATACACATGTATACATAAAGACATCCTTCCTAAAATACAGTCAGACGAACATGAACACAGACATACTTGTTTATTTATCCTCCTCCCCGATTGCAATAAATATGGAAATAAATCAAATTTAATATTTTGAAATGTGCGCCTAAAGATATGCAAAGCTTTTAAATAAGCCGAAGCCGAAATAAGCCTATGTAGGGAAGTAAAACTTAAAGAGTACATAAGTATACATATATACAGATATACTCTCTACCACCCTCTCACTATCTGCCACTCTATTCACCTCCTGCTCACTCTCTCCCTCTCTCTCTCTCTCACTCACTCTCTTTCAAATACACTCTGTGAAAATGGTGCCAACTGCAGCCATCTTCAGTATCAGTGAGGAACATCATAAAAACAATGCCAATAAATAGCACAAGGAAACACTAGAGTGAAGATGTAAAAAAATAATCATCAACCGCGATAAACAAACCCTCCCGTGGGTGTGTTTTTAGGCCAAAATCACGCATTAGAAACAATCGTCGTTAAGCTTTGTTAAGGCTTTTTTTAGGCTTTTTGTTGTTCATTTGTGTGTGGCACGCATATAAGAGATGGCAATAAAATCGCACATACAAACACACACGTTGAACGTTGAAATGTTTTCTGCTTCGTACCCATAAAATGGAGGTGATGACAAAAGTTTTAAAAAGATACTTTTTATGAACACGCAACTCTGTGGTGTATAAAACGCAGCAAAGTATGCAGTGTTTTCTTGCAATTTATGCATGCAGATGAACGCCGACAGCTGAACGATGAACGATGTACGCTATGAGCGATGGACGGACGGATGGCAGATGGACGGACGATGGACGGACGCTGGACGCTCAAGATTGAATGATGAGCGATGAGTAGTGGGCCATTAGCTATGCACACTATATACCATGGACGATGAGCGATGGACGATTGTCCGTGTACGATGGGGACTAATGATGGGTATCGCCCGTAGACGATGAGCGATGTATTGTAGACCGTACGGAAGTACGGTCCCCTGATCCCCTCACCCTCAATCGAACTTATCAACCATTACATAAGACCTCTCTTCGTAAGATTGCCTTATTAATTGATCTTGGATACGCATCTGTTGTGCTCCGTGCGATTGTTTTTCCGCAAACATGAAAGCGTTAATACACACACGCACACATGCAAACACACACAGACACACACACACACAGACACAGATATGGAAGGCCTTTATTAGCATATTGATTACTTGCTCGCTGAAGCTGTTGTTGAATTAAGTTGGCCGCAAGAGTTCAAAGGCATAAATTGGACGCCTGTCAAGCTAAACAACAACAACAACAACAACAACAAGCTAATTTGCTTTGAGTGCATATATTTTATTTGTACAAACTAATTATGCAACAATTGGCAACGCTGGTTGGCGCCCCGACACAACCGGAGGAATAAATTTTCACATGTCCCACTTTGTCACATGTTGCTAATTGTTTTTATTGCAACTGGCATCCGTATCATGCTGGCTCCCCTTCACTGGTTGTCCACCGAGCACTCTCTTGCTCTCTCGCTCTCTTCCTCTCACCCGAACACCCGAGCACTCGAGCACTTGAACACTTGGCCGGTTATGGTCGAAACCGAACTTAAATGGGTACCAAAATAGCTGCAATTAATTTAGTGTCCGGCGTGTTTGTTAACTTAATTTATTATAGTTTCAGACAAAGAGCAAGAGAGAGAGAGAGAGAGAGACAGATAGACAGAGAGAGACGGAGATGGAGAGAGTGAGAGAAAGAGAAGGAGAGAGTCGTGCAAGGAAGAGGGTGAACATAACGTAAGAGACTAAGAATGATTATGTGAACAAAGTCATTTGAGTGTGTGTGTGTCTTGGTGTGTATGTGTATGTGTGTGTGTTAGTGTGTATGTTTGTGTGTATGTTTGTGTGTGTGTGTATAGAAATATAAGAGAGCTTATGGTTGTTCTGTTGCTTTGTGTTGTTGCTATTCTTCAAGTGTTTCTGATTTGACTACAAAAGAGTCTCTATTGTTTTTGAATTTTGTGAGCATTCTGAGAGTCAGTCTCAAGCTGTTCAAGATTTCTTGTTACGTGAGTGACGAGTGAAGAGAGAAGTCAGCGATGAGCGATCACTACAGGGTTAAAAGTCTTGAAAAGGTACCGAAAAATTGAAGAGAATAAAAATCGAGCGAAGATTTTAAAGAGGGCGCCAAAAACGTGTGCAACTGAGTGAAGACTAAAAGAAATAAAAAAAATTAAAATAAGAAATAAAAAAGAAAAAAAATTAAAAAAACAAAAATAAAAAAAAAATTATTCTCTTTCGAAAGCACTTCAACTCGTACAGCAACGTTTATGAAAGCGTTTTCATTCTACACACATTGTTTAATATACGAAAATTACGGAAACTTCTTCTCTCCTGCTCCGCCAACCTCGCTCTCTCTCTCTCTCTCTCTCTGTGGCTCCCCCTCACCATCCTGTTCGCTGCTTTCACACAACATTTAAATCTTCCAATCTTCAAAGACAAATAATTTATTTCAAATGTTTTCAAAACTTTGCTAAAGCATCTGCAATCATTAGACGACGAACAAGAAGAAGAAAAAGAAGACCTGAATCAGCCATCGTTTTCACCTCTTCTGCTCCATCTCCGGCTCCTCCCCTCCATAGCTTCTCCTCTGATGACGTCACAGACGTTGAATGAGTTCTGCGATGAAACTGTATAAAGTGCACTCTATAAAAAACCGTCGCGAATCGCGGAAGCTTTCCGTGTGTTTTGTGTGTGCGATAATTTTGTCATCGTTGTTGTTGTTGTTCTTGTTGTTGTTGTTGTTGCTCTTTCATTTCCCAAGGATAAAGTTTGGAATTTATTTTTTCCCAGCTGGTGAATTTGTGTTAACTTTTTATGGTTTGTTTTTGTTTTTTTTTTTTCATCTTTCAGGTGACAACAATGTTGAGAATTTTATTTTGCTTTATTTTGTTTTTTTCTTGTTTTTTTGTTGAACAAAATTTCCATAAAATTGAACAAAATTGCGAGATTATTCAACGCTCATTGAAATTCAATTTACAATAATTTCATTTAATTGAGTGAATGGAATAAAATGAATTCTGGCTTAAAATAAATGCAAATAAATTCAATCATTCATCCATTTGATTTTGTGTGTATTTTATTCAAAACTGTGTGTTTCAATGCTAATGTAATGAATGAATCTCAGTTGAGGTGCATTTTTATTGAATCACTTCACTTAAATTTCGTTCCATTCCATTCGGTTTTTCAAGCAGCATTTTTGTTGTTCGACTTCGATTTTCGGTAAAAGTTTTCGCATCTCTTTTTGCTTCAGGACCGACATCATTATCGACATTACCGTCGACGTTACTATCGACGTTACTATCGACGTTACTATCGACATTATTATCGACGTCTATTATTAAGGAAAACTTAAGCTTTATTTATGAGTTGCTTTGTTGTTGATGGTGCTCTTGTTCTTGTTTTTATTGTTATAGCTGCTGTTGTCGTTGTTGTTGTTGTTGTTGTTGTTGTTGCCGTTGTTGTTGTTGCCATGCTGGCTTTTTTGAGTGCACAATCACAGCGGGTGGCAACCTTTTCGTCGCAACATCCGTTTTAATCGCTGACATTAAACTAAATGCATTCCAGTGAGTCAGCCAACAAGCGTTCGACATCCTGCATCCACCACCCCTTTTTTCGGTCCTCGTCTTCGGATATCCTGCGTACCTTCGTCCTTCGTCCTGCACTTCGCTGGCCCTCGACGGGGCCGGTACAATGGTGCAATTATCCTTGTCCCTGGATTCAATCCGCCGCTTATTGTGGTGGCCACCATCGCCATCGCGACAGTTCCACGTCAATGGTGATGCTGATAATGGTAATGGTGATGATGATGATAATGATGATGTTGCTAATGTTGATCATGTTGATGTTGAAGTCATTGCTGGCGATTATAATGATTTAACCACTGACAAGGACGAAATCTCATGTGATGGCCATCGTAAGCATAAATGGCGGCGTGATGAAGCCAGTGACGATGATGATGACGATGATAATCATGATTGTGGTGATGATGACGACAATGATGTCCGTCCTCTTCTGAATTGCATTTTCTGCTTTGTTGCTGCCATCAACGGCGACATAATTATGGACCACAAAAGGACTGCCATGGAAACAGAGAGAGTGAGAGAGGCAGAGAGAGAAGATAGGAAGAGAGAGAGAGACATGAGCATGTCGAAGAAGGCTCACAAAATTATTACTTTGATATGCTTGGCGTCTACTCACTGCTACGATAGCCACTTTCGCCCTTTCTGCTTTGTGTGGGTTCCTGATGCCGATGTAAGGTTCATTTGTTGTACTTGTTGTTGTTGTTGTGGCTTCTGCCCATTAAATTGTTGCACTGGCGACCAACGGCATTTAAATTAAACGCTAAATAATATTAAAACTTCATCAGAGGATGCTAGAAAGATTCTTTTAATTTCTCTCTCTTGGAAATGAGAACAAAAAATTCGCATCATTTTTTTTTCTGGGTGCTTTTGTTCCATCACCTTTCCCGGAATTCCATTTATTTTTCCATCTTCTCCGAAATCCGTATCATTTTCGTGACAATTCTACGAATGAATGACATGCGAGTGTAATGAAAACAGAGAGCAAAAAAGAAAGCAATCATGTTTTATGCATTCTTATCGTTGAGTGAAACATTGAGAATTTGCTTTTATTGGCAAAACTCACAAAAGAAAAGCAGGGCCAAAAGTCTAACAGATATGCAAATAAATCCATCCGAATACATTTTCATACACACACACACACAGAGACACATACCCAAACACATCACACTCACATGTATAAAGTACTCGTCAACCATCTGAGAGAGTCTCTTATTTTGCATGCAAATCGATGGAAAAAATGCAACAACCATCAACAAAAACCAGTTCAAAGTCGGCAAATCATTTAAATACGAGTCAGAATTTTTTTGTGTGCACCATAAAAAGGACAGCAGAGAAATCTGCAAAAAAATCAAGCAAACCATCAAGAAAAACCAAAGGAATCCATCGATTCACAATGAATCAGAACGAATCTGCAAACACAATCCACCAAAAAAATGCTGTCACGTAAACACGTGCATATATTTTGAGTGACAGCAGCTGATATTGAGTCCCCCTCCTGTCTGGGTGTCTGTGGGCGCGCGGGAGGGAGGGAGGGGGTAGGAGGGCACTTAAGGGACCGATAAAGAGCGACGATCCTTTGGAAATATCGTAGTCGATGATACGCTCGTTTAAAAGCAGATGGTTTTTCATGAATGCCAGGAAAGAAAAAACCGGCATCAATTAAAAGCCACCGACAAATGCTGGAACTCTAACGATTCTAACGAAGCAGCAATAATTAAGTGATAGTTTTTGGTTCCCAACTTCTATCCTTTCAGTTGTTTTTAAAGTTTCTTTATTTGATTTGATTCTATGAGAGCATCAAACTTAAATATGCCTGCATCTAAGTCAATATAAACCCTGCTTCTTCTTCTTCTTCTTGTTCTTCTTCTGCATATGAATGTCAAAATAAATATAAGAAACAGAAACAGAGAAAACAATACAACAGAAGCAGCCAACTTTAAACATCCTTTGATTTTTAAGGATTCATTGGATGCTCATCGCTACATCTGAAGAGTGCTCTTGTGCGTCCTGAAATATACAATGAAAGGCACCCGATATCAACTAAACGGGGACACGACACAAGAAGGACGAAAGCGAAGAAGACAGAAGGCAGAAGAAGGAAATAAACACGAACAGAGATCGAAAAAGTGAATCATGTGTGACTAAGATGAAAGATAAGAAGTGTCCTTCATCTACTTCTCTTTTTATACCCTACACACGCAGTGATGAGGTACATATATTCACTTTGTGCTTCCGTTTGTAACGCATCAAAGGAGGCGTGACAGGTATACAAAGGTATATATATTCTTGATCAGCATCACCTCCTGAATCGACTTAGCCCTGTCAGTCCGTCTGTCAGTGGAAATCACGATTATAAGAGAACGAATAGAGAGATATCCTCATCAAACTTGGCACGAATATTATCTATCATTAGAAACTCATTGGTATTGAAAATGGGAACGTATTTGCGGTTGAAATTTTGTCCAGAAGTCCATTGTCTCTGACCAAAAAAGACTACCACAAATGGGCGTGGTCCGCCCACTAATTAAATAAAACTCAATTGCAGGAGGATAAAATATTCAACAAATTTGGCACGAATATTTTCTGTCATCACAGGTTACCTTGCAGGAGTTTTAATTTGTTTATTATTTTTTTCAAAGACTTCATCACGCGATTTTTCCTATTCGTTGAAGGCCAGATTTTTCAATTTACTAATGGGATGTCTCTAAAATACTCTTCCACCATTTTAACGAAATTGTTATTCAACTAATTGCCTTAAAAAGTGTTCATTCGCTTCGTTGATGGCTTCGTTTCATTAAAAAAGCAAAGTTAATTTCTTTAATGGATGAACCGGTGTAAAGTCATCACCACTCTTCCCACTTCCCACTCTTGGCTCAAGTAGGATTGAGCTGATCAACATTGATACAGTTAACATTGTTGTCTTCTCGGTGCAGGATTAGAGCTCAAAAAGCTTCTCAAAATAAGTTATATTGAAGAACGATACTACGATAGTGAAGAATTTCTCTGGTCCAAAAGAAAAGAAACTACAAACTTTTTCAATGCAGCAGCAACCGCGTATCTACTACCATCAACAGAAGTTCCTGCAACAGACGCCCTCGGGAAGCTCTATTTGTAGAGACATAAAACCATTCGTTTTCTTACTCAAGGCTCTTGGCTTGATGCCCATCTACGAGACGATCTCGAGCTATGAAATCGGACCACCCATCAAGCGCAATCAACTCTATTCCTCCATCATACGTGGTATAGTCTACGTATTGGTTGTGTTCAACCTGTACAAACTATGCAATCCATTTTCATCGTCATCATTAATAACGTACGGTGAAACGGACAACGTAGCTAACTGGATAGAGTTTTTGCTCTGTGATATTAACTTTTCTATTATGTTATTTATTTGTACAAAGAAGGGCAAATTATTTGTGAAGATCATAGAAGGCATTCTGCAGGTGGACGAGGAAATCAGTCGTCAGTGCGGCGTCACATTGAAAAACAATTGTGCATTCGTACTAAAATACTACTCCGCTGTTTCTGCACTTCAATTGTATAGCGTGATATTATTTTATATGTATAGCGTAATTCCTACTGTGACTTCTATTATATACTGGGCTTTTCGTTCTCTGCAATTGGCTCTAACAACAGCTTTTATTGTCTGCATATCAACCTGGCTACGGATTGTAACGGTTCGGTTCGCCTTTTTGAACTCGATCATTAGCGACTACTGGTACAAAAATCAAGGTCACATGGAGTGTTTCAGGGCACGCCGCATTGACGAAGTGGTCAGCATTCAGTATTTCCCAGTAGACTCTGCGTTTTCATTTCGTCTGCACAAGAAACTGCTGCTCATATACAAGTCGATTAATGACTTCTGCAGCTTCTTTCTAGTCAGTTACATTACTTACACTTTGTACGTAATTACGGACACTATCTATTTTTTGTTTCTGGAGTTCACAACACAGCCAGATATATCGCTAACTCTCGTACAAAGTAGTTTAACCTGGTTGATGTCACACGCGGCAATCCTCGTTCTGCTATCCACAAGTTGTGGTCAAGTTACATATGAGGTGAGCATTTTGATGACCACGTAATTATTTAGAAGATTGCTTTTTGATAATTTATTAATAGTCTAGTTTCTAGTCTTTTACTCTTAAAACTATTTCTATTATATATGTATATATCTATATATTTATGTATATATTTCTATTGTAATTCTAAAAAGAGTTTTCTATTCTAGGCTAAATTAACAGCGCAATCAGTGGCACGAATTTATAGCAAATGCAAGGAAATTCGAGATATTGTAACTGATTTTCTCCTCTAGTTCAAATTTTTTGTAACCAATATTATATCCGTTAGGTTGACAAATTTTTGACCAAAAGCATTAAGCAGAAGATAGAGTTTACGGCATGTGGTTTCTTTGTCATCGATGAATCTACACTCTTTAAGGTGACGGGTTATAGTGCTTTTCAATAAAGTATTGAATTGTATAACAATGGCCCAGGTCACACTTGTCATCGTGATGCGTGCATCACCGATTTGTGAATCGTGGCATGTGACTTGGGACATTGATACTATATTAAGTTTTCTTATCAAACCTTTTTAATATCTCAGATGTTCTCCGCGGTCATAAGTTTGCTGCTCATCTTGATACAATTCAAACAGCTGGAGGACGCAAAAGTGGAACGAGCACGGATTAATTCAGCGAAGAATTAAGCTTTTATGCAGCTGAATTTTAAAATTACATAATCTAAAGCACGCTAAACATTCGAAACATTTGAATTAAATTAAGAGCTCGTAGTATACTTGATATTTGAAGCTTGTACTCTTATCTACTTTCTGCACTTATTTTTATATTCAGCACCAAATATATAGATTATTATTATATTCAGCACCAAATATATGGATTATATATTCACAATTTTAAAGTACAAAACACAATGGTTGCATTATTCAATAAAAAATTCGATTTAAATAGATAAAGTACTATTTACTTAATGGTGATGGGTACATGTGATGGTACAAGAACAGTTCCGATGTTTCGAGCAGTTCAATACTTCTGATTTTCTTCTAGTCTCACCGAAAAGTAACGAAAAGATTCTATCTAGCGTATCAGCATTCAAGGTGTCCGCCACAAGAACAAAAATAAATATTTTGCAATTAATAAATATTGGTACAGTCACCAATATTTATTAATTGCAAAATATTTATTTTCCAGCCAAATTTATTCATTTGTTTATAGTCAGATATTGTACAAGATAAGTTTATAGAAGAGATACTACTTATAGATTATGAATACTCCCGGATATCGTAGAGAGTAACTGGATGTGGATGTAGTCTCACGACGTCGAGGGACTTCAAATGCGGGGCAGACGTTTCTGCGATGTCCTTGTGGTGACACGGGAGCGTAGCCATCTGCTCCCGTAGAAGGGTTCAGGCGTATCATTGAATTAAATGCTAACCGGAAACTTCACTTATTTTTAAATATGTATGTAAGGTCAGTATTTTTAACACGTGCTGTTGTTCGCACTGTCGCTCAAAATCAAATCGAAACTACTCAGGGTAATCCCCGCCCATAGATGACTTGCAAATTAGATTGTACCGTTACTTTCCTCTGGTTGACTCTGACTGGTTGACTTCCTTCTCTTTCTTTCCATACGCCTCGGCAGATGTCGCCTTTGTTAGCAGATGTCTAGGGTTGCGTAGTCGGTATCTCGGCTTTAAGGGCGGTACCGGTGTTCTAAGAAGTACAATCCTTAGTCCTTAAAATTTGTTATTAGCTCTTATGCTTCCTTTATACATATGTACATATATCCATAAAATTGTCTTGAGTCAAAATTTACGTTTTTTTTTATCTTTTATTTAATTATTAGTTCATATGCATTCTTTATATCGCACACTCAATTCAAAAGTGACACAACTCAAAAATTTTTCACTATCGTATTTATGAATTAAGACTCTTAATAACACCCAACAAGAGGTAAGTATATTATACGCAATGATATACACATTATTTCGAAAAATGTTTCTTCAAATAAAAAGAGCTTTTTGTGTTTTCTGAAAAGTTAGAAGTTTTTAGTCACTTTTGAAGTGGATGGGTTCATAATAATGTCCTGAGTCAAAATGTACATTGCCTTTCTACATATTTAATAATAGATAATAATTGAAGCTTAACAATTTAAATTTAAAACCAGTAAGAGTTCTATATTCGGCCTGGCCGAATCTTAGATACCCTACACCTAAAAGTTTTGAGCAAATTTAATTGAACGAAATAGTTTTATTTATTTAAGTTTCTCATTGCATAACAATAACATTATAGAGTGAAATACAAACTGAAACTAGAGGAATATGTGGTTATAAGGAAAGCTATCTTATAATCACATTTAATCACAGACGGGTATAAATAAAGGGGCGTAGCTAGGAGGGCGGGTGTGGCAGTCCGCCCGGGGCGGCCCAATTTCGGGGGCGGTAGTTTTGGAAATCAAGTATTGACTTATTGAATTCTAGGAATTTTTGGGGCTGCAAGTTGATTAACCGTCCCGGGCTCCATTAGTCTTAGCTACGATTATTATTGTGTTCAAATTTAAACTTTATTTACGTGGTAATAAATTGGTTTTCATGTGCTATACTGTATAAGCTCATTGTACTGTACTGCTCACTGATGTCATTATTTTTTGCTCCGGCTCGCTCGTGCTCTCGATTTGAAAATGAGCGGCTCGCTCGTGCTCTCAAAAAAATGAGGAGTAACTACTCGGGCACGCTCGTGCTCTCAAAAAAATTAGGAGCAACGACTCGGGCTCGCTCGTGCTCTCGTAAGCAAATGCTCTTTTGAACCCTGTATTTTAGAGACATCCCATTAATAAATTGAAAAATCTGGCCTACAACGAATGGGAAAAATCGCGTGATGAAGTCTTTGAAAAAAATAATAAACAAATTAAAACCTCTGCAAGGTAACAATAAACACCAGAAAGAGTTTTAACTTCGGCCTGGTCGAAGTTCATATACCCTGCAAAAATTTACTTAAAAATTAGGAGTGGCAATGATCTAATTTTTTTCCTTTTCAATCTCAAATAGCCTGTGATGACAGAGAATATTCGAACCAAATTTGATTAAGATATCTCTATTCGTTCTCCAGTAATCAAATTTTATTTAATTAGTGGGTGGACCACGCCCATTTTTGGTGGTCTGTTTTGTTCAGAGACAGTGAACTTCTGGACACAGAAACACGACAGCACAATCATGAGATGGAATTTCTTCTGCATTCGACTCCGATCACAAGTTAAATGACCCGAAATTCGGCATCTCAGCATTCATGTGAAATGAAAGAGGGCAAAGCCACGCCCATTCCGGGAACTTGCTATCTCTATACAAGGATGTACGATTATGTGGATATATTATATTAAATGCTATGTTCACAAGTCACTAAAATACTCCAAAATGTACTGAATTAAGAAAAATTAAATTAAAGTGGAATATATTTTGTTTAATGAAATATTGTTGTTTTTTTATATAAAATTGAACTAAACTATAATATTAAAAAACTCAAAAATAAATAGATAGACATAGTATAATATATAAATACATACTATAGTATATAAATACATACTGTAGAATATAAATACATGCTACAACATATATGTAAATATACAAAAATGCCCGAAAGTCTTTTTTAAATGGCGAAAACTTCTTCATTCAAAGGGTGAAAAAATGCTCGGTTCTCGAGTCGAGTGGCCAAAAAAAAGCAGCCCATTTTATTTACTCTGCTCTTCTTTATTGTACTCAAACCTTTCGTAACGGTACAAGGGCATAACGGAATAGATGGCAACGCTGCACGTAATGAAAACCGGTCGCTGATGCGGAGTGGGAATGCAACAAGAGGAAGTTTTTTCACTTTGAGAACAGAGAAAATTAAACGATGGAAAAAAGCCAGGTTTTATAATCAATGGTTAAGAAAGTACCAAGCATTTCTACGAGCATGTGTGTGTGTGCGTGTGTGGGTTTGTGTGCGTGTGCGTGTGTGTGTTGGTTTTTCGTAAAAAAAAAAAAACTTGCTGTTTTCCCTCCTGCATCAAAACAATTTAAAGCAATGCATTTGCATTTAAAAGGCCAGTTTAAAAGGCCATTTTTTCTGAAAATGGTGAGCATTTAACTAAATTTATTTAATTTCAGGGTTTCTCATTCATAGTAATTTTTTATACCCTACACACGAAGTGAGGGTATATTCACTTTGTGGTTTCGTTTGTAACGCATCAAAGGAGGCGTGACAGGTATACAAAATTATATATATTCTTGATAAGCATCATCTACTGAGTCGATTTAGCCCTGTCCGTCCGTCTGTCCGTCCGTCTATCTGTCTACAAATGCAAACTGGAGAAATCTAAATATTTATTCGCTAATCAGTATTACTTTTAATGAAACAATTCTTTAATAGAGAATAAAAGCTGAATATATTTTAATTTTTTGATATAAATGTAAACATTAGGTTTTAGTAAAGAAGTAGGTTTTTCTAGGGTACTTCTTTAAGACGCGATAAAGTGATTTCAATAATTCTGGAAGTGGCCATTTATAGCCAACAAAGTATAATAGTATTACTTTTCAAATTATGTTATGTTATGGTACAGGTAACTGCAAGTATACCATCTTAAAAATCAAAAACATTGTACTACTCTCTTACCAGTTACCAATATTTTTAAATTGATTACAACGCAAACGCTTAAGTATCTCGATTTTGACATGCATACATGCATATGTACATAAACGAAAACTCACTTCGGTAGTATTTTTTTAAGTTGGTGATTTTAACTCTCGACTTAATGCTTGCAACATAGAATGAGAACAGAGCAGCTGAGTAACCAATCGTTAATATTAACGGCAACACTTGAAGATCTTCTAGAGTCAGCGGTTTCACTTGATTCTCCTCCTCTGTTCGAAATGACTTCACGGTACCCTCTCTAATGGCCTCTTCTTTAGTACGCCACGAAATCTCTCCAAGCAGCCCCGCCGAAAAGGACCTTAGAATAAACCTTAGGACCTTAGAAATTAGAAGGGACATTCGTGAGCTATTGGAATCGAAATGCCATTAGAACCTAATATCTCTGACATCAGTCGCAGATTAGAGCGTGATATTCCCCTCTGCTGGTGCATCAAAAACATGCACTCCTCCTCGTGACACAAGTACCCATACTCCGGGCTCCTATCGTGAAGTATCATCGTCAACTAATTTCGTGTATCTGTGTAGTGTTTTGTTCGAGTAAAATATATAGTTTAACTTTCGAATAGCGGGGTCGACTAGAATATCGACACCCATAGCCTCTAAATCCTCCAGCGTATCGAACTGTTTTTCATAAACAATTGCGCTCAGAAAGCTGGACATTTTGGCCAGATATAAGTTTGTGAAAATTAAGCTTCTGCAGAACACGAAGCCCAGGTGAAGCATCCCCTTGAAGGCTTCCAACAGCCGCTCAGATCAAACGAACCAACACATCGCCAGTAGAAGAAAGAGATGGCCATTGCTAAGCAGCATACCTCCAGCAGTAAAGCAGCCCAAACTCGCAATATACAATGCAGTCGAAAGTGGATGACGACTTATAGTTTGGTGGAAGAATAATCACCAAGAAGCGTTGTGACGCACCGCGAAAAGCTTTACCATTTGGTAATAATTTCCACCGATACCTAGATTCTGATTGGCGACACTCCTTTCGTATACGATTCCATTTGGCGGCTCGTGAGGAACTTATAACCGTATCTCGTGACCTTGAAAAACGCGCCATTTATTGCGACGCTCGAAATATTCACTTAGAGCAGTAGTCCGTATACGTTGACTGTGAAATCTGTAGAATGCCAAAAGCTGAGCCCCCGGTTGCTGTGAAGATGGCAGCAAAATGTTAGAGAACCCGTGCGTCCAGCACCAGTCAAAAAGCCACGTCCAATTCTCTACGGTAGCCAGGGTCTTCCAATGAAAACTATTGATAGTATCTGGGAGTTGAAATTCTTCCTCAATTCGAAGTCAGTCTCCTCACGTCATCCAAAGCGCGTGTTGGGTGCACTTTAAAAATAGTGCAACACATTTTATTACACCTCTGCGATCGGAATGAGTATTTACTCATGTAAATAATTACCACACACGGCACTTGATGGGCCACTCCATTCGCAGATTGAATTCTCACTCCAGTTCCATCAGTCCAGTTCCATCAGTCAGTCCATTAAAATTATCAATCAAATCATTTCAAAACATTTTATTTCAGTAATTTAAAAAATACAATTTGATGGTACTCGTGCGTGATGGGTAAGTAATAAAAATTAATAATTTAGTAGTTGTGAAGGCTCAGTTGGAGAACGAGCCATTGTTGACTTCATTAAGCTGCAGACTATCATTATAGAGACCCCTTTCAGCACATGCGCATAGTTTTCAGAGGGAGCGTATTTTATGAAAACACGGTTCTGTGGAATGAAAGCCTTCCCGTTTCGATAGAAGGGAAGTGATAAGGGGTTACTACAGCAGTGCTAGAATTTATGTACATGAATGCGTCAGAAATTTCTTTAGTAATTGTGGATTTCAATAATTTAAATAAATTAACAAATTGGGTCTCAATTAAACTGGTACACAAAAGCACTACTATACAACAAATGAAAATTGCCGTTTCGAATTTTTTATACCCTACACACGAAGTGATGAGGTATGTTCACTTTGTGCTTTCGTTTGTAACGCATCAAAGGAGGCGTGACAGGTATACAAAATTATATATATTCTTGATAAGCATCATCTACTGAGTCGATTTAGCCCTGTCCGTCCGTCTGTCTGTCTGTCTGTCAGTGTGTCTGTCTGTCTTGGCACGAATATTGTTTAACATTAGAAACTCATTGGTATTGAAAATGGGTAAAATCGGACCATTACCACGCCTACTTTTTATAGTGAATATAAACTCATCCATGCTTAGAGCTTAATTTCTCAGCTTATAGAACGAATTCGCGGTTGAAATTTTATCCAGAAGTCCACTTTCTCTAACTACAACAGATCACCAAAAATGGGGGTGGTCCGCCCTCTAATTAAATAAAACTCGATTATAAATAAACTCGCGGGGCTTCACAAGCACGCACAACTACATACACATACACATACAGACACACACAGCCACCAACATACATATTCATTTATTTTTCTCACTCATCCAATTCGGAGTAGCCATAAATTCTCATCAAGCTCGCAGGTGCTCCGGCGAGTCATTTGTCAGTGATGAGAGCCGCAATGAAAACGAACGGCAAGAAAGCAATTTAAAGCGTGCAGCGTTGCCAACTTAAAGTGCTCATTATTGTCATGAATTCAACTCTCGTTTGAAAGTACCGTTATGTAGCAGCTGGCCTGCCCACTACATTAATTAACTGTTATTTGTTATTAATCTCCAGTGCTGTGGGGTCAACAAGTCAACAACAACAGCAGCAACAACAACAGCAGCAGCAACAACAACAACAGCAACAACACGCATAGTTAATCTGCTGTTTAATCTCTGGTCAGTGCTTAAGCCCGAAGATTAATTTGAGGTCCAATCAGAAGCAATGTAAGAGCTCATTAAAAGCGAAGGTATTCAAAAGCGAAACAAAGATTGCAGTTTATTTGTGAAGGTAGAAAAAGTTAATAAAAATAAATTAAAAAACATCAACAGAAGCATGAAGCCGAATCAGAAACGCAGGAGGGGAGAAGAGGGAGGAAGACGCAGAGCAGTAGGACGAAGAAGAAGAATCCTTCGGCTCAAATATTAAGCTTGCAAAGATTTCTTCTGCATTAACTACGTATAGGAAACCAAGAGGAAGGCAGACAAGGATGTTGAGAAAGAGGGAGAGGGGGTGGGAGGGCGGGAGAGAGAGAGAGAGAGAGAGAGAAACGTGGAGTGAGTGATACTCTGCGCAAATTTGAGCCTCTGCTGGTGTGTATTTCGATGATCTCTGTGAAGTGTGCTGTTTGTTTTCAGTGTAGACATAAGAATTACCTGTAAACTGGATCATAGACGCAAAAATTGCAAAACTAAATATTATAATCATGCATAAAAGCCAAGCAAATTAAACACACGACGTGTGAGTGACTTTTAATTGAGCAGAAACTGAATAAACTCGGATGAATGTCCTAAAAACGAAAAAGAAACCACACGAAACCATAAACACTTTAAAGAAGAAGAAGAAGAAGAAGAACACTGTGATTAAGTGTAAATTATGCATGCTGGAATCATTATCATCATCATCATCCTCTTTATCATCATATTCACCGCATTAAAGTTCCAAAGCGCCATAAAACCAAGTAACAACTCTATAGAAATCGTCAGCAACGAATACAGCAACGAATTCAAATTAAGAGCCATTATAAAATCCGAGAGGAAACCCCCGTTACTTTTATTATGTAAGAAGAGAGAGACAAAAAGTTGAGAAGGGTGGGTTGTTGAAGAACAGAAGAAAACACACCGTAAAAAAAACTGATACAAACTTATTAAAAACAACGCAACCGAAGATCGGGCAACACGTCGTTTGAGCGACAAGCAATTAAGTAGCTTAAATCGCACGCATTCGACGTGAAGAGGAGCCACACGAAGAGAAGAAAGGAGAAGGAGATGGCGGCGGCGTGCGAGAGGGGCGAGAAGGGGAGAGCGGAGGGCGGAGAGAGCAGTGAATGAGCACACAACATAAACCGAAGCTCGCGTCACGCTTCGTCGCTGCTTGCAAGTCAGAATTTAATTAAATATAAATTAAAATCGTGTAGAAGTTATGAAAAAAAGCGTAGTTTTTCTGCACCAAAATGACTTTCTTACTAATTTTTTTCCCATCTTTTATTGTCGTAGAATACGTCATTCAAGACTGATTAATTTAGAACTCATTCGTGGAAAAAAATTACTCATTCATTTCAGTGCTTTAAAGAAGAGCAAAAAAAAATAACAAGAAAAAAAATGGGCATCAGCATTAATTGAAAAAAAAAAAACATTGACGACAAATTTGAATGCCCAAAAGCAACAACAATCCTCAAGAGAAACAACAAAGAAGGCCACGAAATTGTTAGCTTGCAAAACGACAACAACAAAAGCAGCAACAACAATAGGAACAACAACAACTGCCACTACAACACCAACAATGGCAACAACTTTTTACCGTTATGATTTACCGTTAGTTTGGATACTGACACCGAACACTGAACACACACACACACACACACACATTTTGTGTGGCAAAAGAAGCAAGAAAAAAATTAAAGAACTTCTCCAGAGAAATATTAAAAAATTATTCAGCCTCAAGTTATATCGACTCGAAAGAGAAGCATGAAAAAACGAACTTGAATCTTGTTTTATTTATGATGTGAATTAATAATAAAGAAACATGATGCAAGAATATTTTAATATTAATTTTTCTTTTATTAAAAATAAGAGTGGCAAAGAATAGCAAAAACAAATACACAGACAGACAGACGGACGAACAAATAGACGGACGGATGGATAAAAGGACGAAAGGACGAACGCACAAACACTGTAAACTGTTAACAACAAATAAAAAGTGAAAATATTCTTACCGTTAAAATTTTTATTTGAGGCCGAACAGCGCAAATTCGCATTTCAAAAGAAGTCAAATCAATTGAACGAGAGAAGCCACAACAGCAATAATTGCAACAACAAAAGCAACAAACCCAACAACTGCAACAACAACAACAAAGCTGTTATCAAACGAAAGCCGCAAGCATGAAGCAAAAAACGGAAAACGCATCGACAGCAGCACCGGCGAGTCGCACAACGCAAGCGTTCACACACACAAAAACACACACACACACACATACATGCACATACTCGACACACACTTAAATAGTACTAGATTCGAACTCATACACAGACACCCCTTCATGCATGACGGCTACGCATGAATAGAGACATTCTTTGAGACATGAAAGCGTTTTTGCCAAAATTTCATTTATTTAAACGAGCCGCAAGCATAAATCACTCGCCATCAAAGAGGAAAGGGTGTGGGGGGGGAGGGGGGGGGGGGGGAGGACCAAAAACTATGAACAAGTGTGGTTGTGGTCTTTAATTATCATCCACGCACTCCACCAAACAATGTGTGTGTGTGTGTGTGTGTGTGTGAGCGAGTCCTTCACATCGTTTCCTGTTTAACTGTTCATTTGAATTTAATGTAAAATTCCACTTTAAGAAATCATTAAAATCATTGAATCATTGAATCTTCAAGAAATATATTTCGAGGTCGGCAGATTCATTTATTCATAGCTTCACAGAGTCATCATCACTTCCATTCAGTGAACTATCAAAGTGAGTGCATAAATTAATCGCATCACCGCCATGAATTCATTCATTAAAGACTTTTAAATTCATTGACTGGCATACGCAACGATTTGCAAATTCAAAATATGAAAAGATTCAGCAGATGATGAAAAAGTGATTCAAGAAAGTGATGATGATTCATAGACTTGTCATTGCTTTAGCTTTACAGAAGCTGAGTCATTCATTCATTTCATTGCTTTTTATTCATCAACTTCATTCAGAGTTCATTCAGCTTCATTTACAATGAATAGATTCATCACATGTATGTAATGAATTCATTCCCAACTACTTATTTATGTATGTTTGTTTATAAATAATATAAATAATATTATTGTAATAAGAAAAAACAAAAACGAACTCACAAATTTTTGGATGTTGAAATTACTGACTCTTGATTTATTTTGGCAGCTGATGTTTATAAAACACCACGACTATAAAATCCAATTATTTTGCCAACACAACCGCAAACTGCTTAAACACAGCGTCTGCCAATCGCTGGTTCCTAATACAGATACACACACACACAATCGCACACACACACACACACACACAAAAGCACACTCTAACACAACTCTTAACCCTTTTAAGCTCACTGCCCATCGAACAACCGCTCAACAGCATAAATTCATTAGCTTGCTTTCGTTTCTCTCTCTCTCTCTCTCTCTCTCTCACTTTGTGCCTCTCTCTCTGTCCCTCTCTTTGTGCCGCTCTCTGTCCCTCTCTTTCTCTCTCTATCGGTCGCTTTCTCGCCTTTAAAACGGTTTCTTCCACGAACACAAGTTTGCGGTCTGGTTTGTTTCTAGAGTGAGCAACACCAACAAAAACAACAACAACAGCAATAATAACCAGAAAGAGTGTTAACTTCGGCCTGGCCGAAGTTCATATACCCTACACACGTTTACTTAAAAACTAGGCGTGGCAATGGTCTAATTTTTTTTCCTTTTTAATCTCAAATAGCCTGTGATGACAGAGAATATTCTTGTCAAATTTGATGAAAATATCTCTATTCGTTCTCCTGTAATCAAGCTTTATTTAATTCGTGGGTGGACCACGCCCATTTTTGGTGGTCTGTTTTGGTCAGAGACAGTGGAGTTCTGGCCAAAATTTCAACAGCAAATCCATTCTACAAGCTGAGAAATTGAGCTATAAGCATGGATGAGTTTATATTCACTATCAAAAGTAGGCGTGGTAATGGTCCGATTGTGCTCATTTTCAATACCATGGAGTTTTTAATGATAGATAATATTCGTGCCAAGTTTGATGATATCTCTATTCGTTCTCTTGTAATCGTGATTTCCACAGACAGACAGACAGACAGACGGACGGACAGGGCTAAGTCGATTCAGTAGGTGATGCTGATCATATATACTTTTGATATATATACTTTTGCATACCTGTCACGCCTTCTTTAATGCGTTACAAACGGAAGCACAAAGTGAATATACCCTCATCACTTCGTGTGTAGGGTATAAAAACCAGCAGAGGAACAAGAAAACCATGAACAACAAAAAACGGACGAACAGACAGACAGACAGACAAACATGCAGGCATGCAAGCATGTTTTTGGTTGTTTAACTGGTCGCAATTCTGGTCTCTACTCCACTCCATGAGCTATTCACTCTTCTCTTCTGTTCTCTCCTCTTCCCTCGCTTACTCTCCTGTCCTCCCCTTTCCCCTCCCTTCGCTCACCTCCTCACCTCGCTTTCGTTCCGTTTTTTTACATGCATCGTTTGCAACTAAAATCTTAAATCGAATTTTAGAGTATGTTAGAAGTATAGAGGTAGAGAGTATTCACTCCTTCTTTAAACCTGTACCTAGTTTTCAGCAGTTTCACGTTAAGTTGGCAGCACTTTGATCCAATCGAGTTTGAGCGTTGTAAACACTTTATTTACTTTGAGTGACTGAGCGACTGCTACAACAACACTACTTAACATGATTCGTAGCTGGCTCCAGAAGAAAGAAAGAGAGAGAGAAAGAGAGAGAGAGAGAGAGAGAGAGAGAGAGAGGGAGGATGTGTGTGTATGTGCCTTTCTCTGTGTTTAGAAGGTTTGTGGGCCACAAGGTCATCAAGCGATACGTTTATCGAATGATTTCGTGGTGATGATTTCCATCTTCCTCTACATAAACTCAACCATGCATTATATTAAATCGTCTAAATAAGTCTAAAAGAAAAAAATAATAAGCGACACAACAACAAACGTCAACCAACAAACGTCAACAACACGTTCACGAGAAACATCATCAGCGCCGTGATGAATGCAATCATAAAGCGAATCAGTTGCATTCGGTAGCTGAGTCGCAACATCCTTTCTTTCGTCCTTTCGTGAAAAAAGCCTCGCGGTGAAAATGATGTACGCGCCAAAACCGGCTTCTTGCCAGAGGACGAACTCTCAACGTAGTCATCGTCGTCGTTTCATTTTCATCACATGCAATCAGCAGCCAATCATCCAGACAAACGGGCTTCAAAGATGTGAGGCAGAGCGCACAGAGGGTGGGGTGCGGAGGGGAGGGGAGGGAAGGGGAGGAAGCAGTCGCAGTCGGAAGGATGGATAGAAACCATGTGTTAACGTACAAACATAACAAAAATTGAATTTTATAAGGGGGAAAATAAAGATAATTATATAATGATACCAGTAATTATCATGTTGGAAAAGGTAGCAAAATGTAAGGTAGAAAAGCAGTAAGAAGAAGTACTAACAATCGGATTTAGTAAAAGAGTACTAGAAATGGTAGTAACGAAATTAAGAAAAGATAAAGGAGTAAAAGTAATCGGATATAAATACAAATAGTAATAATAGTAAGGTAAAGTAATAGTAAAATAAAAACAAATACAATATTAAATTGAAAAAAGCACTGTAAAAGAGTAATAAATAAAATTGGTCAACTAAACAGATTCTTAAAAAAAAGTTAAGCGTTTTTGCCACACTGGGTAAAATCGTAGACGAGCAGATGATCGTAGATGATTTTCCAGGTGTACAAAAATGGGGCAAAGAGAGAAAAATTCACAAAAGTTGTCAACATCATCAAAAACGAATCAAGAGACAAAGCAAATCGAGCTTCGTTTGCAACAACGATGAGTACAACAACAAAATATCAGAATATCGTGTATATTGCAGTGTATTGGAAAAAAAGTAGTAGATAACGGAATGGGACACAAGAAAAAAACACATTCCCTTACATTTCACTGCAGATTTCACTGGAGGTTCAGGAGTTTATATATATGTACGTATAACTGTACATGAAAGTTCCGGAGAGGGAACCACAAAAAGGGAGAGTAGCACTTTAGACACTTTAATTTCGATGTTTTTTTGGTCTGCTGCAATTCGTGATGTTGAAAAGTTATTGAAAATATTTGAAACAGTGTTCACAAAAGGAGTAGAGGAGGAGAGTATAAATACAACAACAACAACACTAAAGCTGTAGTGTATGTAGCGGATGTTCTATTATATTAATAAATACCTGTTAAGACATAAAAATTAAACATTTGATCAAAGACTGCAAGAAAAAAGAAAGAAGACACTGCTTTCGAAGCTCATGGCCACCTTGGAAAATGTCCTAGCAATGACACCTTGATGATGTCCCAGTTGTCTTGTCCGGGGTTTCAGAGAAACTAACCTGGTAGCGAACGGATCGTGCAAGCCTTCTCACTATTCGCAACCTATGGATCCGCCGGACAGCTGACTAGGCTCCCTGCGTTCCACTTAAGAGGTGCCTCAGGAGTAGAAGCAGGTATCAGGAAGAAGCCACGTAAACTACTTCTCAAAAATGCATGGTTTCATGAGGTTTTCACCAGGGTTCCTTGTTGTTGTTGCTGTGGAGTTTTATGCATCCATCGGCCTTCGTTTAAGCGACTGCTGAAGCCGCTTCTGGTTAACAAGTGGCTCGAACTAATTCACAAGGCCTGCATTAATTAGTTTAGTTTAACTGGCGATTAACTTAAAAAAGTATTCCGGGTCGTATTTAATTTTAATGGGCCCCCGCTTTATTGCCGAACCTCGGTATTGAAACAGCGATTCGTGGCTGCCCAGTCGAGTGAAAGTAGCATAAATTGAAGGGTGTGCAGCTCGGCTACGAAACAGAATCAAGGAAGCGAATCACAGCTTGAAGTGTTGAGGGAAGAAAAGCAATAAAAAACATTGAATAAATACTTTGAAGCAATTCATTTTTATAGTATTTATTGTGGTTGTTGTTGTTGTTGCGTCCCTTCAAGGTTGCTGTTGTTATTTTTTATATAACTGATTGACTCCTTGAGCCATTTAAATGTCGGCGTCAGCTTGATTCGCTTTGATTCGTAATGAAGTTAATTAACTCGATGAGTGAAGCTTTTGCTTGAGTTTGTGCGTGTGTGTGTATAAGTATATATCTGTGTATGTGCCTGTGTTTTGCGTGTATGTGTGAGTCTATGCACGTGTTTAGTTGCGATTATTTTTTTATAATATTACAAAAAAATCAACAACAAACATCAAAAAAAAGAGTTTTTCAAAAGTTTCATTATTTTTCACTATTTTAATGAATTGAAGCGAACACAAATAAATTGGAGCAAATCTATTTAAAGCTTTAACTTTAATGTTATTTTTTATATACTTTCATAAGTATCTATTTTTATTTTTTTTGTTTTATTTTTTCTCGGTAGCAAAAGGTGTTTTTTTTTTGTTTTCTGCAACATTCGAAGCATTTTTCAGTGATTATTTATGCTGCTGTCGAAATTTATTCATGTCGAGCGGCAACAAATAACTGAATTAATAGAGCAACTGTAACGACCACACCATCTCACCAACACTCACACACACACACACACACACACACACACACACGCATACACACACATTCACATCCCAAATACATGAGTCACACATTAAAAAAAAAGGTCACAAGCCGCAACATGCTGCTCTCGATCGTTACACTTTTTCTCTGTCCGTCTGTCGGACCGTCTGTTTGTCCGTCCGTCCGTCCGTCTGTCTGCCCGTCTCTCTGTTTCCCGGCTGTCGCGTTGATGCCCGAATATTCTTTCTTTTTTTTTGTTTTATTTTTGTGCTGTAAGAATGTGTGTTGCACAGCAGCAAAAAACACGTCATCATCGTGTGCATTCTGCATCGCCAAGCAAATGAAATGAATGAACGAGAGGGGGGGGGGCGGGGGGAGAGGGGAGGGGGGGAGGGGTCGCTCTATTTTCACCTGAAAAACATCGCCGAAGATCGTGCGACAGTCGTAAAAACAACGCATTTGAATGCGCATCATTTTTTCACACACGTTTTTGGAAATTAATTATTAAAATTTCATCAAGAGCTTCATATGAAGTTTCACAGAATGCGATGGATGTGAAGAGAGGATGAGAGGGTTGCCTGGAAACGAACCGCTTGAGGACTCTGAAAATGAATTCTTTCAGATAATCGAGAGAAACAATTTGCGTCATGATATTTAAATAAAACATAAAGTAAGTAAATAAAGAAACCGATAAAAAATTAAAATGGAAATCGATCCATATTCGTAGATACGGATTCCCCTCTTTCTCTCTCTCTCCGTCTCTCTCTCTCTCCCTCTCTCTCTTTCTTCCGATAAAAGCTGTAAATTTAAAAAACTCATAAATCAACTAAAAACTACGTTTTACATCGGAAAACTGTAACTCGTTCCAAATTAAAAGTGCATTTACTCCAATCACCCGCCCTCTCTCCCTCTCTCTCTCCCTCTACCTCTCTACCCTTCTCCCTCTCTTTTTCCTTGATGACAATAATAATCTCTGCCTTATTGTCTCTCTCTCCTTCTCTCGTTCTCACTCTTCGCTTTGCTACAAACAAATTATTTCGTTAGTTTTCCATTCTCAACATCGATGCAACAACGAGTAGAGTCATTTATCAACAGCAGGACATCACCTTCCTATCTCCCTCTCTCCGTCGCTGACATCCTCTTTCTCTCTCCCTCTTTCGCTCTCGCTCTCTCTCTCTCTCTCTCTCTCTCATGTCTCTTGATCTCTTCGAAAAACCTCTGTCCGCGAAACGAAAAACAACGCGAAAAATAAACATACGCTTTAATGACGTTTGTATTGTCTCGTTGTTTCCCCCCCCCCCCCCCCCCCCCCGCCCTTCACCCTTTTTACATCCACTGCTAATTAAAGCAAATAAAATTAAAGTTGTTTGAAAGTGTGTGTGTGTGTGTGTGTGTGCTGTCAATGAGTTGCTGGTTTTTGAGTTGATTTTTTCATATATTTTCTTCAAGTTCAAACAACCAGAGAAAGTGGAAAAGTTTCCATGACAAACGAGCTTTAATTAGATTGACACACTCTTAATACAATGCAATATTATACATAAACACACACACACACACACACTTGAAAGGACACTTAAAAAGTTTCAAGTACTTTCGACTAATTGACAAACACTGAGCGAAAGTGTGATCATGAATTATGAATGATGATTAGTTTTTGTTGCTTCCTTTTTTGCTTTCGTGTCCCTCTGGCATGAATGAAAAGACACAGAAATGAAAAAAAAAAAAAAACAAAGCAGAAGAAGAAGTAAAAAGGGCAAAAAAAGGTTGTTCATCGTCATATTTAAATTGTGTGTGCGTGTTGTTGTCCTGTTTTCCTTCCCCTCATTTTGCTCACGATTGAATGAACAACATGCAACTAATTTAATTAGCTGAGAAGGCAACAAATTTGTGGCGTAAGTGTTGCCAACTTGATGGAAATATTTAATTAACGTGAGTTTAGTATTACAAAATCAAGTCAGCTTTGATGACTACAGCATGAAAAGTTGAATGAAAAAAATTAAAAACAGACGTCAACTCGATTCGCTGCAGAAGGATTCGTTTATGCCATTCACATTCATTCATTGCGACAACGATTCACAGTTGATGAGTACGAAATACAATCGCGTCGATGAGCGATGCGTCACTCAAACGCTCACGAAGCACTTCAATCGGACGGTCTTTGAATAGAATTTAAATCTACATGAATTCATCGCTAGAATCTAGTAAATTCAAGTAAAGTAAATCCAAGCGAAACAAACAAACAAACATAAAAAAAATTACGAACAATTTCTCTGTTTTGAGGTTTCGATTCAATTAAACGTGAAACAATTATACAGAAATATTGTCCGTTTCAAGCTTGATTATTTTACTGTTATTGTGTTTTGTTGCTTTCCTTATCCACAACATTGTTGTTTTTTTTTTTTTGCATTTTGCTAGTTTCAATCATTTCTTTTATTATTTTTTCCGATTAGCGGTTTCATTTTTTTGCTGCTAATCGGCAAGACGACATGCCATGAATTCAGAACTCATTCCTTTCCAACAACAAAAACGATCTGCTATCAGTATTTATGCTGTGACGTTTTGCTCTTCGTATTCTCTTTCGTGCTGGCTTCTGTTATCCTTTGCTTTGTCCTTTTTACTCTCTGTGAGCTACAACATCGTTTTAATCTTTTGATAACTTTTGTGATTTATTAAGCTTTTTGTTTCGTTCGTCATTCATCTTTAATTCGGTAATCGGTAGAAATGTTAATTAAAAAATAACTGCCAACAATTTGTTATATAATCAAATGATGAACAGATCGTTTATATAATTAATTTCCGAATAATTAATTAATTAAATAGTAAAGAGTATTAAATACGAGTAATAAATTAAATTATTAATTAATAAATAGTATAGTAAATTAATAAGAAAATTAAGAAATTAAATAATAAAAATTGTAATATTTATGGTGCATTTTTAAAAAGTATGTATATAGTATATGGTATGTAAAAAGATTTAAACGTACGTTGGTCCACGTACGTTGTTCATGTCGTATGAGTGACTTTAATTTCAGTTGATTGCATGGGATTCCCCCAAATATTGTTATGGAAACGAATTTGATGATATTCACATATGCATTCAGAGTAGAGAAGAGCACAGAAGTTACTCTATAGAATGAGAGAGACGGAATCGCATCCACCCCGAAGCACCTCTTTTTAATGATGGCAAAAACCCGAAAACTGCTAAACAGCTCGTTAAGCAGTAAGCATGAAAAGCGGCAAGGACACAGGAGAGGAAGCGAAGAGTGGTGAGGGGGTGGAATTGAGGGTACAAGAATTAAGGGAAGAGACGAGGGGGAAGGCGAATGATATGAAGGATGTTTGTTTATTAACTTGTAGTTTCTACACCTTAACCAACCCCTCGCAACTCACCCCCAACCCACTTACCGCTTTGGTAATATACTTTCGGCGAAATGACGACAGTTTAAAACGTATGGCAACCCTGAAACACCGTAAGCATTATTTATCATTATTTTTTTACAGTTTTCGTTAAAATGTGGTGCCGTAAATTATCATGCTGAGGTTGGACCCGCCAAAAAACAACAGAAACAACAACAGCAACAAACTCTACAATAAAATTACTATAAAATATACAACAACAAGCAGAAAGAGTTTTATTCACATGAAGTGTAGGAAAAATGAAACATTTGCAAGCCAAAACAAGGGTGTGTAAAATTTAAGGCTATTTACTCTGGAACCAGATGGAAGATGGGGGCTAGAAGGGGAAGAGCAAGAGGAGGTAGTCGTAAACAAAAGCGTACAGGGGTTTAAGGATTACGAGGAAAAAACACCAAGTATACAAAATATAAATACTCGGGCTCTTTAAAAGTAGTCTAAAATGATGATATATGAGTGCAATTTTCATAGAACTGAAACGGTCGCTGGCGCTGTGGACCAGAGGCAGAGGAAGGGGAAAAGCACGAAGAAGAAGAAGAAGCAGAAGAGGAGTATCCAGCTTCTGTACTCGCTGGCCGTCCGCAGTTCGGAGGATTAGTTACGATATCTAAACGGAAAGAGTAACTACAACAACAACCATAACAACAACAACAACAAGTAGTAAAGGTAACAATAGTCCCCTTTGCTACTTTCAAGCTTCAAACGCACAACGCGAATGCAATATAAAAGTTACTTGTATAGGATTTCGACACGCGATACACTGCGGAAGAATGGGTTTCTGAGTAGGCCACATAATGGAAAGACGGCTAAAAAGAGGGAGGGAGGGAGGAAGCAGGAAGAAGATGACAGATGGTAGAAGAACCAACAAGGAATAAGCGAAATAAGAACCAACATAGAAAAGCGGAAGCGAAGACTTCAATTATGTGAGCTCCCAACTTCCAGTCTTCGTCTGTCGATCACCCTCCTCAATAAACCAGCCAATCAATCTTTCTTCATCAATTTTTGGTCTTCGTTTTCATATCAAAATTAGTTGACTTTACCATCCACAGGAAGAAACTTCAAAATGTAATGTTAAAAGTTTTGTTCAACCTTTATTATCAATTCTTTTATCAAAATTAAATCTAATATTTTTCTTACAGATGGAATATCTGTGTTTGAATTGATTATTTTATATTAAAATATTTTAACTTATTTACATATTTTCTATTTTATCAATTATAAATACAAAAAAAGTCATTGGATTAATTTATTTTCAACATGTTAATAAAATTAATTAAAAATGTAAATTAAATTTTCATACAAAAAGTAAAAACCAGTCAAATGAATAAAAATATCAGTAATAAGTTGAAAAAAAACCATCCTTTTCAATTCTTCTTCCGCGTAAAAAAATTAAAATCAATGGAGTGTTCCATAAAAAATCATTCATTCGTAAATGAAACTGCATAAAATCGAACACGAAAAAAACACACCTAAAAACCCAACAAAAAATTAACTTTAAATAAAGAAGCAGAAAAACAGCAGAAGAAATAAATAAATAATAATTCGCAGGGAACAAAGAAACAGTTTATCATGTTTTTATAGCAAAATGACGAAAATTTCTATCGGATGTTGAAGAACAACAAAAAAATACACTTGAACTTGTTTAAACATGAGTTTAATTATTATAACAGAAAGTAATATTTTAATAATAATTCATGCATTCATTTATACAATCATTTATACTATTATATAACTTGCACAATGATTTGTACAATAATGGATACAATAATGTAAGTATTTATACAATATGTTTTTATTATAAGTACATATACGAGTATAACCAATAGAAACATCATAATAAATCATTGGTTATTTGAGAAACTTTTCTTCCTTTCTAAAAAAGTTGTTCTTCGTACAAAACTAATGCTCAATAATAAATTTGAATTGTAGAACAAAAACTAATAAATAAAATATGGCGCACCGCAAAAATGCATTGCAAGCGAATGCGGCTCGGCGGCGGGGGTGGCAACGCCGCCAGCTGACGTGCCAAGCCGTATCAGTTCGCGACAGACGAAACCGAACTCGATCCAAACTCATTATACACACCCATACAAATACACCCACCCACACAAATACCCACCACACACACACATACACCCAACCAAATACACACACACACACACACATACAATCACCCACCCAAATACATACACACACACATACAACAATGGCCAGCGAGCTGGTAAACTTTGGCTAACTTTTGTTATGCTGAAGTTGATGCCAAAGTTGCTGAAGTTTTCAATGTTGCTAATGTTGTGAAATTTTCCAGAGTTGCCAGTGCCACCAGAGGTGGTGCGACTTCCTGTGGGTGGAGCAGGTGCACCAACAAACACTCTACACGTAATGAGATTTTGACAAAAAAACCGCTCACGAACACACACGAGCGCACACGGACATACACTCATACGTTCGTACATCCGTGCATTGAACAAAACCTGCTCTGAAGACGACGAGCATCATTTTGAATCGTTGCTGCTGCTGCTGCTGATATTTCGGGTGCTTATGTTCTCAGCATAGACCACTATACTCACCAGCCCCCTCGTCTTCCTTTCGGGCGGCCTCCCTGTTGTCCTGGTGACCACACTGAAACTGGCACAAACGTTGGTTTGTTTGACAGCTCGTGGGCGGAGTTCAAGCGTGAGCTTTAGTAATGCACAAAACGTGCCACGAAGCAAGCGTGGGATGGATAGCGGGTGGCTGTGACGAGGGATGGATGGCAAGGAAGTGGGGCGGGGAGGCAGGATAGAGGGGAAGCAAAAAAGTGGTTTTAAATAAATTTTAAGTTGCTGTCACGGTGACATCGAGCAGCAGCAACATTATTTAGCTGCTTTATTGCAGCGACAACATGTTTTGGAGGAGCCACTAAAAAATCACTCCTAACTCATGCTCCGAGTAGCTCTCGAGGTTGTCATGCGACAAAAATCCACTAACAAAACATGGACTATTTTGACAAATCTGAAATCGATAGATAAACTGAAGAGAACTTGTATCGCTTCAGAAAGGAATCAGGAAAATGAGAAAAATAAACTGAAAAGTTCATTCAGTTCAGAAGTTTAAAAACGCTCTCTCTTTAAATTAAAATTCTATAAAAATTCACCTAACTAAATCAATGAAATATTGCTAGCAATTACTGTTAATTAGAATATCGTATTTTTAACAATTTATGATGAGTTTTTTACTTTTTTAAAGTATTTCAATATTATTATTATTATTATTATTATTATTATAAAACTTGGGAAACGCTCCTCCCTCCTTTAGAAATTCCTTTTAAAATTTCAAGTGTTTAGAACTAAATTATTTTGACAAGATGAGTTTGAGTTTAATGAGTTCTTCAATTGTGATCATTTCACGACTTTTTTTGTCTTGCAAAAGCGACTCGTTTATTTAAAACGTACTTTTAAATGTTTCAATCTAAATTCATGGAAACCCAAAACATAGCTCAAAATCTGCCAACGAGTATTAGTTAAATAAACATTGCATAGTTTCTGGCGTTCAGACCAAAAATGAAAACTTCATCATGAAAAAGAGATGAACAACAACGACGACGATGCTTTATGTAGGAATTGAAGTAGCGACAGCAGCAGAAGAAACAACAACAATAATAGTATAGTAAAAGCAACAACAACAATAGAAACGTGAGCAGGGGAAACTAAGACTGAGAAAGATTTTAAATAAACTTGGGCAAGAAAAATGAAAACAAAAGGAACGCCAGAAAGTTGAATGCTGAATGCGGATACCGTGAAATCGCTCCCAAAAAAAGAGAAAAATAGCAGAAGAAGAGGAAAATTCAAGGGGGGGGGGGGGCGGATATGGGAATGAAGCATACAATTCGGCCAATTTAAAGTTTAAGAAAACGGATTCAAGTCTTTTGGACGCTGAACGTCTTCAGAAACCCGGTTGATGAAAACCGGAAGAGCTTTTATGCAGACGCAGCGTAGTGGAAGATAGCAAGGAAGGGTCGTGGACGGTAGAAATAAATACAAAACAAAAGACTTGACAGAGAGCAGGGAAGGAGCGAGGCTAAAATACGCAATCAGACGGAAGATTTTAGTTTTTATATGCATTTTAAAATATATTAAAATTTACTCCTTAGACTGAATTTAATAACAAAAAAGAAAAGAAAAGAAAGAAGAGAAAAGAAAAGAAAAGAAAAGAAAAGAAAAGAAAAGAAAAGAAAAGAAAAGAAAAGAAAAGAAAAGAAAAGAAGAGAAAAGAAAAGAAGAGAAGAGAAGAGAAAAGTAAAGTAAAGGAGAACACAAGAAAGGACGACTAAAGAAGAGACAATAAATATACAACGAAAACACTTCAAACCAAGTTCAAAAAACGAGTTTAATATAGTGTAAGTTAAAAAGGAGGTAATTTAAAAAATCTTGTTCCACAAAAAATTCCAAAGTACTTACAGGAACTTCATCAGCATCTTCATCAGCATCTTCGTCAGGTGGCAACATCAGGGTGTAAAAAAGCGTTTACACGCGTAGTTTAACGTAATTTCGCCTTCTTAAAATAATTTCCAGCAATAATGAGGCTTGTTTAACAACAACAAAAATAAGAACAATCGCTTTAAAATTCCACAACAGTTCGTGGAAAACAACATCAATAAAAACGACAAGAACACCACAAACAACATGAAAACGCGTGCAAGTGTTGAAAATTTTGCTGAGGGTCGGTCACTCAGTCGATCCGACGACTTGCCAAAGTTGTTAACTTCAATTACGTTGCGTTGCTGTGATTCTCGTTGTTGTTGCTTAATTTTTTTTTGTTTTTGGTGTTGTTGGATGCATTAGTGCGCGTGTTGATAATATATAAAGTTGGCAACACCCAAAAAATAGGGCAACGTCACAAATCTACATCGCATGGTTGCTGGAAGGGCGGCGGGTGGAAATGCAGAGAAGGAATGGAGGAGAAAGACGAAGAGGAGATGGAGATGGAGATTGGAAGAAAGATGAAGAAACGAAAGACGAGGCTAGGATCAAACTATTTATGTAGTTTACCACCAAATTCATATTTTGATCTATTGTATTCTGGAGCCCATCCATAGTCTATCCGAAATCGAATATTGAGTTTATCCTGAGTTCTTTTTCAAATCCTGATTTAATCCACAATCTATCCAGCAACTTGATTTGTGTTTTATAAAAAAAGGAACAACAGTTATGTTGAAACTTATTAACGTAATTAAAGCTGAGAGATGAGAGATGAGAGGGTAGACGAAGAGTAATCAGAGAGAATGCTGTGGATTTTCATCTCTTCATCTTCGGTGTTCAGTAAAAATGTGCTGGTATTTCAAATGCTACCCGCTGTTTGAATGATGATGTTGTTGTTGTTGATGTTGTTGTTGTTGTTGTTATCAATGTTGTTTTTGTTTGTGGCTGACAAAGTGTGATAAATGAATAGAATCGGATCATTTGAAGTAACAAAGTTCATGGATTCAACAACGCTCTTAATTACCAGTTCTCACTTCTGTTATATTTATTAACGAGTGTATATTCTATCTGTGTGTGTGTGTGTCTCTGTGTCTATATGTGTGTAAACGTTGCTTTTAATTGCTTATTTTGCAGTTATCAAAGTTGAATTCCGTTTTCGTATCAAGCGGAACTGCAATTAGTACGGTGTTGTTGTTGTTGTTGTTATACGGAAATGTTATTTTAATTTAAGTTTCCTCTCTTTTTCTGTTTTTATACCCTACACATGAACTGATGAGGCTATATTCACTTTGTGCTTCCATTTGTAACGCATTAAAGAAGGCGTGACAGGTATACAAAAGTATATACTCGTATATCAAAAGTATATATGATCAGCATCACCTCCTAAGTCGACTTATCCCTGTCCGTCCGTCTGTCCGTCTGTCCGTCCGTCCGTCTGTCTGTCTGTCTGTGGAAATCACGATTACAAGAGTACGAATAGAGATATCTTGGCACGAATATTATCTATCATTAGAAACTCCATGGTATTGAAAATGGTCACAATCGGACCATTACCACGCCTACTTTTTATAGTGAATATAGATTCATCCATGCTTATAGCTCAATTTCTCAGCTTGTAGAACGAATTTGCTGTTGAAATTTTGGCCAGAAGTCCACTTTATCTGACCAAAACAGACCACCAAAAATGGGCGTGGTCCACCCACGAATTAAATAAAACTTGATTACAGGAGAACGAATAGAGATATTTTCATCAAATTTGACAAGAATATTCTCTGTCATCACAGGCTATTTGAGATTGAAAAGGAAAAAAATTAGACCATTGCCACGCCTAGTTTTTAAGTAAACGTGTGTAGGGTATATGAACTTCGGCCAGGCCGAAGTTAAAACTCTTTCTGGTTTCATTTCCTTTTTTTTGCCTCAATGAAGTTTGGTGAAACATTGCTTGTTTTTGCTCTTGTTCTTGGCCTTAATTACTAAAAACAGTACTTAAATCTGGTAATAAATAAATTTACATGGACAATTTTTACAACAAAATGACTCCGACAGAGGTGAAGGAGGAGGAGAGAGCCATTCTATCTAAATTTATTCATATACATATGTATTTCTATTTTATTCAACATTATTGAATATCCACAAGTTTATTGTTATTACAATTTGTTTATATTTTTCGATCGTCACAATTTATAGGTCCGTAAAGAGTTGGTTTTTTTTAAATAAATTTTGCAACATTATTCAATATTATATGATAATCATAATGTTTTAAATTTATTTCACTCTCGAATGTTTTAATATTGTATTTCATTAACTGTCTTTACTTATTTATTTCAAAGAAAAAACGACTATAAAAAAAACGAAACTTATATTGAACCCTTTCAAAGTTCCCCTCTCTCAACTCCTCCCTCCCCCCACCCACCCCCCTCCCGCACCAGCCAAAAGAGTGGTACAGCGTTTTCCTTCAAATTTCCTTTCCAACTACGCACAACTGCTCTTGTAAAATTGGTTATACTAACGACTAACTTTTTAATCGAAAAACTTGGTTTTCGCAACAACAAACACACAACAACAACAACAACAAACCCAAAAAACTACAAGCAAATAAACTTCACCACGCATTCGATTGAAGACGCGTTTTATCGAAAATCATAACCGCTCTGCGATGCTGCAGTCACCTCATGCATTCGTAGCGGTACATATATAAGTCCATCTCTGTCTCTCTCTCTCTCTTTCTACGTTTTGCTCGCTCTCTCAATACTCGTGTGTCTATGCTATACTTTGTTTATCTGTTTGATACTCTTACGAAACTTTTAATTACCAACAAAATGTGCTTTTAAATTAAATTTTAAATAAATAAATAAATTATAAATAAATAAATAACTTATAAATAAATAAATTAATTATAAATAAATTAAATTTTCTTGCTTATTCAGTTCGATTATTTATTTTCCATTCTTTATCGGCGTTTTTTTATATTAAAAGAATTCATTTTAATTTTTCTCTTTCATTTTTCATTGCTTTTGCTTATTCCTTTTTTTCTCTAATATTACCCACCCACGCCCCTCCCCACGTTCTGTCATCGTCTCTTAATCGCCATCTTTTATTATGCTCACATATCTATACATTTTGTGTTTTTTCTATTCTTTCGTGGTTCTTTCGTTCATGGTTTCTTAATAGGAAGGTTTTATGAACTCTTTTTTCGCTCCCTTAAGCAGCTTATATTTACATAAGATTTAAAATTTGCTTACATATGTATTTAATGTGCCATTTAAGGTGTCAATAAAACAACAACACCAACACGAACAACAACAACACTTTGAACCCACTTGTTGATGGTCTTTCAACAGGTTCTTCTGCTCGTCGACCGGAGGCTTTAAAAGTTGCCAACTTTTAAGTTTAAAATAATGAATTAATACTGTTGAAAACTGTTGTTCTTTAAACTTGGGGCACAAATGATATTGAAAAAAAAAGAAGATTTTATTACAATCGCTTCCGGAACTTTAAATACAGAATAAAGGATCCTTTTCGGTCTGAAGTTCTTTATAAATACTTAAAAATACTCTTCCAAGGAATTCAACTGTTTTAATTTTAATCATTTCTTTAATTAAATAGTGGGTTTAATAATAGTGGTTATTATTTAAATTAAAAAAATTGCTTGTTTTAAGAAGATCATGTGAGTTGGTTGTTGTTTGTTTTGTGTGTTTTTTCTTTCATAAATCACCCTACAGATGGCAGCACCTGTGCTCGTAGACTTACATACATTGAGACATGCATTAAATAAATTTCTCGAGGAAGGCCACAAAAACAAACAATCCAATAATTCAGACACACAGAAACACACACAGACGCGTATATGTATCTACATAACACAAACACATAAATACACTTAAACACAAGCACGAGCGAATATTTTCTCGTAATTCTTCTCGGACCCAAAAAAGCTTTCGAATTGAAACTGTTTAAATTTGAAGCTGTAAACGTATCTTACGTTTGTGTACAAAATGGAGGAAGGCACACACACACACACACACACACACACACATACACACACATACACATACACACACAAGTGCAGAAGCATTTCCGAGTGCACACTGTCGAGTGCACACCGTTTATGTGTTTAACCACTACACATGTAGATAGATACGTACGTGGAATGCGATGATTTACGCGTCGCCGAGTATGCGTTGGTAGTTGAACAACAACAACAACAACAACAATGCTGTTACAATACAACAAATAACCATCGACAGTTGTAAGTTATCGGAAAATACACAGTATACAGCGTTGCCCAATTACTCCGAAAAATATTATCGAAATATTTCCCTAGCAACAAACAAACATACACTGCAAAGTTTCTTGCAGCTGCAGATCAATTTTAAAACAAAAATTAGACGATTTCTCATAAGATCTAGATTTTTAGGGAGGAGATTTTTAGGGGCTGATGGACCCTCAACGGATGTTACTAAGTTTATGTAGGTCTGTATGTATGTCAAGGCCATAACCAAGCCTCAAGCATCCATGGAGAAGGTTTTGAGGTTTCTCTGTGAGTTCTGTGGGTCACGAAACTGTGGGTTACAATGTTACTCCTCATTCAGGATTTTTTGGGTCTTATCACGATTTAGAAGAAAAAATGAATGAAGAAGAAAGAAAGAAGTTAGAGAAATGGTAGAAGTAAAAATAAAGAAAGGAATATAAGTAGATAGAAAAACAACCGTTAAGATTAACAGAGCAACAGTAAATACAAAGAAATACTGAGTGTGTGACACACACTGTGTGTGTTTCTCACTCACTTGCACAAACAAATACATACATGGACAAACGCCCTCCATCATCAACCACCTCCCATTTATCAAGCACAAGGATCAAAGGAGAGGGAGATCCTGCGTAAAAGCATCTTGGAAACAGGTAAACAACGAAAGACCAACGACAAGAAAGAAAGCTGGAATACTTTCTAGACAACAAAGGAAAGACTTTTGAAGAGTGTTTCTCTCGGTATAAAAATTACACATAGTTTGTTGTTGTTGTTGTTGTTGATTTTCTTTTCTTTGGCTTTTTTTATTTCTTTTCACAGTTTAAGCATTCGGAAAACTCCGTCAACTTCGTTGGCTTTAATAATAGAAGTTGTTATTATATCTTGTTTTTGTAGTTTGTTATAATTTTAGCGGTTTTTATAACGGAAGAACCCTCAGATTGTTCCCATTACAACAACAGCCCTAAAAACTGAAGATTCCTTCGCCTTTCAACCATCCTTTAAGCCATTCAAAGTTTTAACCATCGCACAGTTTCTGGAAAGTGGATGGACAGTTTTTAACAAGTGGGCGTATCACTAAACAAGGGCGTATCCTAACTCAAATCTTGTTTAATTATAAATAATAGTATACATGTGTAGATCTACAAAAAACCCATGCTTTATTCTCCTTCACATAAATTTATTCAAATAAATTTAAATTCTGTCTCAAGCGCTTTTTCTCCAGCAGTAAACTAAAGCGCCGTTATTATCCGCGCTTAGTTAGTAATCCTTGACTAACACGATAATCTGTTAAATGAATCTAAATCCGTTCCTTCTCCTTCCTCTGCTCTTCTCTTGTCATCGCTTCTCTTCTCTTCTCTTCTCTTCTCTTCTCTTCTCTTCTCTTCTCTTCTCTTCTCTTCTCTTCTCTTCTCTTCTCTTCTCTTCTCTTCCTTCTCTTCTCTTCTCTTTCTCTTCTCTTCTCTTCTCTTCTCTTCTCTTCTCTTCTCTTCTCTTCTCTTCTCTTCTCTTCTCTTCTCTTCTCTCTTCTCTTCTCTTCTCTTCTCTTCTCTCTCTTCTCTTCTCTTCTCTTCTCTCTCTTCTCTTCTCTTCTCTTCTCTTCTCTTCTCTTCTCTTCTCTTCTCTTCTCTTCTCTTTCTCTTCTCTTCTCTTCTCTTCTCTTCTCTTCTCTTCTCTTCTCTTCTCTTCTCTTCTCTTCTCTTCTCTCTCTCTCTTCTCTCTCTTCTCTTCTTCTCTTCTCTTCTCTTCTCTTCTCTTCTCTTCTCTTCTCTTCTCTTCTCTTCTCTTCTCTTCTCTTCTCTTCTCTTCTCTTCTCTTCTCTTCTCTTCTCTTCTCTTCTCTTCTCTTCTCTTCTCTTCTCTTCTCTTCTCTTCTCTTCTCTTCTCTTCTCTTCTCTTCTCTTCTCTTCTCTTCTCTTTGCGTCTTCTCTTCTCGCACACAAAATTCACTACTTAGCAACTTCTTAAGCTGCTTATTTTTGGTCTCTAGCTTAATGCAGCCACCTCTAAATTGGGAAGATTATATGAAGCACAGGAAGAGGAGGGGAGGGGAGGGGCAAGACGAAGAAGGGCAGGCAATTCAATTGAAGTGTAGCAAATTTTGAATACTTGACTGTCTCGTCTCTCGTTCGGTTGAGTAAACAATTTTTGGAAAGCAACGAATATCACACGTTTGAGTGGGAGCGTGAGTGGGACGGAAACACGCACACACACACAGATATTCGCACACATACACACATTATCACCAACGCGTATTCGAATATGCTGTAACTTCGAAGAACTTTTGAAAGTCTGAAGTTGGCAATTTTTTCTAACTACTTTTTAAAACTTTAACATGTTAACAATCACTTTGAAACACTTTTCGCAAAACAGCATAACAAGCAGCTGCTTCTGAACTGAAATGGATGGAAAATTCTTGAAATTATGTATTGTACTCTGGATATGTATTTAAAAGTGTATTTATTTCGAAATCGGGTTCATGTACAACTCTCGAAATTAACACTGAACCATTAAAAAGTTTCGCTGAAATTCGAGTATTAAATGTAAAACGAAAACGAAGATCGAAAACTTTTAAACAGTTATTAAATTTCACTTAACGGGACTTTTAAATATAGTCAGTTGTACAGTTAAATTTTTCCTTCAGTCGACGTCGATTTTCGTAGGGTCTCTGAAATCAAAACCGACCATCTGGCAACACTTTTATTTATTCGTCGAAAGTCCTAAAAAATATCGGATTCATCTTTTGTCTTAGAGGAATAATTATAATAGAGTAACCTTTCAGCGCCGTTGATGCTGACACTTTTAATGGCATTCGTCAACAATAAATACAACTAAGATAATAGAAATAACAACAATATTCTATTCAAATATTTCCATGGATTTGATTTTATGCAGATCGAAACACAAGCAACGAAGCAATAAAATATCACAGAAGCAGAATGAGTTGATAAACCAGAACAGTAGATATACCAGCAACAGGGACAACAACAACAACAACAGCAACAGGGACAACAGCAACAAGGACAACAGGGACAACAACAACAGCAACAAGGACAACCATAAAAACCTGGACTGTCAACGAATCCATCAACAAAAGCGAATATCTTCAGAACCGTTGACAATAAAGGAAACTCTACGTGAGCAAGATAGATTGAAGGAGGGAGAGAGAGAGAAAGAGAAAAAGATGGAGAGACAAAATTATGAACAGCAGTATAAACAGGCAGACAGACAGACAGACAGACAGAGACGAATATAAATTGCATGAATCGCAGAGCAGGAAAGCTGCTCAGTGAGAGAAGATTTTAATGATAAACCTTAATCGAAATGAAAATTAAACAGAAATACCAACAAAAAGAATAAAACAAAATAAATATAAAGAATATATTAATATTGTAATTAAAACAATAAAAATAAAACTGAATACATACATGAATATAATTACACAGTTTAAGATAAAATAAATATTCTTTTGCTTAAATAAAATTAAAAACCACCATTAATTTAACGGAAAGCGAAAATCATTCAATGATTTGTGTTCAAATTCATTTGAAAAAAAGCGAAGACGAGATGTAATAAAGACCCGAAAAAGTTGAGGCGAACAAGGAAAAAGAAGGGAGCGTAGAACGAGTGTCATTAAGGACATTAGGAAGACGAAGAAGAAGCGAGGAAAGAATACATTCATCACTTGCACGCCCACAAAGTAAACTAATTATCGGCAGCCGCCCGCGCTGCTTTTTAAGCGACGCAATTCACGGCGAGTTTCGATTCGCCATTCAGAATTCGCCAGCAACAGCCGCCCAAATCACAGAAGGCATTCAGTGAAAAATGAGGAAAAACTGGAGAAACCCGAATGAAAGGTCGGTGCTTTTAAGTGAACCACAACCATAACAGAAAAAGCGAAAAAACCCGGTTAAAAGACGGTTGAGCAAGTAAAAAGGGAACAAGAGAAACCAAAAATTATTTGCAATGATTAAATCAGTCGTTGGAATGTATTTCAATGGAAGTGAAAGCAATAAAAATTCTCTTCGTCGATAAAAAGAAGAAGGGAAAGATAAGGGAATACTTTACAGAGGTTTTAAGGACTACTAGTAATCTCCAATAATTTGTGTGCCCACATAACAATAACAAAAACCATCAAATTGCAAAAAATTGTATTGTTTAATGAGGTGCTCTGCCCTCTTTCCCTCTCTGTCTCTCTGTCAGTCTCTCTCTTTTTTAGTGGTCATTTCAAGAGCACAAACAAAATAAAATTCGACCAATAAATCACTAGATAGAAATACATATGTTACTTTTTTCTTGTTAGATGTCACATCAAATACATGCAGATACCATGGCGGTCTTCTGCCCCCCGCCACCGCCACCGCCACCCTCCATCCCGCAAACCAATCATCATTGAATAAAAATTAGGGGAACTTCTTTTAGCTTTTGTCTTCCGTTATCCTTAAAAGTGTGACGTGGTTAAATTGCACCCGAAGCCCAATCAATTGCAGATGACGTGGAAGGAGTGAGGAAGCTGTTGGTAAGGAGACGACAAGGAAAGAGTCTTTCTTAAATGAGAAGCTCAAAAGAACAGAGGTGAGAGAGAGAGAGAGAGACAGAGTGTTTGTTTTCTACTCATCTTTATTCATCTGCCTCTGCTGCTGCTCTGCTGCTGCGCAAATTAGTTTGAAGCTGAGTGTTCGTTGCTAATTGAATTTTTTATCTGCCAGGCTCAGTTAATTATAATTAGCAAGTAGAAAAAATAGAACCAACCTCTTCAGAAAGAATAGAAAAAGGAAATGAAAACTTTTTACTGGTTTTCATTTCAGAAAAAAAATTAAGTGCATCCCAGGTGTATTTTTTTCTTAGTGAAGCTAAAACCGTCTTCAAACTTGAAGATTATTAAAGGAAAAGTTTGCATAACTTTCGGCGCGTTAAACCTGAAACTAGAATTCGTATTTTCTAAATAATTCCAATTTTTTTTAATAAATACCACAAAAACGAATCCTTTTGAAACACAAGAAATGTCATTCTAAATACAATTGCGGTTACCAGGCAACTAATACGTACTTATTTATGTTTTGTACGTATATAAATTCAGTGGGCTGCTTTCAGCTTGACATCGAAGTTATTTCAAGCATCTGAGTTTATTACAAAATGTTGTGGAAGCAAAAGCAAACTATTGAGAGTTAACAAACTGAAGCAATGCAATGAAACATTTCAAAAGCCACTGCAGAGAACAAGCATGTCATAAATTAAAAAACACACTGTCACAAACACAGACACAAACACACATCCAGATGCTCATCTGCAAATAATATAATGGAAGGACACCCTGTATGTTGAATGCTAGCCAGTTTAGCCTAAAATGCCAGCCTGTTTCTTGTTTCAAAATAATGTTGCATTGCAGCATTTATTCGAATGAACAAGCATATTTTTTCTCTCCTACTCCTCACACCCCGTCCTCTTTTCGCACTCTTCCGAACGCTGTCCGTAACAGTAAAACCTCAGCAGCAGATTTCACGCGTTCGAAGCGTCAACCAGTCGCTTCACTTCGTTGACCATCGTTCGCGTTCGTATGCAATGCACTGAGTGTGTTGTTGTTGTTGTTCCTGCAAATGTTGCTTTAGTGTTTATTCATCCGTAGCTGATTTTAATTGATAGTCGTTCGTGCTGTTGACGTGTCCAGGCGGCTCTGTTGATGTGATGGTATTCCCACGTCTCCCCCACTCCGCTAACCATCCCCCTCCCGCGCTGCTCTCCCTCCACACCGACGTGAAACCATGGCTTTTGCATTGTATTCTGTTATTGTTGCACCTTTTTAATTGTTGATTCAACTAATTGTGTTGATTTGGTTAAATTACACAAATAAATGTTGGCAAAACTATTTAGTGTTGATTCTTTTATGTTCTCCTCATTTAACACTTTTTTTTGCAGAACATAAAAAAGCAAAAGTTTTTCATAGAAAAAAAGAAAAGCGTAGTTTTTGAAATGCTTTCTTTATTGTATTTTTTACAGCGAAAAATTCTCGCAGCGTTTCGTGCATACATTTTTCAGTGCCTTTTTTACTCTTTTCATATTATTTCGGTATGTTTTTATTCATTTACTTATATACTGTGTATAACATTTGTATATGTACGAATCACATGAGTTAACAGTGTAGAATGTATGTTAAGCGATTATAAAAGTAACACTTTCATTTTCTGTATATTGTATGTTGCGTGAAGTTTATGTTATGTAACAGTAAACTGTTGATGTTAAATCCGCGTAAAGGAATCCACAAAATCCACATTTTGAAAACATTAAAAAAAATCATTTGAGAGACTGACACAGAAGCAGAGAGCAAATATAAAGAGAGCGAGAGAGAGACATTAAAAGAGAGAGAGAAAGCAAAGAGCATACCCATCCGCCTGAGAGTCGCATTTCACTTTGTGAGCAGAAGAGGAATAAAGTAAGGTATCCAAAATAAAGTAAAATTGACAGTACTCACATTTGTGGGGTGGGAAAACACCCGTTCATCACCCCAAATACTTTGCAGCTCATTCAGTTGTTGTTGTTGTTGTTGGTGATGTTTTGAATGTTTTCAGTGCATAAAAAAAACAATGCAGAAACCAGCTGGTTTCAAAGGAAAGAGAATTCAATTAAAAAAAATATACCAATATTTATTTTTCATTCATTATTCACATTTTGCTGAAACATATTTATTCGATTTAAATATTAGTTGATTATTTTACTGAAATATCATTTACAAATATTGAATATTTACAAATGCACCCAACTGTAAAAATAAAATAGGTTTTAGGTTGAATTTTCAAACGAGAAAAAAGTGTCGCAATGGGTCGCCATGGGTCAAGTATGTTCGGACTTTCGGAAATTTCTTCTCAATCCTCAATCCTGGAGTTATCGAAATTATTAACTATTCCATATACATACACGTGCGCTCAATTTTTTATACAAACTTAGTGAGAATTTTGTTTTCGGCGGTTAAACGGGGAAAAAGCACTCCAACCACTCTACAAAATATGATGTTTGTTTGTTTATTATTATACTATAATTTTCTCTCTCTCTCACCCTCTCTCTCTCTCTCTCTCTCTCTCTCTATCTGTATGTCTGTCAGTCTATCCGGCTGTCTGTCTGTGTGTCTGTCTCGTTGGCAGCAGCTGAAAAATGTTATTCAGTGGCTCAACGTATGTCCTAAACACTGTAGGAACAAACACCTTACACAACACAATAATAAAAAATTATTTTCAATCACTATTATTTGAATAGCATGTTTTCAAAACTTCAGAAAAATTTTCATTCCAAAAAAAATTATTGTGATAGTTACATCGTTTTAATTCAATTGTGAAGAAATTTTTTGAGTTTAAATCTTAAAATTTTTCAAATTATAATACAAATTTTAAATACAAGACTCAGCAAATTAGTAGCTGCGAATACAGTCTCCTTATTACAATAAAAGCACAACAGTAAGAACAGCGATGGACAATACACAGAAGCCGACGACCACTACTCCTACGACTCAGAGCACCGAATTTCGATCCACTTCTCGCGCAAGACTTCTGTTGCGGGTTCCTATAACAACCACGCGCTCTGGGGCCAACGTTCAGAAAGAAAACCGCAAGATAACGCCAATGGGTGAAGACGCTCGCACTGAAAGCGACGCTTAGCACGATGGTAACACGCGATCGATGACGCAAGAGGCATGTCGTATTTTCAAGTTTCGAACATGTCCCTTTCTTTTATAATACATTTTGGAAATATGTCAAAATTTGAAGATGTTTAAAAATCGTGGCAAGTTGAAAAGGTTATGCACGATATATTATATATGTATTTTTATTATAATCATAAACATTATTATTCATGGAAAAAATAAAAACAAAATTATTTTGAAGTTAGTGAGTTTTTAATTACTTTGGAAATGTAGACTCTTCTTTTTTCTTCTCTTCTTACTTCCTTCTCCAATAGTGCTTTTTTACTCAAGGATGTAGCGGTTTTGGAATATTTTTTAAAGATGGAATATCCTGTGCTGTAGTCCTGATTTCGTTTTTCTTGGGCCTCTTCCGATGACTGTCAAATATGGGGAAATACTATCTGCTGCACACGCATCAATATTTTGTGGACTATGGGTAACAGTCTTCCATGGATACAGTGTATGGTTGAGGTCCACAGTGTTACCAGATCATTAGTGCATTTACCAAATATTGAGGAGTTTATTTCCCAATAACTGATAATAACTTGTAGAATGACTTGTAGTATGACTTTGAATATTAATATTAAATTTTTATTGTAAAATTTGATTTTGATTATATCTCTAGAAGCGCTGTAGATTGTGTTCGTGCCTTGGGAATCACGCATTCATGTTTATTTATGGTTTCATTCACGGACTTTTAGATTGTAACTCTTTATTGGACTTCATTACCTATTTATTTATTTATTTCTATTATTATATTAAAGTTTTAGTTACTCTAAATAATATTTACATTATTTTATCGATTTGTGTACGAATGGAATTGTATTTTCTAACACTAGTCGAAGTCCTTTAAAACCATTATATTGCTATTCTGTAAGAATGGTGTTCCATAGAATTAATAAATACAAATACAAGTAATTCTTGTGTTTTTATATTATATATTTTATTTATGCTCTGAACTCATTTCGTTTTTTTTGTTTTCATTTGGGGTGTTCACAAAGGCTTCTAACTTTTTTCTGTTTTTTTTCTTATTTATTTTCGTCGTTTTTCTAATGTTTCCTTTCGACTGTTTTCATTACTTAACTAGTTTCTAGAAGCACTTTTAAGTTTCTGTCACTCGTTCGCTTCCATCTCACTCTGTTTCTCTCTTTCTAACTTGGGTCTCATTTTCCTTTGCTACAACGGTGACTGTTATGAAAATGTTTGTATCTTCATCATTAACGTGTTTTTTCTCTGTCTCCCTCTTCTTCCATTTTTTTCCAATTCATCTGTTCAACTTATTTAATGCACTTAAACGATTCTTCTTGTGCAAAGTTTCACCTGAGCTCATGAAAAAGTGAGCTCCTCTATCTTCTGTGTTGGAGAGATATAAAGAAAAACAAATGAATTCACAAGAAGTAGCAGCAAGCAAAAAAAAAAACCAAAGTTCGACAGAAATTCCATGTTGCAAAAAACTGGTTGCTCTCAATGAAAGGCCTCAAAGAATGAAAAATTCGTTTAATTTTTTGTAAAACATTTCAAATAAACGAATAAAAAACAAACACAAATTCACAAGCATTGAAAGCGGATGCAACTTCATAAAAACGTTGCATACTTTTTGGCATAGCTTCGTTGGACGGGTTCAAAATATGATACTAAAATTAGATATCGTATTTGCAATTGAAAAATTCAACCGAAAAGCGAACTTCAGAGATTTTAATGCTTTAATGATTTTATGCTGGGCCCGTTGATGTCCTCGCCTTCGCCTGACGACTCCGAGCACCTGAGGAAGTGTCCAGGCTCACAGGACGGAAAAGAGGACGAACACAAAACACCTGATAACGAGAGGAAGCGGAACAAGTAAGTGAACAAGGTGTGGGTGAGGCACGGAAGAAGAAGAGAAATGAATCATAAGCGCATTATTTTTGCCATAAAAGTTTTTCCAGAGTTGGAAGTCTTCGTCGTTGTCGTCGTTGTTGGTTGTACGATAGTTTTTACGAAAAAACAGAGATGAAATATATATAAAACTAAGATTAAAGTCCTGATTAATATACAAATTCAAAGCAGTGAGTAACTTTTCTCCTACCTTTAATAATACAAAGTATATTCGATAAGTACTTCGACTTTAACACCTCTTGTCTACGTGTTGAATAGTTTTTAACTACTTTTTAATTATAATTTAAGTACCCTTTAACAAAATTTTAGCTTTTAATGATCTCTTGAACACATTTTATCTACTGAATCCTAAACCTTATACTACTTTTCTGAAACTAAATACCGTTAATCTAACTACACTACTAAAATCCAATGAATGCTAATGAAATTAGGGTGAAAAACGCTAATCATGAGCTCAAATTATTAACTAATCCAATACTATTTGCTTTTATTTGGAAAAATAAAGGGTCCCTTTTTTAACAATGAAACATTTCATTTATTCTAATTTTACTTAATTTTTTCCACTTTTCGCTGGATGTTAAATAAAAGTCACTCACTGCTGTTGTTGCTCATGCTGTTGCTTTTGTTGTTGCTGCTGCTGTTACTGCTGTTTGCTGCTGTTGCTGCTGCATTGCAGGTGAAAATGTCGCCGAAAACTATTTAAGTTGGCTCAATTTTCGGCTGAAAAGTTTTGCTTCCCAAAACAGTTGCTCCCCGAGTATTTTTAATCACCTACGCGATTCGCTGCAGCCTCTCAACACGATGTCTACACAGTAAAAAACAAACAAAGGAAGGAGAAAAGAAAATTTTGAAATACACGCAATTTTGAAATCATTTGTTAATCATTTGTTAATTAAATTAAAACATTAAAGCGATTATATCCTAAATAAAAAACAAAATCTTCATTTTAAACGCTCTCTGGTAAACAGCTCTTGCGTAATGAAATTAAGAAGGATGTGGATGGTGGAAGGTGGATGTATTTAAAGGTTAGATTAGAAAATTGGTTGATTTATCAAAAATGGGCGTGAATTTTATAAAAATCACTAAGTCTAAATATTAAATAATATTTTATGAATTCAATAAACAACTTAACTCGTTGTAGACACCTGTTCACGACGAAGCAAAGACGCTGCTTTACTAACTATCGTACTTCGTAAACAAGACTCAAAGAAGCAAAAACCAAAAAACAACAAAATGTACAAAGTTTCTCCAAGTGTAAATTTCCAACGGAAACCGCATGCAAGCTCAAGGAATAACAACTAAAATTGTGTGCACACAAAAACTTTTTGCTAAAAAGTTCTAGAGACCGAAAAAACTTTCTCGAATGATATTTCATTAATAAAGTTTAAATAGGAGTAAAAAATTAGTGCTGGCCGAGCTTTGACAGATTTTACCACACAAAACAAAACCAACCTCAAAATGCGGTTGGCTGGTGTTATTTATGAAGGGATTTTGAATTTTTAATTGAAGAATTTCGTATTGATTGCCAACTACTGAGGAAAAACCCAGAGAATGCAAAATCTAAAAGAATTTCGAACTTCAATGAACGGCATAGAGCGACTCAGAGACTCAGAGGGGAAGAGAGAGACAGATAGAGAGATAGAGGCACAGAAATGCATTTAGAAGCTATCACAAAATGTCCATCAAATTAAATGACAATGAATTTTAATGTAGGAGTGGCAGAGATAGCAACGTCATCAGATTTAACATCAGACCACGACACACCTTCAGAAATAAGGGCAGCCATTTTTTTTATAGAATAAAACAATTATTGCTGTTGCTATTTACGAGTATTTGACAATTAATGTCGTATTGTAAAGCTGTTATTGTGATTAATTAGTTATTTAGACCCTTAAAAGTTCGCAAAATGATAAAAATAAATCAATATGAAAAGAAATAAAAAATGTTTAATTAAATAAATCAAAAACGCAATATATAAAATCAATACATAAACGACCCCACAACTTGGTTCGGCTGCCCACGAAAACTGAACATTAGCAGAGGAGGTGGTCCAAGATGCTTTACCTCAGGTTGTCTACACTTCCAGCGTGAGCCACAAGCAGATGTGCTGTCATCGCACCCAAGAGAAGTCTACAGTCCTCATATTGTTTCTAAACGATCCGTGAAGCTTTGAATATGAGGATGTATAACCATAGTTTCCCAACTACATCATGATTTCGAGATCACACGTGCACTCGGAGCTTCTACCTGTTCTATTGGTGGTCTGGATCCTGCTTTTGCTAGGACGTCTTCCTTCCTCGTTTCATGCCTTTGCTCTGTATTGCTCATTTTGCATTGACCGTCTGGAATATATCCAAATCGTGTTGTAGAGGTACCGTGTTATAAGAGGGTTTGCCGCAATTTTCTCAACAACACAAACTTTAGGAAACAGCCTTAATTACCCGTTTAAGCTGATAACTGATCAACCTGATGAAATCTGAAGCTGATCAATTCGTAAAAGAAACTAATTTTTGCCAAACAAGTTCAGCACGTACACAAGAAATAATAGAAATATCTCTATCATAGTTGGGCAAGGTGACGACGGTTATCATTTCTCGATCAGGATGATAAATCCGCTAACAAGTGAATAGCAAATCTATTTTTTTTTCTAAAAAGATTGATTCATTTCCATGGCACAAAAATTCATTAACCAAGACTAACATTTTCTAGCATTTCCTGGCATTTCGGAAGAGGATCTGTTTATGATTTCCTACCAGTCTCTAATTCCTGTCCGTTTTCAAAATTAAATCTTTGTAAGATTTGTTAGATAAGATGGTTGAATTGAAAAGAACTTGCAGAAAACTTGCAATAAATGACTAAATTAAATAAAATTAAATTTTTGTATTTGTTCATTATTTTTTGAAATGTTTTCCCTTTAATTTATTCTCTTATAATCAATTTCTCTACTATATACTATATATCTTAATGCTCGTTACCCATAGCAACATTGTGCTCGAACTCCCGAAGTTTATACAAAAAAAATAAAATAAAACACAATAAAATAAAAAATTGACAGCAGAAATTCTAAATTCTAAATTTTTTGTAAAACCGCGGAAAAACGCACTTCTTTATTTAAAAAAAAAACCATAAAAAAAAGAATTCATTATAAATTCATCGTTAACCGAAATGGATCGCAAGAAATCGCTACCGGAAGATTTTGACATTCCACTGAATCGTTTGGATGTTGCTTACGTTGCGAATTGTAGGGATACTCGAGAGTTGGAGAGAATTGTCCAGATTCTACGCTCCGGAGAGGAGGGCTTCTATCAGGAGCTGACCGAAAGGGCCGAAGAGAGATTGCGTCAATTAAAGCCGGAAAGTATGCTTTTTCGTTTTGAGGAACCAATGCTAGATCGCCAAAGTTTGGGGGCGAACAAAAAGAAACCTATCCACGTAAGTACTCGGTAATTGAACCTTTGTAAGGTTCAGATAAATTTTTTGATTGCAGGATTGGAACAAGGCCAAATCCAAAAACAGTAAATTTAAACAGGACGCGTCCATCGCTTCCAAGGGGAGACATTTCGATCGGAATTTGCCAGCACCCGTACGCAAGAGTGGCAAGATCAATGAGAACTCTTCGAGAATACCGGCGAGATACAAAAGCTCAAGGGCGTTGAAGTCTACTAGATCCATGAATAACCCCGTCTCCGACGATTACAGCATCTGGGAGAAATATGACAAAGATGAGGATATGCAGACCGACGAACGCGATTACTGGGATCCGCCAGAGATCAATGTTTTGGGGGAGAATACAGAATATTACCAGGAAAACTCACAAGATGATTTCCTGCCAGGGATGAACGCCGTAGAACGCGAAGAATTGGCCGACCAGTATAAAAAAAATATATTTAAAATGTAAATTGCAACTGTTAATTTCATCCGTGTTTTGCAGATACAAACTGCGCGGAAATGACTTCTTCAAAGCTAAGGAATATGAATGCGCACATAAAGAGTACAGCCAAGCCATTAAAATAAGTGCAGCCACTGCCGCTCCCTACTACAACAATCGCGCCATTACAAGTAGGCTGTAACTTCTACACTCTTAGTTTCACTTTCCATTCATTACTTATTCATTCCACACCAGATATCAGGCTGAACAATTATATGCAGGCCATGGACGACTGCGACAAGTGTCTAGAACTGGAACCGCGAAATACCAAAGCCATGCTTAGGAAGGCTAAAGCGACTTATCTCTTCGGATGCAGGCTGGAGGTAAGAAGATTGCCCTTCTCCAATCAGTCTTTCTCTTGTAACATCTCATGTAAACCAATCGGCCAACAACTCTGACGCAGTCCTACGACATTTACCAAGATGTGCTGACGAAGTTTGATGCTCACAATATCACCGCCTTGAGAGCCATTCAAGAACTACGCGCCCAACTTGGCGACCTGGTGCCGCTGGTGAAGGACACAGAAGAGGATCCAAAGGAACCGTCGAGCTCAGCGCAGAAGACGGTCGGCACATCCAAAGTAACCTCGAAAGCAGCTAAATCAGTCAACAAACCAATCAAAGATTACATTTCGGCAAATATGATTATGCAAAATCGTACGGCCAAGAATCCGTGGCGCCAAGTTCCGCAACGTTTAGTCGATCCACTGGCTTACATGGATCCGCCGCTGCCTTTATCTTCTAGACTAAAGCCAGGTCACGTGCCCTCCGATGATGTTTCGGTCGAAGAAATGGAAATATAATTGAACTTATTTGTTCATTACATCAAAACGAATGTAAAAATTAAAAATGATTTAAAATGTATACAAAGTAAATAAATAAAAAACTTGTATAATCAGGTTATAGTTTTTAATTGGCTGATTAGCGGGCGTTTCTCGATTTCGCTTTTTTGGTGCTGTTGTAATCGTTACCTGATCACCATTCAGGCGGTTTATCATTGTTACGCAAACGTCCGCCGCTCTGACGCCGGCGTGTATCGTGAGCGACGCAAACATGGTGGCCTACATTTCAATGTTCGTAGCACCGCTGCAGAAATTTAAGTTTCTCCTGCTCGACGTAATTACAGATAGCGCAATCCAAGCGATCCTGACCTATGAGGAAGTTGGCAATGATGGTGTCGAGGTCATCTGTAATCTCGCTACACTTGAGCATGTGTCTCGTAAAACGGTCTCGTCGAATTTAGCTGGATGCACAGCACAACGCGTCTACCCAGGATGAGAGAAATATAAATCTGTTTCAGTCAGTAGTGACCGATCGGCCCTGATCACTTACGATTTCGTGTTTATTGTAAAAGTAACCGTTGTATGCATTTCTATTGACCACCACCGTCCACGGTTGCAGTCCTAGTCCCCCGCACGGACCAACGCGTATATACACAGGATTTCTACACTCGGCATACATCAGCAATGTGATGACCTCGTAAAACAGAACGCTCATCGAGGACATGCCGATTCCATGACCACAGCAAAGCACCGGTAGAGCTAACCAAGAAACAGATGAGAAGGACATAGGGGAGACAAGTGTTCTTCTGCTCTAATAGATTTACCTTAAAACTCGCAAAACGAAGACCTCTCTCACAGAAATCCACCAAAGATACATCGTCACTGTCGTCGATATCTTAACCAGGGTTGATTTACCAACAATAATCACTATTTCTGGAAGAAATCTTTATAAATGGCACTTTTTGTAAAACTCAAATCATTTTAAAAAACACTCAAATAAAAGTAAAGTGGAAGCAATTCATTGAGAATAACTTCTATATTGATTCAGTTCTATTTCACATCACATAATCAGATTTTTTAATCAAACCTTCTGTCATTTAATTTAAAAGTATTATCGTGAAAAACAGAATTCCGATCGTCGTTTTTTCACATATTTCATTGAGGTGTTCGTTGTGTTGTTGGGGTTCATGGGTGTCCAGTGAGTCCATGAAATCACAGTGAGTACTATTCAATAAGCGTGTATACAATTATTTGACAAATGAAATAATTTAAGAAATTATGTAACAATTTCTCGACCCCATACAATACAAACTATAATAAATATATCCAAAATAGAAATGAAAATTAGAAGTTGGAGCTTCCTTTCGATTCTCCCAGTTCGTGGTTCTATCAATGTATCACAATTGTACTACAATTACATATGTAAAAGCTTTTTGTGCTTTCGCTTGAAATGGTTTACGACAGATTTGTGTATTTCTAAATTATTTATACATATGTATGTTAATCGATTCCTTTGTACACAACCAAATAAAGCAATTCCCATCTCATTTGACGAATTACCTTATTTGGTAATTTTCACAATACTATACCTATGGAGTAGGTATTGTCATGGCTACTATTCACAGAATAAGCATCCAAGTTATGACATCCTTTCTACTATATTAAATATTCCAGGAATTTGGGAAAGTTCCCTTTTGTCATATCTTCCCAACACTATAAAAATTTAATTATATTTTACATCAAAATATTGAGGTTTTATTACATTTCAAGTAAGGATGGTCTGCAGAGTAATAAAAATAAATTTGCGGCCGTTCTACATTTTAACGAAAACCCAGTTCTCAAAAAAACCTTTGATTACTCGATAGATTGAAAACTTTACAACACATCTAACAATCCACAAACTACCTGCGGCCTATCGACCTGCAATAAATAAACAATTAGTCAGCAAAGCCCAAGAATTACAGGTAACCAGGTTAATACAGTCCAAGTTTGATTGCTTCCCCAATATAAGACGGATTTACCTGCAGGATTGTGTTAGTTGCGAAACACGGCCCAGTTGCGAAACACATCCTACAAAAAAGGGAAAAACTAGAACTTGTTTTATACTTCTAAAGATCAAATTCTATCCTCTACAACACTACAATGGAACAACAACTAGCAATGCAATGCAATGAAACAGCAAACTGCAGTGCAACAGAAAACTGCAATGCAACAGCAAATGCCACCAATGAAGTAATAAACTCGATGGAAAAATGCACTATCAGCGATATTGAACATAATCAAACGCCTGCAACACTGGACCACCAGACCATCATAGAAAAATCTTATTTCACCAGATTATATAAGTCGTTTTTAGAAAATAACAAACCCGTTGGGTCGACGCCACACTCATCATCCTCGTACCTAGTTGAGATGCGACAACGTAAGAAACGTTACGTGAAGCGATCCATGCCGTATGGGGATAGTTCTGGTAAAGCACGCAAATCACTGGTATTTTGAACCATTCACTAATGCATATTCTAAAATTTATCTAATAATGTATATGTTGAAAATGAAAATCTAATTTTCATAATATTCTTCAGGTTTTGATTTGAATTGAAATGTAAATTTATAATGTGATACATCTAATAAACTACAAATAGTTGTTATATAATTTGAATTTTAATTATTTAATACTTGAATTATTCAGTTATGTATAATACAGAGTAAGTTATATCTTCAACTTTTCTGAAGCTCTTTTCTGAAGACAACAGCGAGAATAATTCGAGAAGAATTTTTCTATAACGACACTGGAAATATTTAAATATTTGTTTACTGATCACTGCATATATGATATAAATATAGTACCTATTTGAACTTAAGCCGCTTTTCTAATTTACTAAAATTTAATCCACATTCACGTGTCGTAACGTAACGTATCAGCTGTTCCAACCTATCCTGCAGTTCCACTGTTAGACCGTGGTTACGACACGGTAACCAAAGACTACAAGACTGGAAACTCTTGAAAATGCTATGAATGTGTGCGTGCCACGAAGAGCAATGCAATAACAATTGCTAAGAAATTTTTGTTTACATAAAACCCCGGGGTCTTTACGTACACAAAACAAATGAGGTGATTTTTGTGTCTAGAAAATTGCGTTTTAGATAGAATTTTCACAGCACGAAATGAGCACATTCACTTTAATGTCCACTTAATTAATTGTATAGAATATGTTCAAAATCCTTACAGACACCTTTTTTTGACAAATTACTAGGTATCATTATTGTTATTTAATAGCAATTTAGAATAAAACTTTATGATTTCTCGCTTCCCGACATATATTTTTTTCTGCTTCTAAGCTCACCACCGCTTGTGTATCCAGAGATACCAACTAACAATTAAGTAATATTTGTAATATTTATACATTTGTATAATAATATTTGTATTTAATTATATGGATGCAAACTGTACTTTATTGGTATCAGTGGACAGCTATTCAAATTACCTATCCTTTATATTAAACAATCTTTTATCAAAAAACGTTTGTTTTTCAAGAAAAAATCAATTTTAGATTTGGCAGGCGTGTCTTTGTTTTTATAATGTTTGACAAAAATTGGTATTTTTTTAGTGTTATTGTTGGTTTTCTCCTAAAATATTGCACCGATTATGATGTTATTACGGTAATTATATAGGTTAATTATACATTTTATTCAGAACAAAATTATTGAATAGAAAAAATTATATAAAAAATCTTACATATTATTTTTCTCTAAAAGTAACAGTTACTCCAAAAAATGATACTTTACATAAATGAAAGGTAATTCCATTACCTTTTCAACGATAATAATAACATATAGGCATCTCAAAAAGATTAGGAGAAATAGACATGAAACTTTCAAATTCCAAAGGCCTGTAACTTAGAAGCTATATGAGCTGGAGAAGAATTGTTGTTGATTTGTAACAAAAAATTTTAAAAATATAATTCACCATTTTTTTATTAAATAATATTATGCAGGTTGGCATCTCCATCCGTTGCCATGTTAACGAATTTCTTCCCAACTTCACCAAAAGGACAACAACAATTCAATGCGAAATTACACGTATAGTGTACATGTTTTTTGATTTTACGATTTTTGAGTGTAGTGGAAGAGTTTCCAGTCTTGTAGTCTTTGACGGTAACTACATGGTAACTACGACTCTACCGAGTTTTCGTGCTCGGTTTAAGAACGTGGTGTTGGAAACGGATAAATATCCCGTTCTCTCTTTTACACACAAAAAACAACAAAAAGTCCTACTCGCCGAGCAACTTCAAGTTAGAGCCGCAAGAAATAGCTTGGCGTTAAAGCAAATGGCATAGCATGTTTATTACGACAAATATTCTGTTTTACGAATATAGGTATAAATGCAGTTTGCGGGACTGGCTCAGTTCAGTCCCCTAAACTACACCTTAGCTCGCCTTCTTGTCCTGAATCTAACCATGTAAAAAATTTTTGGGGCGTGGCCTTAGTTTAGATTTTATGGGCGTTTGAATGTAAAAAATTTCAAATTTCAAATAGCGATATCTCCTAAACTATAAGGTTTACTAGTAAAAAATTGATAGCGTTCGAAAGGTCCTAGCAAGGTCGATATTTTAAGTCATAATCATTTTTTGATTTTAACAAGTATTTATGGAGATAATTTAGTTTTAAGAAAAAATAGTGGAGGTTGTATTACAAAATATTTTTTTTTCTCTTCTTTGATAATTACGGTATATATTAAATACAGGTTTCTTAGAGCCCATAGCCTCCACTTTCCAACGGTATATAACATCATAGAGTATCTCCTACAGTTTCGACCACTTTTAATGAAACATTCAAAATTAGTGTTCGGTGGATATCCGAACACGCATCTTAGACTTGACTACAGGAAACCTTTGTACCTTAGCGCGTATTGTTCAGTATTTAATATTTAAAATTGAAAGCCCCTGCGGCGCTAGTAAATTCTTCATACATAAATTACCAATATTTAAAATTGAAAAACTTTTATGAAAAATCGCGCGGACAGCTGGGCGTATATATAACCCACTAATGCCAAAATCACATATAGAAGATTATCCAGAAGAAGAAGATTACGAAATTTATGTCGAGGATTTAGAGGATTAAGTCTTTGTGCATGTAAATACAATTTTAATGAAATCTGACCACTGATGATTTTTACTTTATATCGGTTTTACATTACAAATACAATAAGTAAGTATGGCATGTTATATACCATTTTAAAGGTAAGACAATGGGCTTTCACGATATATATTTTTTGTGGTACATTAATGTATCCATTTCCGAGAAAAACATCTCTGTTTCACGAGCACAAATTCATAATTACATAAAAATACGTATACCTTCTAAACTGTTGGAGTGTTATGAAAACTATGTATAGCACAAATAAAGACAATAACAATACCTTTCCAATGGTGCCACTGGCGGTACTAGAGCTTATCTAATTTAGGAGTTATTGACCTTTATTAGGTCATCTTTCGTGAACTTAAAACGCCCATAAATCGAAAATGGCTGCCTAGCCCCGGAAATAAAGTACACACTTCCGGTCCTAACGGTAAAATCTAACGGTAAAAAAAAACTGAAAAAAATCGGAGAAAGTCCCGTAAACTGCATTTGTTCCCGAATATAACAAAGAGTAACGTTGAGAAGCGCTACTGTTCGCAGATCGAGCATAAGGCCCATTGGCAGCCAAAAGATATGTGGGAAGGTCTGACACGTCACGTTACGTTACATCTCAACTACCAGACATTCGACCGACATCTTAGCTTTGCTTTCCTCTTCATTTGATAGTCATTTTCGTTCATTGTTTTACTCATCTACATTGCATGTTAAAGAACAGCTGCTTGAAATCAACAACATTCTATCGGTTTTCAAAATATGTATTTAGTTGGCAAAATATTAAAATGACGTTGCCATTAAGTGATCATCCAGAACTTCATACATTCGAAGAGATGTCGCAAGGACCGTTTGTACCAGGCAACGATTTGTCCAATGCCGACATGCACGATGAAACACCAAGCAGTTCACTCGCAGCGACTACGTCAAACCATTCCACCACAATGGAAGACGTAACTCAGCTGTCACCAGAATACCTGCAGCGGAAACTCTACTTTCTGGTAGACCAGCTGAAGCAAATGCATTCTCAGCTATCGGAGTAAGTCAATTACAGAATCTATTCCCCCAATATTACAAACTCTCTGCCTCGCAATAGAAACAACCAGATGCGCATCTCCTATGAACTACTCGCAGAGCTGGCCAATTCGCTGCTCAACGATACAATATTCGAGATTGTCAAGGGCTTAATGGAGATTCAGCACGTCACCGAGAAACACCTGCAACACTTGCGGGAACAAGTCGAAAACGAGTATCAGATTGAAGTACAAGAGTGGATATCTAAGATAAGTGACCCTGAGGAGCTGGAACACATTTTAGCCCTCATGAAAATAAAACACACAAAGAAACTAAAAGAGACTGACATGAAGTTGATAGCACTCCTGGATCAAAAGGTTATTTGGTTGAAAGGTTTCGAATGTTTCTATACCTAAAATTACTCTAAATTATTTATTTCCAGGTGAGGGATCAGCAGTCGATTTTGCAGAAAGCCGGTGTTGCCGGCTTCTACACAACCGAAAATACCAAAGAGATAAAAATTCAAATGTTCCTGCTGGATTTTATTTTGCGCTTAAGTAGGATTAAATTTGAACCCAATAAATGATGTTTGGAGAATGAAATAGTTGTAGATAATTTATCTAGCTGATAGTTTCCAGCCAGATAATAAGTTTCGAGTATTATGTTGAATTTTTTAATGTTAAAAGGTGTTTTTTCTGATTCATATATATTAATAATGAAATGAATAGCAATGATTTTAGAATAATGTGGAAATATTATCGAAATATAAATTAGTTGTAACTGTTGTATATAATTATATCATATGTACGTATCTTAAACAAATACTTAATACAATGTTAGTGTATATTTTATGTAGTTTCACTGAATACATTGGTATGAATTCTTACTACCTGCGAAAAGATAATGTGTTTAGATAAACGTAATTTTATTATGTTGTAAATTATTTCTATAGAGCTTTGCATAAATAAAGTTTATGTACTGAACGGTTGTTACATACGACTTTTCAAGGGCATGCTTACTAAAATTACTTATTCTGGTTGTGAAAATTAATTTTCATAAATTATATTAATTAAATTCTTGTTATTAAACTCAAATGATTAATGAGAATAAGAATAGGGGTTTTCCTCCGTTCACTAAATTTTTAAGTTTATCATCTTAATACAAAAAAATTAGATTTTCTTGTAAAACGCATTAGAAAACTTCGAAATGTCATAAAAAAAATAAAAAATTAAATATACATATGAAGTAACATTTTGATTTGAATTTTTGGTGTTTTTGAATTTATATTTTTGTAAAAATAGAAAATTTGATAAAATTAGGAACAGTTTTAAGTAAAGTTTCACACCAATTTAATTTGAGTTTAAACCAATCTCTACATGGTTGCCGCAGTTACTTAAGAGTTGCTGTTTAGAGGTACATTTACCTGCTTTCATTTTCGTTCCTAACTTACGATGTACGCGAAGTACATCCCCCTGTTCGTTCTCAAGACAGAGAAGGGCAAACTCTAAAAGCTTTAAGATTTTGAGGTTTAAGAAACTTTGGCTCTGATCACATTTGGGTAAAATTACACTAACAGAGCGTTTGTCAATGTTTCCCACGAATCACACTTGTTATTTTCACGATGGGGAAAATTTTGTGCTTATTGTGTACTTTAGGGTTTCCCTATGCTATTATTCCACACATTCTGTATACCTTTTTGACATTTTTATAGATTTTGCTTACACTTCTGTACTACAAAATGTTTTTCCCTGATACAAAACACTGTTCTCGCAGAAATTGTTCGGGTCCTCTCATGAGAGTGTTCCTTTTCGCTTTTCGCTACGAAGCAACAACAAGGTTTACCTCAGTTGGGTAATTTTACCCAAATGTGATCAGTCTTTGGAATTTCTACCCTCTGAGAGAGGGAGAAAGAGAAAGAGAGACCAAGCACTTAAAATACAGCTTTTGGTGGAGAAATCGTATAAATTAAGCTCAGCTGCTACAAGCTGGTTTAGTTTCAACTTGAGTTTTGAGGATGGTTGTTTTGTGAGCGCTGGGAACTTTTCGAAGCATTTTCTTCGTACAAGACTGAAGTTAGTTAATTAAGTTAGATCATAAAAATTAAACTTGTTTAGGCTCATTTAAACTTTCAAGTGTTTACTAGAAATTGATATACACAAATGTCTATTGCCATCAATCCAACCGATGTGGAGGGTGCACCACAGTTAAAGGATACGGTAAGTTTAAAATTTGCCAGGCACTATGTTAAAACAATAGAATTTATAACTCACTTAAACTTAACCGTATACCTTTTTTAAAAAGCTGCTCTAAAAGTCGCTGGAAGTTATTAAAAAATAAAGATATTAAAAAATTTATAATCATGAGAATCGCAGTGGTAAATAAGTCTTCTATTTTTATTTACTTTGTTGATTTATCTTATTTTGATAACTTGGCTTTAATTACTTTAATACTTGTTTGTGTTCCACGTTTATTGCTTTGTTTCAAATTAACACCAAGTGATCAACTTTTTGGGCTTTGTTCCCGAGCTCTGCATACACAATAACAACAAGCAATAATAATTCTATTCGACCTTGAATTGTAATTATTGTGAATAAAGTGAATCAGTCTTCGCATTTTACATATTTGAGATTTTGAAGTCATAAGTCATCTTTAAACCTCATATTTAATAATCATTTTAATTTTTTAAAACTAGAAATTACGAGCAGAGGTTAAATTGAAAGCAGAGGTACATTTTTCAATAGCGTATTATTTGAGTTATCTTTTATATACATAGTATATGTACTTGCATATATTTTACTTACTTTTATTTATACTTATCTGTCTGCACATGTTGAATGTGTCCAAGGAAAAACAGAAAGCTTCTTCATTCATTAAATATTACTGCTAAAGCGTGACAATTTCACGGTCCCCCCGGGTTTGTTCTTTCTTTAGACTCGTGCCTTCAGTAGTTTTTCAGTGATTGACGCATTTAGTTGTTGCTTTAAATTTATTGATTTAAGCTTGCAATTCTAATTTTAAGTGTTTGACTAATCGAATTGTAGTAAAAATATCAAATATGTTCGCACGGTTTTTTAGAGGTTTTAAGGTAAATAATTATTATCTCGAAAATTATACACAACAGTAGCCAAATTAAATGTAATATCGAGCAATGAATCTCTGGTTTGAAAACCAGGAAAGTGAAAGTGTTTTCGAACATAAATCGAATTTGTTGCTGTTCATTGTGTATAAAAACAAGATGTGAATTAACTACGATCTAGTGTTAATTACGTGCATAGTAATATTACTTGAATATACGAAATACATATTAGTTTTGTATTTCTTTCTATGTTATCGTGATTTCACAATATTTTATACACCTCCCTCCACCAAAGCAGACAAGATCCCACGTCATTTCAATGTCATCTCATAACTATGCACAACTCTTTCCAGCCGCTGCGGCCGTATGCGGTCGTGTGAGACAACAACTGAGACGTGACCTTGAAGGCTATTCTCTCAAGAATGTTCACTTAATAGCGTCAACTCTGGCCGGAAATGGGTTAGTTCAAGTAAACATGTTTATTCTAACTGAAAAATTTGCAAAACTGTAAATTCACATATGTTTTAATAAGAGAAGAGAACAAATCGTACAACGTACCAATTTTTCTATGTTATTTGTTGTCGAAGAACAGTGCGCTTCAGGTCGTTCCTATGTTTGACTGGCTTGTTACTATTTGGTACGAAAGGTAAATTGAAAATGTATACAAAACAACAGCCAGCCAACAAACACGTGCAAGCAGTCATAAACTACTAGAAAGCATGACTTGCATGAAAAGCATGAAGAACGTGCAGAAGTGCATGTAGACAGCCAAATTGATGTTGCCATCTTGAGAAGCTGTTTTGTGAACTGTAGTGATTTTTGAGATTTAGAAATAACCAAGTCGAATTCGATTTTAGCTCAAATAAATTAAAAATTTCAATTGAACTACAGACTTTAAACTTATCGGTAACTGATCATTTCAGAGTGTTAGAGGCGTCATAAAATAGGGACCACTAAACTGGTGCCAACATACGGGCACATCTGCTTCTCTCTTCACTCCTGAGAGAACCGGATCTTTAACACTTGTGGCAGTGAAATTTTTCTCGTTTCTTTGTTTCTTCGGTGTTGTCGATTTTTTTTTTGTAGATTGGTTGAAGCTGAAATTTTAGATTCTTCTGTTTTCATTGTGATTCGTGACACCAGGGCAACAACAGCAGCGATGCCTTTACTTCTAATCATTTTACAATTTTTAACACTGCCAGCAATAATATTTTCCAGCGAGTTCAAATTCTGTGAAAAATATGCAGTTTTTTTAAGGGGCGGAAACTACTCACAGTCCACCGGAACACTTATAACAGTATATGTCATCTTTAGACCTCGCATTTAGTTTCCTAACAAACGTATTTCCAAACTAAAACTTTTCCTCCCTTTTCTTGCAGACCATCGTTCGCAATGAGCAGAAGGAGCTGAACATTTGGCCGGTGCACAAACTGAACGTTTCCCACAAGACGGCCACCTTCGGCATGGGCTGCTTCTGGGGTGCTGAGTCGTTGTACGGGGGAACGAGAGGCGTTTTGCGCACCACGGTTGGCTATGCTGGTGGCAGTAAAGACTCGCCAACGTACCGTAATCTGTAAGTGTGGCAACCAGGCAGACGAGGACTAACTTTAGCGTTTCTGTTTTTCTTTTTCATGCTCCGTGAAAATTGTTTCATTTGACGTTCTCATTTGAATGCTTTTTTGAATCTTCTTATGTCAATGACTATTCTTCAAACTCGAACTAAAATGGACCTCGCAACTCCTTCAGTGGAGACCACACCGAAGTGCTGGAAATCGACTACGACCCAAACGTGACCTCATACAAGCAGCTGCTGCATATCTTCTGGAACAACCACGAGTACGGCTTGACTACGCCCGTCAAGCGGCAGTATATATCACTCATCCTGTACCACGACGAAGAGCAGAAGCAAATCGCCGAAGAGTCCAAGATGGAAGAGCAAAAGCGCCGCGCACCGGAGGTAATCACCACAGAAATAGCACCAAAGACTAACTTTTATGCAGCGGAAGAGTGAGTTTAATACTTCCTTTTCAAATTGATTACTTATTTCTTTGCACTTTTCACAGCTACCATCAGAAGTACCGTCTTCAGGGCCACCGAGATCTCTCTGAGACCCTAAGACTCGATTCAGAATTGTTGAAGACCTCCTACGTGGCCACAAAACTGAATGGCTACCTTGTCGGCGTGGGAGGCGTTGAGCACTTCAAGAGGGATGTGGAAACCATGGGCTTGACGCCCACCCAAAAGGAGTACTGCAACTATTACGTGGAGAAAAATGAGGGACAGGGTCTGTACTGCTGACAGCACAGAGGCTCGTGTGCCTACAAAGTAGACGTTAAAACCAAGCGGTACACATCGACCTGTTGACCCTCTGCTTGGAAAGAGCACGGAGTCATGTTATTATATGCTCGTATTTATATAGCCTAGTTCTAGTTTCTAACGAAGTGCATACTTTTAAGCTCTGTGTATGTAATCCTGGCATGTTGCAATCTCTTGCATTCCTTTTGATTTAAAATATTTGGTTTCATAAGCTTTAAATAACATACTTTTCTATTATGAATTGGTTCAATGGATGTTTATCAAATAAAACAAGGAAAACAGTCAATGATCACTTTTTAATATGATTCGTTTTGGAAAGTGGAACGGATTGAAGCCAACGACCTCAGCTGCATTTGATAGGGTTTGGTTTACAGTATTGTTTATGCACTTCAAATGACATTTTTGGCGAATTATAAATAAACCACCAAGTGTTATATAAAACTAAATAAACCAAGTGTTATATAAACAACTACTTTAAACAACTCGTCTGTGTAATATGAATATCAAGAATAACACGAATTATACATACTCTATTGAAATATGAAAGGCCATAAATTCTCTCGAAACCGTTTTCGTTGTATTAGCTATTTTGGGTTTTTATTAAAAACCCAGAAAATGAAGATAATGTTTATCTTATCGAAAGCGTATTGATTTCAAATTCTCGAAATGAAACTGGTTAAAGTAACAGAGATATTCACATAGATATACTTCGAAACTTCAACACACATATTTATGTAGAAACGATTAAAACACATATCTACTTCTACATATTTCTGTATATATTTTTTAGTTTCAATTTCTTATTAAAGAATTTTAGAAAAAAAAATCCATATTTAAAGATACAAGAGTTTCGCCGATGGTAAAAGGTACTGGCAGGACCTTAATAAATAATAATAGATTTGTAAAATTGAAATGAATTCATTTAAATTTAACCCTGTTGTTGCGAGAATTTGGTACACTCTTTTACAAACACAGATTCCAATCTGCAGTCGATTTCAGCTTTATCAAAATTAAATCACCTATAAAAACAACATCCATGCACATAAACTCTTCCTCGCAGCATATCGCAAAAAACCTGGTTTATTGACCAGACTAAAACAATAACAATAACAGCAGCAGAGCAAAGCGTCTATCCACACGCGCTTTCATGAGGCCGTTTCACCAGCTCGACGCTGACAATGAAATCACTAAAATTCACGCGTATGCATAAGTAAACATACGACACCAACCACAGCAACAACAAACACATACAGCAAATGCCTTTCCAAAAATGATATTTCACCTAGAAATCTGTATTGAAACTGCATGAAATCCAAGTATAGCGCCGAGATCTTATCCCAGAATCAAATTCTGAAAGAATCTTCGAAATCGACGGGTTAGAAAGGGAGCTACAGAAAAATCCCTCTTGCAGGAGAACGAGTGCATCGATTTTGAAATTTCCTTCGCCCGATGTTACCTCGAGTCCCGTTGGATGCGTGTCGTTTCATTTCATTATATTCTGAGCCTGCGTTTGGATGCTAGAATTATTTTCGTGAAATATTTGGTTGAAATTCTGCGACTAGATCGCCTTCGATATGTTAAAAATTGCAAATTCATTGAAACGGACAGAGTGCTTTATCGCGCGGCTGAAATGCTGCGCACAAAGCATGATAAGAAATTTATGTGTGCGCGACTAACAACTGAGTAGCGAATTCCGGCTACAGTTCACCCTACAGTTGTGTATAGTACTCGTTCGTTGTACTTGTACTGCTTTAATTTCATGATTGAATTAAAATAAATTTCCTTTTTATAATTCTGTTTTCGTAACAGTTTAACAGTAAGTCAACACTTAACCAGCCATGATGGTCCAGATGCCAGAAGAAGTATCAATTTAGATTACTAGCTACTGCAGAAGAAGTGAACTGATTTACACGAATTATTTAGTAGGAACCAGATTTGAATTTGATTTATATGTATATTGTAATTGAAATCATTTATTTAAACGTTTTTTGTCTGCAGTTAAAGTTACTTCAGTTCTTGTGTGATGATGGTCACAGTCACGGGTTTGATTCATGCATTCCTGATGAATTTGTTGAGTAAATTATCTATAGACTTTTTAACATTTTCTATTTCAATTCTGCGGTTACATTCAATAGGTTGTTATTATATAAACAATTAATCTACAAATAAACAATAACACACACGCTCAGACATATTGTCTGTCCCCTCATTATGATTAGCATCTCGATTGCTTTAAAGTTTAAACTGAATTTCATGGTGTTTCGTATTACAAACTACAACGAAACAATTTGGTCAGACTTCATATTCGTTTGACGAAAATTACGAAAAGATTTTGTTTTCATTCGAAGAAGACTAATTGTATAAATTTATACTAAGAAGAATATTTATTATTTTTAAAAAATTTTATTATGCTTTGAAGATAGTTTATTAACTGGGGCAAAATCTCGGAAAGGATTTGTATTTAGATCAATTCTGCTTACGGTTTTTGAAACACAAACGAATGTTCACCCGTAACCTTTTATTGAAATTAGGTTTCTATGTTGTATGCCAACCTTGAATTGAAAATATACGTTCATAAGTGCAAATTTTTTGCTTTTATAAATTTTAAAGTAAATGCTTGTAACAGAAATTAAAAATTTCGAAGTATCTTTTATCTCGAAAAAACTCTCCTTGAATATTTGTGCAAACTGATTGCAATTGGTGCAAAATGCAAAGTTACATTGGGATAGTTTTTTAAAACGTACAATTGGTAAAATCACGCTGATGCAGTTCTAAACACTTTTTACGTGTGCTTCTTTTACAGAAAACTTTAACTATCCCAGTTTTGTTTGAAAAATGCCTAACTCAGCAATGTATTCAGGTAAAACAATGTTCGCTTCATCTTGTTTTTGGTCAGGTATATGTACATATTGATATATACAAAGTTATTTAATTGATAAAATAAAATAGGTACCTAGAGCATTTACACCGACCCCTAAATGGCTAATTTCGACCAAAATCCACAAACATACATATATTATCTCTGGCCACAAATGTTAAGCCAAATCTTGCCTTCCTAACATAAAACTAAATAAATGGTTCCTGAGCTTCAAAGAATTTTGAGTATTTATGTATACGTATATAATGTGCCCATATTTAGAAATAATTTTTTTTTTTCACAAAAAAACCATCTTTCACATTTACAAGTATTTGAAATAACCTAAATTAAACTTTTTTTAAAATTATTCAAAATAACAAAACTACTTAATTTATTCTTTCGCAAAAAATACATAAAAAGCCATTCTTCGTCAAATAAAAGTTAACTGAGATTTGGGTTTTACAGTGCTAGTTTAACTTATCTATGTTAAACGTATCTTATCTATATTTCAATGCGAGTTTATCTAAATGCAACGAGTATTCAGCGTATACTCGTTACTATAAGTTGATGTTTCAACCTATTTTGGCAGTATCTATCAATATTTTCATTTTTACAAAGGGAACAGCTGTTCTGGTGCAAATAAACAAAATTATTAGCATAGTTTTGAACAAAGGTAAATGTCTGTACTCGAAGAAACAGCTGTTTCTTTATCTATTGCAAAGATAAATTTACCGGAGTTTAACTCACCAGTTTAACTGAGAAACGACGATAACCGAGCACTGAAAAACTTGCCCTTAGGCTGTGATGACATTTCGATAAAATCACTGTCAAATTGTTTTTGCTTTCTATACAAAGTTGTCAACTCTCAGCTAGAGTTGAGTTCAATCAGAGCTAATGAACTTTTTGTAGGAGAATCTTAAAATTTGCTGTCGAGCAGGTCAAATTTTGAATATGGAGATATTGATGAAAAGATCATGATTTTGAATGGGGAAATAACCAGACTATTTGACGAATCAGTGCCGCTAGTGGAGTACAAGCCCCGCACCAAAGCATGCCCATGGTTAAACCAGGGTATAATTAATGCCAAATCCCTCCGCGATGCAGCTTTTAGGGCCTACGGTTCTGACCCAACGCCCCAGAAGTGGCGTTGCTATACGAAGTACCGTAACAGGGTCACCCATTTAACCAAGAAGGCAAAGCTCGGATATGGGAGTAGCACCATGGAGGGGTCGTCCACAACTGGCGATTTTTGGAAGGGTGTTAGAAGACTGGGGGTTACCCCCAGTAAGAAATGCCCAGTCCTATTAAATCCAAATGACCTAAATCACTATTTCGCGTCGCTACATGAATCGGATATCACCGTTGGTCGTACGGACATCAACCTACCCGAAAATCCAGAAGCATTTTTCTTCCGTAACGTTGAGAGAAGTGAATTGTGGGATGTTCTTACCAATATGAAGTCAAATGCTGTATGTCTCGACGGCATCAGTATAAGATTCATTAGACTCATATGGCCCATATTTGGTGTCCATATTTGGGCAATGGTAAACTCTGTCCTAACGCACTCCATATTCCCTTGTGCTTGGAAGTTAGCTAAGATCATCCCGCTGCCTAAGACTTCTAAGCCAATGGTTCCGTCCGACTATAGACCAATTAGTATCTTGCCTTGTCTGTCAAAACTCTGTGAGGCGGTAATGAAGGATCAGATTCTCGAATTCATTAAATCTGATGACAGGGTTAGCATATTTGTGCGACAATCAGGGTTCAGATCGAGTCATAGTACAGCGACGGCCCTTGTGGATATTACTGACACAATTAGACAAAATCTGGATAGGAAGCTCGTGTCATTGCTTCTATTAGATTTCAGTAAAGCCTTCAATAGGGTGGATGGCAGGATCTTGTGTCGTAAACTTAAGGAGAGGTTCCTCTTCTCTAGCTCGGCGTGCAACCTTATTTTTTCCTACATGACCGAGCGGGCTCAGAGGGTCTGTGCATCTGGGTCACTTTCTGATTTACTTGGCATAAGCTGCGGTGTACCTCAGGGTTCCATATTGGGCCCAATCTTATTTGTGCTTTTCGTGGACGATTTACCAGGTGTCATCACGCACTCTTTAGTCCACATTTTTGCGGACGATGTTCAGCTTTTACACGCCTGTAAGCCCGAGGACGCGGGAGGTGGTGCGGACCGGGTTACGGCGGATTTGATAGCTGTTACGGGATGGGCAGTGGCAAACGGGCTAACATTAAATGCAGGCAAAACACAAGCAATGGTATTACATAGTGGTTCCTCAGGGTATATAGGCCGGCCGATCTACCATAATGACTTAGAGGTGCCGTTCGTCGATAAAGTTAAAAGCTTGGGAGTGATAATTAGTGACACGTTGTCGTGGGACAGGCATGTTGCTCAGGTATGTAGCCGTGTTTTCCTCTGCCTTAGAAGGCTACACTTGGTAAAGCACCTACCAGCAGCTGTAAGACTGCGTTTGGTGAAAGCGCTGGTGCTGCCACATCTGCTTTACTGCTGTGAGGTCTTCAGCGGCTGCAGCGCGGCTTGTTTACGCCGGCTAAATGTCTGCCTCCGGGCCGCAGTGAGGTTTGTCTATTCCCTCAAAAGAAGGGATAGCGTTTCGCACCTTGTTAGGAGGGTAATAAATACAGATCTAGAGAAGCTATATAAACACAGGGTTTTGCTAATGATGTATAAAGTGATGAGATCTCGTGAGCCCGCTTACCTATACAACAAACTCGAATTTGGGCGCTCCGAGCGAAGATCGAATGTCATCATTCCACGATTCACCTCCCAGATAATGGAAAGATCTTTCATGGTAAGAGCTATTAGATTGTGGAATGGCCTGCCAAACGCGATAAACGAAAATACGGGGCCTTTCAGATTCAAAGAGGAGGCCTTCAGGTGTGTAGCTTCGCTTGTTTCTTAGCGACTACCGCTATCGCCTCTCCAACGTAAATCGGATTAACAGCACGTTGTTCTCTTTTCTCTTTTCCTATGCTAGGTAATCTTAGATGCTGGAAAAGCTGTTGCTAGAGTTACTACACCTAAATAAATATTATTTGTGTAAATGTTTTTGGGTTCTCCACTTGACAAATATGCCTTTGAGGATTGCTTGGTGGGGATGACAGACGCTGCAGTGTAGGGTGGGGGGTGATGCGAAGGGGACTTTAGGGCGGAGGGCAAAAATAAGGCTAAAAATATATTGTGCGACAGGGTAACTTATTGAGAGCATTTATATTATATTGCAATGCACGTAAATTTTTCATTAAACAATTGTATAGTTATAAGTTATACCTTAGAATAAGACAAACCGCTGTATGGTTGACTATTGTGTTGAGCTAAGTATGATTAATATAAGGTCAAACTGACCTTCTTTGTACAACTTGGATAAATAAATAAATAAATATGCTACAGTGAAATAAAATAGTACATATTCGTGTTTAGGAGTAAAAAACCTACGTTTTCAATGAAAATAGTTTAAGAAAAATTGTAGAAAGAAAGTATCGAAACCAAAAAAGCATCTATACTATACAAACCTTATGAGAGCAGTTTGACGCTCTGACTCGGCGTCATGACGCTTCGATCGGATCTAACCCGAATTCTCTCTAACTCTATTCTCTCACTGACGCTGAGCTTACGCTATTTTTTTTCTTCGTCGAAAACACTTCCAAAACATTGAAGTGGTGCCAAATTCTTACAAAAAATTTTAACCAAAGCCACAATTTTAACCACAATTTCAAACAAAAAGTTAAAATTCTTATTTTGAATTTTGTATTTCTACTGAAATAATGTATGAAAATCGATTGTAATAAATTAGTTTCAGAATTGTCCACAAAGCAAATTTTTGCACGTAGCGTAACACAATAAATTTGCTGAAGAGAAACACCAATAGCAGAAATGCAGAAACGGCCGACAAAATGCAAACAAATTTTGAAAAGCGCCCGGCGTTTTCATTTTGGATCGACTTTTTTATGGCTCAGAAGTTCTGAAGCGTTAAACACAATCGGAGCAACAGGATACAGCAACATTTCACGGCAACAAGAAATTCCATGGCGTTAATTATAATGGCTGGGCAACTGTTGCTCAGCAAAAAAATTTCATGTCAAATTCTTAATGGTGGGTGTCGCACTAGCACTAGCAGTGCTTTCAACGAAAGCACTGTATGGACTGATCAATTTGACTTGTCAGTAGCAGCAGCAATGTTGTCGTTTACGTACTGCCTGTCTATACCTACTGTATATTGGAATCTAACTGTATGAATTCGCATTATTCCAAATTTTAATTGTATTTCCCGTTATTTCTTGTAATGACCTTCAACTGTTTTTTACATTTTCGCCATCCTCCTTTTTCAAGGTAATTTCCATGTAGTAAAAATGAACATGTTGATAGGGTTGACAGAGGAATTGCAACCTTTTTCTGCATCTTGTTTTTTATTTATAATTCTTAGAAATGTATCCTTTCTTCCCAGTATCTTTCAGGAATTGATAAATATTTTGAGTAATTTTTGTTAAAAAAGAATGCAGAATATTTTTATATTTCAAATATATATAAATTGCTAGCAATAATAATAATAATAAAAATAACGTTAAATATTAACTTAAATAAATTGGCGTTAAGGTGCCTAGTGTGACACCGCCCACAATGCAAATTGTCAAATTTTACATGACAGCAGGTAAGCAAACACACCGAAGATGAACAAGAATGATTCTGTTGCTGTCAAAATTAGAAATAGCCCGGAGACAAGATACAAAATGGAATGCAAACCAGAGCAAACTGGAAAGCAAACTTTTTTCTCGATCTCCATAAGAGCCCATGTAAATTTGACAGCTAAAAATGTATCTTGTATCCTGCAGCTCCGATTGATGCTTTAAACACAATCGGAGCAACAGTATACAGCAACATTTCCCGACAACAAGAAATTCCATGGCGTTAATTATAATGGCTAGGCAACTGTTGCTCAGCAACAAAAATTTCATGTCAAATTCTTAATGCTGGGTGTAATACTAGGCCACTTGAGACCGTCTTAGAAAACCTTCAACTGTTTTTTACATTTTCGCCAGCATCCTTTTTTAAAGGAATTTTCATTTCGTTTAGGAATTGATAAATATTTTGAGTAATTTTTCTTAAATAGGAATGCCGCATATTTTCATATTTCAGAAATAAATTGCTTCTAATAATAATAATAAAAATTTATAGAAATTTACGGAAATAGAAAATATACGGCATTCCTATTTAAAAAAAATTACTCAAAATATTTATCAATTGCTAAAAGAAATGGAAAATCCTCTAAAAAAGTTTGCGGGAGAAAATGTAAGAAACAGTTGAAGGTTTTCTAAGACAGCCTCAAGTGGCCTAGTGTTACACCACCATTAAGAATTTGACATATGAAATTTTTGTTGCTGAGCAACAGTTGCCCAGCCATTATAATTAACGCCATGGAATTTCTTGTTGCCTGGAAATGTTGCTGTATCCTGTTGCTCCAATTGTGTTTAATGCTTTATGCTTTAAACACAATTGGAGCAACAGGATACAAGATACATTTTTAGCTGTCAAATTTACATGGGCTCTTATGGAGATCGAGAAAAAAGTTTGCTTTCCAGTTTGTTGCCGTGGTTTGCATTCCATTTTGTATTATGTCTCCGGGCTAATTTCTAATTTTGACAGCAACAGAATCATCCTTGTTCTTCTTCGGTGTGTTTGTTTACATTCTGTCATGTAAAATTTGACAATTTGCATTGTGGGGGGTGTCACACTAGGCATCTTAATGCCAATTTATTTAAGTTAATATTTAACGAAATTTTTATTATTGTTATTACAAGCAATTTGTTTCTGAAATAGAAAATATACGGCATTCCTATTTAAAAAAAATTACTCAAAATATTTATCAATTGCTAAAAGGAATGGAAAATCCTCTAAAAAAGGTTGTTGGAGAAAATGTAAGAAACAGTTGAATGTTTTCTAAGTCGGCCTCAAGTGGCCTAGTGTTACACCACCATTAAGAATTTGACATATGAAATTTTTGTTGCTGAGCAACAGTTGCCCAGCCATTATAATTAACGCCATGGAATTTCTTGTTGCCTGGAAATGTTGCTGTATTCCATTTCTTTTAGCAATTGATAAATATAATGTGTAATTTTTTTTTAAATAGGAATGCCGTAAATTTTCTATTTCAGAAATAAATTGCTTGTAATAATAATAATAAAAATTTCGTTAAATATTAACTTAAATAAATTGGCATTAAGATGCCTAGTGTGACATCCCTCACAATGCAAATTGTCAAATTTTACATGACACAATGTAAACAAACACACCGAAGAAGAACAAGAATGATTCTGTTGCTGTCAAAATTAGAAATTAGCCCGGAGACAAGATACAAAATGGAATGCAAACCACGGCAACAAACTGGAAAGCAAACTTTTTTCTCGATCTCCATAAGAGCCCATGTAAATTTGACAGCTAAAAATGTATCTTGTATCCTGTTGCTCCAATTGTGTTTAATGCTTAATGCTTGACGCTGCTCAATGTGCTTCGGCATTTATTCTACATTGGCAGCCTCAATCGTACGTCTGCAATCGTACGTTCCCCATGTACGCATCCGAATCGTTTGATGTCATTTTGCATACAAAACACGAACAAGACGATCATGCAAAAACAATGATAATCGTTTCGGTTGCGGACGCTACACTGACGCTAGAGAGAACGCTATTACGACGCGACGCTAAACACTGGCACTCTGAACGCTCCTATTTAATTTCACTGAACAGTTCTTTTATTTAACGATGCTGAAATGTATTAAAAATTTTTCCAAGGTTCGAGTTTAGATCAAATACGCACTGGCGTATTGAGCTTTTGCAGAAATTGTGCTTAGTGGTAATAAATCTATTTTAGCAGTGAATCAAATTATTTGTACTATAATGAATAGAATAGAAACTAAATGAAATAGTATTTTCTGTGAACGATGAGTGGTTTGGCAGTTCATTGCTAAGAGGATTGCCCAACGAATATCAACCAATTGTGAGTATCACAAGCAGTGAAACCCTGTTAATCCAGATACGATAAAAATTAAACTCCTTCAAGATGTAGAACTAGAAATATGTCACCGCAGCACGCCATGATCGTCGGAGTTCCAATGGAAAAAACTTTCAAGTCCAAATTAGGACCGCTAACAAGACCTTATGAGTGAAGTTGGCAGAGGAAATGTTTCAATAAATATTTCTCTACCATGCGGCAAAGTGAATGGTTTGTATAAACTTCAAAGTACTAACTAAAGACTACAAGACTCATGTCATTTCGTGAGCGAGCTCAAAAAATGCCCGTCTGCATGCTCACGTACAGTACGTGATTTTTTATGGTGAAAAGTGTGGGCCTATTTTATCTTGACCACGCCGTCAAGAGTTGATAGGGGGGAGTAATATGAACTTACTTGTTTTCGTAATTTTTGGTTCTTTATTTAAATTGAAGCGAGATAAGCACAAATAAATTCACAATTCATTTATTCAGATTAAAATTAGATAAACAAACAAATTTACAATTCGTGCGTTTGTATTTAACAAATTTAGTTAAATTAAAGAACTAAAACCAGTTAAGTAAAAATTAAAACTAAATCACAGAATATTCTAATATATAAAACATGTTGAATACGTTGGCATATCTTTCGACTAAAAATACGTATGATAGGTTCAAAAGAGTTGACTACATTTGTAAATCCAGCAATTTTTATGAAAATAAACTTCGTTTCCGTTGCAAAATATTCAATATTGTGCAACTACATGATTGAAAAAGCTTCCATTTACATTTCTAGAAGCATGCGTTGGTTTTAAACTGTCTCCTTGATATTCTTTACGTACAGTAAGACCCCGCTTAACGCGGGTGATACGATACGTGATAAGATTTTAACATTTGTAAATCCACCATTGACCGGGGGTTTTTAATTAAGAATTTGTTCTATACGGAGCAACAAAAAATTTCATAACACGCAAAAATAGTATTGTAATACAATTTTTAAATTTCCACATAAGTACAATTTACAAATACATATAATAAATAAAAAAAAAATAGGTTTAAAATTAAATTAAAATTATATTGCCTCTGGTTCTATTATCATACGTGACCTATTTTTCATCCCCGGTTAAGACACGTTTCAAAAAAGGCTCGATTTCATTGTGTTTCAGTAGCGCATCGCAGATGTTATTCTGTCATCATCATCTTTTTCTCGCTCAACTCATGAGGAACTCATATATCGAGCTTATTTGACTTGTTTGCAATGCAATAAAATAATATAAATAAAAAGTGTTGGCATTATTTTCTGCAATCGCAAACGTGACTTTCGCAAATGACTTGGTTTTCATTAGTTTGTAAATTTGTAATTTTCGAGTTTAGGTATTAAAACCAGAGGTTGAAACTTTTATAACTTTTAACAAAAAAGCCTTTTGATTAATTTTTATTAGTGACTTTTATTTTTCATAAGTTTTTCATAAAAGTTCTTTTAATTTTTAAAAGTCTTTTGAAGACTTTTATGTTTAAAAGTCTTTTGAAGACTTTTATGTTTAAAAGTCTTTTGAAGACTTTTCTTTTTAAAAGTCTTTCATAAAAGTCACTTTTATTTTTAAGTCATTGAAAAAAGTTTTTTGATGTCTTTTTTCTGACTTTTTTGAAATAAAAGCCTTTTGAAGAAAAAATGCACTGTGGCGAACAGTGGAGAACATGAATACATATGTACATATATCGCCAGAAATGCCACAAGCTGATTTCTTAGAGTTTTGAAAAGGTTTAAGAAGTTTTGAGAGTTGACTGTATATTATCAAATAAAACATATACATATGTACACTACCGGCCAAAAGTTCCGGACCACCACTGCTATTCTTATATCAAATAAAATTGATATAAGATCTGCAGTGATTACTCTTCATAAGGAAGGCAATTCCGAACGTATAATATCGGAAAAATTAAAAATTTCGAAGAGTTCTGTGCATCGCACCATACAAAGGCACAAGGAATATGGAACTCTTGAGGACCTTCAGCGGCCAGGAAGACCAAGATCTACAACAAATCGAGAAGATAGAGCAATGACAATATCAAGCAGACGGAACAGAAGGAAAACGGCTCTAGAAATACAAGCGGAAATTAATAATAATCGGTCAAACCCGGAGTCACTAACAACTATAAAAAGGCACCTAAGAGATGTTGGTCTCTGTGGAAGGATTGCAACAAAAAACCCTTACTTTGACCACAAAACAAAAAGAAAAGACTTCAAGGGCCTCTAACCTATAAGAAATAGACCGAAGAGGACTTAAAAAATGTTCTTTGAATCGACGAATCAAAGTTCAAGCTGTTTGGGTCAAATGGAAGAATCTTCGTCAGACAAAGTGCCGAAGAGAAGATGCTGCCCGAGTGTGTAACATCAACAGTGCAGCACGGCGGAGGTTCCGTTATAGTCTAGGTTGCTTCTCAAGCCTTGGGGATTTAATTCGAATCGATGGAGGAGTAGTATTATTCGGAAGGAGTAGTATCGAAAGATACTGCACCACAATATATCATCAGGCATATCATCAATATCATCAGGCCTACGATTGATAGGCGAAGGTTTTGTGATACAGCAAGATAACGAACCCAAGCACAGCTCCAAATTGTGCATAGGCTATCTAGAGAACAAGCGAACATCAGGAATATTAACAAATATGATTTGGCCTGTCCTGTAACTCGATGTCAATCCAATGGAGCTTCAATGGGATGAACTGGGCAGGAATGTTCAAACAAAATCTACTACGTCAAAAGAGAAAATATCGAATACTTTGTTGGAATCCTGGAACAATATACAACAAATACAAATATATTAACTTTAAAATCTACAATTAATCTTTTTATTTTTTAAAGCTTTGGATAACAATTTGTAAGATTTGTAGAAATTTCAAGGATGGTCCGCAACTTTTGGCCGGTAGTGTATATACACATATGTATATCGATATATTGTTCCACGAGTAAAGAAAGTCAAGCTTCAAAATAAAATTTAAAATTTGAGATTTTTGCTGAAGGTCATTGCCATAACTGTTATTTTCAGACTCTGATTAAAGCTCTTCGCAATGAACATATCGAACACCCACCAAAAGCACAATTTATTTTGGTGTTGTTAGCGGTTGCCTTTACATTTGAATAAGGACTGTGGCCACACGTAGCATCACGATTCGATCATCACACGCGCTAATAAACTGATTTCAGTAAGTGAAGCACGTTTCGATGATGAAGTGAACGTATCACTTTTCTAGATTGGGTACGATATGTATTTATGAAATGAATAAATACACTACTTATCCAAATTATCTGAATAGCTGATTTGTAATAACATTACTGTAATAACATTATTTGTAATAACATTATTTAAATAGCTTACTAGCCAAATTATTTTTCAGAACCGTTCATTTTTCTGAGTTTTTTAAATAAACTCCCGATTTGTCCAAATTGCATGCAATTTGTTTTTGTAATCTCTTACACCCAAGCCTGATTTCAATAACACATTCAAACCGAAAAAAGAGTTTCCAGTCTTGTAGTCTTTGGTACTAACAAGCAAAACGTATTTTTTGCACACAGTAATACCAGATAATATGAAATTGTCACCTCAAGGACCTCACGTCAAATGAGTTGATTTCAATAAGGAAGCATTCCTGTCAGCATTCCTGTCATGCGCAGAGAGCAAGCAACATCGCAACAGTTTTCCTGCAGAAGAATCAAGGTCATCCTTGGTTCTAGATTCGTATGTATGCGAGCCGATGGAATTTAAAGCGATTAGAGAAGTCTATACTTTCTAACGTTCATTGAAGATTTCATAGGAAAAGTATACGTGTTCTTTATGAAATCCAAGGATAAAATACACCGATACTTTCACGATTTTAAGGCGGAAGTTAAATACTAACACTTTACATGCATTAAAATCGTCCGCATTGACAATGGAGAATATGTAAGTAAGCAAATGTGGCTAGAATTTAAGAAACATTGTTCATTATCTAATAGTTTCCTACACACCAGAATAGAATTAGCATAAAGTAAGAATCACATTTCCAGATTATGCAGTTCTAGTGGGGGAGAATGCACCAGAAACCAAGAACTTCTTATCGACTTTCGAGCATGTTCATCTTTTGTAAAGAGTGTTCATGAAGTAGGGGATTATGAAGGAGCATGAGGAGCAATGATAACAGAAGAATATTCCAATTTTGAGGAAATAAAGCTCCACCAAGCGAAAATTTAAATTTGAAGAGTGTAAGAGGCAATTAAATACAGAACATTCCTTCTAAATATTAATAACCTTTTTCATATTTTTGTAGTTTCTTTTTAAAGTCTAACAATATGGTCCGAATACAGGCCAGATGGTAGTCATATACGTATATTTTGTTGGACAATCATGTCTCCCATTGCCAAGCAAAGTTGAACTATTACATCGTAAGCTGGACTACAAATCCTAGAAATGTATTTTCTTTGGATATTTCAATATATCAAAGGTATTTTGTCTCTGTCTTCTTCATTATGCTAACCAATGATCTGACAATTTGAAGAATTTTCAGATTATGCAGTTTTAGTGGGGGAGAATGCACCAGAAAACCAAGAACTTCTTATCGACCTTCGATCATATTCATCATTTATAAAAACTGTTCATGAGGGGGTGATTATGAAGCAGCAACCATACCAAAAGAATATATTTTGAGAAAATAAGGCTCCTCCAAGCGAAACTACAAATTTGAAGAGAATATATATCTCATATATCCTGTTCCGTGTTTTATTTGGCTAGTGGGCGGATAACGCACATTTTTGGTAGTATGTTTTGATCCGAGACAGTGGACTCGTGAGTAAAATTTTAACTTCGTATTCGCAAGGTGAGATTACAAGCTGCAACAAATTGAGCTATAAGATCAAGAATATATGTATATACTTTTGTATACCTGCCACGCCTCCTTCAATGCGTTACAAACGGAAGCACACTTATCACTATTATCACTTCGTGTGTAGGGTACAATAAAATAAATAAATTCACAATTCATTCATTGGAGCAACCGTTGGAGAATCTCTAAAATTTCGTTATTTTAGTTTTTTATGCGGTTATAACAACTACCTTTACCCTCGTATAGTTATGGAGTTGTAACCCATCGAAAATTGGAATTCTTACCGCTACATCTCCTAAACTATGAAAGATATCCGTATAGGATGGTTACTGTTATAAAGGAATTTGAAATACCTTTTATTGCGGAGGTGCTTACTAAAATCAGTAACTTAACAGCAAAGTCCATGCCAGTTTTTCTTTGCCGTCAACGCGGCAAAAATTATTGGAATTATTGAAGATGATCGTGCTGCCTCAAATAGACTTACGAAATACAGTACAACTTCGACAATCCGGACACATAGTTTTAGGGCCAGTCGGATTAACGAGTTTTCCGGCTATAGAGTTTTCCTCTAACTCTGGATTTTCTGCTTTTTTCATAACTTTTCTATTTCCTAAAACAATTATACATAAATATTAAGAAAATGGTTTATTACATTATTCAGGTTCAAATGTTACCGGGTCCATTATAGGTATTCGAAATAAATTGTTTTATCTTCTCCTTATTTTTTTTAATGTCGCAAATCGTTGATTTAGGAACATGTAATTTTTCGGCAACCTGCCTAATAGTTTTTCTCTCATCAAGACTTTGTAAAATATCACACTTCTCCTTTAAGGTTAGCGTTTTATGTTTGCGTTTATTATTTAAAAACATGGCACTTGGAATGGAATTAGGCAAACACACTTACGAAAGAATGAACTGAAACTGAAGCAATGATAGTGTAATATGTAAATCAAAGTATGAATAACAAAACGTGCGAGTAAAACACGGGAAACCCCCGAATTTTAACATTTATTCTTGCATAAAAAAATTGTCCGGATTGTAGAGGTAAAAGTTTTAAATTGTCCGAAACATACAGGTGTCCGAATTATTGGAGTGACCGGACTGGCGAAGTTGTACTGTATTTACATATATTGGGTGATGGAAAATGCAAAAGGATTTGAACATGGCCTTTGGATGTACATATTTATGTAAAAATTTTTCAAATAAATACACTAATAAATTTACGGACATAAATGCTTATTGCCACACGCACATTTTCTGCAGACAAATCAAAATCGGTTATTGCAAAGTTATGTTCTGTTATTCTCATTCAGGAAATTATGTATCACGTACAGTGTTCCACTAAAGTCTTCGTACAGCACTTCGTCAAAACTTTATTGATCAAAAAAGGTAATGTGTAGTAAGAATTTAAAAAAAATTTTAATATAGCTTTGTTTATTAAGCCATTTCCTTAAATTTAACAAAAAAATAAACCAAAGTCATTGAATTAGCTCCAATAAAGTCTTCGTACACTAACAAACAAAATACATAACTAAAAATCCTTAAAAACTGAATTGGTTTTTTTAATATTTGGTGGGGTAGCCTATATTTTTAATAACGGCTTTAAGATGGTCCAGCATCGATTCTACAAGATTCTGTGCAAAGCGTGGTTCGATTTTCACCCATTTCCCCTGAAGAATTTATTTTAGTCGAGACATTGAGCTAATATGATGCGTCCTGAAAAAAGAATCGCAATTTCAACTCCACAAATTTAATGCTTAAAAATAATTAATTGGTGCTGAAAATTTAGAAAAAGTTATTATGATGTTTTTAGTATTCAATTCTAAAAAAATTAAATCTTGTACTTCTAGAAAAATCAAAGAATGTCCAAGCTGTAAAAGGAGAGGCTACATGTCGAAACATTGAATTCAAAACCTAATAATGATTGGCAAAATTTATGTTTGAATTCCATTGGAGGAGGCCGTTGAACAGTGGAAAAAAGTATGTTTCGACGGTGTTTTTCTTAATTGCAACCCTCAATGTGTTTATTTGAGTGTTACATTTATTTGCTGCTATTTAACAAGTGTTATTTAACAAGCTGCTGTGAAAAAATTGTTAACAGCAAGAAAAATTTTATAAATAAAACGGAATTAAACAAGAAGTAAATTTACTATTAAAAAATTTTAGAACAGAATTTCTTATCTATTTTATACATTTTTTTCAGGAATCTGCTGGTGAACATCCGAAAACACGCTGGACGAAGTGTTTTCTCAGGCACTAAATAAAAAAGTGTGCAGTGATTCTTCTTCTAATAGTAATAAATATATTAACAAATATAATAAATGGCTATTGAAGATGCGAAGAAAATGCAAAGTGCACTTCTGTGTATCTAAACTAAATAGCCTTGATAATAATACAACAAAATAATGAAATAATTAACAAACTTTCTAATTTTTCTGAATCCTTAGATTAATTAAGTTAGATTAGTTTAGATTTCCTAACGTTTTTAACCGGTTACGTATGATGCTACGCGAAAATGCTCTCCAAATGATATTCTGATGTGACTGATACTTTATCATTAACAACAACAAATATAACCTTCGACTGTAATACCGTGAACAAGAAAAAAATTAAGAAGATCGCAGCTAGGGACCCATTCTTTATCAACTGTTCTAACCAGCAAAAAGGACGCCACTTTTTCGAAGCTGCAATTGTAATGAAAAGTAGAGTTTTTCTAATTAGAAATATAAAAGTTAATATAAACTAAAACTAAATTACATTAAAACTAAACTAATTTATGCTACATAAGTATATGCATTATTATAACGGTGTTATAGCTAAAATGGATGAGATAATGAATGGATGAGAATGGATGAGATTCATGAGATGATAAGTATTAGATAAGGACATTCATTTTGAAAAATTCGAAAGCTTAATGTAAACAAGAAAAGTTTTGGGAAAAATGCAGTTACAGTGGCATAACTCCGATTTTTTTGTTGTTTTTGTTTGTTAGAACTCTACTTGGTTGAGCTCTCGTCTGGTTTCCGAGTTATGGCTCCTTAAAGTTTAAACATTTCAGATCTGTATCTCCTAAACTGTAGGAGATAGCTATATGTCATTGGTGTTCTTGGAAAGGTATTCGAATCTTTTACCTACCTTTCATTAATGTAAATACAATTATTGAAAACTTCCTAACTTTTGGAGAAAAAAGTTTACAAATACATGTAATTGCTATCCTTGGAAAGGCATTTAATTTATGTTAAACAACATTTTTAGGAAACAACATAAGGAAAATTAAATTTTAGATTTTTAGTATAATTTTTTGTTACTAAAAAATTTATAGCTCAATTAATGGCAATGGAATGGAAAAAATGTCACTAAAAATCTAAAATTTCATTTTCCTCCAAAATTAAACGGTTTTCAATAAAATGTTGTTTAACATAAATTAAATACCTTTCCAAGGACACGGATTACATGTAGCTATCTTCCATAGTTTAAGAGACATATGTCTGAACTTTCCAAACTTCAAAGGCCCTTTGCTCAGAACCAGACCAGAGTTCCACCAACTGATCTTGTTTTTGGAGTTCCAACAACAAAATGGGAATATCATTGTGCCCAGTTTTATTTTGTTTCATAACTTTTGACTTTTAAAATTAAGTTTGTCTGTCAAAAATACATGGAGTGGTTTTATTTACTTCAATCGGATTTATTTTGTATCTCGTATTAGACAGTTCTACAAACAAAGTTTCACCGCTTTCTTTTTCTTGTTGTTGCTTCATATATAGATACCGTACGTATCTCCAACAACAGTCTTGGCCGCACTCGGCTGGTTCCAGAGATATAGCTCTTAGAACTTTGAAAATTTTGAACGTATATCTCCTCAACTATACGAGATAGCTTCGAGTTATTGGTATCGGTGGAAAGGTATTCAAAATGGAACAGATAGGGATCCGCCTGGAAACTCCAATCTTGTTGTTGCTGTAGTTTCTGGAGCAAGCTTCAACAACAACACCCCGGCGCCGCGCAAAACAGCAACCCAAAAAACATTTTGTGCTCCAAAATTCAATACAACTCTGCTAAATTTAATTCAAATTCAGTTTTTTATTTTTTATTTTGAATATAAAGCAATGAGTACTAAATTCGAAATTTAACTATATTAATAAATGCACTTGAGCTATTAAAGTCACGACCAAGTGCTTAAATACCTAGTTATCGTGTATATATGTATTCCATTACATACATACACACATAATTGAACGATATGTTATTACGGTAGCAGTCCCTTTTTATAATTTAAAGCATTTTTTAGCAAATATTGCAGGATATTAAGATAAAAGCAGAAATTTATTTATTGCACAGCCTCGTACAGCAGTCCAACGCAATGGGTCGACTCCAAACTTAGACGGAAGAGCAACTCAGACCCTCAGCGAAGTCCTTTGCGCCTTCTTGCTCATTTCGGTGCGCTGTTTGCGTTTCCGCGCACTCTCCTTCCGCAAGATGACGCTCTTAAGGTTCTCTGAGAAGGGCGACAGAATTAGCTGACGGCGATGTTCCCGTATAATCATAGAGAGACTAGGCAATTCGGGTTCTGCTGACGGCTTCCGGACGCCGTCAGAGTCATCTTCGTCGTCGTCTTCACCGCTTATATCTCCGAAATCGTTCAGTCGCATGATGAGCATCGGATGGGCTTCCGTTCTAGTGCACTGATTGATTCTTTTAGGTGTCGATGATTGAAAGTATTCTTTGGCACATTCTTGCGGGAGCGCCAAGTGGAAATCTTCATCTTCACAAAGCTTGGCTGCATCGTCAGTCGGAGTCAGGACTTTTTTCGTGATTAGTGACAATTCTCTGTACTCATCTGCTTCTTCGGTGGACAACTCCGTAAAGTATTCTTCGAGTGCTGTCTCAAAAAACGTATTGCTTTCACATTCTGCGTAAAAACTGTCAAGCATAGCAGCCATATTTATTATGTATTTATCTTGCTATCTCTATGCTATTCAATCACTTCACTTGATTCTCACTGCTTTATGCGATTTCTTAGCTACTTTTTCACTCCGGACCACAAGAAATGCTCAAACGAACTGCTGGCCGATTATGAACTGAAGGATAAATGGCCTCTTATATGTATAGTGCAGGTTAAAAATATAATTAAGCCGCTCCCATGACTTCAGCGATCGCGCCTGAGTTAGTTGCGTTTCATGTGAAAATCATGATCCTTAATAAAGTATGTTAAGCCATTGTTGCTGGTAGGCCGTCTCCCTCTATACCTGTTTTATATATGTATATCTCATTCTTCATTCAATGTAGGGATTTTTTACGGCAGTGCTTCCCAAACTCACAAAGATAAACCAATCGCATATGTTTAGCCATCCATTTTCAATTTACGACCTGCGTGTAGTAGATTGGGAGTCTATGATCGAGCATCAGGGATGAAAATTTATTATAACAGCTGCTTTTTACTCAAGCCATAGGATATTGATAGTAACTACCTGATTTTTCCAAAAGCATTATACAGGGTAGTGTAACCAACATGTATACAATATATATTGTTTATAAAAGACTGTACATATATACATATATACGTAGATTTATTAGGAATAATTAATTTTTATAAAATATTGACAAACTATTTCATTTTACATAGTACAACAAACTTCATAATGCGTTTTAACCACCCTGTATAAGAACATGTGTAGAACACACCATGGATACATAGAAATATTTCTGAGTTGATGTGTTGCTGTTTTCACGTCAATTACTCATCCATCAAGCAGGGTCTGCCAGAATACAAACTTAATTTCCTGAGCCCTTAAATGTTGGTTACCCTGATGGCCGCAAAAACATGAAAATTCTTTTTCAAAAATTGCTACTAAAATTTTTTATAGTTTGAGCTTAGAGTTTTTTGGTTGATAGAAAGAGTATATGGTATATACATATGTACATACTTTCAAGTATTTTTGTTTTTATTACATTTTTTGGAAAAACCTTTTTTCAGGATGGTATTTATATTTCTTTTCAATACATTTTATTCCTTGAATTCAATTTTAAGTTAATCGAAATATGTGCAGAAAGTCGTACCTTCGAACAGGAACATTAAATATGGAACTGTTAAAAGCCAGATAGCACATAAAAATCTTATTTATAGGCCCCCATTAGTCTCGCGACTGGTCTGCCAGTTTCAGTTTTTGATTCATTTCTCAAGTAAAATGACCGATCTCATTTGATTTCAAACAGAGAACAGCGGGAAAACGTCATCGTTATTTGGTCCACGGTGCGAAGTTATTAAAATTACAACCCGACATTTTGTATGCACTTCATAGAAAAATTAAATCCCAAAAATGTACATACATACTATATAAAACAACATCTTTTTTATATTTGCCCGTTTTTCGCAAGCATTTTGTGTCGTGTGGGGGCCGCTTTAATCATATAATGGAAAAGTATATACCCTCATTACCAAACTCTTATGGTTCGGAATTGCAAATCGAATAAAATCGGCCTTTATGATTTAACTTAAAGTGTTTTCTAAATTGCCTAAATAATTATAATAATTAATTTTTTTACAAAGGTTTGTAACAGATGGATCACTGATTTGCTGCATTTCTGTCAGATCAAATGGGAGTACAAAGATTAGTAGGCCAATGAACAACTCCAGGACAGCAGAGATAGGTGAGGGTGGAAACTGCGGGCATCTGAAATTGAAGGAAGAAATCAAGAAGCAGCGAAAGAAAGCTAAATGCCGATCGCATTAGTTCCAAGTCACTTACCAACACTTGCGATCGGTCGCCGTTTTCTGCGGAGGGAACTAATTGGACCATCGCTATATACTGTTTGTTTAAAATTTATTTAAAAGTTTAATTTACACATGTAGGTAATTAAAAACTAGAAAAGACAACGAAGCATACACACAATCAAACTATCACAAAACAAAGGTATTTAAAAAGAATGTGTTATTAAATTTCGATGAGGTTTTTTTCATCATATTGCTCTACACTATGCAAGACTTTAATTTCAGCTTTACTGCTTTCCGGTTGGTAAAACGCGCAGAAGTAGACGATCAAAGCGATGATTAGCAGCACCAAAACGAAGCAAAGGATGCACATCAAAGGCTGCGCGGCGGTGCTCACGCAACTGACGATTGTTTAAATATATGGAAGAAATAATACGTTAGATTTCTCAACTTCATTCAATTTGATAATAGAATAAGTACAATAATTGAAGAAAATCAAAATCGAGAAAAAATACTTAATGAATATACTTAAAATATGTAAAAAATTATTTGTATCCGGTTAGGATAGACATCGATTACCTAAGAAATTCACAGAATTAGTTACACGAGAACATTTTGAAAAATAAACTCATAAAATCCTTGGTCTAGAGATCTTCCCCGGTTCGATTTTCACTGGTTCCGTTTCAGGTCTTTCCGAGAAAAGGGGAAATTACGAACTAAACTCCTTCCGCAGAGCGATCTTCTTTCATATTTTTGCACCAGTAATAAAACACAAATAGCCAAAAAATTGGTATTTGAAAGGAAAGTATGCTTCGTAATTCTCACTTTTCTCGGAAACTAAAAAACATAGATCCCTCCGGTTTGAAGCTTTCTCTCTAGAATTGATTAGAGAATTTTATGGTCGAACAAAAATTTATACTTAATACCGTATTTTAACGAAAAAATTGCGACCCAATAAGCGAAAGTCATCCAGATATCGCCGTTATTTTTTAATATTTTTTTTTCCCCGGTTTTTAGTTGAGTTTTTAGAAAATGGCCCCTCCCGCCTAAACAGGGGGAAATGCACCCCCCCTCCCAAACGATTTTTTTCTTGTCTGGACCCAACCTACATACATACCCTAGACTTTTGTCTCCTCTTATGCGAAACATCCTGTATAACTAAAAAAAAAGGAAACTCACAATAAGATGCACAAAATTTAATATCTATAATTTAAAAAATGCAGGTATTAGTTAATTCTTATGCTAAAAAAACTATACTGTATCACTAATATTATGCATATTCTCGAATATGAAGAACATTTAACCATTATTAAAAATGTTTGCTTCATTCCTTTTCGTTGATACAAATTTAGCATTTTTTGCAAGTTTCATATGAATGTGCCACGTATTTCTGTTATCCGATCAACTTCATATTTTACAGAAATTATTTCTTTATCCAATGGAACAATTTTAGGGGGCGGCGTAAAAGAATGCTTGAAAAAATTTTCGCCCAGTACAGCTAAGGTCCACCCTAATGTTTATTCTGTCCCACAATAAATAGTACTTTTTTTATACCAAATTTGTATAGTACAACTAATGTATGAAGTGGGTGGATCACGCCTATTTGTTATGGAATACTTACTTGAATTTAGATGTTCGGGAATTATATTGTGTCATAAGCACACTTCAATGCCTTGTTACAAGGTTTCAGGAAAGAGTTGAATCTGAATTCAGTCTAAAATGTGGGCGAGCCTCTCGACCGATGTCGCCTATTTGCAATCCCAAAAAGCAACAAAGAATTTATTTTAATTTTCATTCAGATGTCTCTATTTGTTTCCACGTAATTTCCGCAGACAGACAGACAAGCGAACGGACGGACAGGAATAACTAATTTAGGAGGTGACGCTGATCAAGAATATATATACACCTCTTTGTACCTGCCACGCCTCCTTCTGCGTACTTAATATACATTTTCCTTGGGTGTAGAGTATAAAAGAATACCATTTAAATATGGAGTCATATTTATAAGTATATTTATATGCATTTAGTATATATGTAAACTAAATAAAGTGTATCTAGTGAGTGCATTATTACCGACAATAACATTTATGGATAATGTAATGTTATATTACGATTACGTAACGGTAATATGACTGAGATGCTGCATGTTATGGAATAACTGAAGTTGTTCTTCATAATCGGCCACTGTACACTTCGAAATGTTATAATTATTTTATGATACATAAAAGAATAAATCTCATGATACATAAAAGAATAGAATTTACATAAAGTACGAATCGATTTTGCTAAGAATAAGAAAAAGAACACTGCACTTGGATTCAGTGAAACTTGTATGTGAGCGGTTTCTCAGAGTTTCTCGACTGAATGCTATTATATTATTTCTTTATGTTATAAACAATGCATCAATTAAATCGAAAACTCAATGTATTTTTAAATAATTTTCGAATACATAAAATTTGTTACATACATATAATTTAAAGTCACTTTATCAAATACAACTAAATCTAAACTGAAACTACATGGTTAGGTATTGAAAAATGCAAGTTTTTATGACGTTAACAGCAGAAGTCGTTAACATGGTACCTCGTTCTAATGGTATTAATTTAATGTGTTTACGTAGTCTCTAAAATTCGGTGGAGTCTGTTGTATAAGCTTCTCATGGACCGGAGTGCTATCGCCCTCTGGGTGATAGTAGACGGTGAAGTAGACGATTAGGCCGATGACGACAAGCAGTACCACGAAAGCGCAGATGAAGCTTAGTAGTATATGGCAGGCGCATTTGCAGCAGCTGGAAAATGTAAACAGAAAATAAGTGGTAACAATCCAATACACACAAAAAAAATAAAAACACCAGCCACTTTCAATTGCACTACGTTTTTGCGTTTTTTTCGAATTAATCATCTAAATTTTGCGCACTAGCAAACAATTTTATATCGCGCATGAATCAATGCCTCTTCTTGGGTCGTTATAAATCGTACTTGATGCTTTAAGTGGCCCTTTAATTTTTAATATCACAGAAAAGAGTCGGTTTTATTAAACAAATTTAGAAATTTATGCTTAGACAAAAAGCTTAGATAACTCCTTTACCCAATAATAAGGTAAAACTTTAGGGTTTGGGTTGAAACCTTTATTTCGTAGGTTGGGAGGAAAACAAAACTTTTTCCTCAAAACAGCAGTAGAGAACGTATGATTGTTGCATTATTATTGCAGTCAGTACTTTGAATAGCATGTGAAAGTAATTTTTTCAGCCACAACCCGAAAAGCTATAAACCCAAATACTGTTATTTTATAGGATTTGCTTTGAAAGGCTCCATGAAAAGAAAGATTTATGAATTTGCTTTCACTGTCTGTTACATATGGTAGCTAAGCCGCGTAGAGGCTTTCATTAAAAGCGTTTAATTTTTAAAATAGCCATTATTTCATAGCGTGTTGCAGCGCACGATAATCAATTAGAGTGGATTGTTTCTGTGTGCTGATTGCGACCGTGGCAGAATAAAGTTAGTGTTATCGATTTTTATAGTCACCAAATAGATTATTTATAACAGATTGTTTTATATCTACTACATGGATATATTTGTTACTCATATCCGTTTCACTTCTTGATATATGTACCGCTAACACTCTTCAATCTTATCAACTCACCAACAGACCACTTTTCCAGGACATTTTATTATCTCCCACAGAGCACAGCACATTCTGTAAGTTAATAATTGAACTCAATCTTTTTCACTGTTTCGCCTGCTGATCGCAATTCCTATCCCTTCACTTGTTTCTGAAAGCGTTACTGCAACAAAACTACGTTCGTTCGAATTCGGATACAAATGTTAACTGCCGAGTGGGTTCTTGCATAAGCTTCGCTTTCCTAGTTTGCAGTTTGTGAACTGCGAAAAGCAGTTGGCCAATGGCAAAACCAAACGATACAGGGAAAATTTGTTCTAGCCCAGCGATAATTTGCGATAACGAGATAACAAATGTTAATGACAAGGAGTCAATAACAATGTGAATCCAGAAAGAGCGCTATTTTCGACCTGTCCGAAGATTAAATGTTCCAGAACCATACGAATTCTTATGACAGACGCTCGAATAGATGATAGAATGATAGTTTTTAGATGAAAGATCTTCAGACTTATAAAGCATGGCTTATTTAGTTATATTACATATGTATATTTTCTACTGATATTCGACTTTACATTACGCATTTATTTGCCTATTAATTTGTTGGTTAGTTTATGCTTTTTTTATTCTGAACACGCATTAGACCGCAGAAGGTAAAAATCAGAGCAACACTCCTATTATTAATGTAATACTTACTTGCCACATAGGTTGCCTCAGGTTCTATAAAAAATGTGCTTTCCGTGAGTTCAACGGTCAGATAGACTGACGAGCAAACATGATAAAATCGACTTAGGAGCTGACCACGATTAATAACGCCTAAGAACTGACCCATGAGTTACAAACGCTATAACAGACTTAATATGAGGCCGTTCATATTATAACCCCCAATGTAGGGTATAGCAAATGTAAAATCTCTAAGCCCCCCCCCCATTGTTTTCGTGATAAAACATATGGTGTAATCTTAATTAAAAATTATTTTAACGCCCGGTGAAATACACATAAATTTGATGATTAGATATATACTAAGTACATACATATTTTACATACGTATACATACATACACATACATACGTATACTACATATGAATGAAAACAACAATAAAATTGCGATAATACTCGGTTCAGTTTTAAACAGCAACTTAACCAGATGTTTTAATTATTTCAAAAACCTGGACCTGGCTTCTTCGGAACCAGTTTGTCATAAGCTATTCTTCCAAACTACTACACACACACACAGCAGTTTCAAATATTAAACTCTGTAAGCTCACTTTACGAGAACTTCTTGGTGCTCTATAAATCAAATCTAGACAAAGCATGACGTTTCCTTGAAAATTGGATTGCTTGGATAAGCTTCGATGGTATTGACGACATGAAAACTTTTTAAGCGATTTTCTTGTTCGTATACAACTACAAAAGTCGATGAATAAACTTACCAGCATACGACTCTTGCAGGCAGCTTAATGAGTTCGACCAAAAAACGACACATTCTGGATTTTTAATTTATTTGAAAGTCCTCGGATTCCAATGGAAGCTGCTGTTAGGATCAGCGCAATTTCAGATGTCGGCAACAATGTCCGTGAACCGATGGGTTTTTAGAACGGACCAAAAATATGGGGGAAAATAACAATTTCAAATGTCTCAAATCTGACGGATGTATGCTGAATCACATACAAATACTTTTACTGGTCAAGCTTACAATAACGAGAAAAATATATATAAATAAATATTTTTTATTTGTTGACAGTTGATGGCAGGGTAGACTTGCTTTATAGTGTCTACGTTGTTAGCCTGAATGTCGGTAATTGAAAAATGGATTTCCCTACGTTTTTTGAACTTTTTTTTGAAAGGGAAAGTCAATGTAAGTACGTGCTCGATTGTTTCTATTCCACAATCGGTCGTAAAATCCTATTTAAACCGAATACGAAAGTTTGTAGCTCACATTCGAATCCGATTCAGTTTTGTCGTAATTCGAAACTCGATTATGATATCAATTTATCAAATTTTACATTGTAAGGGTATCGAATTGTTGGTCCGAATAGCTTAATCCGTTCGTGCTGAGGGGTAATTCGTATGGTTGGAATATAGCTAAAGGAGCATGTTTACAAAATAATTGTTATAAACGTAATAATCGACCTCTAGAAAAGGAAGAAAAACCAAAACAAGCCTTCGACCTGAACCATAAACTAGACCCTGTATAATGTACTCGTTTAAATTGAATTGAAAATTGAATTTAAATTTAATTCTTACGTTACATATATACGAATTGTTGTTCTCCACTCGTATTTCGATAGAATGGCAACTTTTCGTATCTTATCGGAAAATTAATATATGTATTTGTAACACTTAATGTCATCTAACGTATCATATCTATTAACTATCTAACATATCACCACTTAATATGACACATTTTTTAATCTTAAATTCATTGATAAGTAGTGATATCTACGAGTCAACAATGTTTTGGCACATCTTTAATGAATGACTCAAGAACCAACCGAACTGAATTCAATCATCTGCTCAAATGAGTCATTCGAGTGAAGCCAACCTATACTATGCGACTCTTCTGGCCCACATTTCTTCATTATGAGGTGCTAACATGTTTCACACTTCGTGTGAAATAAATAATTAAAATTATACACTGTTCGCTCTTAGTAAAAGCGCTGTCATGGTGTTCGGTGGGGGAAGCGAGTGGAGTGATGTTCTCGCTACAACAACAAAAAAGGCAAATAAAAAAGACCACAAAATAGGGCCATGTATAGTTTTGTTTCTAAAAGTGTTACAAACACACTTCTAAATATTTAAAATGGGTTCCATTGAATGAAATAAGGTAGCCGCTTTTTTATTTTCTTTAAATGATAATTATTTCAGCAATGCAATTTGTAGAACGAAAACTTCACCATCAACTTTAAATCTTTCGCTAAGAGCGAATGCACCGAAAATTCAACCGCAAAAATGCTGAATCCACAGAGTTCATTGAATTGGCGAAACAAAACGTGGTCGGTGCAGTCAGAATTGAATGCGCCGAATGGTCGTCGGCTTTGGAATCGGTGATTGCATTCTGAAAATTGATTTTGTTGAAATTAGTTGACCAAGCAAAGTGATCGAATATTGACCAGACTGTAGCCAAGGCAGAGAAATGAAACCGTTTTCTCTATATATTCTCTTGGCGAACCTGTTGGTGTCTTCTGGTGATGGCTGGCACCTGGCGCAGTTGGGTCTCAACGAATCCTATCGCGTGCTGCACTTGTCCACGCACCAATTACGCGTTTTCCTTAGCATAACTGTGCGGAGCAAAAGCTTTCCGACACTGATAGAATCCGGCTGGTCGCAGTCACCCCAGCGAATGTCTTCTTCAGTTTATCCGTTGGCTGCGCTTCATGCAAATGGCGACCACCGGGATTGCACGCGCCTGCAGCAGGCTCATTGGACACAGGTCGACAGTTTGAGTCGCCTGTGGGTGATGGACATCGGTTGGTATGACGATGGCGGCGACGTCGATTCTGACCATGTGTGTCTACCAAAGTTGTTCGTTTACGATTTGAGCAAAAATAACGCCGAGGTGAGCTGCATTTACAGAGTTAACAAAGTGCTCTCAAACTGATTGATCTTTCTGCTAGGTTCTGCGTATCGATTGCAGCAAATACATCTCTCCGGGTGGAGCGAATATACTGGCCATCAAGCTTGGCCCTCCTGCAAGTCCATGTAGCTTGGAAAAGTACGTCTATTTCGTACTTGCCAACACTTCGTATCTTCTGTCGTATGACATTCTGCAGCAGACCTGGCAGCGTCTCAAGTTAATGAGTCACAAGTATCACTCCGTCGCCGAGGCGCTACCCATACGTCCACTGGACCTGGCTTTCCGCAGAGGGCAACAACTGCTGATTGCAGATACAGAAGGAGTACTTTACAGCAGCCGGAACGCGCTGTTGCTGAACCATACAAATGCACTTGATGGAGCGAATTCCGAGCTCGAGTTGGACTTTATGGGCATCCTGCTGGGACCCAGTAAAAGTATGCTTGTTGATAATCGTAAGGATTCTGTCTTCTACACGGTGGCCAAATTCGGAGCAGTAGTAAGAGTTGAGCCAAAGGCCAACCTCACCACGAAGGACAATCTTATCATTTACATGACATCCGAAAATGTACAACAGATTTTCTTTGGAGTGCACGGTTCGATATGGTTGCTGACGGACAGTTGGATTTCGCCGCAAGACTACTGTTTTCGGACCGGGAACCGTTGATTAACGCTAGAAGTACACCTTCACTAATATCCTCATTAGTCTCAAGAATGGAAAAAATGCACTCGTTTTTTATGATATGAAATTATAAAAAACGTTCAAGATTTCATTTTAATTACAATGTAGTTTATAGTTTAGAAACTTTGCACAGTGTATAAATATGTACGTTTGAATAAATCGAGATTCCAGTTTTAAGAATATAGTTTTAATAAATGGACAATTCGAAGAAGAATAATTTCAATAATGTAGACAAAGCAAAATAATTTTATCTAGATGTGTTTACACACTTCAGGCTATTTATTTTTAGACTTATTTATTAAACATAATAAAGTATGAACTTTGCATGCACTATAAACAATTTTACTCGATTTCAACTGCATTTATTTCTATATATAATATATCGTATTTAAACATGCACAATTTATAAAGATAAATATTTTTCAATAACCATTAATTTTCATTTAAATATCATAATTTTCAAACGAACAATTTCGGTTTTTATGTACGTGATTCAATTTTGTATTCATCCAATTTGAATTTAGAAAATAATTAAAAATATGTTTAACATGTGCAAACTTTAAAAGTTGAATTTATCGAAAGTTAACAACGCAGAAGAGACACAAAAGTAGTTATTGCAGTCTGTTGACACTGAATAATTGCTGCAATTTTTGGCCCAGTTGCGCCATGTCGGCCAACTCACCGGAGCTGGGACTGAGAATGGCAGCAAATGTTGTCGCAATGCTAAAGGGCGTGGCTTTGTAAGTAGTTCTATTGGTGGCGGTCTTGATTTTGAAACTATTTGATAAACTGTTTTTGTAGAATGTTGACGTGGTTGATGTATGGCGACTGCGCTCTTCTCAATCTCGTATGGTTTGCTTGTTCAGGTATCCCATTAAAGCGTTCAGCCGCTTCTTGATGTTCTTCTGGTCGTCCAGTGTGCACCCAAGCAAGGCGCTTTCAAATTTCTTATCCACCGGATAATCTCCATCCATCTCAAACTCTCCATCGGTTTCTGTGCTGCACTCTGGGTATGTTACTAGATTACCTCCGGCTCTGGAACCATCAGCAGTGTTATGCTCAGTCGAGCTGCTGCACGAATTTAAATACTGTTGACAACGCTGGCGAGAAAGCACGGGATCGCCCATGGTAATCATCATATCTATGAACATATTAATCTGCGAGAGCGAGTCCTCCTGGGAGTCATCTCGCACAGTTCGCACACTCAACTCGACGGTGGAGAGGCGCGAGTTGACGCGCTGAATATAGCAAGTGATTTCCTCGCGTTCAGCTGTAGAGAGTAAACGCCGTTTTAGAAATCAAACAACATTAGAATTATACCCACGAAGTGGTATAGCTGCTAAGAATTACAATGAAAGAAAAGCAAACTAACAACAACCGAGAACAACGGGCGAACTTTTCGGTATTAAACATTCCATAAAAAATATGTAGAGTTGGCAAGTATTATTAAGTAAACTTACATTCAGTCATGCTTGCCAACAAATCGTTGCTCTTGATGAGATCAATGGACATGAGCAGAAATTCGCGTTTCTCCTGCAATCCAAGCGCATCTTTACGGAACTTTTCAACACGTGCATCCAAATGATCCAATACGGTTACAAATCTAGACATAAGACACAAAATAAAAATTGAAATTACAACACATTCCGCCAATCAAATTGAAATCAAAATCCTAACAATAAAATACAAAATACTGGATTCAAACTAAACTGGAACATAAACGAATGACACAAGAAACACTTAATTACCTCTCATTTAAATTAAAAGGCCTTTCGGAGGGTGGTTAACGTTCGGTTGATTCGGTGATGATGATTGTATTGCGTGGAGATGGTTGGTTTATAAAATGAAAAATAAAAACAATGGCAATAAATTAAAATGCAAGGCATCTATTTATATAATTCAGAAAATACAGGTTTACATGTCGGTTCCATACTTGTGTAGCACATATTTTAATCAAGATATAACAGAAAAATTAACGGAACCAAATTTGTGAGCCGGTGGGATGGGAGAAAATATTTGTCAATTAACTTGAAAACATTGAAGGCTTTATGCTTCGATTACAAAAGAAACGGCAAGAAACGTCGAAAGTTCAGCCAGCTTTTATTTGTTTTCGAAGAGAAAATTCTTATTTTGTTTTCGAAAATTATAAAATAATTAAGAACTCACGCGGGTTCGCAAAAATTACGCAAAGTTAAATGAACCAAAAATGGAATATTCTACGAATGTGTTAAGTGTTTAGAGGAAATGCTTATGTTCAAATAGTTCAGTCAATGTAATCGTATGTGGTTGCGGTTAACAATAAATTTTGTGATTAAATTAAAAAACAAAATAGTTTTCGTGGTTTGTATTCAGTACTGAAACAAATGTCGTAGCCGAGTCTGAAGAAATAATCAACTGGAGCGCAAGATTTCATGGAATCTTAAGTATAAAGTAAAAGGCAAAGTAAATATAATTTCATCAATAAAACATGAAAGTAATTTGATGAATTTTCAGTCTACATTTTAAAGCTTTAACGGAAATTGAAAGGTTCCAAAATTGAAATTTTTTAAAAAATGTAAAATATGTATACAAAAAATCTAATGCAACTATTTTAATACGTCCTAAAAAAAAGAATTGGAATTGTCGTGCGGTGGAGGAGCTAAAGAGAATCAAACTAAATGCATTAGAAACTAGTTTGAGTTAGATTTGCATAATAACCTGTCCACAACTTTACTGTCGTCAACCTGTCCAACGTATGTCGAATTTGATGTGCTATCGGCCGCAGAACTTCCGACTGGACCGAAATTCCGCGGCGCATTGTTGTACATGGACGACGACGAAGTAGAGTCCATCATGGTATCCGCTGATGCGCCTTCATTGAGGCCATGCAAGTAGTCGAAGTTCATGGATGACTCTGACTGATAAACGCTGGGGCAATCGGAATATTCTTGTGGTGGCGGCACTGGAGCGGAATCAATTTCCATATCTTCAGGCTGGGTCTTTGGAGAAGATCTACGCGTCTCCGATGCGGCGGCAGCGGTAGCACTGTTGGGAACGCTGTTACGATCGGTCTCTGCGTACGGCGAATGCTGTGCTTGCGCGTAAGTCTGCGAACTCGGATGAAAGGGCGACGGCGGCGCAATGAGATGGGAACTTGCTTCGTCCGCTGCACTCCAATGAAATGGCGATTGATGTTCCTGCTCAGCAATTGTGATGTTTTTCAGTGTGTTTGATGTGGGGTCCTTTTCGATTATAGGTTTTTGTGGTTTCGCTGTGTTCGCTTTGTGTATTTTGAATAGTTTTTGGTGTTTAAATACTACTTTTGCGAATTAAGTTCTAGCGTTAGTTGTGTTTAGCTCAGAGGGGGACAGGCTGCAAAGATAGATAGAATGCAAACGTGAATATTGAATTACCTATCTATCTGTAGTTGGGTGTTTTTCGAGTGCGGCTCCGCGGCAATTTTTGGTGCTACGTCGTTTTGCGTTGTCGTAGCGTTCGAATTGTTTGCAAAGAAAAGTGAGTCCCAAAAAGTGTTGACAGGGGAATCAGGAGACTGTTTTTCTAATCGAGGTCGCTTACGTATCATGCTGAGCAAGTTTTCGAACATGATATATCTCACGATGCGGTTTTACTATGTAATGTTATATTACTATGTACTATATTCAATATAATCGTAGCTTCAAGGGACAGTGGATGATCTGAAGGAATACTTCTTATTATTTTCTTAATTCCGAAATTTCACAATAAATTTAATACTAAATTGCTATTTTGTATTTCATTAATTTATATACATATATTAAATGATGATATATGCTTTAGCAATTTGTTGATGGCCAAATAATCTAGCAACGGGCTACAACGCAAATCAACCTATCGTTTATAACCTCAATACACAAAAACACATGGAGGAAATTTAGATTTAGAAAGTATGAATAATTAAGTTGTGTAACTTTTGTTCTAAATCGCTTACAAAAGTTAGAATTGATAATATGCGTGGAACAGAGTAAAATATATATATTAATTATTGGTTTAAATATTTCGAAACTGACACATATCCATATATGCACGAGTACAATACATGCATATGAACGACCAGCTGAACGTGGATCGCGAACATAAAGATTTCTACATAAAAAATCGTAATTCATTCTTTTCTACAATAATAACATCGTCAGGAAAACTGACACCATTCCTTAGGCTGCTGTTAGCAATCGTCTCCTCCCTCCCAGCAAAAACACTATTGGTGAAAAATCGAACTCCCTATAGGACGTACATCTTGACCCGAGGTCTGCGTATCGTCATACCACAGATTTTGGAGTTACTCACTTTCCTTCGCAGAATTCTTCACATAAAATTTATTTGTAAATTTCTTTAAAATAGATAAATTTTTTCACTACAATTCTTCGCCTGAATGTGTCTTGAAACGTACTTTACACAATTTTTAACAGCAGCTGCTGTGTTTTTTTTTGTGACAATTGAAAACGTGCACACCAACCACACAACGAATTTTTGGACACTTTACCTGAATTTGGGAATCACCCAGAAGTTTCTCGAATTTCTGCACAACCAATGCACAAATGGTGGAATTTTTTACTAAAAACCACACTCTCCTATACTTCCCTAAACTATCCCAGCAATGGTGACAAATTAAATGACTGTCTTATTTTACTGCGCTTCTCAACATTACTCTTTGTTATATGCTTAACAGTTGTTCAAAATGGTTGTTCAGAATAGACACCGCTTGCGCTCCTGTTCAGAAGCGGTTTCGCTGATATTACACCTCTTTACAACTCCACTTTTTTCACCTTTTTTTTAGCTTTAGGTAACAGTTAGAACAGGAATTGTAAAGTTTTTATCCACGGAAGGCAGCCGTTGATTTACGAGCATTTAAACGTGCAAAAAGTGGTTTTAATAAAACATAAATATCTTTGTCTATATCTCTACCGTTTGAAAGGTGTTTTCATTACCTTCAATGTAACTTCAAAACAAATATTTTTTCTCCATTTTGGCCATTTTTTGAAAAAATTTAAATATCTCCTTAAATACTACAGTAATTGCAAAAATTAAAACATAAAAGGATGGTCTTGCAATTTATGGCCAAATGACATAAATTTCATGTCATTATATCTCAACTGATTAACAAGATACCGCTCATCAAATTATGCAAATTTTTGACATTTAGAACCCTATAACTACTAAACTAAAATAGATCGGGAAAGTTTTTGCATTTTTGGTAAAGGTAAGGAACGAAATCGGAGAGATGGACTTAAACTTTATGTAAGCCACAACGTGAACATATGCAGAGTGAATGAAAATTTCCGTTCCACAAATCGCAAATAAGCACTGCATTTTATTGGAGTAATTTTAATTGGTTTCTGAATATGTTAATTTTTTTCTTGCTTCGACTTTTACGGCGGCTTACGTTATCGCCTATTTTCTTTTTGCCGTATTCGCCAGCATTTGCAAACTCGGAAAATGACGTAATTAAATGTAAGTTTTTTCTTAGGATGGGTTTAGAATTTTACAGAGGAATGGTTCATAATAGCGGTATTCCAAGGCGACATACATACATAGAAAGGGGCTTGCTTCGGTTTAGGGTGCACTGCTTTTCGCACCGATACCTATTGATAAATCGGTTGAAAATAATTGAAATTGTTTAGTTAATTTAGCGCTAAACCAATTTGCTCCCTGATTTTCGCAGTTATCAACCCAGTTTCGACGTTAGAAATACTAGACCCTAGTAGACCGCCTAGCTTTGGCCTTCCCATAATTGATGTGGTAGAAAGAGGTAAAGAGTTTATTTTTTTCTCGTTTCCTATAAGAGGCCATGTAATTTTGACAGTTCGCACCGAAATATTCATCGTGCGATTTTCTATGTTTTCAAGGCATTACACTTATAGGCCCATGTCAAAATAGTCTTCTTGAGGCCAGTATCACTCGAGCTGATTGGTTGACTCGTGGCGTGTGACATGGGTATAATCTGACAGGACCTTAATTACTAGAGAGCATTAATGTATATAACTATATGTATGTAGAATTTGTATAACAAAGAAACTGAGAAGGTAGGAAGAGAGCAAAATATTTGTTCAATTTTGCTCTCTTCTTACCTTATAATACCGCAACATCGATGGTATTATAACCTCAGGGTCAGTAAATAAGTAAGCCTATTGTTATATTTAAATTTAATTGATTCAGCCTGTGTAGGTAATACATGAATACATATTGATCAATATCAGGGCAACAAAATTCATATTTTTTATCAATATTTTCTTAAAAACATTTAATAAATTTCATGAAAATAACGCATTGTTTGGAATTTTGGAAGAACTTATAGCGTTTTATTTTCTCCCCAAAAAATTCAACATTCATCGAGTACATAATTTTTATATTCTGACCTGCATTCAAAAAATGTTAGCATGCTCTTGTCCATAGTAGAATTTTGTGAAAATTCTGCTCATTTTACATGTTTTCTTATTTATTTTCTACAAATTTGTTGTTTATTTAGCAGGAATTGCAGGATAGTCTGATTGTAAAAATCACTGTTTGTGATAAGAATTTTTGGCTATGAAACGTTTACACGTTACGTTACATCTTGAATAACACAATCTTTAGGGGGTCTTACAGTTTTTTTGCTTCGTCTCTTCGAAACGTGTCTTAAAAGTAAATATCATTCAGTGATTGTGAATAAACGTTTGTAGGGAGAAGATTGTTCAAAACACGTGCAGCCTGCTGCTGATATTTGGTTTTGGTTGAGGGTTTTTTTGGGTCCTAAATTTGTTTGAACTTTAGGTAAATTATAACTAGAACGCTAACAAAATGGGCAAAAAGACTAAAGTTGGAAAAACGCGGAAAGATAAGTTCTATCAATTAGCAAAGGAGACAGGTGAGTCTGAATGGCATTGGTCAAACACATTTTTTTGAATGAGATTCATTGCTGGATTCGTCTAGTAATCGTGGCGTCATGTAGTTTCTCAGACTGTCGGAGACATGATTCCTATATTTGTGTGTGGGATTTACTGAATATCCAAGTTTTGGCCAAAGTAAATGAAAACAAAAACACACTTTTGGCAAACTGCAATTCACAATTCGTTCGTTTGTTTACTTGTGTTCGTAAAAAGAAACTGAGAATCCTACTCGATTTTGGCTTCAAAAATTATCTCCACCTGAATCCAGAGACTTCCTGTACACTGTTCTCTTCTTTCATCTCCTCCCTCTCTCTCCGACACACTGAAAGAATCTTCTTCAAAAGAATCTACGTGACCATTGCTATCATTCGTCGTTTGTATAACTTGTAACTTTCTTATACCTTAAGGGTTCCGATCGCGTTCCGCTTTCAAGTTGATTCAACTCAACCGCAAATTTGGCTTCCTTCAACAGTCCCAAGTATGTATCGATCTGTGCGCAGCGCCGGGTGGTTGGATGCAGGTGGCTAAGCAGAACATGCCTGTATCGAGTATCGTCATTGGTGTGGATTTGTATCCCATTAAGACCATAGCTGGTTGCATTGGTCTCGTTGAGGACATCACAACGGACAAATGTAAGCAGTCTCTGACAAAGGAGCTGCAGTCGTGGAAGGCTGACGTTGTACTGCACGATGGTGCGCCCAACGTGGGTCGTAACTGGTTGTTTGATGCTTATCAACAGATCTGTTTAACGCTAAGCGCTTTAAAGTTGAGCACGTATTTCCTGCGTAGTGGGGGTTGGTTTATCACCAAAGTGTTCCGTTCCAAAGACTACAACGCTCTGCTTTGGGTGCTAAAACAGCTCTTCAAAAAGGTTCACGCCACCAAACCAAGTGCTTCCCGTAAAGAATCTGCGGAAATTTTTGTTGTCTGTCAGTGTTACTTGGCACCCGACAAAATAGATCCACGTTTGCTAGAACCCAAATACGTATTTGAGGAACTCGATCTGGATGGAAAGAAGAAATACAGTTTACTGCATCCTGAAAAACAGAAACGCATCAAGGCTGAAGGCTACAGCGAGCAGGACATTGCACTGCGCAACGATCTCGCTGCCTCTGAGTTCATGAAAGCTGATAGTGCACTGGCGGCTTTACAAGGCATCGGTTCCATTGTGATTGACGATGAACGCATTGCGAATCATGTTAAGACCACCAAAGAAATAATCGAGTGTTGCAAGGACATCAAATTGCTCGGCCGCAAAGATATCAAAGGCTTGTTGCAATGGTGGAAAGCGCTTAAGGCCGATCTCTATAAGGAGGAAGAGGCGCCAGTGATTGAGGAAGAGGAAGAGTCTTCTGTGAAGCCCTTAACTCAGGAAGAGATTGAGGATATGGAAGAGGAAGAGTTGCAGAAGCAAATTGCGGCTTTAGCCGGAGAAGAGCAGCAGGAACTTAAGCGTAAGCGTAAAAAGACGTTAAAGGCCAGGACGAAGCTCAATGAAAGGATGAATTTGAAAATGGTCATCAAAGGCGATGAGGGGCCCCGTGAGGAAGCCGAGCAGGAAGTTTTCGATTTGAAGACTGTCAAAACCGCCCAGGAATTGGATAACATGCTGGATGTTGCACCGGACTTTGATGTGGAAGCAAGTCAAGAGAACGAAGCTCCGAAGTTGCCGAAATACAAAAAGTGGGTTTTGATTTGCTTTGTACTTTGCTGAAACATATTTTAGTAAATCATAAATTTCAAGGTATGAGAAGGATGACAAGCGCATGGACGATAATGCCAACTACGAGAATGATGATGAACCCGAGCTGTCGGCTGAGGAGAAATCTGACAGTGACTACGATAAAGAAGGACTGGGACTTAGCGACGACGAAGTTGGTGATGCCAAGACGAAAAAGAAGACACAGCTTAGGAAGAAAAAGCGTGATGAGCATCCACTCATAAAATCGAACGACTTTCGCGACAAAGATACGAGGCGCCAACAGCGTGTGCAGCTGTGGTTCGAAAAAGATAACCTTCAGAAAATCGGCTCAGACGATGATGAGGACTACGATTTGGATCGCTTGGCGGATGAGTTCAAAAGCAAAGGCGTGTCAGTTTTGGGCGAGGATGAGAGCAAGAAAAACGTGCTGCTTGGCAAGAAAGCCCAGCGAAGAGCGCGACATGCAGAGAATGGAAAAACGGAAACTTCTTCTTCCTCGTCTAGCGACAGTGAATCCGAAGGAGAAGGAGAAGAAGAAGAAGAGGCAGATGGCGAAGGAAAAACCGCAAGTAATATGGCAAAAGGTTGGCACATAAATCAATATTTAATTGTTTAGGATATAATTTCTTTTCCCTGCTAAGTAGAGCCCAAGGCTAAGAAAATACGCTTGAGTGAAGAGGAACTTGCAATTGGCGCCATGATGATCAAAGGCAAGAAAACCCGTCGTGACCTCGTTGATGGCGCTTGGAATCGTTATGCCTTTAACGATGACAATCTTCCTCATTGGTTTGCCCAGGACGAGGACATGCACATGAAGAAGGCTACACCTGTGCCGAAGGAGTTGGCGGAGGAATACGAGCGCAAGGTGAAGGAACTCAATGTGCGTCCCATCAAAAAGGTGATGGAAGCGAAGGCACGCAAACGCAGACGTGCTGTCAAGCGTCTGGCCAAGGCTAAGAAGCAAGCAGAGAAGATCATGGAAAGCGCGGATGCGACACCCCAGGAGAAGGTTAGAAAACTTAAGAAAATCTACAAAAAAGCAGAGGAAAAGAAGAAGGAAACCACATACGTGGTGGCAAAGAAACATTTGTCAGCACGAAGAGCTCGTCGACCCGCGGGTGTTAAAGGTCGTTATCGCGTGGTCGACCCCAGACAGAAGAAGGACAAACGAGGGCTGGAAGCGAAGGAAAAACGTGAGAAGCGACGTAAGAAGAAGTAAAAAGAAGTAGTTATGTGTGAAGAATGTGAGTAAAAAAGATAAGAAAAGAGTAAATTCACGGGCAGTAATGGATAAATTTAATTGGGTATTTATTCTGTTCTGTTTTAATTGTCTGTCTCAATTAAATAAAACTATTTAATGTTATTTAAGATGATTTCGTGAATAAAGAAAATTGAATCGGAGCAATCCAAGAACAGAATAAAGACACTATCACGTGTTTATAGGTTTAGGATATTCACTGTTTCGTCTTTAAGTACAGCAATTGGAATATATTTTCTACTACGTATACTAAACTGTATTTCATTGTACGTACGAATCGGAATTTCCTATTGAACAACAAATCATATCAAATATACGGAGACCTTGAGGTATGGGAACTACGTGTTCGTGTTTCTTTTATAGAACTGCTAAAACCGTCATCTATTGCAATCTGTCATCTAATGCGATCTATATATCAAAAAGGAGTCCAAACACTGGTTTATTTTATAATTTCTTTGATCAAGAACTCATTGCAGATATTTATTAGAGCATTAGTGGCAAAACGACTGCATTGTATGCTATGCGGTGTAAAGTGCCCCAGGAAATAGTAGAGCATATCGATCTTTCAGCATTTCATGCAGTTTGTAGCGTGCATAGGAAGCGTTATTGCTCACAATAGCTGCCCAAACTGTGTTCAGCGACAGCCGCGCAAGTGTTACTTTCAGTAAAATCGCGCTGCGGTACCGTCAATTATTCACTTCGTCAGACTCTTGCATACATTATAATAATTCTGCATTACAACAATAGATGGCCGTTACAAACATAACTGCAACAAAGACGGACATCGGTTGTTGGTGAACGCTGTTGACAACTGATTAACGAGATATATTAGAGCTTGCATTAATTAGACTGAAATTAGCTTGTGGTCCAGCTGATGTTATGACTTTAATTGGTGCAACTAAAGCAACATAATTGAAGCTGCAATATAATCGAACATGAGTACTCGCTGAATTATGCCCGCAACATTTTACTTTTTTACAAACTTCATCTGAATCACTCGACTGAGACTTGATTATAACATCGATTTACTGATTCACCTGCAGACAACACAATCAGTTTCTGAATTCTTCATTTCTCCTTACATAAGTAAATGTTAATGTCTGTCTTTGTCATGAGGCAACTGAAGTGTTGAGATATTGTATTAAATTCAAATTTCGGACCAAAATTCATTCATACCCTCACCTAATGTGTTGTGTTGTCTTTGAATTTTTTATAAAACGAGCAGTTTTATCCCAACATTAACGGTCAGGTGTTCGGCCAAGATTAGTTGCATTACTTGCTTAACCCTAATAATAGAAAACTTGAGAACAGCGATAAATAAATCGTATATTTGTTTCTAGACGCTGTTGGATTTTCCAAAGCCTTCGACACTGTGTCCAGTGCTTCTGCACGGATGTGAAATTCACAGTGATCTTGACTCTGATTCCCTGATAGGAGATAAGCTTTAGTCTACAATAGTATAAAGCGCCGAGATTACATATCCCATTTATCATCAACAACCTTTACACATCAACACTAGTGTTCTTCATAGAATTCTGCTCTCAGGGCAACCCGAATATCTCTTTAACAATCTTAATTAGGTTTTCTATTTCTCCGACATCAATTAAGTGTGTTTCTCCGGGATTCTCCAACTTAATTTCTAAGCGACAGTTTTTTGTTACTGCTATTCTATGGACTATGGAACTCCCTCTCGTACATACAAAGGATCGCTCACGAAAGCCACATAAAATTTGTTATCCTGCAATGGATAGTAGTAGCATATAATAAATGAATTCACATAAAAACGAAATGAAACGACGAAAGCAAAAATTTAAGTGTTTAAAAATGTATTATTTGCTGATCTCAAAATTCAATTCAATAATTAAATCACATAGATAGCTTAATCTGGGGCGATAAGCTGGGGCTTGCGGCCAGCGGTTCTTTTAATGCTTAAACCGTTCAAGGTCGTTCGGTGCAGCTTTAACCGTTGTTGTTGTCGCTTAATGAACACGTAGACCGTGCAGCGAGATCAAACAAATGCGATCTACGGCTGAACCATAGACGAAAGTAAAGAAGCTGTGTCGCGTCGCGTCCCGTCGCCCCTCACCATAGCCTCAGTACAGCTCGAAACAGCACACGACAGGGCTAAACTTCAGCTACTGTCGATCGATTTCGGCTGCAGTTAAACTTACTTGCATGAGATGCGTGACTTAAATTAAATACGTGACTTCTTCAGGTCACAACAAAGAACATACATATCTCTTCATCTTCAGTAATTAAATTGCTACTTGTAGCTGGTACAACTGATAACGAAGATATAAAGAACATATCTAGTAAACAAAAATCCGAAATAGATGCGAAAACCGAACCGCAGACAAGAGCTTTTTTGCATACTTCCAGCTCAGCTCCAACCTCAGCTCCAGTTCAAGTGCAAAGCTGTAGACATCGTCGAACACATAAATCGAGCTGTTGTGCCCCAGCAGCAGCTTGACTACAGAAACCAGTTAACAACAGCCACTAATAAAGTGAAAAAGCTCGAGCTCAGAGACATGAGGTAAGCCAGCCGAGCCTGAAAGCTGCTGCTAACAATACTAAGTGAGGAGACCCAGTGATCGGTCGTGTTGAGCTGCGACGTCGAAAACATCGACAACATTTGAGCGATTGGCAATACAAATAACAAAACCAAAAAAAAAATACCTTCAACGATCGCCACAAATATTCCCCATACATAGTTTTGATTAAGTTTTTAAACAAATGTTGCCAAAAAGCCGACGAAAAACAAGAAAAATATAAACAACGAAACGAAAACGAAACAAAAGCATTTAATTTAAATCTATAATATCCAACAAAATAAAACGAACAAATAAAAGAGTAAAAAAAAAAAGAAGAAATAATAGTATAATTAAGCAAACTAAAAAGCTTTAAGAAAAAACTTAAACGTGTGATCGCAGATTGCAAAATAGTGAGAGCGAAATACGAGCCTAAAACTGCCAAACTGCCTAATAAATGTGAGATTCGAAATGAGAAGCGACCACTTTTGTTAATTTATTTTTATTATTTATGAATAGCTAATTAAGTGAAACTTTACTGCATTCGTGCGTTCGGTAATCGAGCGGACGGACGGCCCGAAACCACCAAAAGCGAATACGACAAAAACAAGCAGTGATCGAGCAACTGAGTGAATATGAATTTTAAAACAGAATAAAATAACCTATAAAATAACAGCGAGCGTCAAGTCGCAGTGTTGCCGACGTTCGCCAAAGCGACCTGCAACTACACACGCACATGTGTTTGGGCCTCAGCTTACATAAACTCCAATTGGCTCTAAGAAAGAAAGGCTCCCAACTCCAAGAATTCTGCAAAAGTTTGATGATTTAAAAGTTAAGCTTTTCAGACATCGTTTTTCGACAGCGCTGTCACAGTTACGACGAAACAACGAGCCAATAAATAACAAGAACCAAAACAAAAAACATAAACAAAGAAAAGCAACGATCTTCAACGAGCTGCCAAACAGCGTTTTCTTCGAGTGAGCATAATTTTTCCCCCAACAATAGCGTTGTTGTTGCAATTTCCCCGACTGTACCAGATACGCAGTTCTTCAACACGCACAAGCGAACACACTCAAATCGGCCGCTGCTGCCGTCCTCCTCCTCCTCCTCCGCCTCGATCCACTCTTTCGACATCTGCGACATCCTCGAGCACGAATCGAGCGAGTTAAGTTGTTGGTTGTTTACAGAGTGTCACTGCTGCTGCGTGTCGCTGGAAACTAGCTCACTTCGCTGCCGCTACGAGTATCTTTGCGTCGGTTGCATGTGCTGAGCGAACGTTGTATGGAATTGTGCTACATCGCCTTTAAAGGAGAAGCTCGACGAATATGATGAACTACGAAAAAATGTTGTTCTTCCCAAAGACAGAGGTGAGAAAATCAGTTAGAATCGTTGTAGTCCCAGATATTAAGGCTATAAAAGCATAGAAATTAGTTGGGCGCGGGGGATTAGTTGGGGGCTGCTGCTTGTATGGAATTTAATTTCGTAGTTTCGTAGGAATTTTGTAATTAACGAAAGCCATGAATCAATTTTCCGAAATCGCGACGGGGACGCGAATAAAGGAATGAAAGATGAATGAATCTCCTGCTGAATGTGGTATTTAAAAATAGTGAATATGTACGAATATTCGTTAAACACACAACTTAAGAAGTGACGGATATGTAGAAAGCAGATTTAGTTATCGGATTATGTGTATATTTTGGAATAATGAACGCTTGGTCTAGTGTAAGAACGTGACTTAAGGTACATCAGACACTCAGTGTTGTTATTTCACTTTAATATTATTGTACTAAATAAACTTAACTTAAACATTTACTCGACTTTAACGTAACTGAATAAACATTTCTACTTTTATTTGTGTGGTTGACTTTTTGCTTGACTTCATATAATAAAAACCGCGTTATTTGAGACGGTTCATTCGCTGAATATTGCCGCGATAACCTCGACATTAATTTGTATCGCTTCAAGTAAAGCGAGTCTGCAAACTTGTATGTTGAACTGTCGTATAAAAATATTTTTTTGAATAAATTTTATCTTCTTGCGAGTCGTTAAAGTTGCTAAATTCTATGTTTTATAAAGCAATTAAATATCGTATGCATAATAATAGAACGAGTTCGATATAACATATCGACGGTCACGTTTTCACGTAAAATTTACATGAAAAATATTCAAATATACACATAAATTGAGATGCTTTTAAACTCAGGAATACGTAAATAATAACAAGAAAATAGATTAATGGAAATAATAATAAAGTATTCGATTTTATTTACACTTATTACTTTATTCTCCAATCTAATAAAATTATCAACGTGTTCTGTATAATTATGTATGTAATTTTATGTACTACTGTTTTTATTTAATTTTGTTGCTTTTGATTGGATGCAATTAGATTGAATTTAGTTTTATTGTTCATACATTTTTCCCCGTTTATCAACGCGTACTTTTATTTTATTTAATGTTTTGCCAAATAATTTCTTTCAAATTTTTTATGCATTTCATTTCGTTTCATTTCTTGTCTCATTTCATATCTACTCGTATGTTAATTTTTCTAATTTGTTGAAGTAAAACTACGACAGTAAAGTAAATTAATGCTCCTTCTTTTTTCTTCTTTTGCTTCTTTTGGTGTTGTTACATGAATCATGTCAGCGTAAATGGCAACTAGGTTGAGCTTTTCGCCAGCGAATTAAGTTTCCACAAAATTTAATGAATTAATTTCCATTTCTTTTGTAATTCATTCATTTGTGCTTTTCCCTTAACGCGTTGCACCAAACGTTGGCATCACTTTTACTGTACCATTGTTTGCACTTTCAATTTTTCCCAAATGAAATTCAAATAGCTTTAAAAAAAAAACCGCATTACTTTTGCATCGAATTTACAAGTTTTACTGCTCCTGTTTATTTTCCCCCCAAATGAAAGTAGCTGGAAAATAATGAACTTTTACTCTGCAATAGAATTGCTATTTCGTATCTTTTGCTTCCCGCAGCCTCTTCGGAGTCGTGATATTTTCCAGAAATGGAAATGGCAGCAACTCGTAGTTCGAAATTACAAAGTTTTCACGCAAAAAGCGACGAATCTCGACTGCGGCTTGCAGCTTGCGACTTTATTAGAACCTACTTCGAGCGTATTCGATTTGTTACATATTTTTATGGTAGTACTTCTCTTCGCCATGATCATCTGCTGTTTTCTACTTTTATTGTCCGTCGTTAAACTGTGCGAATGGGAGGCCTTCGCTGTTGTTGTTGGTATTAAGAGTGTCTCCATGTTTCCCGCATTCTTCTTGCGCGTTGTTCACTGGTTCGATGTCAAGTATTCGGTGCTGGTGACACAACAGGACATGTTGGCCACAGGCTGGCCGATTGATTGGCAGTCATTAGTCTGCATCATAAAATAATCGTTGTCCATAAATGTGTCTGTGTTCCTCTGATGAGATCTTCCAATTCCATTACTAAGTAGAATAGAAACAAGCAAGCATTCCTCAACCAATTAAAAATACCAACAGTTGCAACGACAATTCTATAAATGTTCCTCGAAAGTAGTCATTGAAACGTCGGGGAAAAGCGATGTTTGGCTATATACGATATACGCAGTGTTTAGAAAGTACTCAGAACTGTTGGGAGAAAATGGATTCCTGGAAAAGAAAAAGACGAGATCTTTTCACTTTGTTGAACCACTTTAAATCAATTAAGGTTACTTCTCAAGATGGCTTCACAGAGACGAAGTGAGAGTACCTCGCTTTTCTATTTTATACCAAGATTTCAATTTGCTTCTCCAGCTTCTGTAAGCAGATACTAAATATACATTAAACAGCAGATATACAGAATATCAGCCATACATGGTTACAAATTAAAGCTGTTGCTCTACTATTGTTATAATACAATCATTCAACAATAAATTATTATTCTTGGCCAGTTTCGCAGTAGCGAACACTACGAAGAACCGGCGCATCGTTGAAAAGCGACATCTAGTGATCGATTTAGTGCACTCTTGAGGCCAAATTTACGAGTTCTTAATGCTAAATTTGTTGAAAACACAGCAGTTAATAAATCTACAGCAGTTTCAGAAACAGTGTCAACCTGTTGTTTGCATTGTCTTCGTATACGGGGAGCATATGCTGAATATACGATTAGCAGCAACAGTAAAGTAAATAAAGTGAATTGCATTTCTGACGTTCATCATCAGGAAGTTCATCAGCAAATCCTAGTTTAAAGTTGGTCGAAGTCAGGGAAACTTTGAAATCTTATCTGTGCATCAGAATACAAAATAACTCCATAAAATAACTCCATAGACTTCCTTTAAATATTGAAATAAGTTCTCTAATTAATACTTTTCTCTAAAACGAAGTCGCACGCTGTTCACGTTGCGATTCTATTTTAAAATTAAGTAATGTTTATAAATAAAAATTGCGCAGCTGATGCATCTCCAGCGTCGGATGTGTCTATAAAGAGCTCAATAAAACTATTAGCAGATCTAGCAAATCGTTATTAAAGTGGCAGCGGACAGCGGCCAACTCTGAAGTGCCTCGGTTGCTTTCGAGTACCTGAAGCAGAAGCAGATTCGTGCGTTATAAACCGCACTCTGGACGCTTTACTACTTACCGCAGTAATTAAGTTAAGCATTCGCATCTACAAGTTTTGCGCTCTCCCACTGGCAACAATTGAATGCGGCTTCAAGTGTTGCATTCAAATTAAGCAGACTATTTATAAAACTATATAAATGTAAGTGCGGATGAGCATCGTCCGTAGGAAAGTGATTTGTTTGGCATCAAATAAGCGCATTTAAATTAACTATTTTCAGAAATAAATTAATCGAAATCTATTAAACTCAAGCAACATAATAAGTTTTATTCAAGCAACCTAGAATAAGACTCAAAATAAGTAAGCAAATTGAGCCACTTTACGGCGAACCCACAAAAGGCGGTTACACACGAATAGCTTAGAAGAGCTGGCAGCGCCTTTATTAATTGCTTCGACTTTTAAGTCTAAAAATAATCCAAAGTTTTTTCTGCTTTTTGCTTTTATTACTCTTTACATTTTATGGTTTGAGCATACGTAGCGCAATCGTAGAGCGTGCGATGCTTGACTGCTGCCGCGTGTTAGAAACAAGCTCTCGTCGAAGCCGAAGAATGGAACTGAGCTGCGGACCTGCTGCAGGTTCATTTAATCAATGCTGCTGCTCTTTTGTGTGAGAAAATTCAAATTCTACGAAAGCAACAAATCACAGCAGGCAAGCGTTACAACAATAAGTTTGGTTCTGTACGGTTCAAGGTCGACAAGATGTCGTCAGCAGCATGAGCAGTAGTGTAGTTGTTATTTAATATATCTTTAATTTATCACAAAATGTTTGTGTTTGCTAGAGGAATTCGATTAAAGTCATTCTTAGGCGAATAGAAACAGAAGACTTAAGACACAAACCTGCTTGTAAAGAAGTTCGTTGTAATGAAGCAATAGTAAATAGCATTTATTTATTTTCATATTTTACATTATATATCCATCGATTTTATTCCATGTCATTCCACGTTATTCTCTTTTAAAAATTAAGAATTTCATAAAAACTATTTGAGAATATGAAATACAGTACAAAAACAAAGTGTAGTAGTTTGTATAAAAAACTACAAAAACTCATGCATATTAAATGAATGTAAATAAGATTAATCGTTTGTATGCATGTAGATGAGAAAACTTAATTTAAGTTTTCAAAAATTCAATCTTAACGTATATTTTTACAATATGTATTTTATGTTTATTCAAAGTCTCGCGATTTACTTGGATGTTTTATTCAGCGATCGAATCGAAATCTATACGCTGAGTAATAAAAATAATAACTCATTGTTTTTCTATAGTTTATGTAGCGATTGTGACACGGCAAAAGCGGGTTTTGTCTGCTCGGGCTGCTTCTTGCATGTGTACGTTTCATGCCCATAAGTAACATGGGCGCACACCCAAGCGCTTTATGCCGATCGCCCGAGGCACGCCCATGCTCATGTCCGAGCCCATGTCATGTTCTTATGCCCAGCAATTGCTACTGGAGCAAGCTGGGTGTAACAACGATGTTCCGTCTACGGCTATTAACGATTTATTCTTATTGATTGTATTATAATTATGAGCACAGAACCAGATGCCGCGCGCATTTGCGTACGTACTGGTGTGTGTGTGTGTGTGTGTGTGTGTGTGTGCACGCGCGTACGTTTGCTTTGTTTGCTTAACAACGTCGACGTCGACGCAGATCGTGTCGAGTGGTTTTGTTTGTGAATCCTCACAGCCCCCGGAGTGGACAACTTGAATAGTATTTCGTACCAGGCGGTGTAGCGACTTCAAGAGGCTTCTTGAGTATTTTCGACAAAATTATTGATCCAGAAGGCGAGCAGAAACAAACACATTTGAGCCAGAAGACACACACACACACGCACACACACAATCACTCGGTAGGCGACCGATCAAAATACCAAAATAAAACTAAAAATTGTTAAAATCATTAACATTCGTTCGCGTTCTGTTTAATAAGTATTATAATAGTTTTGAAGTCGAGAATTGATGTGAATTCAGTGTCAGACGTCGATGACGAGTTTCGTGGCTCCTTCGATGTTTTGTGTCGACTGTAGTTGTTGCCGTGGAGTACAGTTATTACTCGATATTTATTCTTTTTGCAGTCCCTCGCAATTTCTGGTTTCTGGTCCGCTCTGTGTTGTGTTTCGCCTGTCTTGCGATTCGTTTATTTTTTATTTTTTTGCATAGACAGCGTGTTTTTGTGTTTAATAATTTAATAAATTTAAGTCCACTTCTTTGTGCTGCGGTCGTTTATTGTGCGCAGCATGAGGAAGTGCATGGCTCCCGAGTGGCAATAAATTCGCATCGACGGCCCGCTCATTCATAAAGTAGCAGTTATTAATTCCTCGATCGCTTGAGTGCTTTTGTAGGGTGCCGAAGTGTCCAGTTGCTGGGTGTGACGCTCGAAGTAATCGCGTCTGTTTTCTTTTGTTTTTATGAACCATTTCGTTTGCAGTGCGATTTACTTAACAAAACTTTTCCTCAATAAAGGATGCAAGCAGCAAAGCATTTATGCTTCAGCTCAAGTCTCGAGCTGCAGCTTACGTTGTTTTGTTATCACTTTTGGGGCTGCCAAGTAACTTATTGTAGTAAAAATGCTTAGTAAATATTCTCAAGCATAAAGAGCATAAATATTGCTAACTGTCTGCGCTTGTCAAGCGTGGTTCCTTCAGCTGGCGTGACTCCGAACGCGAGATGGAGGAGTTGGCTCAGTATAGAACCCGCGTGGCCGCCACTGCAACTGCTGCTGCATTCCGACGCGTTGTGCGCATTAATAATTGCGAATAATTGTCTGCTTTATTTCGTGGCTTCATAGACTGACCAGAATATCTGCAGAAAAGGGTTTGGCGATGGCTATCTCAATGTTGGCTCTCGTTTAGCAGCAGTGGCCAGCGCCGTCTCTTAGAATGCCAGCGCAAAGTTCTGCATTGGAAGCTATTAATATGCAAGCAGCAGCGTGGTTCTGCTGGAAAAGCACGTGACGTGCCACCGAAGGACGTGTTCGGCATTAAGCAGCGCGTTTATTTAATGGGCGGAGTTTTCGTAGCCGCTCGAGTATACGCAACCAAAATACGACATAAAATGGGTTTACATAATCTACAAACACGTAATGAAAACCCAGAATTAAAATCATAATACGTAAACAATAAAGATACGTTCTCGAGCGAGCATTTCGAATTTATTGTTTGCCTGCACTAAATTATGAAAAATAAAACGAATACTTAACACAATACAAACGACTCTATTGTTTGCCTGTTTGTGTTAAACCATTGATTCAGTTGATGTTTCGATACAAGAAACAAGACACAAGACAAAAAGAGAAGCCTTTTTTAGTATGCTCACCAAGAAAATTCGATTAGTTTCAGAATTGAACACGCTTAATAGTTGAATGAATTTTCAAAGTAGCGTCATTTTCGCCTTTTAATGATCAGAGTTTTCATTAATTGAGGTACTTCAGGGTACCAATAATATAAATCCCTGAAGTATACACCATCATTCGATTCTATTTGAGTTTCTTTGTTTCGTTTTCGTCGTTTAAATTTCAAGCGTTTCACGTGTTGACTTCAATAATCTTTAGAATCTAAACACGAATCTTTGATGAATTACTTCTCATGATGAAGTAAATATGTGATGATTACTGTGTAAACATTCAAACTCTCTGCTGTAGGCTCAATAATTATGCAGAAATGATTTCAGTTTAAAATAAAGGCGCAAAATAAATGTTTTCGTTTTCATCGAGCAACTCAAACAATCTACTAATTAAAAGCTAAACTTTGCCGCTAAACTAAGCGTTGTTATTCGAGGTGTTAACAAAACGTTTGCGCTTAATTCAAACAAATGAATATTTTCACGTGAAATGAAATTTCGTAAATAGCAAAACTACGAGTATTGATGAAAATGGAAAATACACCATCCACGAGCTACCACTCATAAACCACTGCTGCATGAGCCACTATTAGTCACCATTTCCACGTCCGTCTGCTGCTGCTCTCGGCATCTATTCTATGCGTTTGCGTTGCGTGCTTCACTGCAACGTCTTCGCTTAGCGATCCAAGCTTAGCACTTGCAGTTGTTTCGGTAAGTTTGACGTAGTGATTTTTATTGAAAGGCGGCATTACGATGTGTTAAAAGCGCTCAAAAGTTGCAGCGACAACGCGTTCAGAGAAATTTCACAGACGTCCTTGAGCGCTTTTTATTGCCCGCTGCGTTCTTTTCTTAATTTTTATCTCAAGTAAACTTGTTTTGCTGGCAATTTAATAAGCATTCATGTTATTTTTATGAATGCGATTCGTTTTCTTAAAGCTTTGAGCTTCGAATATACGAATTAACAGATTTTTGCTACAGTACAAGCCACAAGTGTTTGTACTACAGGTTTATAGAGTTAACAGTTGAACAGTTATTGAAGGATTTCTTAAAGTTGTTGGTTTTGTAATTCAAACACTATTAATAAGTTTTATTTCTAATTTTATTACATATAAGAAATGGCTTTGTGGTTAGAATACGCCTCAAAGTAAATTTATCGAAAATGGCACATAATCCACTTCTAATTTAAATATCAAAAATGTTAACAACTGTTAAAGCTGTTTTAACTACTTGATAGATTCGAGATTGCATTTAGTTAAAGTCATTTGCATTTAAATCAATCACTTTAATGATAATGAAAAAGATTTAAATGCGATTGAAGCTTTAAAATGCCTGAAAATCTTGTAAATTAATTGAAATTTTAAGATTTGAAATTTCTATAAAAATTATAAAAGCTGTTTTTATACTCGTTTTAATAAGTTGATAAATTTTCTAAATACTGCTAGAATTTTACGATTCCAAAGGAGTTGCTTCAACATAATGTTGAATGTTGAATAGAGTCGCACTATAATTAAAGGCTTTAATCGCAACTACTGACTTTTATAGTGGTGTAAAAAGCCACTCCTTAAATATTTAGTTGAATAGCATATCTTTTATCCTGATCTTAATGCAAGTATGCAAACACCATGCTAAGCGAGGTGCATAAGTTGCAGTCCACTGATTGAGTATTTCCTCCAATTAAAGTTTGCTATCGTTTGAGACCACACACTTAATGCGGCCGACTATTAATGGACCGACCATGGAGTTTTTATTGAAAGGTCATCGTCAAGAAGCACTTCGAATCTGAGTCCATTAAGTGGCCAAAAAAGAAGAACGGATGTTTAGCACTTGCATCAGTTATTGTAATTAAGTAAGTAAGAAATTGAATGCGGACTATAAACTAACAAGGAAGCGAAACCCAACCAGAAAATATAATTATTAAAACTCCATTCGCTTTTTGAATACCTTCGAATACGAAAAACGACGGTACGACGGTATACACGACTTGAAGACGGTATTTCAATGACAAATTATGAATTCGAATGAAGTTGTTTATAGTTTACATTCATTGAAACGTGCCACCGTTCGTCTAACTGCTGCTGGGCCCCTGTGAGGTCGTGCCCCGATCTACAGAATCCTGTTACACGCGGAGATTCCGAAACACACTGCAAAACCCACCGTAAATGAAAACAAAGAAGTGTTCTTATTGTTCGTGCATTCGTATTTTTTACTAAAGCTGCCTTGATTACTCTTTGATAACTACTCTGGCTAAAAATAGCATCTAGTCGAGTGTTGTTTTGTTGTTTTATTATATTCAAGCAGCACTCGAAATTCCACATTTATGACGTTTCCAAACCAACTCTATTTTTATCAATCTGAAATTCGTTTGTAATGCTTTTTTGTTGTCAATTGTTAATTTATTACTGCTTTATATGAATACATACTAATGTGTGTGTTTGTGTATGTGTGTGTGTTTGTGTGTGTGTGTGTGTTTGCTTACAATTGGGTTAGCTTCAGAAAACGTGATTTCAATACAATGCAAGTAGCGCAAAAAAATCTCGTTGGAAATTCCAAAGTGATCTAATTTTTCGCTCATACTGTTTTGTGGTGAGTTTGGTTCGCTTTGGTGAGTTAATCGTAATATATTCGCATATATTGAGTATAGCTTTTCTTATAGCAGCAGTACATCGCCTCGAAGAGGAAGAAGAGCGATGAAAGAGGGCTTTCTTCTTAAAGAAGACAACACAGACGACGATTATTTTTAATATTTCGAAATACATTATCGCTGTCTTTATTATAATTTGTATTATTTCACTTATATTCTTCTCATTATCATTTATTTATGAATTCAATGCTTAGCAATTGTATTTTCAGTTCTTTATATACATAAATTGAAATTCTTTTTATCTCCATCTCTGTTATCTCTTTCTTCTATTTGTATTATAAACGCTCTGTTATTGTCTACACATGCGAATTGGATTAAAAATGGAAGTTTTTTGATCATAAGTTGTTTGCCAGCGACTGTACGTTGTACCTTTGAGAAGTAAAGCCTAGCGTGGCGTTGCCCACGGCAAATTTCAATTAACTTTAATCCTCTTAGAGTTCCTACAAACTGCTGAAGCGTATAATTCACACAGCACTGGGTTGTAATAGTTTTTTTCTTCTGAATCCATAACCTACACGATCGATCGATCTATCAATTTAATCAGGTTCAGCAGAAAGACAATAATTTTTTTTTATTTTAATTATTATTCCAAGAGGTGTGCGTGTGCGTGTGTGTGTGTGTGTGTGTGTGTTGGCGGTCGTTGCTTACTTCTTTGCTTCTGTGAAGACAAACCACGATCGATGAGTGTTTGCAGAGTCACAGAATCAGAGTCACGTAGATCCGTACATGACAGCTTCGGACAGCATAAGCTACCGTATCGTGGTGGCTACCACAACAGCGCATGCTCTCGAAATGAGCTATTTTGGGTCTTTGGGGTTTGGGTTGGGCGCCCGCTTCGAAGCAGGTACTCGGCGGAGACATGTTCTGCATGGATCCGCGGCTTGAGATTTCCCAGAACAATGCTAGTTGTTATGCAATTCGCCGGAGTTCGGGGAGGAACAAATGTGAGAGATTCGCTTCTTTCGCTTATGTTGCGTGTGAATTCCTCATAGTTTTAAGTTGACAACAAATTTTAAATTTAAAATTGTAACCAACGGACAGGAAAAGCACTCGAAAGACTTAAGATACAAACTCGTTTCGATGGAATGAATGACCGAATGCTTGAATGAATCGTCCAACCTTTCAACGAAAATTTACACATTTTGTAAATAAGAATTCCCCAGTCAACATTTAAATGATCAGAAATGAATATTTATAAAGTGACTAAATCCCGACCGAGTGCAGTACTCAACTCGATTTCGTGACGAAGTCACCTGAAAGAATACAACGAAACTATGAGCATCACACAAGTGAGCCCTCCACTCACAAGTAGGGGATGATACGTGTGATAAACATCACAAATGCTTCCAAGTCACCAGCTAGAAAGTGCACACAAACTTGCAGCAGCTGATTCGTCATTGGATTTGGCGATGAAGGTGTCGTTGTTGCTGTGTTCGTGGCTTCAAGGAGGCTTGCTGTGTTCTGGCGTCCGACGTAGTGCAGTACGGCGACTAGGAAATCCCCATCGATGACCGTTAATGTTCTCCACCTGAGTAACTCGTCAAAGCTTGCTCATTCCTCGTTGTAGTTTTCTTGTGCTTTAATGTGGGGTCTACTAACGGATCGTGCTTTTCCACCGACTCCCACCACGACTATTTTCAAGTGTAGTTGAGCGAGAAAAGTGCACTCGCACCCTACAGAGTCGAGCTGAGCTGCTCCGACAGTTCAGCCGGCTTGTAATCGGTCAACGGAAGCTCTTTACAGGTGGCTGGGATTTCTACACTGGGATTTACACGTTTTCTATGCATTCTACGACGTCACTCGTTAACTGAAGGGTGCTCGGACTGCTCTAGCCGCTGTCCGACTCCGAACTGGGGACTGGCACCAGTCTTCGTTCTTAGTTCGTGCGATGATGTGCACTCGAAACTAGATTAGTTCGTTTACTGCTTTCAAACATGTAATTAATTTTGTATTTTTTGTAAAAAGTGCGAAAGTGTAAAGCAATACAATTGAAGGTGGCTGAATTTCATACGTTTTTGTCTATGCTTCTGTTTTCGTAAGTGAAGTTGAAGTGCTCGACTTGGAGCCAAAAGCGTTTTCGTGGTATTGTGCAAAAGACTTAAGACACAAATTGGCTGGAGACTTGTGCTTGACTTCTAACGTATTTTATTATTACTCCCATTTTTATTTTCTTATTTGATTGTCATTTTCTCAACTAAACAAAGTAACCGAATTCTGTTACTTCTCATTTCAGATGTCTTCCATCACCTCTTTTGCAGCACCACCTCCGCCACAGTCGTTCGCGTCGGCACAAACTCAAGCTGAAGCCGCGACCCCAGCCACTGCAGCCGCATTCCTTGCGCCGTCCGACACGTATGCCTCCTACGCCGACAACTTCGACCTCTCGCTGCTGCCCCTCGAAGGCGACTCGGAGCTCAGTCCTGCGCCCTCAGCGCACGCACTCAACGTATCCCTAGATTACATTCCAACGACCGTGTATCGCCACACAGCGACACCCTCGACCACAACAACATCGCCAGACATTAAAATCGAACAAACCTGGCCACACATCGCCGCGTCCATAAAAAACGAGCCGCCGCAATCATCGGCTGTCATTTTCGAGCAACTACAAGAGCAACGTCATCAGAAAGTGCAGCGTACCAAATCGGAGTCGCTGCTCATACCGCCGCCGCCGTATCCACACCCTTACCCCTCCCCCGAGTCGAGTCCTACGCAGTCGGATTACAGCTTCCACGCGCAATTCGGCAACGCTTACAGCTCGGTGAGCTGCTCGCGAAGAAGCTCCAGCTCCCTGTATCCACCCTCTCCATGTCCGTCTCTGGACACGACGGTCATCAAGCAAGAGTTTCACATTCTGCCGCCCTCACCGCCGGAATCCAGCTGCGAGGCGCCCTCGCCGCACTCCTTCGCTGTCGATGTTAAGGCAGAACCGCTCGATGCCGACGTCGAGACGCTAATAGACATCAACTCCTTGCTGGAGAACACGTACCATCAGTTTGAACAGACCGGAGCATCAGAGCCGGAGCAGAAGGTGAAGCAGGAGTCGACGCAGTGTTGCCAGGATCATCAGGTGCTGCGCGAATACCTGGAGGATACGACGTTTCAGAAGAAGCACAACCTAAAGCCGCTGGCCCTGGAAACGCTGATCGGGGGTCTAGGGGCGCGCGGGGACATCGAGCCAGTGATATCGCTGGCGCTGGAGCATGCCAAACGCGAGGCCGAGGAGACGTGCGCCAAATTGCAAATATCGCCAGGTAAGTGAGCTGTGGGCGGTGCGGGAAGGACTCCAAAATGGGGACACACCGTTATTTAGACCTAGAAAGTCACAGAAAGGTCTAGAATATAGAACTCATGGTAGGGATTGTGAGGGGGGATCACTGATCTCAGTGAGCCCAGTATCTCCATAAAATAGCAACAACAAAGTACAATTTAACTTTTCCGTTATAAAGCAAGATTGAGTAGCATTAGATTGTGATTCAGAATGGCTTCCAATGAAATCGAATTGAAATTCAAGTCAGTTAGTAAATCGAGTAATTATTGAGTGAACCTTGAACTTTAAATCGCAAAATAATGCTTTATGTATGCGATATGAAAGCAATGCAAACATTTTGTTATCTTTTTTGAATGGCGATCAAACAGAAAACAGAACCTTTAAGACAAGAGTCGTCACTCAGCTCTATGAACGAGATCAACAGACTCAAGTCACGAACTAACTATGAAGTGAGACGAGTATAGCAACTGTTGATCGGTAGACGTTAGTGTTGCCTACAGCATTCAATTTTAAATTGAATTCTTAAGCTGAATTCTTTATTGATATGCATTGATTGGTTTATCGAAAGTCAGCAAGAACTCGTTGCAAATCCAGAACCAGCCAGAGTGAAACCAGAAAGGACCAGTCTTGGGCGAAGTAGAAATACCCTACATCGACATGACCTCTGATGGACGATCCCTCAATTTATAGAATAAAGTGCTAAAGCTAACGGGGGGACTTTAAATTGCGAATTTATAGGAAGGTGTGTGATGTTAGAGTGAACTAATCATCATCATGGTTCAAATTAGACTTCCAGAGTAGGTTTCCTATTTCTTGGGAGAGTAGATTCAAAGTGTTTAGTTGTTTCTTTTTGGGTTTCCTTCAAATACTCGACCCGAATACTTAATGCATGGATTAAAAGCTGTTTCGTCTTTCAGATCCCAAAACGTGGTCAGCTACTCAGGTACACGCATGGCTGCGGTCCACAGTCGAGCAGTTTAAGTTGCAGCAAATCGATGATTTGGAAATAAAGTTCCCTGGCGACGGAGCGACCTTGGCATTACTCACCGAAGAGGAATTCGTGCGCAGAGCGCCAGAGGTAAGTCCGCATCCATTCATAGAGAACCATAACGGCAACGGCAACAGTAACAGCAATATTTATAAAAGATCTCAATAAATAGCGAATCATACGGAAAACAAAATTCCAAGAAATCGAAATGGAAGCCGAAAGAAACAAAAATAACCACCTTTTAGTCGTCGATTAAGCAAATGAAGCCAATCCAAGCATCTTGTTTATAGTCAAAAGACGTGCTGTGTTGTGAACGTTTTGACGTCACTCTGGCGTTGTTGATGCAGACAGAGTTCAATTGAAGTGCGCAGCGGGAGAGGGAACGGAGCAGCAACAGCGAAAAAATATGAACTCTAGTCGTCTTCTTCTTCCTCTTGAATTGCATGCCTCCGAAAATGTTGTTTGATTTCGGAACGGAACGAGGCCTGTTTTTTGTTTTTGTTGCTTATTGTTGTAAGAATGACTTTCATATGAGTGATTATTATTGTAAATTTACAATAATACACAAATTTAAACTCTTCAAAGGCGCTAAGATATCTCATTTGATTGATAACTCAATGATTGTATTTTATTTTCTAAACTTTAACTCTTTACGAGATAATTTAATATTATTTGGTTTTTATTAAAATCTTTATATAAATTGAAAAGAGGGGGGGAGGGGGACAACAATATACGAATAATACGAAAAACTGGGACAGAGGCCCGTTAATCTTTTGATTTGATTCGGACCGATTTGATTCGGTGCTTTTTTAAGTGATTACAATGCGCAGCATTCATCGTTTAACTGTTAAAATATCGATTACAAAACACGGCTCAACATAGAAATCTTCACCGATAAACTGCCCATTTAAATGCATTTACCATCTTAACGGTTCCACCTGGCTGAATAAGATGCTAACGGGATCGTTTCTCGACCTACAACAACAGCAAAGTCAACATGGTTTTGTAACTCGGCAGCAGCAACAACAACAACAACAACAAGAGTAACACGAAACAGAAACAAAAACGATAACAACACCACTCCTAAAGCATGGCAAATGAAAAATGAGTAGCCGTGGTCATGGGTGAAGGTGAAGGCATGTGTGAAGGTTGTTCAGCTGACCGAAGCGGACCGAAAGCAAACCAGGCCGCAAAGAAATGAAATCAACATCGAAATCAAGAAACTGAAAATTAAAACCCATGCTAACTAAGGCAACAACAACCAAAAATATAAGTGAACGCTCGCAAACCACCAGCAACCAGCAACAACCCCCACCCCGACCACCACCAGCGTCACCAAAACCACCACCACCACAGCGAAAGATAGCAGTACAAACAACTAAGAAAAAAACAAACCACTAAACAAACTGTAAACTACGACAATACCAGCAACAACAACAACAACAACAAACAACGACACTGCAAGGTGAAAGTGACTGAGATCGAACAGCGACGAAGTTGCTGTCGCTGTGGTTGCCATGCCAACGAGCGTTAGATCTGAGACAGACAGACAGTCAGACAGATAGACAGACAGACAAATATATGTACTAACAAACAGTGTAGAATACAGACTAACATTCGATCACTTGAGCGGGGAGTTGGGGGGCTGCGGACGGGAGCTACATATTGACTGCTTCTGCAGCACTGGGTTAGCAGTCATCATCGGTCAGGTGCTGGGGGAACGAGTGACGTCGTGAGTTAGTGTTGTTTCGTCTTGATGTGCACAGCGCAGAGCCTGCACGACGTCGAGCAGCAACCCACTTTCTTTAGGCTTTCTTTAGTCACCGAAAGATAGTCAAGGCCCTGGTACAGTTGGGGAAACAGGAGCCCGCTCATGTATAAAAAGTAAAAAGTTTCATGAAAAATAGACTTCGGTCTCTATTCTCTGCTCTCCGGATTTCCTTGGTGGTACTTTGGCGATACTGAGCCCGCCGGACATTCATTGAATATCTTATAGTTCAAGCTAAAAATGTACGACATTCGATATGATTTCGCAGTTTGCTCCGATCGCTGCGACCTGACAGAAACAACAACTCTTCTCGCTGTGTTGGTGACTTCATTAGTGACTTCAGCAGGTGCAAAAGTGTTTTTGTGTGCTTTAAAAACAATTATAAAAACGAAGCGCTGTTAAAAAAAAAACATCTTAAATTATTACCTAATGCAAATTTTTGGGCAAAGATTGATTTCGATTCGGAGCTTAGATCTTGTTGCGTACCACTTCACATACATACTTGTTGTTGTGAATGATGAAGCATTGCGCTCGTTACTCGCAAGTTTTAATTTATGGAAATTTATAGCACTCGTTGTGGCAGCTGTTTGCAGTTGTTGTTGTGGCTTTCGGCGTGTTTGGAAGACTGCATTGCGACTGGAATAAAATTCTGAACAAAAAAGTGTGTGGTATTTACTAACGTGTTGCTGTTGTTGTTGTTGTTGGGTCTTCATCATGTTAACTTACAGCCCCGTTTTAATTGCAACGCCGGCGAAACGAGGTCGAATCATGAACTCGCAAACCACAGCAACGTCATCGTTGCAACGAGCAATCTTTATTCTCTGTATTATTATTGCTACCATCAGCTTCTCTAATAATTTATTTGTTGTTGGTCGTGGTTTATACTCCGATGTTGGTCGATGTTGCCACCTTCGCGACTGCTGCCGTTGCTGTGCGGCGACACGTTGTTGTTGCCGCCGTTGCTGTTGCTGTTGCTGCCGAAACGTGACAAACGTTCGCGCACGACTTCTGCTCAGCGAAATAAATTAATTAAAAGCATTTTCATATTTATGCAACCGCAGCTCTTCACTGGCTGCAGCTGACGTGCGAATGTGATGTGTGTTTTCTGTTCTAATGCCGTCGATGCTAATGTGGCTATTGTCTTGTTGTCTTTCAGACTGGCAGCACGATTCACGCGCAGCTCGAGATCTGGAAGCTGGCCTACTCGAACGGATTCCAAGACGACTACGCCGCCAACGCGCCACCAGAGAGCGCTCACTCAAACGGGGCCAACGGCCCATCAGCATGGCCACCGGAGTGCGGGCAGCAGCAGAACTCTGAGCTGCGAATGGATGAGGGCAGCGATGGTGAGTACGGATGCCGAGTAGTACCGCGTACCGCTCCATCACGCTAACAAGAAGTCGGCATCAATTTACAACTAAATATGTTTGCAGATGACGACGACGACGCTGATGCCTCACCACCCACCACCGTTCTGACGGCAACCGCCACCCCGACCAGCAGCGTGGACGGCGCCAATGCAGCTGCAGTGCCCGTGGCCAAGCCGCTGGCCGCCACGCCCACACGCAACGGCGGCGCGCACATTCATCTCTGGCAGTTCTTAAAGGAGCTACTGGCGGCGCCGCATGTCAACGGCACCGCCATCCGCTGGATCGAGCGCAGCAGAGGCGTCTTCAAGATAGAGGACTCCGTGCGTGTGGCCAAGCTATGGGGACGCCGCAAGAATCGACCAGCCATGAACTACGACAAGCTGTCGCGCTCCATCCGCCAGTACTACAAGAAGGGGATCATGAAGAAGACGGAGCGCTCGCAGCGGCTGGTGTATCAGTTCTGCCATCCATACAACTTGTGAGCAAGTGCAGGGGGTGGGGGCAAGCGCAAGGAGATCGGATACAAGGAGAGCCACAACCAGAGGATACTCTAAACAACATATTCAGGGATCCTTACGAGCACGTCTTTAGCTTAGATATTATTTATACGCCATTTTGTCAGAGTGTGAGTGAGTGGCGAGAGTGTGAGTATCCATCAATTAACCATCCGTTTGTAGTTGTAGTTGTAGTTGCATGCACACGCTGGCTTCTGAAGTACTCTCTGCTGATTTTCATAGTGAAAAACTCAAGAGACGTATGTATGTATTTGGGTCAAGCGGTTATTCGTGAGGTGGAGACGCGCGTCAGGCGGCAACATTCTCGCCTCGACAACGTTGAGAAGTGGCAACCCCTCCGGTTGGCTATTCTCTAGTGTTAGACGAGCATGTAACCTTCGGTGGCTTCTGCATCGTACTTTCTAAGAGCGAAAATCGGTTGAGGGGCTTCGGTGAAGAGAGCCGCTCATGAAAGAACGCGTTATGATTTCGCAGTTAATTCATTTATGTTGACTTTCGACCCAGATCCATGGCATCCATTAATATATCTCTCATATCTCATTCTATGAACATTTTTGCAATTTAGTTTTTAAGAGAATTTTCAGAAGAAGTGCTCTCGCAGAGTTCTCGAGCTAAATGGGCTCTCGAAAGTAATTCCCTCAGCCGAATTCCGGCACCCGAGTGCGCCCGAAGGTATGACAGGGTAGAGTTTCAATACCGTGCGTGTGAATGTTTTAATATTATTTGCAGTAATGCGGTAATCGGTTTCCTTTTTTTGCATTTTCAAACCTAAATCAAAACCGACTACTTTTTGGATTATAATTAATGCTAGTTACTCCACTGCTTGTTTTTTTTACTTTTCATTCTTATTATATTAACCTACATTATTTAGTTCATTAAATTATTTAATTACTCTTAAAAAACTCTTTAAAAACTAAAGTTTATTTATTTATCGGACTCACACAATAATTACGATTAACAGCAATTGCAATTACGACCGTTACACAGAGTTTAATTGGCAGAAACTTCAGGGCCGGTCGTCTTACTTTGAATCTCGATCAAATGATGACAGAATCTCTTACAAGCCAGAACTCGTTGGCATGTAATTTTAAGCTTTTTCCCAATTGAACTCATGAGCTGTGACATCATAAATACTTCCTTTTATGAACTACAACTTTAGTCCTAGAGAACTTACTAAATTTAGAAATAGCATTTATAAAGCTTGAATTAATATAGACTCTCCTTAAGTCTTTCCTTAACTTTAAATGCGGTGTTGGTCTTAGAATAGAAAAATCAACAGCTTGATGCAATCTACGCTTTCAACTTAATTGGAAACCCAATCGTTTTCATTACTATTTTACTCGAGCGAAATATTCGTTTATTGATTAAATCAATTATTATTATTATAAATCTTTATTTATTTGAGGGTTGTCGGTGGCAGGTGTATTTAATTCGATTTAATTTATTATAACGTAGTCTCAAATTTGTCAAAATGTGTTAAGTTATTGAATGTGATTTAAGTGCCTTTCATAAATATTTAGGAATTGCTTAAACTTAATACTCCGTTTACGAAGAAATTAATTAAATTAAAATAACATTAATGAATACTCTTAATAGTTTTGCAAACAATTCATTAATTTATTAATTAGTTTATTTATGTATTTATTTATTCCTTCCTTACGATTTACAATGAACAAAGTTTCTTGTTGCAGTCTTAATTTTAATATTTATTAAATTATTTATTTATTGAAATAGTAATGAATTGAAGCGATAATAATAATAATTAACTTATTTAAACATTAATTTATTGAAATATTTATTAAATCTATTTATTTATTGAAAACTATTTATTTATTTATTTATTTATTTTATAATTAATTTATTAATATTTATTTATTGTACCCGAAATGGAAATATAATAAAGTTTGACAGCTGTCATTTAAAAGCAAAAACCTTTGAGTGTTCATTTATGGAATTTTTTCTTCAAACCAAGGCTTTTACAAATAAATTATTAAAATAAAAAAGTCTTCGCTGTGTACCAGACAATGTTTAAATACTCTATTAGTTTGGTGACCTATAATGCTCGACAGATGCTCGAACGAAAGACTTGTCACTTTCCCTTAAAAACTGTCGGATGCCGTTCATTTTTATATTAGAACGGGGCGTGGTTGTCAACTGCTCTAAGTGAGAATAAAGCCAGATATAAACTATTTATACTGGGTTGTCTGAAGTTCGGAGTTGATCATTCGAAGAGGTTGCTTGAGTTTGGATGGTTTGTGAGTTTTATATGAAAATATTTGGTCTTTCTTGGGCCAAAAATGAGTCGCACATTTCTAAAGGTACCTCTTTTTTAATTTTCTGATCTGTGAAGAGTAATAATGTAATTATTTTCTCTGATATTCGTATACCTGTAAATGTTGGACGCTCTAAGAAATATACTACACTCGTATTTAATTAAATCCTTTATTCCATTTTCACTGTTTTTTTGCTTCTGTTGGTATTTTTAGATTAGTTCAACATTTATATATATACCATATATATATCAATATATTTTTTAAATACACAATAAAAATGATAATAATAATACTATAAATGTTTGTTTCAATACATTTTGTAGTTTGCAGACTGTAATATTTGAATGCATTACTTTAGACTTCTGCATCCGATTCTGATCGAAATATTTTAAGTAGCCATTAAATAATTGTTGGTTTTTTTGTTTATTATAATTTAATAATTTCTTGTATTAATATTTGTGAGCTTTGTATAAATTCTCCGTGTCCTCGGTATGAATTGCAAGGATATACAATATGTATGGACAATGAAGCAATCTTGTTTTATATCTTAGCACATTAGATAAAACAACATGCATTAAATTTGCCAGAGTTTATATTTAGTTTAATTTTAATTTGAGAAGATTAGAACTGAAAATTATATTAAAAAAAGGTTGAAAAGTGGTGGTATTTTCCATGGTTGATTTTACTCATGTTTTCATCAAAACATTCAATTCTTTTCATTTTAATTCATATGTTTCAAAATATCTGCTCTTCTTCTTCGTATAATAAAAATGAATTTTCTGAAAATATGATAGCAAACAGACTAGAAAAAATCGAGAGTCTGAGAGTTTTTACTCAAATCTTTCGAAGTATATTTAAAAAATAATTCGTAGCTTTCTTAATTGTATTCTTTCATGATTTATAATATAATGATACTTGAAATAATTACTCTGGTCATTTGTCTCAAAATCATTTATATCAAAGTTTTCCATTAACTAAGTTTTCTATAGTATATTCATACATACATACATATATTACATGGTGTTATAATACAATCCGTAGATCTTATTGTTTATATTATTTAATTTTATCATAAAGAAATTTGAGCACATTTATTTACCTTAAGAAGGATTCAGAACTGATGAAGGATTTGATGCAATGGAAGCTTTATGATTCAATATCTCTTCTTAATTAAATTGTTATTTAAATATCGTATATAGCTATTAGTTTAATTTAAATTTTACATTTGAAACTGATGCCAATTTTAATCTGCAAATCAACCAAATCAATAACAAAATACGAATGAATGCTTTGATTAATTATGGATTTGAAACATAAACTGGACCATTTGACAATCAATATTTTATCTCAAAATCTTAGTATTTTAATGATACACTTATTATGCATTCGAATTCATTCATCCCAGTGATTATCTTAAACATCATGTAATTATGGGAAATAATTGTGAAAATTTATTATGAAAGAGAACCTTTTATTGTTTAAAAATATTATTATATTTTCATTGTATTAACTTTAATATACTTAATATACTATGCGTTTTACTATATTAGGAATTTATATTGAAATTGCAAAGAATTTAAGATCGTCATCTCTCTCACGCTCTCCCTTTCTATCAATTCATGTGTTCTTCATATGTATAAATATTTATTTGCACTTCTATAATCAATATATTTTATATTATAAACATACATATTGTATAACAGAAAGTTGTTTATTATTAAATATTTATTTGTTGTTGTATCGTAATTATTAAAATAGCAGCTGCATCGGAGCCAAAGAAGCAGCCAATAGAAAAGAAAATGTGTCGGAAAGAAATGTGCCTTGAAATGCTTTATAATGTCCTCTAAAATGTTATTCTAAAGTACGTCTAACAACGAATAGAAAACACGGATGACCAACAAGTCATCATGGCAAGAAACAGACAGTTTCTCTCAATATTAACTCTAGATATCTAGTATTTCCCATAAATAGTTCCCTGGGTTGCTGTTAAGGTCAGCACTGATTTTCCTATGGTTCATCACGGTTTAAACTCCGAGTCATCGTTAAGTGGTTGATAGGTATAGAAAAATTGCTTTATTTTTGCTCCAAAAAGATCATTCAAGTGTTGTTCGAAATGTTCTTGTATTTTCTATGATTTGTTTATGCTTTATTTACTTGAATTGTTGTTCACTTTTGATAAAATATCAACTCTTAGTTAGTAGTTAGCATTCAAGCTTAATGTTAAACTATTTAAATATTCACTAGTTTCAGTTAGTTTTTTTGTGGAAAACTGTTTGTAGACGATGCAAGAAACCGATGTTGAATAAGAATTTAATTTTTGTTACATTTATAATTGATGTCATGAGCACGAATATTTAACAGCTGCTTCATCGTCAGATTTTTGGCTGTGTTTTGAGAGAGCTAAAAATCACGGAATGATGAACAACCGTGTTTTTTGCAACTTGAATCTGCTTTCAGCTTGAATTTCATCTCTGTGTTTGCAATAAATCGGAAAGTTCAAATTATTTCAATGAAAACCTGTCGATTTTTCCATCTGGAGATGTTTCAGGTGTGTTCCGCTCCGTCGGTGACACTGCCACGCCCATTGCTTTAACAAATTGTGCACGAATTGCGTTTGCTGTTGCTCAGACTGCGCTCCTGTATTCGCTGCAGATGTTGCAGCTGAGCCGGTGTCGGCGCCTGAGTGCCCGATGGCTGGGGGTTGTGGTGCGTGGGCGTGGCATGGCCGTTGTTGCCCATTTGCTGTGGCAGCGACTGTCGTCGTCGTCGCCGTAATGCAGGACTCAGATTGTAAGTGATTTTGGCCTGCGACAGAAGCTCCTTGAAAACCTGAATTATTTCGGAGTTTTTTGTTTTACTTAAAGAGTATTATTTTCTTGTAAAGTGAAAAATGAATACCTGTGTAATATTTTGATTTTTAGCTGCGGAGACTTCAACAAATCCGTTCTCCCAGTCTACAGTCACCACCGACTCAGTTGTAGCGTACTCAACCTGAAAAAAAGGGGGAAAAACGAACTGTTTTCATTGATGCAGAATGTTATTTCGGGGGCGTCTCTCTGGGAAGAGTCGAGGTGGTGCTAAATTACAGACTCATGGTCACCCCATCGACTCGCATCAGTTAACCGCGTCCTCCTCGGAGTCCCTCGTTAACTCGAAAAACTTCAGTTCGAGAAGCAACTAATTACATTAGCAAAAAGGTCAACAAAAACAGTTTCAGCGAACTCGTGCGTTGCTTTAAATTTAATTTTCTTTAATTTTTCTAAAGTTTCCCCATAAGTTCGGAAACAAAACACTGCTTTCCCACTTTCTCATTCTTTCTCTGTTTGCTTTTTCTTCATCCGTTTCTTCGTCTTCTTGACATGGAGAAAAATAGGAGTGGGGGGGGGAGGGGGGGGGGGGGGGAGCAGGGTGTTCTATAAGCGGTGTGTATGTAGCACAAGAATATCAGAAGAATCTTGTTGATATACTTGCGAAATACACAAAGTGCACTTTTAGGCGCAGCAGAATAAATAACTTGAATGACTTCGCGCACACGGCACACACATACACTTACACACACACACACACACACGCAGGACGTATTCTTCGCTGTTGTTTTCTGAATCAGATTTACTTTTATTTATGCGAGTATTTGTTCAGCGAGTTAAGTGAAAATCTTTCACAGATTTGCATCTGAAGATTGGAGGACATGAATAATGCAAAGCAGCCGCCTGAAGTGAAGCGTGCTTTTAGACGCATGGTTAATTGCTCGCTCCTGCGGGAGTTCAGCAACGAGCTGTGTAAGTAGCGAAGTCTTATCTCTTAGAACATTGATTTGCGTTGTCCACCCTGTCGTCATGCTAAACAAAGCTTGTTCTTCGTTGACCTTTTTTCCGTGGAGCTGAAATTAAATCAACACCCAATCCTAACTCAATATTTGTTCAAATGAAATCCCTGTCACGCTTTGGGAACGCAGCCGCTTCTGGTGACAAAGCAAGAACAACAATTCTGCTGTCGACAGCAGGACTCGGTGATGAGCTCTGAGTTAAAAGCGCTTCATGAAAACAGCGAAGCCACAAACAGTGTTAAGCTTCAGCGGACGACTGACGCAACAATCTGTGGAGGGAGTTCGGAAGTACGAGCGCGTAACTTCGACTTGTCGAAGAGTCCCAGAGTACAACCCCCGCACCCCTCAAGAGGTACGACATATTGTACGACCTGGAGGGTGCTCCAGAAAAGACAACAACACTTAGGAGTGTCTCTCTCCTGAGAAACATAAATTCGCATAAAAATATTGAAATAAACATGTAATAATAATAAACGAAATATGTATGTACATACATAAATAGAAACGATTTAGAATTGGGGGAATTTTGTCATTCGTGAAATGCGTCTGAAGAGCAAAGAAAGCATTTGAAAAACGCTGATGGCCTTAAGTAACTCTCAAGAAAAGTTTTGTTGGAACATGAAAAAACTCAAAGTATGCAAAGTGAGCCCCGCAACCGTGCGGAGGCGTGTAGAATGAACCATTTAATCACAGCGAAGCAGCATTAGTAATAAATTCAAAACCAGATCTCAGCATTAGCAAGAGCACTTTATAGTCCTCTGTAGAACAAGGAGAGGGCGAGAGTGAGAGAGAGAGAGAGAGATTTGTAAGTAAACCTAAAAAAGTGAAACTGAAAACGTTGTTTAATTGAATTCAATGGTTCCAGAGCACCGACCTCGACCTGGTTCAGTAGACTTGGTGATCATTATTTGGGACCAACTTGAATGTGAGACGCGGCCAGAATTGGAAAAAAACTGTTTACTGTAAACATAAACTTAACTTAAATGATTTGCATAATCAGGCCGACCGTTTTTCCCGATGCTAACGCAAGGAAATCGCAAGAAGTCCCCAAAACAGAAACACGTCATCAAAAAATAGGAAGTGAAACAGTTTTCTCTCCATTTTTTGTATCTCAGCACCCCTGAGATATCCGCAGGGAGCTCCATCCTGTGAGCCTCGCTATTTTTTATCCCAACCGTTTGCTTGCAGCTGCAGCTGCTATTCAACTAGAATCGTAAAAATTTGCATTTAAATCGAATTCCGTTGACATCGCTTCCTGCGGGGCGGATGGAGGGATGTCGGTTTTACTGGGGATGAAGTGAAGATACAATGGCTTCGATTGATTCCTTGCCGGGAGTGTAGTGGGGGGGGAGGGGGGCTGGGGGGAAGGGTAGCAGAGTGTCACTTACCTCACGCAAGTCGCTGTTCTCCTCGACCAGGTCCACTTTGTTGCCCACGACAACAATGGGTACCGCGGTGGTGGCTTTGGTCTCGTGTATTTGGTCCCTTATTGTGCGCGCCTCCTCGAAAGTGGCCGCATCGGTGACGTCGTAGACGAGGATGAATGCATCTGCGGACGATATGGAGAGAGCACGCATGGCGGGGAACTGCGGGGAAACAGAACAAAATTCATTTGAAGTAGTGAAAGAAGTAAGCTGAACATTTATTAATATTTTATTAACATAAAAATTCAAATGATTTCATATTACATTAGCCTAAAATGATTTCGTTTTAAATTAGCTTAAAATGAATTCGTTTTAAATTAGCTTAGAAAAGCGAAAAACTTTGAAAAAGTTGTTTAAGCGAATTCAAAAAGTTTGCTTCAACTTTTAATTAAAAGCAAAGTTAATTTTGTCATTTATTTAAACGAATCGGTATTCAAGATCATGTTAAATGTCTCTCCTCTAATCTTATTAGAAATCCTGCAGCTTTTTATGCGTGATTGGAACGGACACGATTGCACAAGTTGTGGAATGGTTCTCTTTCAAGAGAGCTTCGTTTCTGCGAGTTCGAAGAATAAGAAACTATAAATTGTCAATATTTGCAGCTCAAAACTAAATTATGCACTATTTTTGTTTGATCTCTATAATTGAAAAGGACTCAAGTCTAAGTCTCGGGTGAAATGCTGTAAGCCAGAAAGGAAGCTCGAGAGTTCGTCAGTTATTCACTGCGAACTTCAGTGGAAGCACTCTTGGCATAAATGTAATTAAAGCCAGCTAAAAGTTTGTGTTAATTTCGACTAGTTACAGTTTTAAGTGTATATATTATTTATATAGTACAGATGCATGTAATGTATAAAAGGACTTCATATGGAGCACTCAGGCAAGTTGCATGTTTTTCAACAAAAGTGTACGAGGAAAACTTCGCACTAACTTTGTTTCTATTTGTTTAAATGTGATTTCAGTCGGTACACACGCTAAGCCAAACCCACACAAGCGCATATCAAGCACACACACAAACGCAGCAGTAAGTTGAAAGTCTATACAAACGTAACAAAGGATGGATACATTCCACAAAACAAAACCCGGTTAAAAAACATACAACAAATGAACAAAGGAAGACGCACAGAGAGGGAGAGAGAGCGAGAGAGAGAGAGAGAGAGAGAGAGAGAAAGCGAAGAAACAAGAAATGCAACTACGTTTCCGCTGAGATCTCAACGAAGGAAGGAGGTGAGCGTATTCGAAAAGTGGAATCTGAGTCTGCATCTACTCGTGCGCGTATATATGCATGCATCTGTGCGTCGATACGAATGCATGCGTTGGTGTCGCTGCTTCGGCATGAATGACATGCGAGAGTTCCGCTTAAGTTGCCAAAAACAAAAACCGAACCATGAATGATGACGATTCCTTTAGCGAAACCTTTAAATAGGTCACCAGCGCAGCAGCTGAGCAGAAGCGCTTCATTTCTGGCGCCGCTGAATGCGCTCGATCCATTTTTTGGCATTTTAACCACATGACAGCCGCAATTCTTGTTTAACGCTGTCATTATTTTGTCGACATTTTGTATGTATGTATGTGTGTGTGTGTGTGTGTGTGTGTGTGTGTGTGTGGAATGTCTGTGAAGATGTGATGTAACCTTTTTAGCGTATTTTTGTGTGAGTTTTTATTCAGAATTCTTGCCGATCTTTTCACAAAACCCTCACTTAAAATTTTTCACATTTGCACAGTTAGCATCTTTTCTCACAGTGTACTTGAGTATGTGTGGGTGATTATGTGGGCGTTCATTTTGTTTTCTTTTCAGTTCAAGAATAAATTTCATGCCAGGATTCCATTTAATGAAATTTCGTAGTCCCCTTAATAAAGCAATCGTCTGGCATCGCGTCTGGAAATGTTTGCTTTTTCTTGTTCATTGTTGCTGTTCATTGTTGTTGTTCATTTCTGTCGTCTTTCATCGCACATCGTTTTCCAGCCGTTGGCTTCATAATAAAGAAAGTTTAATTTTAGCCATTTTAATGTTTTACAGCCACAGTTGCTGACAATCGTTCTTTTTACAGTTTACAGTAACGTCTTCGGGCGAATTTAATTCGCCGTCTCCTTGAATCCGTGGTGACGTGGGTTTGGTCGCCAGATAATTTTTTCAGACATTCTGGCCTTTTATTTGGCCTACTTTTACTGTCTTTTACTGTCCAGCTTTGTTGATATTTATCGAGCCTCGGAAAATCTTTTTACTACAGAGTTTTTATGGAATTCTCCATCGTTTATTGGAAAGAAACGCTTTACTCAGTTTTTCAGGAAGCTTTCAGCAGTTGAACAATTCAATTGAAAACATTTCATTGAAATTAAAATGTAATCTCGACACACACACACACATTCGTAGATTTTTACTGTATTTAGTCCTCATAGAATGGATAGAAAGGTTGTAATCGAATTTCCACGGTCGTTACTGGTCACGCCTCGCTTAATTTCCGCCCCCCTTCATAAAATGTGGCCTATACGCCCACCTCCCACATTTTATAACATATCCTGGCTCTAAAAGGAGCTGCCGGCGACAATCAGAGTTCTTGTTTTGTGTGTCACAAAGTTTCTCCCTTGATTTCAGTGTGTGTGTTCTCACTTTAAAGCTTCTGGAAGAATTGTTTAAGTTATTTGATTGTTTGGGTATGTCTGTGTATGTGTGTGTGTCCAAACAAAAGGGTTTTTGTAACTCCCATTAAAATCAACTGGCATGTTTCTAGCATGATTTGCAGGAGCTAAGAAATTGTATTTATTCTATTATTATTTATTCTACAAACTTCAACATACTTTAATATGTACAATACTTCAATTAACTCGATACACTCATTGTTGTTCTCGCAATTGTTTCGATACTCTACACAGCTGTAATGAATTTAGTTGTGAAGCACTTCAAGCAAAAACTTCTACAATACATAATTCATTTAAGAAGTTGCTATATTAAGTAAGTTCGATGTGATGGAAGTATTATAATTTGAATCTATCGAAAGGAAGCAGTTCGCAAGTTGAAAGTATCGAAAGTAATCGATCAACAAGTACTGGAAATGTAAACTTTTCTTCGTAATGCGGTTTGCACCACGCAAGGGAGTGGATTTCAATGGGACACCCCTTGAAATCTGCTCTCCTGTGAAATATTCTCCCTTCACGTCCCGAGACAGATTATAATTGGTACATTTTTCGCATATCTCACGATTGCATCCCCGCATTTGCACGGTTCCTTGGAGAAGCGTGCCTAAAAGTATGCAATCATTGAAATCCGTGCTGCTTACGGATTGTTTTCTAGCAACGCGAATTGAAGAGAGTTGGGAGGTGTTTTCAGCGGCAGGCTGCAGACCCTGAAACGCCTGCACATTCTAAACACGTGACTGTAGAAGCTAAGCTCTGGAAGCCGGTGCATAATGGGTTGTATCTAAACATTCGCATTAGATTTGTTTGCCGCATTCCGAAGAGATGGAAACTTAAACGCCGAAGAAGCGCTGCTTGAATTGAAATCAGTTGAAACAAGGAGAATGAAGCAACAACAACAACAACAACGAGACGCAATGAATGCAGAGTAAAGTAGAATTTCTCCGGGAACGTGCATCAACTCATCTGCTTGCACTCGCGGCATGCTTCTCGAATGACTGCTCTGCATTTGAAAGATTCGTCTTAAAGCTCTGCAGTTGTTTTTGTTGTCCTTGAGTCTTGGCATTGTTTAGTATTCAGACGGATGTTCGTCGTTCTCGCTTGCAGAATGCGTCATCTTCATGGCTCTCTCATCACCCAGCGCCACCCACATCGCGAGGCATCTGAGAGTTATTCCGAAGAGATGCAGCAGCTAGGAAACATGTTGAATGGGAACAAACACAACAGATTCTAAAAGGATTTCAAAAGAAGGCTCCTCTACCCCGGAATGACTTCTCATGTGCATAAGTGACGTCGTTTTTCAAGAGTTCTTTCACGTTGTCGACAGTATCAACGCACTTCTAAAGAAATACCCGGAAATCGTTGCTTTCAAGAAGGCCCACATTAAAGACTAAAGGCTTTGCATATCCTGCGAACTTGGATCAGGCACTCACCTCGTAGGAACCGGCCGTGTCCAGTATATCCAGGGTCAGACTCACGCCGGCAATCGAGAAGTTGCCCTGGTGCATCTCCTCGATGGTGCGCTTGTATTTCGTGTTGAATGAGTTGTAGAGGAACTGAGTGATGATTGAGGTCTTGCCCACCTTCGCGGCGCCCATCACCACGATTTTGTGGCGTGCGCTGGTTGGTCCGACAGCATCGTCCACGGCGTTGTTGCGGCCACTTCTGCAAAACAAAGCGAGAGAGAAAGATAACAAGAAAGACAGACAGAGAGAGAAAAAGAGAGAGAGAGAGAGAGACGAGATGTTGCAATAAGTGATCATAAAAGAATGGACGTGGTGACGCTGGTTGGGAAATAAAACGTAAAATGAAATCGTTAAAATAATAAACTTCTTCTTGACAGCTTCTTGTTGACTACTTTACCGACTCTGTGCAGGGCCACGCATTGTGTGGGAAATAAAAACGGTGGCAACCCCAGCAGCGCAGAAGTGGCACTCAGAGTCGTTTCCGTGTGAGATGCTGTGGAGGCGGACAGGCGGACAGACAGACAGACGGAGGGACACTCAAGGGCGTGTGTTGGCTAACAAAGTCGATGTCACCGTGGAAGCTTCGGGCGCTTCGCAGTTTGCAGGTTTGCATGTACAACAGACAACAAGAGAGCAGATTCGAAACAAGCTCAGAGATTCAGAAGTACGGAAGGTTCGGAAAGAAGTAAACGCATCGAAGTCACTCGTGCGACTGCCGAAATGGTGACTGAGTGAAATGCAGCAACAGTTCATCGCCGAAAAAAACAAAAAACTGTGGAGGGCGTTTTCAATTTCCTTCGCATCCTTTTTAAACAGCGGAACAGACTCCGACTTCTTGTCATTTGTTATTCGTTCTAAAAATACGTTTCCTTGCTCGCTTTCTGATCCTGAAACAAAGCAGATTTACGACTCGAGTTTCGCTAAACAGACCCCAAAAACTTTTGCGTATTCAGCGAATAAAAGTTGTTCATTGACGCGTCGTCGGAAACTTGATTCCTTCGAAATACATGCGAATGCTCGAGCATCAATCAAGTTGCAGTTGAAGGATGAAAATAAATAAACAAGCAAGAATTATTTGCGGGAAGGAAGTTGCGAGTGCTTCACTTGAGACTTGAATAACAAAAGCTGGTGCAAATTAAATGAAATTAAATTAAATGAGTGAAGCGACTCACACACACACATAGACACATGAACACCTCACACACTCTCGCACTTACTTGTCACGTTTCGGTTTCTCATCAGCGCTGTCATCCTTCATGAATGACGGCTGCAGGCTGAAGCGTCGACGCAAGTGACGGCCTTTCATGTTGCTGCTTCCGTTGGCGCTCGCTGCCGTCGGGGGATGCTGTTGATGGAGTACAACTACAACTGCTACTATAATAATTGCTCCTACTCTGCTGTACTTGTTGTTGGTGTCTCTGCGTTTATATTCCTTCATAAAATGGCTGCTGCTTCGCATGAATTTAATGCGTTTTATCAGCGCGACGTTGCAGCGAGTGTAGCTGACGCGCGCACATTCGTACCTGCCACCGGAGCGTCGATGGTTGAATTAACACTTCATGCCGATCCGCCGTGCGTCAGTGGCGCCCTCTGACTGGCTGCAGTTCACTTAATTTGATGCTGCTGTCGTGATAAATGAGCGCTGATGCAGCAGCTTTCGTCGCCGGATTTTGTGACTGCTGACTTCTCGTTTAACGCTACTTTAAGGATGTCAAATGTTCTCCCTGATGCAGCTTGCAGATGCGTGCGTTCCTGATAATCCTTGAGCTGCGTCCAGATCTCTGGTATGATGCGAGATTTTATCACTTCCACAGCGGAGCAGAGAGTCGAGGCGCGTGTGATAGCTTGGCCGAGAGTCAATTAAATTCGCATTGTTTCTGAGGGGGAAAAAAGAAGGAGTTAAGAAAAGCGTTACAACGGAGAATCGTTAACATGGTGCGTGACCTTCAAGCGATTAGAATTGCATTTGTGGAAAATCTTATGAACCGAAAACTTTTGTGTCAGCTTCAAAGAAGCGCCTTGCTCACAGTGGTTCGATTTGTCGGATGTCCTTTGAGTAGTTTCGATACAGCGTTCAAAAGACGACTAAACCAAGATGTGAATCTAAATGAAGACTTACGTCTAAATCGGTAATCTACGTAGTATAACTGAAGGTAATGATAACAATTCGTCCAATAATAAGCTAGTGAAGGAAGTTCAACGCTTTTAAGTGTGCGATTTCCTTGAGAACATCCCCCAAACTTACGACATTACGCGATCTTATCTTGTGTCTCGCTCTAAATGCTTCTTCGTTCGTGTGGCTTATTTGCACTCTGCCAAGCGTGCTACAGTTGCAAGGTTAGCATTTGACACAATTTCGTATGAATGTCTCTCGGTTGGGTGGCACAAGAAATGCATCGTATCGGGCAGCTACTCGTACGTTCATTTGTTTCATTGCGAAAGCTAAGTAAATCAAGCTCGAAAGTAGTCCACACGAACTCTGAATGATTTTCACTACTATTCTCTCAACTTCTAGTGAAAACATCCGCTGCTGCTGCGGCTGCCAGCCAAACCACAACAACCAACAACAACAACACGCACATGTAACAACAATAAAATAATACGCTTGCTTCTGCAGCTGAGTTGGCAAAAATTTAATGATAACATCACCAACAAAAACAACGACAGGAAAAACAACAGCAAGTGGCATTAAAGTGAAAAATCAGCAGCAGCGAGGAGGAGAACAAACATTTCAACTAACAGTATTCAATTGCATTTTCGCAAATGGTTGCCAGCGAGTAGTGAGTGAATCAGCAGTCAGAAAGCTAAAAGAGAAAAACATTCGTGCAAAGAGGAAGAGAGACCGACGACAGTTAAAGCAGCTCCGTTTGCACATGAAGACATGAAGAACAAACAAATTGGCACGAATTCGTTTTCAACGTGAGCTGCTTAGCGTTTGTTGTTTGAGAGGATTGTCGTTGTTGTCGTTGTTGTTGTTCTTGTTGCTTTGCTTTATTTGGCTGTATTAAGTGGATTACGAAATCTTGACACTGTTACGTTCGCCACCGATGAACCGTTGTTGGTGTGCGTCAAATGAGATGGCTACACAGCTGTTGCCGCTGTTGTGGGAGTGGAATTTCGTGAGTTGCTCTTCCATCCTGATCCCGAAAGCACTGCAACAATCGTAAAACGAGCATACCGAAATTTAATGACGTTTTAGAGAATGCATTGAAAGGGAGGGAGAGCGATAAATGAAGAACCTTGTGAAGAACAACATAACAGAGCAACGAAGAAAGCCGTTTGAAGACTGGAAGGAAAATCAAGGGTCGTTTGAGCACGCATCGAGATGGACCACCCTCCAAATATTTTTCACCCTTTCGGCATCCGCTATGGTGCCCGTTCTGATCATTTCGATCACTCTGACAAATGCTGAGCAGTTTTCTCAACTATTGTCACGAAGTCTCGAGATGCGTCGTGCTTCATTACGAAAATTACGCACAACTGATGCTTGTTTAAGTCCACCACGTATTATAATTAAACATGGTGTCGTGTGGATTAATTGTGGCCGTTGTCTTGGATGTGGCACACAGAAATCGGCACGTAGCAAAGTTTGATCAAACTCGAACCGCGCAGAAAGCATCACCTAACAAATGACCAACTAATCAAGGAAAAGGACACTATGGAAAAGGGGACATGAAACGTGTATTTCCAGTGTATGGAACTCAAATGGATCAAAGCGTTAACTAATTAATAAATACGAGTACCTGAAGAATTGAAGGACGAAGAATATTCTTCTTTTCTTTTGTTATTTTCACTCTGCATGTGTGTTTATTCAGTTACTTGAAGGAAGCAATAAAAACATGAAATAAGTTCCGCAATGAAAACGCAATACTTTCGCTTAAGCCTTAAAAATGCGAGCAAATACGAATGGATATGAATGAGATATACTGTAATTTGGAGCCGAACATGTGCTGCGACGGATGACAGTCATTAAATACAGTTACGCAGCATTAAATACAGTTACGAGCATTTCACAAGCATCCCTGGTTTCTTTGTTCTGGCAGGGTTTCCTTTTATTCCTGCCGCCGTTTATCGCTCCCAAACAGGGGATCCAAATGAGAAGGAATAAAGTCCGAACAAAGGCAGCGATAAACGCAGAATCTATTTATGTATATGCATTCTCTTCTTCTTCTTCTTCTTCTTCTTCTTTGGTCTGAATGTTGTGAACGCTGTGGGCCCTTTTTTGCTTTTAGTCAGCGTGGCCTACTTTGCGGTGCTGTTTTCCTCTACAGCCACAAACCGAACAAACACACAAACACAGCCAACGAAAGGCGCATAAATCACTGTTGATGTGTGGAGCTGGAAGCCTACACCGAAAAAATAAGCATGGAGTAAGAAGAAGTGGAAGTAAGAAGTGTGGCAAAATGGATCGCCTCAGATTCAGTTTTAAGCTTCTTTTGATGATTCTCAATTCTTCGTCTCAAAACAACAGCGTTTTTCTCATCACATGTGACAAGGAAATTCATTTATTATTTTTGATACACACAAAGGAACTGCGGAAAAAACAACAATAACAATAACAATATAGTATATACACTTGTACGAGTGTAGCATGTTGTGTAAAATATGTTGTACTTGTGTTGAATTTAAGTCAAATTATGTAAAAATTTTGAAAAATGAAAGAAAATTGCTTAAATTGCAAAACATGAACGAATCAATTAATAATGAATACAGTTTACAGAACTTATATCGATGTTTTCACTTCATTTCTGCTATTAATATAATAATTAGACAAACGATAATCTGTTGAGAAGTAGCTACAGTAATTATTTATTGCGTTAATAAGCAGTAATTGAATTATGTTTTACTTTTAAGCTTCAATATTTAGAAACTGCTTTAGAATGAGTTTCTTATGGTAGGAAAACTACAAATTGAGGTATCACAACTCTTGAATGGAAACCCTCGAAAAACACCCTACAAACTAAATACACAAAATTATTACGTTGGTGAGTTTATTAAGATAAAAAATGTCACTATTAATGTAAAAGACAAACCCTAAAAACTGATCCAGGCTACAAGCGGGCGCCAGGAACGGAACCACCGAATTCTTTGGTAGCTAAGCACAAAAATAAATACGTATAAATAAATAATGTAAGCATAAACACACTACTGATGAGTGGTAAAAAAGCAGTAAACAACCGGAACGAAATGCAAAAAAGTTATGCAAACTTCGTGCTGACAAAATTGTATCAAGAGCTGTACAATGCTTTTCACGCATCTCCGCTGGAGCACGTATTAAAGATCGAACAACGGGTACCAACGCAACGGCGCAAATGTTTACGTTTTGAATCTCTGGTCTCGCCACTCGTTCGACAACACTGATCATCATCGGCTTTAAATGAACCTGAAGTCAATGCAATTTAACCAGAATTCAATCTGCACACATCACTTCTCGCACTGTGTTTGCTCCCAATGCGTTTCAGTTAATTTCCTCCGCCTCTGTTCCCCCTGCGTGCTTTAAATGTTTTCCTTCCTGTCCTACCGAAAAAACACGAAATTCAAATATGAAAAATTGCTAAATTGCTAAATTGAATGAATGAAAAAGTATGGGAATGAAGCAGTGTGCAAGTGAAGGGATGTGATTAGAGTTGTGTGTGTGTATGTGTGTGTGGGAAGGGGGGGCTGAATGGGTTGATGGTTAGATGGCTCGTTGGTTGATGTGTTGATGATTGGATGGGTTGATGGTTGGGTCGTTGGTTGGATGGTTTGTTGGATCGTACGTTAAACACGAGGACGTAATAAAATAACGTAAGTGGGCTGCTGTGCAGATGCTCCTCTTCTAATTATAGTGATGAGCTGCTAACCGGAAATCTGTTTGCAGCGACACACGTTGCTAGCAATCGTTTGAATGGATTTCCGAAGCGTAGCGAACGTCGAAAGCGTCGCACTGTCGAGTACGAGTGCATCCCAGTTCAAGATGAATGTGAAAACTTATAATTAAAACTTCATTTAAAATGATGCCCCACCACATTAAATCGCAGTGGAATACGCAGTGGAATCTAGAAACCGAAGATGCCGAAAGGAGAAGCGAGCCGCACAGAAGATAGTGTTCAGCAGTTCCTTGAATGAGGTTAAAGAGTGAGGTTAAAGAGGAACTTACGAGAAAGTAATTAAATTTAATAACAGTGAACTATGGTTGGGGTGTGTGTGTGTTTTCATGTGGAGAAGTTTTCTGCTTTGCGTTGCATCATCAAAGAACAACAATCGAAAATCCAAACGGCGACCACAACGTAGACGCCAGAATGCGTTGGTTTCAACACTGTTCAACTCCAAGAAATTATATCAAATCAATTGCAATTACAACTTTGAAAACATCCATGTGTGTGTGTGTGAATGTGTGTGAGGTTTTTAATGCATAGCGGGATAAAATTTAAGATTCCAAGTGTGTGTGTGTGTGTTAAAAAGTTATAAACATAAAAGAGGGGAAAATGTATTTAAAAGAAACGAACAAAATATTTTAAGACGAATAATTATAATAAACAAGCTTTGAAATTTGGAATCCGTTTAAATAGAGTAAAACGATTGTAGATCAATAGATTAAATGGAACATGATGCAACTGAAGGTTGTTGTTGTTGGATTTGAATGTGTGTGTGTGTGTGTGCATTTATGTGTGTGTATGCATGTCGACTTTTATGCCAATAATCAAACTAAGTGTTCGTCTAACAATGCATTAAAAAATTTATTATAAAATGCATTAAAAACTGTATTAAAAAGCTTTTAAAACTGAAATACGTCACATTTTGGGTATAAAAGATGGCTGGTTTTTAGTATAAGAAATCGTTTAATTATAAGCAATTTATTATAATTGGCAAACAGGGAAATAACGGAAATAATAATAACAATAACAGAATACTGTTATAGTAATAATAATAATAATAAGAATAATAAGAATAAAAATAATAAGAACATTAATAATATATGCAATAATACTGTTAATAATAATAATAATATCAACAATAATATTGTAATAATAATGTTGTTTTTTAACTATAATAATAAACTGTAAATAAAACTGACTCCCAGTTTTACGTTAACAATTTTTGAAGTAATCCTTTGAAGTTGATTTCTGACCTTTCAACCTGAGCACTCAAAATTGATATCAGTTCTCAATCAATCAATATTTGACGAACGCCCGTTTGCCATATGATGTTTTTTTCAAATTATTAATGTTTACACATGAAAGCTCTTCCGTTGTTTCACTTTGAAGACCGACCACAGTTTTAATTATCTCTCTACGAGTCAAAGTGCTAATAAAGTCCTGTGGGCGGCCGAAGCTTGTAATATTTTCAGAAGGTGTACAAACAACTCCAAACCTAGTATTAAAAAAGCTTTCATCTGTCTATTAATAATTTGATATAAAGAAATTCAGCCGTTAAACTGTAGAAAAAAGGATACTTTCAACCATCCCTTAAATTGGTTGTATCCTCATTTTTTCTCTTAATATTGTAATGCATTAAATCCTCGAAATCTTTTATTTCCAACTTAAAGTCAGATGAAGCGATTTCAAGGGACGTTTATAAATGCTAAGCTGGGTCCAGTAACTCTTCTTATACACCTTTCAGTTGGGTTTAAAGATGAGGATAGCTTAGGGCGTGATTTCCGTTAGCATCCGAAATGCGATTTCGACCTTAACATCCAATTCGTTAGCCCCTTCGTAGCCGAAGTTTATAGGATTACTTAAAGATTAGATTATAAATTGTGTTGTCTTTCTTTTGTCTTCTGTGTTGTGGCAAAAAAGGAGCCACATTTCAGTTCTTTTCGCCCAGAGGCAGATACTCATCGAATCGTTTAAAGGGTTGGCTTTGCATATAAAGGGTTAATAAAATATACAATAGTTTGTTGTATTGCATTGATTCTGAATTAAATTAGTTCATGAATGGGTGCTAAAACAATATTTAGTTCGTTATTCTTTTGTAGTGATGCCACACGAAAAGGGTTCCATCCCTCTGGCGTCTGTTCCGTTTATTCACGACCGATCCGAGTAATGAATGGTGCTAAAAAGCATTGGTTCCCCATTTCAAGGTCGTAATACGATAGATCATTTGTATACAGAGTCATTATCTAATCGGAAAGTCGTCAATTAGCAGAGCCTTTATTTAGTGGTTTGGATTTCGACATCGGAGGCGAGTCTAATGCGCAATTAATGCGCCACCCCGCCGCCGCTTCCTCTCCGTCGGTTGATTGAATGAAATCGATACGAATTTTCGGTTACTTCTATTGATTTATTAGTTAATATTCGTTATAAATCTGATTTATATTGAAATGTACACGAGGCGTTCATCAACAGTAACGAAACAGAGCGCCAATTTATTTGATGCGGGTGCGGTTGCGGGTGGGGATGCGGCTGGTGGCAGGATGTTTGAATGGCCTCAAAAAGTAGAGAAACAACAACAGAAATATTGAGCTTTCATTGAAGCCATTTATCACAACAGCACACACACGCCCAGCTCAACAAAGAAGGTTGCTCTTTGTTCGCTTTTGGAACAGGTGCCGACCGAAATGGCTTTTAGGCTGAAATGTGTAGAAATTTCTAATATTAACACTTCACGAGAGACTCTCCATCGAAACTCGACCTGCAAAAATAACGGCGTGTTGATAAAAATATTCAATATATACACAGCTATTCGTACATCGTATTTCGTGCAGAATTTGTTTATTCAGACAACAACAACAACAACAACCACGACCACAATTAGGCCACAAAACAACCCTCTCCAGTTCGCCCGGTTTTCCTCTTGGCAAACGCTTTTAGTGACTTTTTTAGTTATTTGCTGGTTGTCTGGTTGCTTGGTTGTGCGATAAACGCCGACTGCTGGCGGAGGAGGGGGAGGGGGGGGGTGTATTTAGTTCTCGGCGGTGGTTGTGCCCTTCATTGCACTTCATTGCAGGAACAACAAACAAAAGCAAACACGTAAATGATAAAAACGCTATCAGCTGGATTCACTTCACTCGTAACGAGTACGAGTACCTGCGAGGAACCTCAGAAAGCTTGCCACAAAATCAACAGCAACCACAACCACCCTTGTTACTGTCTCATTCATGTACCGTTAGAGAGCCCGCATACCGCTGATAAGCAACATGCTGTCACTGCTTTTGGCCACGTTTTATCTACTCGCACCTGCCTGTGTTCCTTCACTATTTTCTGGGCGGAAAGCAGCAACTTTGTGTCGGTCTTTAAGCAATTTAACCGGTGTGTGTGTTTGTGTGTGTGTGTGTTTGTGTGTGTTTGATCACGTACGGACGTGTTCGCGGACATTTTAGTGTCTATCTTTATGTGTGTGCCGCCGATTAAGAGAACGGTTGTTCTTGTGTTTCTTATAATTTGCATATTTCTCTCACTTAACAGCCAAGAAACAAAAACAGTAACAGCGACAACTGTCCACATAAATTTTGTGGCTTAACTCTTTTAAACTGTTTTAATTATTGTCTTGTTTTAAAGTAAATAAAATCAGATGTCACAAAAATGAACTCTAAACTCATTTCAATTTGAAATTAACCAGAATTAACCACTCCGAAGTTTGACCATCCCAAGCTTCTGTGTTACGATATTGAAACTTAGAGTCTGATCCCAAGCTAAACACACGCATTGAAAGATTGCACGAGTCCATTTTTTACATTTTGAGGACCTTTTTACATTTTTAGGACTCGCAAATGATTAGATTCAGACTTTGATATTGTGCTCTGAAGTTAATAATTGCTGTTTTTCTATTTTCGTCCCGAAGGTATGCTTTTAATAGCTTTAATCACTGGTCATAAATTAGGAACAGCAGAAAATACAGACAAGGAATGGCGACAGTTGGCCATTTCAATGAGATGCTAAAGTTGCAGACCTCATAAAATTCTGCCTAACCTCAGGCTAAGTAAACGCTGGAAAGGACCCTCACAGCCGAATCGCCTGCTGACTTAAATTTAACAAAAGCCGCTGGAGATCATATCGATGCCAGGACTTGGCAACGGTCTCGTTTTCGGTCAACATGCGGGATGAGCTAATTTTTACATTTACAGTCAACTTAAGATTAAGATTGAAGTCATGACGCATGTCTGAGCACCCTTCCGGCAGCCTGCACTGCAGCAGGTAGGACCCAACAGGAACCCAAATCAAATGGAAGAGGACGAGCATTTAACGAGGAAGAGTGCGGATCAAATGTCACTCAAGGACGAAGCTATTGAACTGAAGGAGTAATGCGTCCCTTTCTACTCACGCAACTGAAATAAACTGTTAAATAAGTGCGATAATCTAAGGAGGGAGAGTGTTGGGATGCTGGTGGACATGATGTGATGGTGAGAAGAGATGCTGGGCTCTGAATCTGATGGCAGATGATTGCGAAGGGTGCGGGATGGGAGGGGCGTAATGGACTAAGACCAGCTCTTAGAATGAGGTAATCGGGGGACCAAAATTAAGCAAATAAGTGGAATTAATGATTCAATTCTATTGCTTTACTTTTTTACTGAATTAATGATTCAATTCCATTTATTTGCTTCATTTTGTTTGAATAATTCATTTTCAATAATATTTTTGTGCTTTCATAAACTTAATTCATGGATTTTATTTGCCAATTTTCAATAATCTTTTCCATATTCATTTAATCTTAGTTCAGCTCAGTTTTAATAAGTTATTGTTAATAATATGTTATTAATTCTTTTCCTTTATTTGCACATATATCATAGTTATCTTGTCCATAGTCCTATTTATTATATTATTTAAATACTGTACATTGTTCTCTTATCTTTGGTCTTTTCCAGGAAGGTGATTTCTTTGACAACTAATATATTCATTAATTAATTATTTGCTTCTGTTCGCTTTTTTCTATTTTACTATGCTAGGTCCAAAATAGTGCAGAGTTTACACTTAACGGTTTGTGTTAATCATAATCCAAATACGTTTGGATTATTTATATAGATTAATTCAAGTTTAATCCTAAATGAAAGTTGAGGAGATCTTTAAAACTAATTGTTGCTCAACCTCATTCAAAGACTGCTATTTTTAAAGTGAACGAATCGAATGAACTTATACATCATTATTAAGACTATATTAAAAAAATAAATTTTTTATGTTAATAAACTCACTTGAATGGAACTGAAGTCCTTTGAAGCGCCTAAAGCGATGTGTAACTTTTTATCGATGAAAAACTTTAATGATTCGATTCGAAATGATGCAATCTGATTTTTTTTTCGAAATCTAATCTATAATTTGCACATTTTTATTTTCACTTTTTCAACAAAACTCTACTTTTTTTTGGCTGGTTGACTTGTGACTTGTCACTGAAACTCGTCCGCTTCGGAGGTAAGAATGCGTCGATTCACGAGTTCCGGGGAAAACTGTTCCTCGCATGCATCAAGTTGAAGGCGAACCGTTGGTTCTTTTTTATTTTTTTGTTTGCAGTTTAAATCCATCCGCTGCTAAACTCAAACCATTCTTCACTCACCGTTCGGCGTTTTCAAACTGATTGAAGTTTTTGTTGTCCGCTGTTGAACACCTTTTGATATCGCTCACGAAATGAGAGGAGTTTCCAATTCGCTCTCCACCAGAGAGAGTGCAAGCAACCGAGTAGGCACTTCGTCACTACGTCGCTACGTTAAGTCAAATTGGTTTACCCGGATCCCCTTAAACGTAAAGGGGAAATGATGCTTCGTATACATTCGTGTCTACCAGTCTCCATACGATTTCAATAGCAATTTACTAGCCGGCCAGTCCTGCGAGAGAGATATTTTCCGTGAAGATTTCACGAAGCTCGCTTGTTTTCGGATGAAAAGCGATTGAATTGAATTATAAACGACAATGGAAGAACTTCGCCGCGCTACAAGTTGGCTGCGGCGAATTCGGTGCGAGCTTTCCAACTACTCAAGGTACTGATTGTAAAGCTTGTTTGCCAGCACAACATGCTGTATGTTTATGTTTTCATTTATCGCTACGCTGCAGTTAATGAATGAAGCCAATCGACTGACGCTGACCAGTCCAATATGACGGCGAGATGATAACAGGATTAAGGCACTGTCGACGGGTCCAGTGGTTGGGTCCTGTGACCGGTGGATTATTGATTTCAATGACTGCTTACAGAGTTTAGAGAGTGTAAAAAGCGATTAAGCAACACATTCGTTGAACACTTGAACTTTCTTTATGCATTTCATTTAAATGTGTCAGGTCAACCCAACACTGAATTAAATTCGTAGACTTCCACCAAAGGATGTTATTATTGTGTTTCTTATTGTAACTACGTGGTTCCTGCACTTTGCGATATCTGCCTTCATTTGCCATCATCAGATTAGAAGCAATTATTTACTCTTACTCAACTTGTATTTGCTCCACTTCAAGGTCAACATAGCTGCCGTGTCCCGAAGCTGTTTGAATTGTTGTTTTTTTACATTAGACAGTTCTTCAATTTTTTCCTATCTGTTTTGAAAATAAATACTACTGTAGAATGACTTTAAGATTGATAACTATGGTTCAGATTATCTTTTAATTTGTTTACGAGTAAAGTAACCATTTCTTTTGAGTGGTTTTATTGTAATCACTGCGAATTAAACGAAGCAATCCTACAGGAATATATTGCTGAAAACAATATAGAATCGATTCCAGTTCAAATGGGAACCAGTGCAGAAAAAACAATTTGAACATGTGTGCAAATGAATGAGAACTCCTTGTTTAATTAGCACACAGGATCTCACACACACTGCTTGCACTCCTACACACACACACACACACACACACAATGTCTACTAATTATCGGCGAATGAGCGCCCGTCGCTTCCGGCCAGAATAAAAACAACCACTGTTGTTGTTGAAGGCTGCCGACCACAAAATGTCAAAAGCTGGCATCCGCAACAGCAGATGTTGCTATAAAAACACCAGCTAAAATATGAATTTAAGAACAGAAGATTGAATGAATTGAAGCAATTTTCTTTTTTTGTTCTTTGCTCGTTATTAAAAAGCATTTAACAACAACCATTCTTCGTTACATATATTTTGAAAAATTTATTGCGAATAGCGAATGCACAAGAGCTCATTCAGTGTGCATTCGAATGGCAATCGATGTGTGCTCACTATTTTATATTAATCAAAAATCCTTGCCGTTGCTTCAAGCGTTCACTATTTTGCATGAAGTACGCCTGCATCATCGTGGCTCAATTGTACCATAAAAAAGCGAGTACTCTTTTGCTACTTGTTGCAAAGTTTTCTGTACATTATAAAATACGTACATGAACCTCGCGAAAATATCACTTAAATTCGCGATACTTACAAAGCAATGACTTTCTCGCTACTTTTATATAAAGAACTCAACATTTGATTTATGAGTGGATAAATATCGCGGATTTATTGCTCTGATAGTGATACAAATAGTGAAAAAATAACCTGGCCATTTTATATTAATAATCGAGAAATAAATAATGAAGTGAAATAAAACAATGCTATTTTAGAATTACACAATTGAAATTAAATTTGTAATCTAAAAACACATCCTCGTCAAAATGGCTGCTCTCAATCAAGCATCGATTTAACACACAAGTCGATAGGAAATGTAACGACCTGCGGTTTCGGACGAACGAATAATCTTTACCACCTGTCCACGTTTCAGACCAAAATAACGAGCCACCGGATCCCCAGCTTGAATGCGCATCAGCATGTTCTCTTTCAACTTATAACGTGACAACAGCTCCTGTTTCTCTTCGGGCGTCATGACAACATGTTCCGGCACCAATTCATGCTCCGTAATATTAATCAGGAGCTCAGACTCCAGAAACTGCTCAAGAATGTACTTTGGCGCCATGTCTACCAGCGACTGCTTGGCCGATGGCGTCATGCCGCCTTGCACCACGACAATGGCTCGATGAATGTTCTCCTCTTGCATGCGTGTGCAGTAAGTCTTGATAGTTTTAATACCAATCTTGGGCTCGTCGGGGAAGAAAACAAACATCTGGTCAGTGGGATCATCGTTGTGCGCCACCAGCACAATGAGGTCGGAGCGAGCTGGCCGCTTTTCGCTCGGCTTATCTCCAAACAACTCCTTGAATTGCTCCAGCGTCTGGTCCAATTCTTCCTGTGTAACCAAGTAACCGCGGTCATGGCTCAACTGCATAACGGTCTTGCGAATGCGCCACAATTTGTATGTCTCTGATTCATCATCCATCTTGCAACTCACATACCTAGCACAAAATAGATACTATGTTAAATGATAAAATTGAGGATATTTATAAAAAATTTACAAAACAAGAAACACGAGAACTTTCTTCTAAAGAAGTCTACCAAATAGCAACAAATGTCAAATCTGTTTTGACAGCAACGAATGCTTTTTGTTCCTATGGGCTGAACTTCATTATCGACACGAAGTTTTATAACCGGGTGTTTCGCGTGTGTTAAAACTAGTTAAATCAATATATTCATATATTAACAATTATATTAAAATTTAAAAAAACAAAAATTATTTCGCAAAAATGAACAAGGAAAATGTAGTAAACTTAATTAAATTTTTTGTAAATAAATATTGTAATGATTTAATTAATGATTGTAAATGTAATTAATGTTTCAACATAATTTTATTGTATGTCAAATACTTTAGAAGTTCAAATATTTTTATTAATTCCAATAAATGTACTAGTTTTAATGTACGAATAAATGGCCGATGCTCCTTTAGTTTCTACTCGTGCGTCGTTTTGAAAATATTGTGGATTATCTTTATTTACTTACATATACATATGTATGTATGTATGTACATATTAGGGAAAGCTACCGTATAATTTAATGTTTATAAAATCGATATCGATCGAAAAATATAATATAATGCAAAAAGTTTATTGAGCACAATGTCATTAGGGACATTAAATGGTGTGTGAAAAGGATGGAAAGGATGAAGCGCTAGATTGCTAACAGCTAACGGCGCGTCGTAGAGAATTTTTTTACCATGCTTTCGACGTTGATTAGGGAACTTCTTTTCAATTCTCCACGTTTATACTTGATTATCTGTGTTGTGCTGGTGAGCGACCACCACCGGCGGCTGGACCAAAGTTCAGAAGCTGGCTCTAGAGGTTAGGAACAGAACCGAAGAGCGCCGAAGTGGGTGGTGATGAGCGCTTCACTCAAGGACACATGCAGTTAATTTAAAATATGAACCTAATAAGAAACGAAAACAAAAAGGCTGTTAATTTCATAATGAAGTCATGGAACATAAGATTTTGATAGAAGATGCTTGCACTTAATTGCAAATTTTTCGCGGAAGAAAAGTTCAAGAAAGTCGTTTCAAATTTAAATCATTTTCAAGACCCACATCATCAGAGAAACGCAGCAAAATATTTTTAAAATTTTTTAATTTTATTTCCTTTTTATACCCTACACCTAAAGGTTTAGGGTACATTCACTTTATCGCAGAATGTGTAACGCATTGAAATAGAGAAGATATAGAAGAAGAAATGTATATATATTCTTGTACTTAATAAGGGTAACCTCCTGAGGCGACTTAGCCAGGCCCGTCTTTCTGTCAGTCTGTCTGTGGAAATCACGATCACAGAAGAACCGGTGAAGATATCGTAATGAAATTTGGCAAAAATATCTTTTGTTATTGCGTGCAGGTTGGTATTGAAAATGGGCAAAGTCGGTCAACGACATCGCCTACTTTTAAATGCGTAATACGTCGTTATGAAAACGCAGGTGGACGTACCATCTGCTAGTTGAGTTATGACAACAAAAATACATTTTTGGGCATAAAGTAACATTGTCCATTCCATATTCCAAATATGGGCGTAATCCGTTCACTTTTAGTTTACATGGGCCGGAAGGACCCATTTTAGATGGGTTATATTGATAACTATACAATCTGAATACAACTGTACATGGCATTTTATGATCCAACAAATAAACAGTATAGTTCTTAAAAACAAATTTATTACCATAGCAATAAATAGTTTATATAATTTATTATTATATACTTCAAGTACAGGTACTAATTATTTCTATTAGTAGGCGTGGCCTAATGCCCACTTTTATCCAAATATCTACGGGAAGTTTGAAGGTGTAGGGTATTTCGGCTACTCCCAGGTCGTAGACAACATCTTTACTAGTTTGTTCTTCCGTTTAATAAAACCTCGTCTTCGAATTCGAATTGAAAATAAAAAAACAGATAATAATTTTAAATCTGCATGATTTAAGGCATGATTTATGCTGACGCCACGACAGACTCTTATACACAAAAAGCAAAGCAAAACCAGCGAATAAAAAACATGCCCTGAAACGCGACAAGTCGAGTGGATAAGTAGATAAAAAAGCCCGAAGCACAAGGACTGATACTGATGTTGCCCCATTTCGATGCGTAAACTTAAAGAAATCTTCAAATTCAAGGCACAAAGACAAAGCCCCGAAGAAAAGCCAAAAAAAGAGTGCTGAAGCCAGTCGCCGGTTAAATCTTAAAGAAAAGCTGGAGCTTGAATGAAGAGATGCCTGCGGTTGGGGCATTAAAAATGTATGCGGTAAAAATATCAAATGACGGCCCAGGGGTTTTATATCTTTTATAGCTGTAGCGAGCTTTTAAGGTGTAGTGAACACAGAAACGATTTGAACCGATAAAAGCCATAAAACTGACTGTGAAGCTAGAGAAGTCCAGCTGATATGCATCCAGGGAAGCACGAAAAAGTTACTTAAAAAGCAACAAGACCGGAACTAAGTACCAGCAGCAGCAGCAACAATGGTTAATAGTGAATCTCGAAAGTATTGCATTTCATTGACTGGAAGAAGGAGACAATGAATTAAGTTCCAGTAAAAATATAGAAAATTAAATTAGATCTCGTTAAATCTTTACATTTCGTTGTATTTAAAGATAAAACTATCCTTAATCAAGAAGTTTTTAAAGATATTGTTGCTGCATGTCGCAATGTTCACATTGAACTATCATATTGATCACCAAGAACAATATACATACTTTGCTTTGGTAAGGAAATTCTACTTGATTCAATAAATTAAACGTCTGCTTAACTTCTGCAAGGTTGCAAATCAAGTTGGCGTCTATGAAATATAAATGCGACAGTAGATAAAAGTAGGAAAACACTATGGAAAATAATATGGTTTAAAAGTAGTTTAAACAAAAAATCAGGATTCTTAGGATTCTCGGGAAGTGGAATGCTTGCAATTCGCTAAGCTTTCGGGTGTATAACTTTTGCCATTACTTTGAACTGTCCGAATCAGGAGTCAAGTACGGAGCGTAAATAAGGAATACATAAAGGTCCCAAGTACAGAAGGTCACATCAATGAAATGCAATACTTTCAGGGAAGCAAACAAAAATAAATATAAATATTTAATACTCTACTTCAAATGGAGAACTTTAAAATGTTGATGTATTTATTTGTTTTCGTATCATCTCCCAACATAACACAAGAGAAGAATCGGTTATGTGTATAAAGTAACCAAATAAAGTTAACCAAACTCAAAATGTCTCTGAAGCTTTAGTAGAAGCTAAACTTTTAATATCTTTGAGCCAACAGCAGCGAAATTAGATCTCTTAGTTACCGAGAAATTTGATTGGCTTCGGGATGAGAAGTTTCACGAGACTTTAATTGTTACAGTGTGCAAAAGGATCTAACAGCCTGCAGTAGGAGGAGAGCATCAGCACCAAATGAAAAGCGAATCCGAGAGGAGGGAACCACAAACACCATCTGTAATGAGGGCCGTTCGTTGAGATGTTGAGAAGTTACAAGAAGTCCTTAACTACAGCAGGAAGTGAATTTCTCGGATGCATGTTCTTAGTAAACACGCACGTAATTAGCAGCAGCAAGAAACAAGATAAAATACATACTCGTATGTAATGGTTCAGCACCCAAAACAAGACTCAAACAATCTCTCTAAAGACTCAAGTCGACTGAGATTAATACTTGATAACGGAAATGTCAAAAACCACGTTCTTCATTAAAAGCACGATTGCTTAACCCAATGTTTTGCATGTTTCACGCCCACGCCAACTGACAAAATTGTTCTTGCCTTCTTCTTGCCTCCATTTCCATTAATGGAGGCAAATCGATGTCCTTTCAGGTGTTTGCATCCGTCCTCCTTCTCATCCATCAAAGCTTATCATTGCCAAGGAGGAGGTCATCGCTGTGGTGAGCAATGACACTGTTTGTGCTGCAAGTTTTATTAATTGTTGACATTTCTCGACCTGCAGAAAACTCATCAATTTTCCTCGTTTCACACACAAGCTAAAAACGGGACGATTCTACTTTACGACTTCAGTCAATGATTAGAACACTTGGAATCAAAAGTGTTCATAAAAGCATGAAATATATTGATGAATGTGTTCATCAAAATATTTTGAATGCACGCCTTAAAATATCTCTTTATATTATAATCTTTATATGTGTTTATATCTCTTTATATTATATCTCTAAATATTATAGTGCAAAATAATTTGTATGGACAAAGACAATATTTTAATGCAGTAAAAATTTATGCTGAGGTTAAAAACTGTATAAGAATGTGGTGGGAATACAAGCGAGATATCCAAAACTTATTAATAACATTTAAAAATACGATATTATTAACGTTTTATATTAATAAATTAATAAATTTCCTTCACTGATATAAGTTTGTCGCTTTAGTGGTTGATTTTCGCAGCTTTCTTCCTTGAAAATTGAAAAAATCCTCGAAATCTTAAATCCACATTAAATAATAATTTTGGCCAACTTATGCAACGAATGTAACCACATCTGTTGATATGCACCAGTATTTTTCTTTTGAAGGATCGGACATGTCACGAAATCGATGAGATCAGAGCTGATAAGTATAAGAATTTATGAATGTATTTAATCAAGGTATCAACAGCAATAAAATTACTACTGACCCAATTGAGAAACGTAATAAAATCATTTCAAATCCATTCGCCGATTTACGAAATTTCGTGCAGACAAAATATGCTCCCTTCTAATGGGTGTTTTTTCACCCAATAATTTATCTACATTTAGCGCTATATAAAACATTGTTGTTGTTTCTATTATCATTGCTTTTGTTGTTGTTGTTACAACTTTAATGTGAACACACAGTAAAAGCCCGAGGCAGCGAAAATTTAATTAATATTTGTGAAAGGGTAGATTCTAGTCAGATAACTAATAATAATAAAGATAGTAATAATAATAAATGAATAACAACTCTTAACATATCAAAAGGAATTTCAACAACAAAACCGAAAAAACAAATCAAATAATAACACCGCTTTTTGCCCCTTTTTTTACGCTTTAAGCTTCACACAATTAAATCCATTAAAGTTATGACAAAATATGTAATTGAAAGAGAATTAAAGTGGACAAAATACAATGTTCCCAACAACCACAAATAGTTTCACTGAACACTTTTGTTAATTGAGAACAAGCACAAGTTATCAGCCAACATCTGGGACAGTTACAGTTACGTTTTGAAAAGACAATCAAAATAATAGAAACCCAAAAACTATGTACAAGCAAAACAGATGTTGAGAGCCTTTAAAAAGCGTTTGATTTAATTAGTAAATAAAATCTAAACGTATGCATAACAATAATAATTATAATCTTTCAACAATTTCAAAGTTTCTATTTTTAGAGTTACAATAGATATATGAGTTTCTGAAATTTTGCAAGATTCCATGCAAAATTTTATTCATCATTTGTTATTATTCCGTGAACGAGATTACAGTTCATAGTTTAGTAGTTTATAGTTTAGTTTGACACCGGGTTCTGTAAAATTCAAAATCAACCACATATATCTTAGGTAATGTTCTAAAACGTGGGCGGAACTCGATTATAGCACGAATTTGCTGTCTTTGAAGTAAAAACGCCTAAATTACTGTTTTCTTTCTTTCTTCCAAAAGTTCCATGAATAACGAAACGTTCATTCAGTTAAGTTAAGTTGTATTAAATAAAAAGCATTTTAGCTGAAAACTCACTCATTCCCTCATGAATTTTTTACGTGCCGGTCGTGTTTAAGGGAGTAAGTGGGGTGGAGTGGATAATTAGTTAGGTCTACGAGGGCAGGATGTTGACATTCGCATTAAATTTATTACTGTGATAACGTTAAATTAATTCGTTAATCATGAAAACTTTGCCGTATCAATAAGTATGAAAATTGCCAGTCCAACATACAATATTACTGGGGATAGTATTTGTGGATGTACAGTAAATGTGTGTGTGGGTGCGAAAGTTTGTCGTGTAAGCGTTTAAATCGATTCACATTCAACATATGTTTATATAAAATATTCCTTCTGCAGTGGAAGTGAGTACTTCACTGATTTCAGAGTCGGATTTATTGATTATACATAATCGTAGTACTTTCCCATCACCTACAAAACTATTACCATATTACCATAATGCTGAGGAGTTTCAGACAACTGTCCCTGATGCGATGGCAGCTTCCATTGGCTGCATATCTCAGTCAGATACAAGAGAATATTTATGCCGGAATCGGCGAGGGGGGGGGGGGGTGGAAGCGAAGGCAGTTAAAAGTTAAAAGACATTCCGCAGAGTGCTCAAAGTTTGTCTCTTGTACTCTGGAACTCGCTCGACGCAGGCTGATTATCATCGAAGACAGCCAACCACGTTGCAAAAATGAAAAGGAATGTCATTTAATAAGCGCGTTCGAAATGCTGTATTGTTGTTTCTGTTTAGAATTCTTCGGGGCCAATTTGTAGATGATGTGCACGTGACGGCTGTACGTGATAAAGAACTTAGCTAGGTTGCCAATCGTGCAAAATGTTAAATAAAATTGTTGAAGTTCTCGGACAAATTTGTAGAGGCATTTAAGATCACTCAATCATCACACCATTTATTGAAATTGAAAACCATAAAGACTGTTAATTGGCCTGTTAACTAACTATATACATATATAAATAGTAACACTAGTTTTACAGAAAAAAATGGTGGGGGTTGCGTTAAAAAATGTTTTTTCTCTCTATGACAATTAAGCTACAAGTTGGAACTTTAATTTCATTTTAAAACCTATAATTTTTCCTTTCCAACGGTATATAATATATTGGGTTATCTCTTACAGTTTTGACTAATTAAATGCATAACATACTAATAAAAAAATTGGTCTAAAAATACTATTTTACTGCGTAGCCGGCTTTAGACATACTAAGAGTTATAATCAAACAGCGTGGCCGTTGGCCGAAAGCCCTAAAATTGAGCTCAAATTACTATTCTGCTGAGTAACGAGGAGTTGAAAGTGCGTAGTGAAACTATTAAAAGATGTAGTGCATTACACACTCGTGCAAGGTCAGAAGTAGTACCTGGTATTGCCGCTGGAGATTCAGCAGAAGATGGATGTTCACCAGCGAAAGCATTGAAGTCGAAGCTGAATTAGAATCTCGCCCACTCATTTGGAATTCAGAATGGCCAATTAGAAATACAGTTCATAGGAATATTAATGATCTAATAAAGGTCCTCAAAGAAAGTGGTGTAAATAGTTTGTCAAATAATTCTAAATAATTTGGCAATAATTTCTTGCAAACACCATTAAAACCACCACCATTAAAATATTAAAGCTATCAGCACGGGAGAATATTATAATTTCGGTGTTCGGCGGACATTTCAATCAAAACAATTTAACTGCCTCTCAAATAATGATGCAATAAAAATTGACATTGCAATCGATGGAGTTTCGATTTTCACCTGTTCTACAAGAGAATTGTGGCCAATAATTGATTTAATTTCAAATACTAAAGATCTGAATTAGTCTTAATAGGTTGTTTTAGCGGTACACCCAAACCAATTGAGGTTAATGAATTCCTAAGGCCAGCTAAGGTCTTATATTCACCGTGCTCTTAATCACTTCAATAGATCGAAATGCACAGCCAAGTCAATAAGAAAACTCTTAGACAACTAAAGCGTAAATATTAATAGTTTCTTTATTACAGTAAACGGAATAATCAAAATGGCAATGCAATCGCTTCAAATTTTGCAATAAATTTGAAGCAACTCATATTGGCCTCAAAAGGGCTTTTTTAATTATCCCTGAAATGTCAACAGTCCGTTGTGTTTGTGTGTTTCATTCAGATATCCTTTCGTCGAATAGTTATTTTTTTTCTTTTCTCCAGAAACCGAAGAATTGAAAACACAAACCAAATAATATTTGTACGTCGCTCATCGTCGAGGGACAACAGCAACAACAACTACTGGATTCCAAGGTTTGTTCTGCTTTTGTATGTATGTATGTACTTTTGCTATCGTTTTTGTTATGTTTGTCTTGCTAACTGGCAACAAAGACTTTCTTTGGGTACAGGACTTAATTTCTCCGTACGAACTCGCATACAAAAGAGGATACAAATGAGGAAACAAATATCAGCAATTCGTACATATTAAATTTTCATTTCCACTTTTAGTGTAAATAGACTTCAGATCAACTGAATTTAATGTTCAATTATACAGCGCAAAATAATTGATTCCGTCTTGCAGTATTTTACGATCTGCTTTTCGTTTTACCGAGATTGCGTTTGATATTCAAAAACGTAGACTCCCGAGTACACTCCGCCACTCGACGGTATAAACCAAAACGATTCTCGACATCCGTCTTCAATCAAGAAGAGGTGCAAACAAAACATCGAAACATATGCTTTAGAATTAAATACGCTCGCATATACATACATATATAAAAGTGCAAAATGAAAGCTAAATGAAAGATTGAGTGAAATATTGTCTTTTGTTGAAAGTGCGTTTGTATTTAATATTTATGTTTTTATACTTATTCATAGTATTAGTGGTCTTACTACTACAGTAAGTACTTTTTGTGTATGTACTACATTTTAATGGCTCTCGAAAACACATTTCACAGGCGCAAAAAGAGGGGTCGTGTGTCCATGCTATAATACACCCAACAGATGTGCAGGAGGGCAAGTTATGGAGCTACTGCAACCTCATAAGTTGGCAGCACTGCCTGATGCTTTGAGCACAGTTCAACATGGAGCTGAACAGCGTGTGCTATTTAGATTGCATTCTTATGAGTTGTAGGTTTTCCTCTGCTTTTTGTTGTCTTTCTTTCTAATGCAAATCGTATGCGATGCTTGCTGATATCATTGGGTTTTCGCAAAAACAATCACCGGTAATAGGAGGAGGGAGAGTTGGGGAGGAGGTGGTTGGAATTGAATAGAACATCCATTATTCCTAAAAACAATTTATCTTACTAGCGCGTGCCTTTCACCGAAATATACTTTATTTGAAACAAGCATCAAATATTTAAAGCCGTCGCATCTATTTTTGATTAATGAGAATTTCACTTATTTTACCATTGCATTGCCGCATTCCTAAACTTCTTAAGAGCAGCGCCCCTACAATTTACTACGTTTGTACACCATTCCTGTTAAATTCTTGTGTCGTGATCCTTGTTTACAGCCTGTCAATCACGCAATTAGTTCATTAATCAAAATTTACTGGATTTCAATTGTTTTTCCTTTTTTGATCTGAAAACTTTTTTAGACTCACCTTGCAGTCCTTCTGAACGAATTGAAACGAATTGGGTATTAAAAAAGTTTCCACTTCTATCATATAAGCACACACACACATACTTTCCACGAACAAAATAGTGCGGTCACGTTTTTTATGCGGAAAGCATTGTTGCCATCTATAAAAATGTTATCAAAAAGTGTTTTAGCGTTAAAGTATTGTTGTTGCATTAAACAAAAAGCGTATTTTTGACCATAGATTACATAGATCGGAAACTTGGAACAAAACAGCTGTTCAGAAAATTGTGAATTCGAAGCTTTGTTTAACCTTTTGGCAGTTGAGTTTGCAAAACTCGATTGAAAACGGTGAATCTCAATACAAATCGTACAAAACCAAATCAATTGAACGGTTGCTTTGAAGATATGCCAAAAATTTGTCATATTTTTGTTTCTACAAAAATTGCTATAATCTCAGACTTTTATATAAATTATATAATTCAGAGTTTTTGAAATAACTTATTAAGGAAAATGTGTTTGCGGGTATAAGGGAATGCGCAATTTTAATGCTTTTCCAGACCATAAAACCCAAGCAGGTAAGTGTAAATGATAAAGCGTCTTTCTGGCTGCAGAAGAAAATCGACTTTTTCCATCTTTATCTGCAGATAAAAGAATTTCCTGTCTATTATTTAAGGTAATCCATTGACTACGAGTGAATTGGCATAGAAACTTTTAAAAATATTACTTTGAAATAAGAAGTCACCATAGTAGTTCCCTTCCCAGGGAAATAATTCCACAGATTAAAAATTCCCCAACAAATTTTTTAAAACTTCTGGCAAATCTTTTAATGTATTCGACAGCTGTCAAACAACATCGAATTTGAAAAAAAATTTGAAATTTGAAACATCATCTCATTCATTCATTCATCTCTAATTCATTGCCAGCTGAGATTCTTGTGACGACGTTGCTTTTTCTACATTTAGTATTTTCTGTTTCTTTAATAGAATTAAAAAGTGAATATAAAGAATAGCAATAATACAAGTTCCATAAATCTAAACTTGAGATGGACAACAAACAAATTGAGATGTCTAAAGATGAGAAGAAAACTAAAGCAAAACGGGTTAATAAGAAAGTGGATCTCACGAATTTAGAACGAGGCTTGTGGCTCGTGAAGGTACCTAAGTACATCGCCAAAAAATGGGAGAAAGCGCCATCGGACATGAACGTTGGTAAGTTACGGATCACCAACACACCTGGCAGGAAGGCGCAGGTTTCAATGTCGCTAACATCAGCGGTTGCCAATCTTGACCCAGAAGAAAAGATTCCAACCGAACACACACTAGATGTGATAGATTCGACAAAACAGACACTTGGTGTCTACTCGTATGGAACGGAAATGGCAGAAGAGCCGAATAGCAAAGATAGTAACGACGGTAGTATGGACGCTAGTAATGACGCTAGTATGGACGCTAGCATTGACGACAGTAAGGGTGCAACGCCGAAGCCAGAGGAAATCTGCATGGAGGGACACGTTGTGCAGAAGTTAGAATGTCGTCCTATACTTAATGAATGCTACATGAAACTTAAGCTGGATACAATAAAGAAGGCAGCCGAGCCGAAGCGAATAGTGCAGCCGATCAACAAAATTGTGCAGAACTTTAAGCCAGTCAAGGATCACGCACACAACGTAAGTCATTATCCATTAGCAACATACAGACATTCGAATCGTTCCGTTATTTTGCATTTCCTTTGTAGATTGAGTACCGTGAACGCAAAAAGGCTGAGGGGAAACATACGCGCGGAGAAAAGAATTCTGTAATGGAAATGCTTTACAACGCGTTCGAAAAGCATCAATATTACAATATAAAAGATCTCGCAAAGATCACCAAACAGCCTATGGGTTATCTTAAGGAAATACTTAAAGAGCTCTGTGATTACAACAAGAAGTATCCACACAAAAATATGTGGGAGCTAAAGAAGGAGTATCGTCACTATAGTACTGACGACAAAAAAGACGAAGAAGACACGGTTGGAAAATAACTCTGATTTCATTATTTTATATTATTATTAAAAATTCAAACCACTGTCTAAACCAATTTGAATCAATAAAAATTAATATACATATATATTACTACATTACTTACTTTTTATATATATTTTATGCTCTTAGCCGCAGTAAAAAATGTTGACATTATTTATTTGTAAGTGATTATTTGTAATGAACATGCCTTTATTCGGTTGACAAAGATTCCGTCCGACTAATGCCCATGGCGAAACTTTTGTCTAAACTTCCATAGTGTATGATGATGAAATATCAGTGAAATGGAATAATGGTGTGTCGCCCATACAACTTTATATGTATATTCCCTAGATTTATCTGAATTACTCTTGGTTGATTTCCGATATTATCATACAGAAGAAAATAACTTTTTAATTCTAAATTAGTTTTGGCAACACTACTTGCAATGAAACTGTAAATTCAAAGCTACCTCACTATTCTAATTAGACAAATTACAACCTGGCTAATTGTACCAAACTTATTTGGTTGGGTGAAAAGATAAAATGCTACGTCCGAGTACTAAAAATTGTACTACGACTGTTATAACTTCTTTCTTTATGAAAAACTTCAATCGAAATTTATATTTAAAAATATTAATTTTATTAGAAATTTTAATTATAGTAATTCCGCGTTTTTCTGTTCGAGTGTCATCCCTCTCCTTGAAACATATGCACAGCAATATGGAAGTAGAGGTTTTCTTATATTATATTGTATAATATATAATATGTGATATAGTATTTAAATATTATTCGACTATTATGCTAGTATGTATAAATTATTCGACAATATGATATGTATTTTACTTGTGCTTAGCAATAAAAAGTAGTATTTACTTACGGGTGGAACCCTCACGGGGGGCGAACCATCCGCTCGGCTCTAGCGACGGCACTGTTGATGAAAATCCAATTTATATCATATATGTACTATTTATTATATTGTATATAAATATATATATTTGTTTGTCCCGAGTGAGATGCGACACTTCTCATTCTATTGTGATGAAACTTAAGTAAGTCTGAAATACGGGGGTTGGAAAACACTGCCCCTAAATGGTTTAAATGGGCAATGGCAATGTTTTGCTACTATATACGGTTAATCGGTTCACTTCTATCGTGTGGTCACACATTTTTAATGTTTGTTTTAATACTGTACATTTAATACAACAAAAACAAACAACAAGAATAGTCAAAAAGAATATTTCCTATTTATCTAAAGTATAGCAACTATAAAGATAACGAAAATATTTGATATGTTCGAGAAGCTACAATAATAAACACATTTCTGGTTTCCAGTTCTGTCCATATTCCATAAACACAAATTAATCAATGTGCATTCATTGCAAGCCGATTGTATGTAAATGTCATATGTAATGAGAGTATATTGATTTGATGAAGGATAACGGGTTTTTAATGCTTCAACAACAACAACAACAACTTAGTTCATACAGTTTATGATACTTTAACTGCTTCAAATCCAATACAACTGATGATAAATCACCAACACCATGAACTTTCGTGGTTTCTCGGGATAAGTTTGTCTTCCGAAAGTTTGTATCATTTAGATTCAAGTGCAGATAATAAAAAATGAAATGTTACAATGTTAAATTGTACAAAATAAAATAAAACGTAAAGATTTATGACAACAGACAAAAGATTCGACTCCTTCTAGAGTAAATGCTTAAACGTAAATTCCGTATTATTGTCAACCATTAATAATAATTGTCTGATTTATTTTGTGAGACACATCTACAAAAACTTTAGAAATGGCCTCATCTGTTTTTAAACACGACTGGCATTTGGTACATGTTCGTTGTACGTTATTTTAATCTAATGAGCTAAATTTGTCAATTACAAAGTATTCCTACTCCTATCACTTTTAAGGAAGCTACAATTTAGCTAATTCCACTCTGATCCCTTAATTCCGAAAAAAATCTTAGAAATATGATCATTTTGACTGCGGATTTGATAAAACTCAATGAAATTTCGGAGGAATCATAACACGAAATACTCGTATATATACAAGTTAAATTCATTCCATGACCTTACATGACCTTACCATACCAAACACCTTGTCAACCATGCCTACAGGTCTTTTATTTAAAGTCGAGTGGGTCCATCGAATCCATTTTATGACTTTTGTGCAGAAACTTTTTGCAATTAAAGTGTTTTACGTTGTATTTTTTTGTTTTGTTCGTTCAATTCATTCATAAGTTCGTTTGAATTCATCGGGAAAGTGGAATCCAAACAAAACAATAGTAATAAAAAACCGTTAATATTGCTAAAGTTTGAAGGGTTCCTCCTGCTGCGAATTTGTTTCAAGGAACTTCTGTCTGAATTTTTATTTGGTTTTATTGGGATCGCTCGATATAAACAAAAGACATTGATTGCTTATTTAAGTGATTCAGCTGCAGTTTAAACTTTAAAGCACCCTCCCCATTTCTGGTGGCCTTCACCCTCGCGTTGTACACACGTACAAAAGAAGCCTTTCTCGCACATTTGCTCGATTTTTCTGCTACAGAAGTTCCAGCGGCTTTTCCAGACGCACTTTCAATTTAAGCCGAGTACAAGAACTACATTCGGTGTACACTTTTCCCGTTCCGAACTAATTTGTTGATTAGTTGATTAAATCCGAACAATGAAACCATACTTTTGGCACTTTTGAACATATGAACATGTCATATGTAAAAACCGTTAACTTTCCTTTAGAAGCTAAACTAGAGACCACAACAAGCCGCACATTTGTACATGTTTATGTCACGCCCTTTCCAGCTAATATTCGTGGCTCAGATTAGATTCTAAACACCTACCTACACAAAAGATCTGATATGCTGTTTTACAACACGCCCTTCAGATTATATATAAGCAGTGGGCGTGTTTATTGACACAATTTGTTCACTTTTAATTCAGCGCTATTCGCAATTCTAACAGTAATGAGCTATTTTTATTGCAATATTTCCGAAACTACTCGACAGCAATATACATCTATGAACACATACATACATATGTATGTATGTATATGTTTATGTGTACCTCGGAAATAAAGAGAACAACTTAATATACCCTTCATTTTTGTCTGTAGGGTATAATAAAAGCTCGTAAAAAATAAATCTTGGTCTGTTAGCGGTGCACAAGGAAGCACCTTTACAATGAAGTCGTTCTATCATGTCGCGTGTTGTTGTTTATGGCTACGATGAAGATGTAAGCAGGTGTATTTGAAGATATAAAGGATAAAATCTTGTGAACCGAAGCAGGTTGAGAAGTCTAACAACAAAGCAGAAAGACAGACAGAGAGAGAGAGAGAGAGAGAGACAGGGGGGTATCATTATCATAATAATCACACCTGTTATAGAAAATTTATTATTACCAAGTGTGCGATTGTAAACTTTGAAAAACGTCGGTAAAAAAGAGAAAAAAGAAAAAGTTGAAGGGAGGAGCAAGGCTGAGGTAAACTTTTGCTATATTTGAAAAAATTGGTTTGAATTTGAATAGTTTTAGTTTTAAATAATCCTTAGTTTCAAATCTTTTTGTTGATATGGAAAACAGTTTCGATTGTCAACTATAACTACTTTTTGCACCCGAACTTATTTTATATAAACTTTAAATATAATGTAAAATACGCATTAGAAATTTAAAGGGTCTTCACAATAATCCAAAGCAATATCAGGCCCTAATCGCTACTTTAAATACTTCCAATTCTAACAAACCTACAAACTCACTTCTACTTTCGTCGATAACACTAAATCTTTATTACTGCACTTTACACGCTCTTTTATACGTTGCCAGGAAACTTTCTCCCGTCGTCTCTCTACGAAAATGTTTTCATTACATTTCGGAAAAACTTATTCCCTAGCTTTTAAAATAAGAGCTTGTGTATTAAATTTGCAATATTCTATACATATGCAATAATTAAAACTTGTTTTTTATATACATAAATATGTATAGTAATTCATTTCTAATTATTACGCATACGGAGATGTCCCGTTACGCCTACCTTCACCGCTAAATTTTACAGATTTACATATTGTACAAGATTTAAGAAAATGTCCATTTTTTGATAAGTCTCAAAAGTACATTGAAATCACAATATTTTATGTACATATGTATATTGTTTAGTAAAATTGTTTGCAGTACATCTTAAAGGCATCAGATCCATCTAACGATTAACCTCCACCTAAGAATATACATATGTAAAAGGTTTTAGCGGCAAGCAATTCGACAAACCAGACAGAATTCTTTGGAGATGGGTGGGTTGCACAGTAATACTACCCTTCATACTATATATTTAGCTAATCTGCTAGGAAGTTCTTGCAACAACAAAATGCAGCAACAGGGAAAAGCTTCTGACATACAGAGAGAAAAACATTATCAATGGCAAATTAAAGCTTTCCTTAAAGCTTGAATTCGCCGCAAAATCCATCTGAGATAAGCTTATTTATTAAGCGACACACTAACCTCATATCGTACTAAAAAGCTTGACAAAACACTAAAAAAAATATGATTTCTAAAGTTACAATTCGGAACTTAAATGCTATAAAATTTAATACTCTTCAAATTCAGAATCATGTTTCTAAAATGCAAGAATTCCAATAAAAAAGAAATATATAAAGATATGTATTAATATATATAATTTTATAAATTTATATACAATTTATAAGAAAGAACAATTTATAAAGATTACGAGTACTATTTTTTATTCAACTTAACTTTTAAGAAGAAACTTTATCAATCAATTCTCAGTTTTCACGATTAGTCAATTACTTTAGTTTAGATTTAGAAAAGTACTTCGCTTTACCACAATTTTGGACGCTTTTTACACTTTTCCCTTAAACTTGTGGTATTTCTTGTGGTCACTAGTAAGTTTTTCGTACACTTGACGCGCCGCCTCGTTTGTGCAGCGCAATATAAAGCGTCCCACTCGGTGGTCACAGATGCCGATCAGGTCGTAGCATATGTTATCGATATGCGTCTTAATCTGTAAGCAAAACGAAAAGCAACCAAATAATTGGCGTCAAGCGAAATAAATTGTCAAGTAGGTCAAACCTTTGGGTACAGCGTCGTCGAACGCTTATTGGCAACCATTAAATTTATAGTAAATGTGAGAACGAACGACGCTACGCGCTTTACTTCCACGGCGTGCGTGGCCACTATATGCATCATAGCTTCCAGCTTCATCGAAAGATTGGCCAGGTCATCGAGTTCTTCACTGCTCAGAGCTGTATCCACCTGGCGATCACTCTTATACCACACAATCGACTGCAGCAAATCCTTAAAGATGTGCACGAATTGCGGCACCCGATCCATGAGCAGAACATGGCGCTGCTTGAGAAGTGACGTACACAACTCGGTCATGGCCAGATGCAGCGAAATGAAAAGTTTTCCGTTTGTATCGTTGAGTGGGAATTTCTGAAGTTTGATGTCAATCAAAAAGGCTAGAATATCGTCCAAAGTGTCGGCAGAAAGGGGCGCCTGTGAAAACCGAGTATAAGTTTGAAATGAGGTTTACGATTTTCGCCAACCCGGTTACCATTTTGTTCTGCACAACAACTTCCTGGCACGCCAACAGCCGCAGCACCTGCTGCGTGTCAACGTATTGGAATTGCTCGTCTTTCTGCAGGCGCAGCATAATTTCGAAGGTGATCTGCTTAAACTGTTCATTGAATATCTATAAGAAGAGAGCACAACTATTTTATAGTAAACATGCATAACGCCTTCGCAGCCACTTACCGCGCCTTTAATGGTGCTGAACGAGCACTTGGCAATCAAGGTCAGGAGACTGGTTATACTGGCAAAATCATATTCGTTTACATGCGCGCCGATGTCCTTCAGTAACAAAAGCAAGTCCTCGTTTGTCTTATTCCCAATCACCAGTTTAACGACCGCCTGTGCATTTTTCTCATGCAACTTCTCTGCTTTCAGGTCAGCATTTAGTTGGCTCCAGTAACCGTTGAGTACGAATTCAATCTCATCCTGGTCGAAGTGCAGCTCTCGATGATAATTCAATGCCATTGTAATGAGTTTGATTGCGTGTGCGTTGTTGTAGTTCATCTATAAATGCACAGAAGCATTAAAATAAAGACATTTTTCCGACATTTCGAAAATCTCACCGAGTAACCAATGTAAATCTTGCAAATCCTTCTAAAGTCTTCATTCAGCTCGTCGCACTTATCGCCATTAGCTAGCATCGACTTCACATATGCCGCAAATCCTGGCAACGTTCTTTCGACGAAACGGTTGTCTTTCTTTGCACTTCTTCCCTCGACCGGGCCAAAGAAAGCCTTCACATGGTTGGCGTAAACAGCGAGCATTTCGGAGAGATGATTTTTGAACCGCTTCGCGCCAGGTCCCGTCAAGGAAGACAGTGTTTCGATCGATATGAGCGTGAGCTTCAAATGATCGTGGTCCAGTTTCTCCTCCTGCTGTGTGGTTTTCAAGATCTCTAGTAATTCACTTAGGAAGCGATCGATGTCCTTCGCTTCGTTCTTCATGGATGAGTAGAGGAACTCATAGAACTCCCAACAGCTGGCGACGGGCAGCAGCTGCAGCATATTTTGCGCCGAGAAATATTTGAAAATTTGAATCTGTTGTCCGAAATGCAAAAGTTTGGTGAAGATGTCAAAAGCATCCGCTGCCAATTCCTCCTGCTGCGAGGCTTTTAGGTCACGGAACAGCGCTAAATGCAAAGCGAAAAGCACGCCCTTTATTTGGCGACGACAGCTACCAATGGGCAATTGTTTCAGTGCTTCCAAAACATGTTGCACCTCCATCGTGGGCAACTTTTTTAATGTGTATGGCGCGATCCTTGCATTGATAGCCTCTGCAACCAAAGCTACCCGTTTGTCAATTGCTGGATCCTCTTCAATCTTCAGTTCGTCGAACTTAATGGAGCCCAGTATGGATTTCTTTGCTGTAGAGGAGAAGCTACTCGCCAGCTGCTCATACAGACCCAAGCAGAGCAGCTCAAAAAACTCCAGGTCATCGGTGCATCCGCCACAGCGAGCGTAATCAAAGTTAGGGGCACTATTAACGAGGCGTACGATATCCATCTTCTCTTCGCGACTCAAACTGCTGGTCAGCCATTGAGCATTCGATGTCTGTAATAGCAACTGCAGCTGCTCCAGATCATTGGCTATGGGAGCAAGAAAGATTTTCTGCAAACATAATGGCTTTGTGGTGCTGGCGAAGAGCATCCGGGCCTGTGAACGCTGCAGTCGCAAGCGATTCATGTTGAACTTGCAACCCGCTTTACCGAAGTTGATCACGCGTTGCTGAAGCAGCGCCCATTCCTCTTCCGAAAGAAAATCGTGCATTTGTTTCGCCAGCTGCTTAAATGGCTTGGCGTCCGCAAAACGATCTGAGCGATAGTACCAGATGATCAACTGATAATGGGAAGCGTAATAGCTGCACTCCAGAAAAGCATTCATCCAGCGCTTGTTGTGTTGGCGATTCAGCAGAAAGCGTCCGAACTGATTCAGCACGTCGGTCGTGAGTTCACGTTGTTTCGTTATTTCGTCCCAGAACTTGTCCGATTGCTCTGCCAGCTTGCAGCCGGCGAAATACTGACAGAGTAAAGCGGCTATGAAGTCCAGCTGAAGAACGTCGTTTTCGGTGATATCTTTCTTATCATCGAGGGCGTTCAGAACGTCTTTGAGATTAAAGATCAAGGTTTTGCAGACGACTAAAGAAGGATTGGACATGAGACCCATAACTAATTTAGAGAAAGCAACACCAACGCTACTCCATGGCCACACAGTTTCCAGGCTAGGAAAGCTGGGAAGAAGTTGAGTCTGGGATGATTGCGAGCCTGTAGCTCGGAATGCTTTAAAAATAATTTCCAGATATTTCGCGACGTCGTCGGATTTCGTCGGGCTCACACTCAACTTCCGTTTCTTAGCTGGTGTGACTTCGGCAGGCTGTAGATAAGGGTAGCCAGTTTAAATTAGGAAGAAAAATTATACATGTAACGCTTCCTACCTCTGGATGTTCTCCTTTCAGTTTACATTTTCCTCTGGAAACCGTGCTGCCTGTCAGCTTGTAATTCTGCAACCATTCACCCAGCGTCCTTAGGAGATTCACTACGAACTTCTCGGCACAACTGAGCTTCCGAAACATATCCATCAGCAATATAAGAAAGTGCTCAAACAATTCTTGCTCACGTGGCGTGCTTTTCTCGGCCACAATCATCCAAATAGTATACTGAAAAATGTTTTTCTCCAGTACCAACGGATTAAGATGCAGCGTTGAACAGAGCAACTGCAGCACATGCTGCAAATGTTCCTCCTTAAATTTTTTCACGTATTCGTCGATTTTCCGACTCAAGTAGTCTAGTGCAGAGAGCTTCTTGGAAGCTCCGAAGTTCAGACTTATGTCGTGCTTGAGAAACATTTCTAACGTGTACGAAGCTATTGCCAGCGCCAGTGCTGGATCCTGTTGCCGTTGTTCCTCGAGTAAGTCTTGAAAAATGAACTTTAAAAGCAGCTTCTGGAATTCCTCTACGCCGCGTTGGTTGACGATGGCACACTCAAGCGTCATCAGACACACGTGCAGGGGCTGGCGCATAATGCGCTCCATTATAGCGGTCTCCTCGTATCCCTGACACAGCAACTGTTCTAGTGCAAGAAAATCATCGAAGAAGTGCAGTTCGTACTGCTGAAAAGCGAGATGTACCTGGACGAGTGGTACCAACACGTGTCGAGTGTACTGTTGGTCGAAGAGCTGAAGATCAACGTAATTCTTAGCACTTCCACGTAGCGTGTTTATAATTTGCATGAAAAATGTGGTCTCGTGTGTCGCTAAGAAGGCTTTAGGCTTAATTTTCAAAAGATACTGTTCGTAGCTTAGAAGTAGTTGGCCAAAAAGCTGCGCATAAAGTTCGTAGTTGGAACGATAGAGATCTTGCACGACTTCGTACTCTATTAGTTGCTGCAGCAATTCGCACAGTACACGACACTCTGGCGATTGCCAACGAATCGCCCATTCAAGCCACATCTGTATAAACTCCGTCTTCACTTGCTGTGTAATGAGACCCGGCTGGCATTTAAGCTGCAGCAATTCGTTGAGTTCTGCCACCTGCAGTGTTTTCTTCTTCGTTCCGAGGTTCTGTCCTTGCTGCGAAATCCACTGAAGCACCACTTGGTATTTGCTGCTCAGTGTGAAATCGGACGACTTCCATGCTTTGAGAGCAAACTGCAAATTTTCGGCGAAAGACTTCTCCGGACGGTGCAGCCATCGCGTGAATTCTTGATTGTGTGTATGAAAATATAAAACAATGTTATATTTTATGTTAAATTTGTATTTTTGTTTGTATGCTCACCTGTTTCCGATGACATTTATTTAGCTGAAACTATTTGAATTGCTACACTTTTTCATTCAATTTATAATTTTGCAACCTGAAGCTCTTTAATGAAATTGTAAACAAACTTTAGACAGCACGTGTTCACGAATTGTCAAATACAACATATGTTTTTAATGCGTGGAACAAGTGGAACGTCAGCGAGAGGTTGTTATACTGGCTAAAGGACGCTTGTCGTTAATGCAGTTCGTAGTTCGGCTGCCACTTTTTTAATGATCAGATTAATTACAAATGACACTTCTGATTTTCAAATTATGCTTTCTGATTTACAAGTAACGCTTTCTGATTTACAAGTGAAAGATGTTTTCTGATTTACAAATGACTATTCTGAATTACAAGTGAATGAGAGTTAAAATGGGTATTTTCTATAGCTGATAATTATTTACCAATCATATTTACCATATCTAAAAAATCACTTTACCATATCTAAAAAAGCCTTAAAAACTTGTACTTTGATTCGATTCGAAACACAAAAATCAAACTCAAACGGCAGAAATATGAAAATCTTTGAATACGAATGTTTTGTGTATTTTCTTCTATAAAGAAAGTATTAAAAATTAAGTTCACTCTGCACGGTCGACATTATTTCGCCGGTCTTTTCATATTTCATTTCACATTAACTCAACAAGGACCTGCTTAACCGAAACGTATGCGCAATATTTATTTATTCTTAAACCTTTCTTATTACCAGAGATGACTCTGCTGACTCATGCCTGCTGTTGACGAGCTGTAACCGTTGTAAACCGTGAGCCTGTTTTATGCTTCTCTCATATTTTCTGCTTAGCGCAAAAGAGCAAAAACAAAAAAAATGCCAAAACGAATTATTTTGTACGTTTTCTCTTTATACGTTGCTAAAATCTAAAATTGGCCTTTTTTAATTGAAATTCTCCTTGAACTTCAAATTCCTTCAAAATTTGAATAAGGAATTGAAAAAACGTAAAAAAAACGTGGTAAACAAAATTACGTCTGCGTTGTTGTTGCGCGGAAAGAAAATTAAGTCGGATCAACGAGTATTATTACATCTCTTACCTGGTGAAATCTCTTTATGAACTATCTTCGTTCATGCAACACAACCAACAGTGCGCAGAAGCAACAAACTGAGCCACTTTTTGGAAAATCAAACGAACCTCGGCCGCCTTGTGTGAGCAACGAGCCAGAATGGCTCATTTAGTTTCGCACAAAACGTCGAAGCGACGAGTCACAGAGGCGGAAAATAGCAGCCGCGGAGGAAATAAAGTCCAATAAAAGAAGGAAATACATAGAATCGAACGAGATCACACGTTAAGAATTGTAATTTTAAAGAAGTTACGAAAATATAATTAAATAAAATTACCGTTTATACATTCGGTTTAGACGCGATTCGCTGTGCTTCAAGAGAGCTTCCACTGTTTTCATTGATCAGCTGAGTTCTGGCATCTTTGAAGTACAGAAGCTGCGCGCATGAAAACAACAAAGCCGGAAACTCGAAACATAACGTCGTGTGTTGCGTAGTAGTATGGGCCAAACTCTTGAAATTCCTTGTTAAAAAGCACAACAAAAAAGAAAGAAGCAAAGGAATTTAAAAAATCGTATCGTCAAAGTATCGTCAAACAGTCGGTGGATTGTCACCAGTAGTTTTCTTGTTTAAGTGTTTTTCATTGCTTGGCAGCATTATTTTTTTAATTTGTGTTAAATTCAGTGGTGAATCAGTAGCAATTGTTGCTAATTTGACGATTGGTGGATGTGTCTTCTTCCCTTGAAGGCGAAGAACCGGGTTTCATTTGGTGAGTGTAAAAATTATTGTTTTATAAATTATTCGGATATTCTAGTCCCATTTCGCTTTTCACTCTCCGAAATCTTTGGCATTGTCACTTGTTTCAAACCTTGAGAAATCCGAAAAATAATTACTAGTCTTATTAAATAAAAGACCAATGAAATTAAACTGAGACGAAATAAATACATTCATATTTATTTTTGTCTATTTCAAATTTCATATTTCAATCGTACGAAAAAGTTATTAATATTTTATTGAAGGTAATACTTTTATTTGTCTGCGAATAGAAATGCTCTTTTTTCGACTCTGAAACACGAAAACTTAAGCCAGGTATAGCGAGCCTGTAGTAGGGTGCACGGGCCACTTGGGAGCTTGTATCTCGGTCCACAAGATGAAGTCGCTGATTGTTCTGAATTTCTTATACTGTTGCGAAATCTGTGGCAGATGCAGCTCTCTATTTTGGGTCAAACTTAATGCTTGCGTTCGCGCAGTTTTAAGGTTTGTCTTTCTCTCTCTGCCCCTTCCCATCAACAATACTACCGGTGTACCGATTAGTAATTCCTAATATTTTTTTAAAGAAAGCAGTTTATAAAAAATGCTACATTTAAAGTACACACCATCGCTAGCTCTACATTTTTCCCATCTGCCCTTCAATTTGTGGATGGTCTCATTAAGTAATCGTTCACACTTTGAGCCGAACCAGTAATCGAGCCATTTTTTTACTTCTTCGTAATTGTTGAAGTATTCCTGTGAAAGAGCGTGGGCCATCGATGAATACAGCTGGTAATCGGATGGGGCCAAGTCTGGTGAGTACGGCGAGTGGGGCAAGGGTAAATACGAGTAGCTTCATACAATAGCTCCGTCAATGAAATGCAGCGCGCTTTAAGCTAAAGTGGACGTGCTAAAAACCATACATTTACCCACAGAGTATGTACCATGTGTGTGTCGGTCTTTTGTGTCCCTGTTGCATAAGAACACACAACCGCACCGCTGGCCCACCTCAGCCAACAACCGCGAAACCTTTTACTGGCCTAATTCAGTTATCCTTGTAAAAAGTGTTTGTATGTAGAACCAAAACGAAAACAACAACAAACACGAAAACAACAGAAGGCAACAAAGAAAAATAAACAAACGCAAACAAGTGTACAGTATGTCAAACAAACTGGTGGTAGCACGGTACCCAAACACACACACACAGACACAGACACACACAGACACACTACACAAACATGGGTCAATTTCTCCGCTCTAAAGGGTCCTTTAATAATTTAAAAGGCTCGAAAGTTACAGTTTCTTTCGCGCCTTAGTTTTTAACGAACTTTCGACAAATTATGTTGGCATACGATAAACACTGTCCCTTAAATAGAAATGCATTAAATGAAGTGAAAAGGTTTCACTGGCAACGCGAATCGAATTCGCTTGAATTCACCACTAAGAAACTCAGTTCTCACCTCATTCACTCACCTCTAATAACTCACTCACCTCTAATAACTCACTCGCACAATAATAACGCAGTTTGAAAAGTTTTAAACTTAAAAGAACCCAAAAAATAAAAGATGAAATTCTTTTAACTGCACGGAGACAGACGGAATTATAACGGCATCGGTACACTCGGTCTCCTCGAGGCTCGCGAATGGTTATTTTGAATTTTAATTTAAATTTCAATTTCAGCCCTGTTTTTCATTTCCTTTGTAATGTTTGAATAAGAGGTGTTTTGAACATTGTGCATATCCTTTCATGTCCTTCAGAGTTGAGGCGCAATTTATTGACTGTTGACGTTGATTGATTCCCAGTGACTCGTGGTTCGCTTTATTTTTTATTTCCTGAATAGAAGGGTGCACATTTTATTTCCGTCATTGATGCAACACCGGCGTACGAACGCTCGCCCGTTTCGCCCCACCAGGCAGGAGGCACTCAACAAATAGTGGCATAACATTCACATGCCTCTTTTGAAGCAATCTTACTCCTAATTCGCAGTCTGATTTCAATAGCTGCCTTATGAATGGCCTTCGGAGTTTTATTTAAGACTCTGCGAGAAACTTATTCACGCTCGCGACTGCTGAAGCTTCGTCTGAATGCTTTCGAAGTCACTCGTTCCGGCGCAACTATTTTCATCGAAAGCGATTCATAGAAATATAAAAGTGAGACTGAAAATATTTCTCTTTTATCCTTGCAGCCGGTTTCCACATCAATTGCCGTTGATTGCTTTCACCGCCAGCCAGGAAGCACGCACTCAACGAGCAGCCACAAAAACACGCACACTTGAACCACACCACTTACCGCACTCATACAGACACACCTACACACAAGTAACTACTTGTATTTATCCATTAAGATTGTCGACAGCCAGAGGATGTCTACAGCGACCTGCTCTCGAATGCGACCTCTGGCGGCCTCCTCGCAAAGCACACGCAACGGATTCAACAGTGTTGCCACGGAAGCCTCGCTCACCATTTCACTCAATACGCGGCATCACGTTGATGGGGGCAGCGGCAGCATCGGTTCCAGTGAGTCTTCAGATCCACTTGAATCTGATTACAGCACCGAAGGCACCGAAGAGGACGAGGTACAGCAGCATCGCTATCGCCGGAGCGCTAATGAACCACAAGAGGAGCAGGTGCAAGATGCCGGTAACGCTGACGAAGCGGAGGCAGATGATGACGACGACGACGACGACGACGACGATGAGGGGGAAGAGGAGGAGGAGGACGATGAGGAAGTGGAAGAGCAAGTCGACGATGGAAACGAGACGGATGAGGATGACGAGAGCGAGGGAAGCAGCAGTGTGCAGACAACAAAAGGGATTCGAAAATATCATCTGGACGATTTTCAAATCATAAAAACAGTGGGTGAGTGAGACATATTAATTAGATGACTTTCGAGTCATGGTAAATTAATGAACAAACCGGACCGGGCCGAGATCGGTCGAACATTAGCTAATCAAAGAGTATTATCAATTTACAGGTTGTTATTGGACTGAATCCCGACGAGTTTTCAGTGAATTCCCTCAGTTTGCGCAGATGCGAAATCATGATTAAAACTGAGGTCTCAACTTGAAATTCTCTTTAAATTGGTTCTGCCATAGTTTTAGTTCTTGAATACCTTTTAAATTTCACAGCGAGCTCTCCTTCGAATAATGAAATGCAATTATTTGAAAATAAAGGCTTGAAAAATTATTAAATATATGATCTAGATAGAGTTCGAATTCTTAAGATACATATACATAGTTCAATATAGCTTCTGTTAAAGTGTATCTCAGAGTTAATGGAATTAAAAGAATATGGTCCAAATTAACTTAAGTGTTTAATTAATTAAGACGAAGATAACCAGCGAAAGTTGAGTCTTATCTAGCAACACGATCAAACTTTGTTAATATATAATGAAACATTAGGAAGCAACTTTTTCAATCTGCTGTTATGCGCTGTAGTTACATGTGTCTATAAAATGCTCCATCAGGAAGTGACCCGTCTCTAGATTATATTTTCATTAAATTACGTCATTTAAGTGATCTCCGTGTGTGTTAATAAAATGAATCCAGGTTAATGTAAGTAACATTTTCATTGATTACTTATTTGATGTATTTGATGCTGGCGCTCGATTGATTTCTTAAATTTACCGATTTTTCTTATTACTATTGTTACAGTAAAGCTCTGTTTTAATAAGCAACCACATTTAGCATCTGTTTCGTGTTTAGTCAGATCATTAGCTAAAATAAAAAATAAGTGTCTTGCACTAAATGTTTTTTGGTATTGTGCTGTTTTTTGTTCATTCACTAGAAAGTTGTTTTATAAATAAAGTTAAGTGTTAAATGGTTGCAGTTGCAATTGTATTTGTAGTTGTTGCTGCTGTTATTAGCTCCATAATTTAATTTCATGAAATCCATTTAATTGCTGCTAAAAGTTTTCGACCTGATTCCGATCATCGTTGCTCCACAAAACCAATCGCTTGTTCTAAAGCAATTTTGATTTCATTACAAAAATAAACACATAATTCAAATTTATGTAGCGAAATAAAGGAAACATTTTGTGTACGTTAAGATTTTTTACTTTTTCCGAAGCTGAAATCAAATGTTTGTGGGTGAAAAAAACCATTTTAAAAATTAATTTTCAGCATTCGTTGTGACTCAATGATCGCGGTGTGTTCTTAATTTAATGCTCGTTGAATGTCTTCGCGTCTGTTTGCGAGAAGTCCCTGTTTTCAAAGTCTTTATTATTTAAAACTTTGAATACACACGAGTGAATTGAATGATAATTAAAATTGAACAGATTTTTCCAACTTCAGATCGTTTTCTTGCAGTCAATGAACTGTTCACAATTATTTCGTTCCGTTTCTTGTGCTGGTTTATTAAACCTTATTCACAGTTACTCGGCTCCGAAGGCCAACAACAATCGCACATTTGTTAACGTGGTCCATAACTGCACCATAACTGAGTGCTTATATTCAGTGAGGATCACTGATCATTTGGACCGCCGTTGAACTCATAACCTGGCTTTAGAATAGCGTAAAAAACGTCTGATTTATTTGTTATTATCAAATGTTGCACGTCACTGAATCAACTGATCACTCAGCTGATCAACGTTTTCTTGTTACTCGAATAGTTCACATGTTGAATTGGACTGCATAAAATAAACCTGTCCAAAACCGGGGAAATGTACCACGAAGCGAAAATATTTAATTTCAATTGCTTTAATTATCTGTTTAAGTTAGTTGATTGCAAATATTGTACACGGACTCTATTCATTCTTTCATCCGTTTTATCCTCTTTTCATCAGTGATTTAAGCATTTCGTATGATCTTTTGATAAAAGTACATTATTTCGTGATAAGCTTAACAAAAAACATAAGGGTTCTATTTTGATAGAAATCTTTTGCCACTTTTCTTCACTCAGGTCCTCATTTCATATCACCGAACGAAACGCTTATCGTACGTTATGCTTTGTTATATTCTATGTTAGGAAAGCATAACGTGCGATAAGCGTTTCGATCGTTGATCAGAAATGGTGGCTGTAAATATTTTAATATATTCAATATTTATTATGAAATGTATTTTATTTGAAATACGAATAAATGTTACGTAAGTAAATATAAAAAATTAACAACATTTTGTGAAATATTAATTTATACTTGTGAATATACTTGAATTCAAAAGGAACAATTTTTTAAAATAAGAAATAATTAACTGCAAATGGAAAACTAAATAAATTGAAAAGAAATTCTCTTCCATTCAAAGATTTGTTATATTTTTCTTCGTTTTCTGCTTTTTGTTGTGGCTTTTAATTTTCATTTTCGACCTTCAAACTGGCAGCTTTTCATTTGAATAACGTATTTCTGTAGCGCAAATACAAGTGCAAGAAGAAGTTGATGCAAAGAAATCGACTTCAATTAATAATACATTTCAAATGTATTTATTTAAACTAATTATCAAGTTGGATGCTTCGAAAATCAACATTTTTTTATTTATTTCGCGCGATGAGAAATTAAAAACATTCGAAATTTTTCATTTATTTATATAAAAATAACTTTATTATTATTATCCTTATTATTATTATTATTATTCTCATTTATATTTATAAATAAAAAGAATTAATTTGAAATAAAACATTTCGTTCGGTTACAATAACAACAACCTCTGCAAGAGATCTGTTCTAACAGCACGCCCCCTCACACCCTCACCCCCGTGGGACTCATGTCCACAGCAACATGTGGGCGGCGACACCCGCTGGCAGGTTGCAATACAAAAACTTTCCGCGCCTCGAAAGTTGTCGAGAGTTTTTTTTTTTAATAATCGTACGTAAACACGTACAGATGTTGAAAAGTGTTGCATGTCAATCGCGCCGGCAACACCAATTTTTTGCGCGCTGCCGCCAATTTTATTCAAATCTCTAATGTTTTGGAATTCATTTGACGCGACCTCACAACGAAATCAGAGCGACGCATGTCGAATCTACTGACGCGCTTTCCTTGGCACTGGATTTTCGGTTGCATGTTGATTTATTACCTTCGAGTTCAATTTTCATTTGTAGTGTGCTCGAACACTCCTTTTTGATGAACCACCATTGCTGCTGCTCTTGTTGTTGTGGTCGATTTTAGTTGTCGCCTGTTTCAATACGGATCGTATTAAGAGCAACAACAATGCGAGTAGGAGACACACGAGAACAAATAAGATTCAAATGAAGACGCGGGCCGAACGAAGTCACTCTGTCTGCTGCCGCAACGTACAAATATTTATGTTCTCAGAGAATAGCGTAATAATATTTATTAGCTGGCATAAGTGTGTGTGTGTGTGTGTGTGGACGGGTGCGTGAGTGTGTGAAGGCACCGTGTGCCAAATGCCACCCACTCAAGTCGCCGAATATAAGTATGTAATGTATAAATATATTTATCACTGTTTATCTTCTCTATGTTGGAAAAATGCTGTCTTTGTAGCTTTTTCAAGTCATTATTTCATCAGTCGCAGAAACTCTACTGGGGCAAGTACAGGCGACCCCCGTGTAACACGTCTTTACGTAAGCTTTACACTACTAACCGTAAACTGTTTCTTTACCGTAACGCCAACTTGTTTCTTGAGCTATCTTGGTCCTTGGATATTTCAGATGGCACTTCGATGTCATATCCTATTAAAGGATCCCATGATAATCAATGCCCAATCTAAATTCTTAAACTATATTCGAGTTTTTATGTTGTAGATGGAGTACATTATTTTCATGGGTTTTTCTTAACACAAGAATGAATGATTAACAAAAGATACGCATCAAAATAATTTGTTTCTGACTTTGTTTCCCACAACTAAACTATCGCAACTATTTCGTTAAACAATTTTTATTTAACGACTGAAATGTGTGTTTATAGTTTCATTTTTCATGATTTAACAATTCAATTTTCTGATTCGGTTGTTTTCATACCTAATTTGTAAAATTTTCTCGGTACTCGTATTTTTAGTGGTTCGTTTATTATTTGCATGTGTATATATTAATGTTTATTATTGCTGTTAATGAATATGAACATTTTACATTTTATGCCATTTATAATTTAGGAATTTTAGCTCGAGACTTTATCAAGAGAGATCTTTTGTCAAAATTATTTGTGCTTTCTTTGTTCGGTGGGATACTTCGGGGACGATACCCCCTTAGTTCCAGTAAATCGAATAAACCAAATTGAGCAATAGACAGTTTTATTAACAAAGTCCTATATTAGAATCATGAATAAATTATTTGCTTTATTTTATTGGGTGTTTTCGGGGAATTCTTCTCCTGCACTCAACGGATTCTACGAACTCAACGCGAGCAACGAAATCAACTCCTACGCTTAGTTAAAAATTCAGACGGTGAGTCACAGAGAACGCATCATCGACGACGTTGTTAGTGTCTGCAAACATTTTGCGTGTTACTCTAATGTTTACAAAGTTCATTGATTACAACAACAATAACAACAACAACAAGCGGCTTGCTTTGCCAACACAAGATCTGTTCGCCTGTCGACAGTTTTATGCATTTCAGCTGATTTTTGCTGCCAAAAAAGTTATTTTACAATATTCGCGAGCATTCTTAATGGATTAAAATGGATGCAAACCCCGGTGGATTGGATGATTAGAGTAGGAGTGGGGGGGTGGGGGGGGGGGGGCGGTCTGAAGCTAGCAAAATTACATAGAATTTTATAGTCAAAGAAAACTCGGAAAAACGCTGTTTCTCCTTTTTGAAAACCGGCGGCTGCTTTTCGAGAGGTTCGGCGGCACCAATAAAGCGACGTATTTGATCGTCATTAACCAGAAAAGGCCGGAAAATGAACGTTTAGCACTCTCTATTATTTAGTTGTTTAGTTTAGTTGCCAACTGTCTCGATATCTCGTTTCTTGCTGCAGCTTTCTGCCGATCAGCTCGACTGTGAAAGAACTGAACTGAACTAATACGGTATAAAGAAAAAACACGATTGGATGAAAGGCCGTCTGAAGTGCAAATGCACGGGATTCCACGTTGGGTCCAGTTGGGCCGAACACTTTCAAAGGTTGGCCAAAGTTCTCACTTTAAAATACTGCTTGACTCAGTACAGCTACTCGTGTGAATTAATTATTTCTATCAATTAACTTTCGACTGCTTGCATTTAATAAGTTGAATTCTCTATCGAAGTGTTCGGCGAACGTTCGCTGTATGCGAGTGATTGCATGAAACGCTTCGTGGCTGAAGTCTCTAAATTTGATAAATGAAGCTGTATGAAGCTATAATTTGTTGTGCGACCATTAAATCGTAATAACTTTCATTGTCTGCCATGAGGAGCGATTTCAAATCTCTGACCAAAGAATAGTCAGCCAGTCGTACGTGGATGAAATGCCGATGCGCCAGAAAAATCCTCATTTGAGCCATGGAAATTGCTATCAAATACGTGCAGTGAAAATGAAGTGTTGCATTTTTCACAGTGTGTATGAATGTGGCAACCGAGCGAGCCGACTTGGATGGAGCTGGAAATGACAAATCATTGTCGCCACTTTAATAATTTAACCCCTCCCCTCATTATAATTGCGCCTCACACGTTAGCGGAGAAAATCTACAGCGCAGGTTTTTCCACGAAGTTGCTTAGAAGCAGTAATTAAATAATTACGGGGTGTAGTTTCAGCGACTACTTTTAAAACAGTGCCTAACGAATATTGAAATGTAAGACCTGAGTGGAGCATTACTGAGGCCGATTGAGGGCACGTACCGGAAGTGGCAATAGTTTAGCTTTGGCTCTTAGAATTTATCGTTTTTCGGTGCTGATTTCAATTGGCCATTCTTCGTGACCTATGAAAGATTTCGTTAAATTTCGACATTCGTCGAAATCAAATTACAAATCTTTCATTGCATTTGAATTGCTTTTTTACGACGCCAGACTGCGGACGTGTGTTTTGCCGATCCAAATTTCGGCTACTATTAATCAAAATAAAACAAAAAAACCTATTTAAAAGTGCATTAAAAATCGTAAAATGCGAAAACGTGGCAAACAGCTTAAGTGTTGCTACATGTGCGATCTTGAAAGAACATATTTATTCATTATTCGATTAATTGAAGTACAAACAATCGAACAATTCTCATTTACAGGATGTGTTTCTTCTGCTAAGCGTGTTGCAGATTTATTTAACCATAAACAGCTTTAATCGTTTATTCAGTGAACTCATTTATATCTACAGTCTACGACTATATCTGAAGTGAATAAATGACATGGAAATCGTCCAGAATTGGACGTCCATTCAGACTTTCAGATTTTTTTTCGTATTTATGGAACGACCTTGGAAGGTGTTTACAAGAATGCCAGCTTTTTTAGGGCATCCACATTAAAATGAATACAGCTGAACACGGCATTAAGCGTTGCTGGAGAAATCAACGTAAAAGATTCCGGCCACAGCACTTTTCAGTGATGTTTCACTGGGCGTCTTTTACATTTCGTGGCTGTCTTACATCATTACGTCGTCCAAGACACAGTATAAAGTAAATATTGATACCAACCAACGGCGGTGACTTCTGTATACTAAGTCTTTTGAGTGCATTCAAAATGTTCATACTTTCCTCCTCGCATGTGCTGGAATCGAAAAATAGCATTCTTTTTGAAAATATTAAATGTAAACTTTCAGTAATTAAAAACCTACATAAAAATACAACACGAGCGTTGCGTTTTTAGGTCAGTTCTATACACACAATACATATATTGAATTCTCATTTCGTGTGATCTTCTTTCTTCTGTTCAGCCGCCGTCGCGATCTGGCGCACTGCCAAAAAAGTTCAAAAACTAAGCAAAAGATGACGCGTCGTTGCCGCGTCATTGGAGCAGACTCGCGCCAAAAGCATACTCATATTTCCTTTAATTAATTTTTATTATTATTATTATTGTTCTTATTATTATCAACACTATTTTATTATGCGAATGGCAAAGCAATCGAATCGTGAGTACCTGTAAATATAAACTAACAAACAGTTTTGTAAGCTTAGTGCAATTAAGAATTTACAGCGAATTGTATGTTACTATAGGATGTGTTGGATGGATACACGGCGGCATCTGTTAATAGTGTGGTCTGTGAACAAATAAACTTGGCATTCGATCGAGTCGAAATCCGATAATCCAGATAGTTTAATATACTCTTATTAGAGATGATGGATAGATAAGGAAAATAGATTGACTTAGTTTCAGCTTTTAAAGCCGTATTCGTATAATCTTCATTAGATTATATGGAACATATAAAACAGTTTCACGGATAAAAATTCTCAACAAATTTTTGTATTTTCCAATGTCTCAGCTATGAAGCTTGGATGGATTGCTTACTTAATTTAACTTGAGATTGCTCATCATGTGATTTGTTGAGTTTATTCTGATTTATTGATTTAATATCAATTATTTACATTCACTTAGTGGATTTTCCCACATTCCCATTTGAATCAACTGCACTTTTGTTGCTGTTGTGTAATGAAAGACTCTTCAACTTTGATCTCTGAAGTTTTCGTTAACTTGACGCTATGTAATTTCGTTTTCAAGAAAGAAATTATGCGAATGCAGAGACGAAGAACAGAAAAAATGAAAAGTTTTCCTTTTTGTGCGTTCATGTTTTTTGAAACTTCAGTTTTCACAACTTGCAGTTTTAATTGACCACAACAACCTCAGTCATTGACCTCCATTTAGGCTCAGAGGATGATCGCCAGTTCAGCCACAGCCACATTGTCTGGCTTTCGGAAAGCTGCGGACAGCAGCCTGTGAAGCTGTTTGAGCACCAGAAAAAAGAGAAAAAAAAACAAAAATCATGACAACGCCTCATAGTGGTCCCAAAGCGAAAAGTGGCAATAGAGTCGGTCATAAAAACGACGACAAATTCAAATAAAAGTGGATAATCTGCACTCGTAAGTGGCTGGCTGTGATTGAGTCAGTCACTCGGCTGAGACGAGTTTGGGCCAATTTAATTGAAGTAAACGCATTCCCCAAAAAGGCCTCCCGTGTATTTGTGTCTGTGGCGTCGTAACTTTAATTAGACGCTTGCAGGCGTAGCTGTGAAACGTGGGGCAGCCGTCGAAACCCCCATCTAACCCGCTTGGCTTTTAAAAAGAATGGACTGTAATGCAGAAGACTTTCAATGGACGTTCAACGCAATGAAGTCTCGTTGATTGGAACCGATTTACTGTGTACGAGGCTTCAATGGACGAAGCAAACCAGTTGTTATTGTTGTTGTTTGTTGTGCAGCGACGGGCAGCAGGCGGCAGGCGACCAGGCTAAGTAAGTGTTGGCCAAGCAGAGGCTCTACAACGCACACGCAAAAAGAGAAATGATGTTTACTTGCAGCCTAGTGTTTTTTACATAATGTGGCAACTTTCTTCAGGTTGCAGCTCCAGCTTTTCACTTGACAAACAACAACTTTTAACCGTCGCGGCACAAAACAGACAGACAGACAGACAGAGAGAGAGAGAGACTTTGGAGTTCCTTTCGCTGAATTGATGTATAATTTATGAGATTTGTTGCAGTGGAAGATACCACACGCAGATACCAGTTTAGCAAACGCAAAATTCTATTAAAATGTGTTAATTGTTTCACGTGTTGGTTAACAATAGAAAACAAGCCATTTCAGTTCAGTGGTAAAAATGTTCACAAAACTGTAAATTAAAGCGTTTTGTAAATAACATCAACACTGAATGCACAAATAATCAAATCTATAAACTCCTGAATAACGGTAACGAACGAGGTCAGATCGTTTGTTGACTCGCCTGAGCTCGTGACGGTACACGAGCTACATACAAGCGCAGTGAAGTCAAGAGAAGTCATTCGAAACGTGTGTACATACATACATATATAATGCGAAACTTATGCAGGTGGTGCACTTTCAACGAGTGTTGAACCGACAATCGGTTCTTCGGAGCACTGAAATCGGAGACATCGACTTGCGGTTTCGTAATCTTGAGAAAGAACGCCAATTAAAAATTTCTCAAGAGTTGTTAAACGTCTGCTTTATTCGTTGTAAATGTTCTTGAGTTTAAATATCTTGAGTGTTCAACGAAAGATAAGAGTCTTCAACTATCTAGTAATGATTAGTTTTTTTAAGATCAACGGGTTATTATATGGAGAGGTCTGAAAGGCTTCTTAAAGAAGCGCATATTTTCTTTGAAGAGCAATTAATTTACTTCCACTTACTTGATTTGATTTAGAGAAATGAAATTTAGAGAAACTCATGAAATTTATTTCCAAATCAGCTCGATGCTAACTTGTGCGGTTTCACCAATTAAATAAATGGTTTTCATGGCCCGTCACAGCGGTTGCATGCCGGTTTCTATTCTTTCGTCCGCTCACTGAAACGCTCAGTAAAAATTGTAGCGATATTATTAGATTCTCCATGTGATAGTTTTTATAATTGTACACTTTTCATCTGTTACTGCTCCGAGCATTGGTATTGAAGTTGTTGTTTTTACAGTTGACTTCTCACAGAAGCAATTAATATATGATCGTTGGCGATGGATAGACACTGATTTCCAACTAATTTACACAACAACATCAAACAAGCAGCAGCCACAACAACATGGAGATAATCAAATCGAATTGTTTAAATGTTGTTTAAATGTTCCGCAACTCAACAAACGTCGCATAACATCGAACGTCGAATCACGTCAACATCGGAAAATTGCGAAATGCGTTTTAAGCTCTCCTTAACTACACTGGGCAGCAGCAGAAGGAGATTAAAAATGAAAGTACAGGCATCAATAAAAATATTACAATAATTAATTATTAAATTGAATCTACTCGAAAACCACTTTCGAAGTAGCATCTTTTATTATTTTTATTAACTTTCTTTTAGAAACATTTTGCTTGGTTGCTACTTGTTAACAGTTACATATGTATGTTTACCCACTTTCCACAAATAGAAGCAAAAATTAACATGTTTAGCAATTCAAGGTTGGACTCACATGAAGCATCTGAAGTGGAAACGTGCTTAAAAGGTGAACAAATCTTTCTCGCCTTCATTTCGCTTTTGTACACTATATTTTCGCCCTACATTCAAAGGCGAATTACATACTATGTACATACATATGTACATTTGTATATAGTCACTTGTAAACTCTGTCCTTTTGCTTGTAACACAGAAATTAGAGGAAATTCAATTATATAAATTATTATCTTTAAAATAAACCAGAGCAATTGAATAAGCTCGTAGTTGTGGTGAGTCTTGTTCATAGATTTAAAGAACCTCCTTCACAATTTGTTCGTGCTTTTTAGAAGTACTTCGTGCCAGAGAAGTATGTAAAATACGAGTGTGTCAAGCCTCGTGGCGGTTCATCCACAAGGTGACACTTGCATTGTTTCCTTTCTTCCGTACTTTGCTTTCAGTTTTCAAGTCTTTTCCTGCGCCATGCAGTCCTGGGTTTCTAGGCGCAGCATCTTCATTGTATACGAAGTGTAAATCAAGCACGTGATTCCCACTTGATGTTAAAAGCTTAAGTAGAAATGCTAAGGAGCGAGATACGCAAGATGTTAAAAGTAGACGAAAACAACAAGATATGTGATCCACACCCGCTTGTAGAAATGAATATGAATGAATACACTTGTTTGCTGTATTCATGAGTGACACTTTATAACTTACTTGCGAGTTCTTGTTGTATATTTATTTGGTTTTGATTTATTCTCATCATTTGTATTCTTTTATATGTTAAGAAGATTTGTGCAAATGGAAAGTAGTGGGAGTCGTTTGCAAATCAGTGAAAATCTTGCGAATGGACTCATGAATGTGAGTGCATTTATGCAGTTTGAAGAATACTATTGAATGAATACTTATACTATATACATAAATAAGAAAGTGATTTTATTTAAAAATTATTCTATTTGGGTTTGGCAATGTTTAGAGAATATAATTTTCTTATTTTTCACAATTTAATTATAATTTTATTATACTTTCCAACTTGCAAATTTTAATGATCACAATTTGTACTTTGTGTTATAGATTGTTTTTTAAGACATTAAATTCGAAAATAAAAAATAAGTGTTTGTTTTTATAAAAAGAAACAAAAAGTTCTAAAGTGTTTTGTGTCTTAGCGAAGTACATAAATCAAAAATGTTCCAGTACAAAAGAACACGTCATTCGAAGTATATATGTACATTAAGAATCGGCAATAAAAACTAAAACTGTACAATGTAAATAAGAATTGAAAATACTAAATTTGCGCCGTTCTATTCTACAAAATTAATGGATGCTCGCAGTTTTGACAGCTTTAATGTACGCAGCCATTTTGTTGCTCACATTGAATATGTCAAATGTTTCACGTATTCCATGGTTTTGCGTCACATCATCTCAGCACTTAAAAGTTATTTCTTTAGCAGCTAGTATGTTAAAAGCTTGTAGGACTTCGACTAGTGAAAGATAATTCTTTCAATGTAATAAGAAGTGTACACATTGTATACACATATCGACCTTTTTAATTGTTTGATTTTGAATGGTTTTTTGAATCTTTTCAGGCACCGGAACCTTCGGTCGCGTCTGTCTCTGTCGCGATCGACAGACTGACAAGTTCTGCGCCATGAAGATTTTAGCCATGGCGGATGTGATGCGTCTGAAGCAGGTCGAACACGTTATGAACGAACGCAACATTCTGCGCGAAATCAATCATCCGTTCGTCATCACCCTGTAAGTTGCGTCCCTCAAGCGAACAAGAGCTTCGTTCTACATTTCGAAGCACACTTAACTCTGTCCTGCTTTTTATCATCTTGCAGTCAATGGTCGACAAAGGACGACTGCTGCTTGTACATGTTGTTCGAGTACATCTGCGGTGGCGAACTGTTCTCGTATTTGAGAAACGCCGGCAGATTTAGCAGTCAATCATGTGAGTATATCACGATATAACTATAGCATTAACTTAAAGTAGAATTCACATATAGAGCAGCGAATGTCTCATGCCAAATTAAGTTAAGCTTAATTCAAATATCGCTCATCAAAGCTCCAGAAAATCCCGACCGCATAAGAAACGATCCCAAACAAATCATAAACAAGTTATTAATTTAAAAATGATATAATTTATTTGTAGGTCGTAATATTTGCAGTTTATTCATTTAAATGCGACTTCGGTTTGCGCTCGAATCAGTTAAGCATGCGATCTTTATTTGTCACGTTTCGCATCCTAAAATAATTGAAACATTTTAACTATAAAACGTAAAAATGTAATCATTAAACCATTAAACGAGTCAATATTAAAGAGCGACCACATAAACTGCCTCGATTGACAGCCAAATGAATTGGCTGAGATTGTTAAAAACGTTCTTGATATAAATTGAAACGCAAAAGCGTAGTCCAACTGAAAGCAAACCCACGCACCCGGTCTGACATCTCAAAAACTGCGCTTGTCCCCAAAAACCATGCAAACTTGACATGCAAATGATTTCTGCAACGGACACACATACAAATTAAGTATAATTTCTTCGTTTTGGCTGCTCTTCAAATGGGGCGTGAATTTATGTATGTATGTATGTATGTCTCTTCATTATTTGGCAAGTTTCAAAATTACCCATAAAATACACTTTTGGTCTGTCATAATTAATGTTAGGAATTATTTCGAATTATATCAAAGAAACATTTCGACTATATTCTGTATTCAAACACAGGGCCACCCTAACCACATGGCTGAATCGGCTATAGCCTATAGGCGGAGTGCACGCCTTTTGGGGGGGGCGATAATTTCCATTTATGTATAAAACACGGCAGGTGTTTCCTTATGAAGGGGATTGCATTATTTTTAAAATCCCATGGGCGCCGAATATCCTTAGGACGGCCCGGTTGAAACACATCGACCGATTTGATTCCAATATACATCACATGAAACAACTTTAACACACTTTTACTTTTAAAAGTGTACACTTTGGCTACAACAAAGTATCCGCCAAATCTATTTCATCACTCTCACTATCTAAAGCATTATAAACTGTGTATAATCCGGCAAAATCTTTTTAAATATTCATTATTTTTAACCAAGAACAACCTGATAGTGAAAATGCTCAATATTTAGTGCAAGCTTTTTCAGAATTGAGTTAACATACACTCATTTCGCCTGCTGGCCTTTGATTAGTACCAGTTTTAAAGATACAGTGCCATTATATTGGTAGTAGCATATGTATATTTAATAAAATAAACAATAAGAATCGCTACAAGGTTGCACCAGAGACTTAATTCTGGTACCTCGGAATCGGGAGCCCCTGTTACTTCGATTACATCCCCTTTGGGTCGGATTCGACCCACGTTTTGGGTTAGTGAGATAGAGAAGAGAAAAAGCCCCTCGAAAAACCGATCCTCTAACCCAATTTGTTCAGAATGATCCTCTTGCTGTATAGATTTCCATTCAATAATCACTTTCTAGACGAGATTCAAAGCTTACTGAACTGAGCGAAAAGTGGAAAAGACATTTGGACTAGCCGGTTAAATTATGCATTTGCGATATATTTTTTAAAAAATAACCACTTTTCTACATTATTTGTTAATTCTTTTATATCGTATACAATGAAATGTAATGAATGATGATTTCTTATTCATGTAATATTTACACTTTACTACACACGAGTACGGATATTATTCTTTTTTTCCATACGGTTGGTTTTGTGTAAGCTGTTTTTGTTTATGTAACCTTGCAATTTTAATTGGACATTAAATGAGTTTGTTGATAAATTACATGCATACGTGAGTTCAATAACTATTCGCGAATTTTTCTCCTGACCATACACACATTCAAGCATTAAAGCGTACTCTACACGGAGGTGTTTATATTCACTCATTCATATGTATACGCACACATCTATCGTATAAAAGTTGGTGGGATTTTCCCGTCGATTTCGAACGTTGATCTTGATTTTCAAATGAACTCGTTACGTGGCTTTTATTACATGCTATGTTTTAAGTTCTTTCGGTTTTGCTTGGCGTGCATGGCAAATAATTCATTTCAAACGCATTCAGTACTTCCTTGTAGAGCCGGAAACAGTACGATATTTAAGCAGCAACCAGCAAACGTATCTGGTTTGGAAGTTAATTAGTGCAACCATCGAGTAAACACATCCTCCTCGGATTTTATTGTTATCCTTTGGGTTATATACTTAAGTAGTACCTGAATGCAATGTAAAGTAAAGTACTTCAAATGCATGAGCGGAGCCGATAAGCACTTGACCTGTAACGATTGAGGTTTTCGAAGTGAAACTAACAGAGACTGACGATGAGTTCAGATCCAAGTTCATTGGACCACTTCATTTCTACCATCCTTGTTCATCGTGTATTTTATTAAATATGAGGATTTTTAACACAATATTAAGCAATAAATAAACAACTCGCTTTAATTTCCTTATTAATAAAAGTGTTTTTAAATAATATTTGCATCATGTTTTCCTTTCACAGAATATTTTCAGAGCATCTCATGTACTGGTGAATTTTTTCAGTTTTATATATTGTAATTAATTTTATTTCTCGTTTTGCAGCAAATTTTTACGCCGCTGAAATAGTTTTAGCCTTGGAGTACCTTCATTCTCTTCAGATCGTGTATCGCGATCTGAAACCTGAGAACCTGCTGATAAACCGCGATGGTCATCTGAAGATCACCGATTTTGGATTTGCAAAGAAACTACGCGATCGCACATGGACGTTGTGTGGTACACCGGAGTACTTGGCTCCCGAAATCATACAATCCAAGGGACACAACCGGGCTGTAGACTGGTGGGCTCTCGGTAGGTATCTACTATTATTTGGTAGAGTACAATCATTACATAGGGATTGAGTATACAAGGGTTGAGGATGCGTTTTGAAGGCTTGATGAACTCTTGTTTACGTTCAATAAAAATTCTTTACAACTTTTGATTACGTATCGAATATTCTATCAGCAGCCGTGCGTTACTCCTCGCCATATGTTTCCTTTCTATTCTGCATCTATTTGTACTCGTGTATTTGCCGGCGCATGAAAATTGCTCAAATTTTCCAGGGTATTAATGATGTTTTGCAAATATTACGTGTTCCACCTGCCGACACTAATCATGGCGCTGCTCTGATCTTCGTTTCTCTTCGTTCTGCTCTAAGTTTTGATTAGGCAAACATACGATTAGGATAAGTAATAAAAATTTGACAGACAGACAGCTTTATCATCATTGAGTTTTTTCTCAGTTTCGCAGAATTAGTCACTGCGATGTCTGCGTTGAGATGCGTGATCGACGTACTCGTATGTTAGAAGCTTTGTGCTATTTAACTTTTTAATTGGTGTACAAAATAGGTTCGTGATATCATCATCATCGAAGTTTTCTCAACCAGCAGAAATTGGATTGTGAAAATGTTAGCATATTTATTAATAAGCCGATTTATAGTGTGCATCATTTGATATTTAGCATCAGCGATTATGTCAATTTAATTTACTTATAACCAAGTTAATAAATACCAGTAGAAGTATTAAAAGTTGCCATGAAAAGTTGTCACTCAAATTAGTGACACGGAATTTGAAACAACATAGATATGTTTTAAAAGATTATGTACAAACATACATATACATAAGTTCTTTCAATTTATTATGTATAAGACTATGTACATATGTTCCTTCAATACGTCCATAGACCAAAAGGAAACTTTTTCTGAACTTCTCGTTCGGGACATCAAGGTTCCTTCCTTGAGTAGACATTTAAACAGAAAAACAAAAGCTACTTGAATTAAGAGTTTTCTGAGAAATAGATGGCTTAAATCATTACCAAGATCTAGATTTAGAAATCTCGTATTTCGAAATGTATCAAGCCAGTGCTGAGTTTGACCTATTACCATATTATATAATGTTTCTAAAACTGTACTTTGAAATGTTTCAGGCGTGCTTATTTACGAGATGCTCGTCGGATATCCACCCTTCTATGATGATAATCCCTTCGGCATTTATGAGAAAATATTAGGAGGCAAAATCGATTGGCCACGCCACATGGATCCCATAGCAAAGGATCTGGTGAAGAAGCTGCTGGTGAACGACAGGACAAAACGTTTGGGTAACATGAAGGTAAACATGAATAAATACAATCTTAAATTTTATTCGCATTGCAAAGCGAGAATTTCAATATTGAAAGGGAAAATAAAAAGAAAATAAAATAATAATGTCATTAGATTAAAGATTAATAAAAGTTCACTTTATGAATTGAAGAACCTTCCTCGCTGGGCATCTGTTAGACTTCTTTTACTGTTTAACGTTGAATGTTTTATAATCGTTTATCTTGCATTTGATTTATTTGCAGAATGGAGCAGATGACGTAAAGCGGCATCGATGGTTTAAGAATCTAAATTGGAATGACGTCTACAATAAGAAGCTAACAGTAAGTACCACTTGAAAAATAACAGCAGCAGCAGCTGAATGCCTAACTTTTTATACCGAACCGCGGGTGAGCGTAAAAATGAAATAAATATTTAAATCCATTTATATATATATTCTAAATTCTGCTTTTAACAGAATTCCCTACTCTTAGACACTTTGGGGATATTTTTTAAAAATAATTACAGTTCCATTACGCAGTCATTTGATTCAAATGCTTGCGCAGGTTTGACGCACGTGTGAACTCTAATGTTTTATTTTTAAATAGGTTTTTTACTAAAGAAAAATTATTTTCTTTAATATTAATTTAATCTTTAGAGCTCGTGAATGTATATTCTAGAATATACAATATTATCTCTCTCTCTCTCTCTCTCTTCTGCATTTTGGCAAAGTAACGGATTCAATAGTATTTGTTTGGTTCGGGTGGTCCGACAGCGATTAGTTCATTTATTTAAATTTAGAAACGTGTTTTTAATATTAATTATTATGAAAACAAAGAGAGTCGTATTGGAATACATTCATTTTTCTAATCAACCGAATTGAATAAAAAAATTAACAAACTTTAAACATTATTTTAATCGAAATCGGCCATAATTTTGCAATAGACAATAAAAACAAAAATAAATACACATAACGGAAATAAATGATTATAGTCGCAATATGTCATTGCAGCCCCCCATCATGCCCGACGTTTCATCGGACGGCGACACCAGCAACTTCGACGAATACCCCGAGACAGATTGGAAGCCGGCCATTGCAGTCGAGCAGAGAGACCTGCAGCTGTTTCAAGATTTCTAAGAGCTCAACAGTCGTAGAACTGCGATAAAATTTCTATTTTAAAACATTTTTAAATTAAGTAACACTTGCCCACTATATTTTAACAAATTTGTAGACAACAGAAGGAAGGAAACCAAAACATTTAAGCGAAACAATTTGTGATTTTGATCTTGAGTAGAAAAAGAAATCAGAAATATAAACTGATAACTTGTGCAAAATGGTAATATTATAAAACAAACCAAATATGTATTTGATGAATTAGAATTAATATAAGAACAATAAAGTAGCCATATTTATTTAAAAGTGCAACTGAACCAATTTCATTACTAAACGTAATGTTTATTCAGTATAATTAAGCTTTTCCCGTTTTAAAAGCAAATTGGTGCAATCCTTTAACTAGATTAATAAGAGAATTTATCCTTCTGGAAATTAAGCAAACTGAGATAAACCACTTTAGTAAACAATGTTAATAAAGTTGCTAAATCGAATGGTTTGGGACCTATTAAGTTTTATGAATTTTTGTTTTTTAGTTACGTATTTAATAAATGTATTTGTATATTAAAATAAAAATATTCCGAGAACTTTTCGTTTTAATACGGTCAAATCCTAAGTATTTAAGCTTAAAATAGAGTTCAGCCCAATTGAATAGCAGTAGGTCTTTGTAGTATTTGAGTAGGTTTTTAAAAGCTCTTTAAATCGAGTAATCTTATTGATTTGAGGAGCATCCTTTTTTCTGGTGAACATAAATAATTTTAAGTTTTCTTTTTTTAAATGTACGAGTATATTAAATGAAATTTTTCTGCCTGCCAGGAAAGTCAACATCCGTAGTCGATCCATACATAAGAAAACTTAAATCTTAATTTTTATAGACGCGGACAAACATGTGTATATTTTCGCGTCCTTTAATTAATTTACATTAAATCCAAAATATATGCACATATTAAGTAAGGTTCTGAAGCATACAAACATTACGTGAAGTACTAAATCTAAATGGTCAACACAAAAAAATTCAATTTTATTCAAACTAAATGCACCAATATGCTTAAGCTGATTTGAATAAAGTGCAAGCAACTATTCATTCTCAGGCCCTGTAGATTTAGTACCACTGAATTAAGGTAATTTAAAGACTTCAGACAATTATTGACTCCAAGGTGCATTTAAACGGAAAATCTTCATTCAATTCCTCCTCTGTAGACATCTCATTACATTTCTCAGTGAGCTATTTATCCTTCACCTTATCAGCACTTATTGAATTAAATAGATGTTTGACCTCATTCCTCACCAGCTGATCGACTACGATGCCATTCACATCGATGAAGTTGGCACATGACTTAATCATGGTGTTCTTACGCGAGGATTTCGAGTCCTTCATGGTTAACATCAACACATACTTGTCATGGTACTTCTTCATATCCGAGCTCGCTTCCCATATACGCTGGTTACCATTGGAGTCTTTCTGTACTGCTACGGCAAATGTTCCTTTTTCGCGCAACGTCGTGTGTAGAGTAAGAATTCCCATCAATATGAAGTAACCTATGACGCTGTATAAAAGAACAGGACGCGATTCCGGGAAAGGGTGCTTGAAGTCCCAGCAATGAGCAAAGACTGCAACTCCCACAGACAGAGAACAAAGCACAAGGCGAGTGTTGATCAGTCCAAATTGTTCCTTCATATTTGGTCGATCCATTAGAGCATTCCTAACAGCGTCATCCAAAGCGTGCTTGACGGCACATCCGTCCCATTTGTTGATCTTTACAAGCTGCAAATAAATGTGAATATAACTTGTTATGAAGGGCGACATGTGTCAATGATATTATGGGTCTTCAATGACGTGTAAGTCATCGTGTAAAATAAATCGTGTACAACAAATTGATCCAAGAAAAAACCTTCGCGTTTTGAGCGCACAAAATTTACTCACCTCTTCAGTGGGTTGTTTTTCCTCTTTTTTCGTCATTTTCTATAGCAGTTGGACAAAGTTTTCAGCGAAAGGTTCTCTAAAAACGAACCAAGCACAATTCCTCCAACTTTTCACTGACAACACGACAAAAGCGTTTCTGTCAAGCGCTTCTTTTTTCTTCTTCTTCTCCTCTAATTCTTCTTCTTCTTCATAGTTAATTCACATTCATTAATGTTGTGTACACTAGGAAATAGGATTTCACAAGTACTTTGTTATCACAACGAAGAAAAGTACAAGCACAATTGTAATTCTTAATTTTATCTTGTGAACTGTCCCTGACCTAGAAAGCGTATAATTTTAAGGCTTTCGTATATTTTATTTTGATAAATTATTTGATTTTTAAGATCCAAACAATGAAGACTTTACTTCGTTCTAAAAGAGCGCACGAAAAATATTTTCTTTCACTCCTGAAATTATAATGAAACTAAAGTCATCGCGCAAGAAAGTCTCAAATTATCTATCTAATCTAAATTTAAATAAATAAATTTCCAAGTTTCCGAATCGTGAAGATGTGGAACAATGGAGCGCCGACTGAACGCCACAATTTTCTTGTTGTTGTTATAGTTTTTGGCGCTAACCTCTACAATAAAATAGTTTTGTCTGTTATCGTTTGTTTCTCGAGTTGTAGCCCTTTGAATTTTGAAATTTTCCCGCCTGTATCTGCTAAACTATATAAGATGCTCCATTTTTTCGTTGTTATAGTTTTTGGCGCTGACCCCAACAAAAACACAGTTTTGTCTGCTCTCGTTTGGTTCTCGAGTTAAAACCTTTTAAAATTTGTGGAACTATATTTTCCTGCTTGTATCTGATAAACTATATAAGATATCGCGATAATATTGGTACCGTTGCAAATGTATTAAGAGTATATTTGGTTAGCGCCAAAACCTACAACAACAACAAAAAGTTGGGCGTTCAGTCGGCCTTCCATTTAACGCACCAAAAAATTGATCTAAAATTACTCTTCTTCTACGTAGCTGGCGTTAGACACACATACATAAATTATTTCTAGTGTAACTAAAATTTAAGCAAATATAAAGGTAACGATTTTGACTTCACATTCATTTACATTATTATTACAAAAAGGAAGCAAAACATATTATATACCGGTTTTAAAACATTAGGATTATACCACATATACTTTTTGGAGTACCTTCATGATCAAAAGTAACGGTAAAAAAGATCTCCTCCCCTAATGCAAAGTTGTTCCAAAATATTTCTGAATAAGTGAAATAAAATAATTGATTGAATGATGATTGAATAAATCTCGTTTTAAACTTTCTCGAAATCGTTTCATCGATTGTGAACTGGTCGCTTTCAGCATGACATTTCAAAATCGCAAAAAAATGGAAAAATACTCGCATCACCGTTTGTCAATAACAGAAATTGATAGAAGTTTCCTGTGTATTCAAAAATTTCGAAAAGATTATAAATTCTGAAATGGTGAGAAAAGGGTTTTTGTCAAGTCGTAGAACAATGATTAACGAGCCAATAGTTTCAATTTAGCGGCTTCAACATGATGTTTCCGGAAACCGGACGAAATTTTATAGCCACATATAAATGCTTCTCCGTATCTATGTTGCCTGGCAACGAACGCCAAGACGTAGAAAACGGAGGAAAAAGTAGGTACCTCTACACTCGTGGCACTCCCAAACACTAAAATTATTTTTAGTTATCATGCCGCCTTCTGCCTTGGATACTCTGACGCGCCTTAACGTTGAGTATCCAATGCTTTTCAAGCTGGTTAATGACAACAAGGCTCGTGTCTCTCATGCCGGCGTTCTAGAGTTTGTCGCAGACGAGGGCAAGTGCTACCTGCCCTATTGGATGATGGATAACCTGCTGCTGGAAGAAGGCGAAATATTAACCATCGAGAGCGTATCGCTTCCCGTGGCTACTTTCTCTAAATTTCAACCACACAGTACCGAATTCCTAGATATTACCAATCCAAAGGCGGTACTCGAAAATGCATTGAGAAACTTTGCCTGCTTAACAAAAGGCGATGTAATTGCTATCAAATACAATAAAAAGATATACGAACTGTACGTACTGGAAACGAGACCAGGCGCTGCAGTCAGCATCATTGAGTGCGACATGAATGTAAGCCAATTAATTTCTATTTATGGTGATGCTTTGAATATGCTTTCTAGGTGGAGTTTGAAGCTCCGGTAGGATACAGAGAACACCCCGTGGCTCAGAAAAAGGTAGTACCGAAGGAAGAAGAACAGGAGAATGTCCTTGAAGAGTTAGTTGAGACATTTGGAGGTTCCGGCGTTCGCCTGGATGGCAAAAAGAAAAAGGAAGCCCAGTTGGAAGATCCTGTTGTAAAAAAGGTTTAATATTCAATAATTTCACTTCGTTTCGAAACCGCATGTTACTCCTATATTTATAGGCGATGGTGCGTGGCGTGCCGGATTATAGCCATCATTACGGTGTCTTGCAGTTTGATCGCTCTATAAAACCGATCAGTGAACGCACGATCAAGGAGGACACAGACGAATCGGAGGTAGAGAGTTTTTTGGGCCAGGGTTTCTCCATGAAGAAATTACGGAAATAAATAAATACATAACTTCAATTGATAATTTACGTTTTAACGGAACCAATCATGTTACACATTTTTTATAATAAAAATTTACAGTTTAAGTGTTAACTTGATTTCCTGTGGAGGCTTTGGTGGTTCTGGCTTAATTAGTGACATTGGTGGCAGTCTCCTCAATTTGCGACCGTGCTTGCCTTCTTTTCGTTTCCACAGACCTGAACGTGGCCGATTTCCCAGCTCCCGCATACGTTGTGCGCTGCCAACGTGTTCCTTGTTGTGCTCGATGTTAGACACGCGCCCTATTTAAAATTAAGGACACCGGATTTAGGAATTATTTAGCTGCGCAGAATTTCACTTACCAACGGTGGCCATGCAGGTCTTGTCGAAAGCAAATTCACGCTTGGAAGGCAGCGTTACTACGACTTTATCATCAAACTTTCGCAATATAGTGCCATACGTACCCGCTGCGTGTATTAAATGGCAAAACTGTCCGGGGTTCTTTTCTAAGCAATGAATGCGAGTACCTATTGGTAACGCACCCAACGGATAAGCATCGCCTTCGTTTGGCCTTACTAAACAAAAAAGATTAGGCCTTTGGACTGGTTTCGTCTGCAGATCACACAATTAATAACTAAGCTAGTTTACCTGGTATTCGAGGTATGAATCGCGATGTTTTTATTAAATCACCGGGTTTCATATTTTCGGTAGCCAAAATATATTTGAGTTCATCACGGACTGCGACAAGAGCCACTTTTCCTGTTCGACAACCATCTTCAAGCACATCTATTACACGTTCCACCTGTGGCGGTCCCTCAAGTGGTCCATCCCGTACCCATTTGATCCAGTGATATTTTTGTTTAATGCCACCTCCAATACCCTTCGCTACAATTCGTCCGGAAACTGGATCGCGACCAGCCAAATGTGTGATCTTTAGCGGCTTTACCGTATACTCTTCTGTAAAGTGGACGATGCGCCGGTAAGATTTTCCTTGACCTGGCTTCGGTTTCTCCACTTCTTTGGTCTTGCAACGCACCGGTAATGTTGTGACAGCTGTCGTACAGCGATATGTTAGCGCACAATTGGCAATCAAACGAGTTAAATTGTTCATTTCTTTGACAAAAAGTTGAAAATTCAATAAATTAAGTATAAAGTAGACTGAAGGGAATTGTATCATGAACAGTGCTGTCAGCTATACTCGATTGGAGTGTTTCAGTACATTTTGAGTACTAGTAAAGCACTACTTCTGACAACTTTCAATTTCTATGGCGCTATTTCGGCAAGTGTGTCTCTTGCCAAGGCACAAAATGTCGGAACAAAGTTACCGTTAAAAGCTCACTCTAATTTTATTGTTGTTTTTGAATTTTTTAGCGCTGATTACAACAAAAACCACTCTTGCTCTCGTATAGCTATCAAGTTATAGTATTTTGAAATTTTTAACACCATATCTGCTTAATTGTTAAACTGCTATATAAAGGAATTTGAAGTTTTTGATTATTGTTTTAATTGATTTGATTGATTATTGTGATTGGTAGTTTTGATTGATGTATTATGACTACAACAACAAGTTCTTTTACTCTCGTATAGTTATCAAGTTATAGACCGTCGATATTCGGGTTTCTTATCATTATATATCTTAAACTATTAAAGATATCCGGATAGGATGGGTACTGTTCTAAAAAAATTTGAAATACCTTTTATTTATGTTAAATAAAATTTTGTCGAAAAAACATTACTTTTACAGAAAAAGGACTTTTTATAATTTTAGTACTTTTTTATATAATTTTGAAAGTTACTAAAATTATAAAATGTCGTTTTTTCCCAGAAGTAATGACTTTTCGACAAAATTTTATTTAACACAAATAAAAGATATTTCAAATTGCTTTATAACAGTACCCATCCTGTCTATGGATATCCATTTCTTTATAGTAAAAAAAAAAGTATTAATCGCTTATAATTCGACAACCGTACGAGAGTAGGTGAAAATGTTGAACGGATTACCGAGATAACACACTTTTTTGTTGTTTAAGCAACAATAACGCAATTTTATACTTGTCCACGCCACTATACTCTTGGGTCAAAATGGAATTAATTGTAGTACTTTTTTTTCTATTATTAAATTTTTTTCTTAGTAAAATGTTAAGTAAAAAATTAAGGCACATGCTTTCTAAAGATGCTCTCTAAATGCTAGTGCTCTCTAAACTTTCATTGTAGTACTATTAATTTATTATTGTATTTCTCACATAATTAATCAGTCTTCTAAAATCCTGCACTAAACCTGATTAGAAAACGCATTTTTAAAATTACAATGAGTGTATTCCAGGCAAACTGAGCGTCTGAACTGTTGTTACGTAACTGTTGTTGGGGTTGTAACTGAGAGCTACGATTCCTGGAATAAACTGCTCACTTGATCAGCTTTTTGTTTACCTCTTATGTAAACAAACAAAATTTTATGTACATAAAATACTGAACACAACACAGGTACGAACCATTCCTTAATCGGTGGTGAACTTTAGGAGCGTTGGAAATATTGAATATCATCAAATATTGTAATCCATTGTAATCTCAATCATTTTTGATAAGATATATTTTTAAGCTCGAATTGAAATATAAAAAACATATTGACTGAGAGAAATAGGTATTTGACAGCATACATTTTGGGTTGATTTAGAATAGAATTTTTTCGATCGAAAAAATGGCGCCCGCTACCGGAACATTTTGAGGAAGCAACGCATTCCAGATACAAAACACTTAACAGTTAAGACAGCGATCTGCCTGGAATATACTCAAGAACGTAAGTACTTCCCATTTTTTTATTCTTTTCACTCTACCACTTTTACAATAATGTGAATGGAATTAATTTGGATTTTAGTGGCGGGTAACCTATTCATATCATATATTGTGGCTTTTCAAGCTAATTATGATTGCAACGTTTAAGCTTTTTTCTTAAACTATTGCTGTATAGAAAACCGCCACAGGTAAACAATGTTCATGAAAAATTGTGCGTTTCCTTTCCTTCATAAAAAATTAGCATCATCTTATATAAAAATATTTAAATTTTTGGTTATGTTTGAAAATGGTTCCAATTTATGCTAAGTAATAGGGCCATATTAATGGAACTGCATGAGGGCTGTATTTTTCTGGAACTGTTGCTGTGTAAAAAATAACGCCACAGATGAAAAATTTTTATAAAAAATTTCCTTTATTCATACAAAATTAGCATCATGTTATATATAAATATTTAAATTTTTGGTTATGTTTGAAAATGGTTCCAATTTATGCTAAGTATTAGGGCCATATTAATGGAACTGCATGAGGGCTGTATTTTTTTCGAACTGTTGCTGTGTAAAAAAATAGCGCCACAGATGAAATATATTTATAAAAATTTGTTGCGGTTCCTTTCCTTTCTTCATACAAAATTAGCATCATCTTATATAAAAATATTTAAATTTTTGGTTATGTTGGAAAATGGTTCCAATTTATGCTAAGTATCAGGGCTGTCTTGATGGAAAACGGAAGAGTAGTAGAATTCAGAATAGTGCTTTGAACGTGATAGTGATTTTAAAAACGCGTTTTCTACTAAAATGTTACTTTGAGTAAAAACGGTCGTTGTTGTTTTAAGCAGTGGGGCAAAAGAACCAGCAACAAAAACAATGTTGGGGACTTTGTCATCTCTTACATTTAAGTCGAAAATTTTGGACATCGCTACCACTCCTTGTCGCTATTAAGACAGTAATAAGATTTCTTATACTATGAACATAAATATTAAAAACGCACTTTCACAAAAACACCACACTCCACTACATCTTTCCATACCCTTTGTCAACCACTATAGAAAAAGTAGTAAAGTCTATATACATATATACCAGCTTAGTCACTCCTAAAGCGTATGTTTCGTTGTTTTTGATTGCACCGAAGCACTGTTTCACCGTTCCCCGCCGACAATGTTGACAGTAAGATCTCGTGAGATTATTTTCAGTCTATCTCTCTCGCACTTTAGCTAAAATTTCCTTTGTGCCTGTGAAAAAGTGACGTATGACTCCGGCCATATACTGTTATGAGGATCAAGAAAAAAAATGTATTTCTGGTGAAGTACTAGTGATCAGTTAAAAGCTAGTTAAAATCAAAAGATTTACTTTTAAAATATAATAAATAATGATTTTCATACACAATTAAAATATATTTTCCTATATATATTTCGTTCCTATATTTTCGTATGAGCAAACAAATCTTTTATTTATAAATAAAACATAATTACCATAAAAATAATGTAGTAGTTAATTACAGTTTTCTTTTTTTCTTGGCAGTTATTTTATATTTTTTTTCTTATGAACATACTCGTATATATTCGGTATTACGGAGTACTACGGTTTTCTAATATTTTCCACCCTTAAAGTTTAAAAACGACGGCACTGGTTGTGAATGACAGACATACAGAAATGCATGAACAGCAAAAATTAACTCTAGCGATTTTGCAGACTTTAGTAATGATGCCATACTTTTAATTCTTCCATACTCTGGTCTGGTGAAGGGCGAAGATTTTGCAGGTCGATCTAATTTTGAATTTGACAATTTAATTTTTTATTAATTTAATTTAATAATATAATGGAACAGGCACAGCTGAAACGCTCAGATTTTTTCGTTGCTTTTACGGGAACTCTAACAACAGCAACAATTTGTCGCTCTCGTTTCGTTTTTGAGTGATGGCCTTCTGAAATTAAAATTTTTCAAGTCTATATTTCTTAAACTGTCTGAGATACGTAAGTGTTATCGGAATTATTGGAAAGGTGATATCCAATATCGATAGCGATGCAATATATCGATATAATATCGATATTATAATTCAATTCTTTCATTCATATAAACAACATTAAAAAAGTTTAATTTCCGAGAAAAATTTAATGGAAATTTTTAATAACATTTTCCTCCATTCATTAATTTTTTTGTAAGTAAAATGTATAATTAACCGCACACTTATCCTAATATTAATAAAGTAGTCTCTAAGCTTTCTATACAAATATGTATATATGTATTCTAAGCATATTTTTATATATGTATTTTTATGGAAACGGAATTTAGCGCCGCAAGCGAAAATTGCGCGATTTTTTATTTTTTCTATAATTATTTATAATTGATAATAAAAGCCCGAACTTTGCTATTAAAAGCTACCTCCTCGAACACCTGCAATTAGAAGTTCATAATTCACTTGTATTGCGTTATACACAAGTGAAAACATGAAACCAAGCTCATTATGAATTTTGTATACTTCAGAAGATTTGACATTTTCAACCATATGAGCTGAAAGAACAAGGACTATGTTCACGATATGTTTTTGATTTTTTAGCCAATTATGCGTTTTTGAATAAATATTATATATTCTATTTTAACTTTTTGAAACACCTAATAATATAATAATAATAGTATAAAAACATTTGGCATTGTCATGTTGAAGACGCAACGTGAAGTTGGATTGAATAATCTTTCTTTAATGTATTTATTCTTCTCTCCACGTTGTATTAAAAGGGTTCATTGGTTTATTTCTTTGGAGAACTCGATTTTTTGTCTAATTGGAACTTTTTTAACCTCTAAATCACTGCAAATTGTAGATAAAATTTAAAAGTATGTGGCAACATTATTGGGAGAGCATGTGAAAGAGAATTCAGCTATTGAATAGTCAGGTTTGAATTCCGCTGCATAAAATAAAATACTCCATTGTTTATTTTTAACACACACAAAGCTAACCTCGTTTTTGTGTTTACATTAGAATTTTTACTTTGAAGTTGCTGTCTTGTTCCTGATCAGTAAAGGTAAATAATAATAGTTGTTCTTCTTGCTACTCACTGCCGTCTGTGGTGATTAATATTGTCTGGTTTTTAAAAAATTAGCAGCATTCTCGTCATGTATGAGTGCGCCGAACGCATTTTTCAACTCTTAAGTATTATAGTTTGTGCAGATTGAAATTTGCGTTTGTGTTCAGCGAAATACATCCGTGCTGAATCTGCTACTCCGCAGTTCTTTCTGTATAATAGGAAAAAATAAAAACAAACGCTTCTATCTTTTCTTCTTCGTACCCAGCTGCTAGGTGCCAGCGCGCTAATCACGCTAATGTTTATATTTTTATTTTTTGGGAAAACGTGTTGTTTTTGTTTGTAAACATAAAATGCATTAAATTTGGTGAGTCCACACCCAGTATTTGGCACGATTTACGCAATATTTGCACGAACATAGTGCCGCATTTTTCGTTTTAGTTTTCCGATTTCTAACCAATAAGAATTAGTTCGCCTGTAATTGATTACCTTGAATAAAGTCCACCGATCTAGCAACCTGCAACCGAATCCGAATACGCAACTAAAGCCACCGTTATCGAGACGCACTTTGCAGCACACCCAGCAGCCGCTAAGTGAGAAAAACAAACACCGACTTCAATGGAATTCTACTCCCCCCACCACCACCAACAACAACAACAGCAGCAGCAGCAGCCCCAGCAACAACAGCAAGTTGGTGTCTGTGACTCGATGGCTTCCGGCGCAGCCGCCGATGCGGCTACTGTCGCTATTGCGAAGGATATGCTACAGCTTCATCATGGTGGCGCCATCATCGCCAATGCTGAGCACCTGCATCAGCAGCAACATGAGCAGGAGGTTGGTGTGCTTGCACCCGCTCCAGAACATATGCCGAACAACGCCCTAGGCATGCTTAAGTTCGAGAATGACTTGCTATATATCATAGACAGCTGCACTATAATCGGCCGCAATTCGTCCACGTCGCACGTGCATTTCCATGTGGCCGAGAACAATTTGGTTTCCCGCAAGCATTTCCAGGTTCTCTTTGACGCCGACTACAAGGAGTTCTTCGTTCAGTGCCTCAGTAAAAATGGCATCTTTGTAGATGATTTCCTGCAACGACGTAATGCAGATCCAATGAAACTACCCAAAACGTAAGCTAAGGCATTATCCCAGGTTGCTAAGTTACTAAGTGCTTTTTTTCAGCTGTGCGTTCCGTTTCCCTAGCACAGAAATACGCATCATGTTTGAGAGCTTCGTGCATGTATCTCCGCCGCCGGCAAATATGACTGGTTCGCTCCATGCCATGGGTAATCATAGCGGAAACGCAAATGTTATTGTCAGCTCATCTGGTGATATCACCGATTCGCATGCAGGCAACTTGTTGCCATTGGAAACTTCGAACATCATCTATTCACCATTGAAAATCTCTATACCCAAAAAAGAACAGAAGAGTCCTTACCTCTCACCTACCGGTAATCGGTGTCAAGTTCACAACAAACAAACAATTCAACAATCTCCACTTTTACAGGTACCATTAGCGCCGCTAATAGCTGCCCGGCTAGTCCTCGTCAGGGCTATCACCAAAATTCTAACTACAACAATTATAGCAATAACAACGTACAAAACGTAATAAAAAATTATTTCTTCATTCTTCTTCATAATTTATAATTGTGCCCCTCTTCCTCCTCTATGCAGCAAGATCTTTTCCAACCACCATCGACGGCCAGTTACAATCATAACGAGAAACCACCGTACAGCTACGCTCAATTGATAGTGCAGGCTATTTCTGCAGCACCTGACAAGCAGCTGACGCTATCCGGCATCTACTCGTTCATTGTGAAGCATTATCCGTACTATCGCAAGGAGACTAACAAGGGTTGGCAGAACTCCATTCGTCACAATCTCAGCTTGAACAGGTGTACCACCCTAGGGCTGAGTAAACCCCTAAATATTTGTTACATTTGTATTTTCTTAGATATTTCATCAAAGTTGCACGCTCCCAAGATGAGCCTGGAAAGGGTAGTTTCTGGCGTATCGATCCGGATAGTGGCGCCAAGCTTATTGATCATAGCTACAAGAAACGCCGCCAGCGTAGCAGCCAAGGCTTTCGTCCTTCATATGGGATGCCGCGTTCAGCTCCAGTCTCACCGAGTCACATGGGTAAATTTATTGCTTAACTTGCAACTTATCAGAACGAGAACGGAAATTTCTGATGTTAAATTTTCAACTCGGTTCTGCTGAATGCACTGCCAATTAAATTAATATAATTTTCGTATTATTATTTGTGTTTAAATTTTTGTATAATTGCAGATAACTCTCGCGAGAGTTCTCCATTGCAAGATATAGTTTTGCAATCTGCTCCAGGCTCACCTGGCATGTCATCGGAGAACCGTGCTGCTGAAGGTAAACTAATTCTAAGTTATTATTCCATTTTTACAAAACTTCCCTTAATTCAGATCTTATTTATGGAAATCAAAACATGCAACAACAACCAGCTAATAATTCCCATCACCAATACAAGTAAGTGTGCCAATTGCGGTGTTATTGATATGTACTAAATACAATACTACAATATAAACATGCTTCCAGCACCGGCAGCGCATATTACGTTTCCAATCCTAACTCGGTAATGGGTGGAGCTGGCCAGTCACATGCCGAGAACAGTGGCGGAAATGGCGTCGGTGCCTTAATAGCACTCAAACGAAATCATGCTATGGCCGCATCGGCAACTACCAGCGCTACTTCGATGGCAGGGCATCAACAGCATCAGCTGCAACATCATCCAGACGTAATCTATGAAGAAATGCCGACAGACTACAGCGGCAACATAGAGTCGGGCGACGAATGCGATGCTGCTAAGCGGCCAAAATATATTTCCGAAGTACTCTGATGTGTTTTTGTTATGCTGACAAGAATCTGGTGCATTGATTTTTGTGGGCAATATATTGTTAAGAATGTTCATTGCCGTTTAACGGCGGCTCATGTCCACGGAATCCATTTGCTCGATGATTGTTGCCAGTGAATATTTAATCGCTAACAGATCACAACAACTACAAAAGTATATGGTATATATGATTGCACTTTATTTCTATAAATAAAATTCAATTGAATTCAATGTTTGGACAAGTAATGAAATACAAACCGAGCTGTTTTAATGTCAGATGCAGATTTGATTACATAACAAGTGAAAAATATTGGCTATAATGGTGAAGAACCAAACATCTTTAGACTATAGACTATTAGGAATAATAGAATAACGCTTACAATTTCCTAACATGTGCAATCGTACTGGGAAAATTAAATAATCACAATTCATAGCTAATGGTCGAACAAATGTTCATCTATTACTTTTATTGGTGTTATTAACAGATATGTATACATACATACATATTGTATATGGAGAAATATTAGGTTTGCATGATAGATTAAAATATATACTGTTTGCTGCTTGCGTGTTAAAGACGACTCACAAATTCTTCAATTCAACATATCGCCGGGATAACACTTGGGCTTAGCTGAATCCATGCATTCAGCGTCAAGAACTTGTCTGAACGCTAAAAAACAGATGAAGAAATCAATAGCGTGTAATAGATTGGTAAATATTCTCACCTTTCTGGGTGTTCAAACAGTTCCAGTTGCTCATCTGGCAGAGACTTTCGAACTCTGTCCAGCACTTTCCGTTGGTGGCGCAAACAGCCAGATCCAGATGGGTGCATTCGTAATTACATTTGCGTGGCGGTTCCAAGTTCATGTGGTCTGCGTGATCTGTGGTCTTTTGGTTTTGGTTGTGTTGCTGGACGCTTTGGCCGATGACATGGGGAACGTGGTGGTGAATCTGCTGAACGAGTTGCTGAACGTGTGAAGGAACGGTCGCTCTCTTTGATCTCTTTTTATTGTGATGATGATGGTGATGGTGTGGACGGTGGGGACGGTGTTTCTGTCTATGGTGGCTCACGTGGTGGTGGTGAACCGCTCTGCTTGCTCTCATTTTGTTTGGCGTCTCTTGCTTTCCAACATCATGTTGATGTTGGGTTATTTCTTCTTGTTGGGCAACATAATGACTGAGGACCTGGGGAATGTGATGTTGTGCATGTTGCGCCACCTCTTCCACGTGCTGCTGCAAGTGCGGCACGGTTGGCTTATGTGAACTGTGCGAAGCTTGGATGGGAAATGTGGGGTGCTGAACATTCTGGGGAATTTGTTGTACGTGACTCCCATGTGACGTCTTTTGGTGCTTCACATGGCCTCCGAGCTGGCTGTTGTGGTTGTTGATCTGATTCTTACTATTTTCTGGTAGTTGAGGCTGCACCTGCTGATGACTCTCAACGGGCAAAACCGTGTCATTCTTTGGTTGTTCCTTTGAGTGGCTTCCGACTTTAGGTACTGCAGCAAGCATTTTATCCACCGCAAATGCTTGCCCGCAAATCACTGGAGGAGATGAGGATAAACATTTCAGGGAAACAGTGCTACATTTGTAATGATAATATTACTCACCTAACATAATTAGTAACCTCATCATGTGTACTGAAAACCTTGTGATTATTTAAGTTACAGAAAACGTTTGTGCTGAGTTGAGCACAGACACCAGGCTTTTATAACAAAATGTTTCTCTTCACATTCGAAACATTATTCGGGGTGCGTTGGACTTTTTGAGCCATCCTGAATAAAATTCCTGAATAAATCTGTTAATTATCCAATTATATGGACAATTATTATTTAAATTTTTGACCAAATCAAATTGGAAAAATGACCGGTTGTCGCTTTGATTTTATGGCGATGTTATTTAAAAATAACCATCTGCGTTGATGTGGAGAATATTGCGTAAGAATACTTGCCAGTGGAGAAGGAAATAATGTGATTAGCATGTAATTAGCGTTGGTGATTATCTCTGCAACTTCATTTTGGGACCATTAAAAAAAGAAAGATTGTAACGTACAGACGAAAAGATTCCAATGAAGCCCCATCCAAAGGTCTACTACAAGTTAAGTCAGTTATGGATTGAATGGGCTGAAACACCTCGAATTGATTTTATTATTATTGATTATGATTCCTGATCTAATAGTTTTGTAAACGTACTCCTTGAAAATGAGGGCTTCCAACATGTACATTTATTTATCGCCCTTATACGTGTACATTTCTAGAGTAATATCTAAATCTCTCTAAATTAAGCTTTCTTCAACAAAGACAAAGTTTACATACATTTACTAGGGCCAAACCAAAATAGTTTTGTAAGGATTTCTTTGAAAAGCGTCTATTTGTCAGTTGCGGCTAACTATATTTCAATTTCAAGTGCTTAGTAATAACATTCGTTAACTAAAAATAAAAACAGGTAATTTTAATAATCGTATACTAAAAATAAGTACGCTACGAAATATAAATACATGTGTATTTATAATGCATGCATACTTCTGGAGACGCACAAATATTTCCGCACCATCTGCATTTAAATTGCCTTAATTACGTTAGTAAATTGACTGAAAGAGTCTTATAAAAGCAGTGCCTTCTGACAGAACCAATCAGTTGTTTTCGGCCAAGTCTTTGTTATCATACAAACGAAGTTGTCCCAACGCCATGAAATCCTTCGTTGCATTCTTCTGCCTTGGTAAGTACCAGATCATGTTTTTTCTAAATTAAGTGCAAAGACTTAAACGTTCCTGCGCGGATGCATTTCTTTACAGCTTTCCTCGTTCACGCCTTGGCACTGGTTGTGCCTGTTGTGGACCACCATGGCCAGTCAGTGCCAGACGCATCCGCTGTTCCTGACAATTGTGAATACAACTGCCCAGACGTTGACCTTCACATATGCGCTCGAAATGGACAGTGCACGCAGAAGTTCCAGAGCAAGTGCGCTCTCTCCGCTTATAACTGCAAAAATCCGCAAAAGCCCTTCGTTATTATCGAGGATTGGAAATGTGAGCAGTTTGGGGCTCCACTTTGCGGTCCTAAAGAACTAATCCCACAGTAAAAAATGCAATACATATTAGAATCGAAGATTGTTTCCAAGAATTTATCAAACGAATATATATGTATATCTGAAAATCTTCTAAACAATTGTAGCAATTTTTAATCAAGAGGGAAATATACAAGACATGCTTTGTACTTAAAGTATTAAAAAATTACGTTAATTTCATTCCTTTAATGGTTATCGGAAGAAAGATGTCACATAGTTTTGATACAGTCATCATTGTCACAAATTTAACGGTGATCCACTGTGAGAACCAAGTTACGAAAATACGTAAAAGAAAACATCAGATAAAGCAAATATGTTAGAAATAATAGCTCATGAAAACAAGTTGTACTAAATTTTGTTTTGGCATCAATCGGGCACCGTAGAAATTGCCCATTCGTGTTGTTGTTGTTTTTAGCGCTGACCCCAACAACAACTTCAAAAAGGGGTGGTCGCTTCCGGTGCCGGTTTTATAACCCTTTATAGTTTGAAATTTAGCCTATATCTCCTAAACTACAGCACATATTGGATAAGATCATCCATATCCATTTATGTTATATAAGACTTTATCGAAAACCTTATAATTTTCGAGAAAAACGCAATTTACGATTTTTAATACTTTTTTCCAGTTCATTAATTTTTTTAAGTGCACAAAATCCACATTAAAGAAAGTTGAGCGCGGAGTTCCTCAAGGCTCAATCTTGGGCCCTCTTATCTGTAACATAGCTCAGTTGCACTTTTGTATGCTGACGATACCATGGTATATGCTCACGCGAGATATCCCAACGATGCTTTGGCAGCCGTCTCTGCTCATATTCAGGTAATTAACGAATTCTATAAAAAATGGGGTTTAAACCTTAACATCGGTAAAACTGAATGTATTTGCTTCCGGAATGCATCAGGGAAAGGACCTCCAGGAGTGATGAGGGACAGTAAAAATCTTTATCTTGCCGTCGATGGCGCTAGGATCCCATTCAAAACACACATTAAATACTTAGGTATAAATTTCAATAACCTTTTCAAATTTAATAATCATGCAAGGTCTACATTGACTAAAGCCAAGCGTGTTGCAGGACTGCTAGCGCCGTATTTTAGATCCAATAGCGGTCTCTCAAGAGAAACCAAGCTGTTGTTCTACAAAACGCTAATAAGACCAGTTGTGACCTATGTATGCCTTCCCGTGCTGGTTTTCGTTCTCACCGTCGGTGGCGAGAGAACTTGAAGTGTTTGAAAGACAAATTCTGCGTTTAAGTATTAACAAACATTTCCAATCTTTTAACAAAAAATATGCGAACAGCTACATCTACGATAAGTCCGGAATTGAACCCCTAATGAGATACTCCTTAAGAGCTATGAAAAAATAAGTAATAAATTTACGCTATATAGATAATGATCTTATAAGTAGTACGTTTTTTTCTCTATCCAGAGAGCCTTGGAATTCTGCAAATTATTTATCTCCTTTGTGTATAGACTCAATTGACTTAGATTCTACATATATTAGCAGGTAATGACCAATCTGCTTTAGTTCCTTTGTTTTACCAGAATAGTTCATCTTGCCAAAATAGAGGATAATTCTCCTTTCACTGTATTGTAATGTGATTTCATATAAAATAATATATTAAATATTGTAGACTTTAAGTGCCTTATCAAAAACAAAATAACTTAATCTAATATTACGAAACTCATATACCTCTGTAATAGTCTTATTTCAAGTATATTACATGATGTACCTTATTATTATTCTAAGTCAAATAGCTATTAAGCTTCCAAAAATTATAAGCACACTTGCAAAGCTTCGGGAGCAAGAGCTTTATATAAAACTCAACGAGAAGATCTCAAATCTTAATTAATAAACAAACTCATGAAATTGTACTATTGGTTAAAATACTACGAAATATCATGCACAAGGCAAAACTTTACAGCCCTGGGAGTTGCCAAACTTGTAAACATGCATAGTTTAAGTTGTATATATTTATTGTATAAGTAAGTTGTCATCGTCTCAATAAAGTTGAATTGAATTGAATTGTAATCCAATTTAGACATTTCATTTACTCGCTGTTACATTTAAGCATTTTAAGAGGCTTTTAAGAGTTTATATGAATACCATTATTTTAATATTTCCCCACCTAGTAAGTCGTATTTAGTCGGGACGTAGCGTAACGTAACATCTCAGTTGCTTCAACCTATTTTACGGATGCCAACGTGAATGATTTTAGTACTTTTTTCCCAATTCGTGTGGAAAATCGCGCTATTATGTAAAACAAAAAAAAAAAACTAAAGAAATGTAAATATTTTGTTTAAACAATGCTTTTGAATTTGAGTGCAAATATGAAATATGCTTAAAAAGTTTTTTTTTTTAGTAGAAATAAAAAGCTTTGTTACTTTGAAGACACGCAAAACCTTTTAAATACAAGTTGCCCATACAAGCTTTGAAAGTTTGTTGGTTTAAAGTCAAAGCTCTTCATTCATACAATTTGCTCATACATGTGAAAGTGCGAAGAAAGCTTTGGAAGCTTAAATTCTCAGAGCTTCGTAACATATCGTGGATATATATTAACAGTGTCAGCCGCAAAGCACGTAAGTATCCAAGGCGGTGGTCAATCAATGGATTCCTAATCTTAAGCTTCGTAGGAAAAATTTTAATTAAAAAAAAAATGGGTACACGAATATTCTTATTAACACCTTAACACCATAATTTTTATTAAAAGATTAATTACAATATTATTAAAACACGAAATATTAACTAGAAATATTTAAACTAAAAGATATTTAAAACTATTCATACTTCTGTTAGAGCTTCATATATTTCTCGCTGCATTGTTGAAGCCAGTGCATTTTACAACGGTCGTCCTTGACTACTTTGAATGCCTTCTCTGGATGGAGACAATTGTATGTTTCCAAGACGCATTGATTAGGGAACTCATGCATGCACTCATCGTTTACAGTACAAATAGGATTTAATTCGAATTTAGTGCACAATATTTCACAGTCTCCGCCTGCGAAAGTATCTCTCTTATGGTTCAGGCTTTTGCCCATAGAATCCCAGTCCCCACCTCCCATCGACACAACTTCTGCCTTATCTGTGCTCGACATGGCTTCTCTATCATGCTTATCCGTAGAATCCCAATCATCTCCCTCCATCGACATGGCTTCTCTTTTGTGTTTCTCCATAGAATCCCAATGATCGCCTCCCATGGACATGCCTTCTCTATTATGTTTGCCAAAGGTGTCCCCATCGCCATCTCCCGTCGTTATGGCTTCTCGCTTGTGTTTGTCCATAGAATCCGAAATACCGCTTCCCATCGGCATGGCTTCTCTATCATGTTTACCCGTAGAGTCCCAATCATCTCCCTCCATCGACATGGCTTCTCGCTTGTGTTTCTCCATAGAATCCCAATGATCGCCTCCCATGGACATGCCTTCTCTATTATGTTTGCCAAAGGTGTCCCCATCGCCATCTCCCGTCGTTATGGCTTCTCGCTTGCGTTTGTCCATAGAATCCGAAATACCGCTTCCCATCGACATGGCTTCTCTATCATGTTTACCCGTAGAATCCCAATCATCTCCCTCCATCGACATGGCTTCTCTCTTGTGTTTGTCCATAGAATCCCCATCATCACCTACCATGGAAATGCCTTCTCTAATATGTTTGCCTAAAGAATCCCCATCATCGTCTCCTAACGACATGGCTTCCCTCTTGTATTTGTCCATAGAATCCGAAATACCGCTTCCCATCGACATGGCTTCTCTATCATGTTTACCCGTAGAGTCCCAATCATCTCCCTCCATCGACATGGCTTCTCGCTTGTGTTTCTCCATAGAATCCCAATGATCGCCTCCCATGGACATGCCTTCTCTATTATGTTTGCCAAAGGTGTCCCCATCGCCATCTCCCGTCGTTATGGCTTCTCGCTTGCGTTTGTCCATAGAATCCGAAATACCGCTTCCCATCGACATGGCTTCTCTATCATGTTTACCCGTAGAGTCCCAATCATCTCCCTCCATCGACATGGCTTCTCTTTTGTGTTTCTCCATAGAATCCCAATGATCGCCTCCCATGGACATGCCTTCTCTATCATGTTTGCCAAAGGTGTCCCCATCGCCATCTCCCGTCGTTATGGCTTCTCGCTTGTGTTTGTCCATAGAATCCGAAATACCGCTTCCCATCGACATGGCTTCTCTATCATGTTTACCCGTAGAGTCCCAATCATCTCCCTCCATCGACATGGCTTCTCTTTTGTGTTTCTCCATAGAATCCCAATGATCGCCTCCCATGGACATGCCTTCTCTATCATGTTTGCCAAAGGTGTCCCCATCGCCATCTCCCGTCGTTATGGCTTCTCGCTTGTGTTTGTCCATAGAATCCGAAATACCGCTTCCCATCGACATGGCTTCTCTATCATGTTTACCCGTAGAGTCCCAATCATCTCCCTCCATCGACATGGCTTCTCTCTTGTGTTTGTCCATAGAATCCCCATCATCACCTACCATGGAAATGCCTTCTCTAATATGTTTGCCTAAAGAATCCCCATCATCGTCTCCTAACGACATGGCTTCCCTCTTGTATTTGTCCATAGAATCCGAAATACCGCTTCCCATCGACATGGCTTCTCTATCATGTTTAGCCGTAGAGTCCCAATCATCTCCCTCCATCGACATGGCTTCTCGCTTGTGTTTCTCCATAGAATCCCAATGATCGCCTCCCATGGACATGCCTTCTCTATTATGTTTGCCAAAGGTGTCCCCATCGCCATCTCCCGTCGTTATGGCTTCTCGCTTGCGTTTGTCCATAGAATCCGAAATACCGCTTCCCATCGGCATGGCTTCTCTATCATGTTTACCCGTAGAGTCCCAATCATCTCCCTCCATCGACATGGCTTCTCGCTTGTGTTTCTCCATAGAATCCCAATGATCGCCTCCCATGGACATGCCTTCTCTATTATGTTTGCCAAAGGTGTCCCCATCGCCATCTCCCGTCGTTATGGCTTCTCGCTTGCGTTTGTCCATAGAATCCGAAATACCGCTTCCCATCGGCATGGCTTCTCTATCATGTTTACCCGTAGAGTCCCAATCATCTCCCTCCATCGACATGGCTTCTCGCTTGTGTTTCTCCATAGAATCCCAATGATCGCCTCCCATGGACATGCCTTCTCTATTATGTTTGCCAAAGGTGTCCCCATCGCCATCTCCCGTCGTTATGGCTTCTCGCTTGCGTTTGTCCATAGAATCCGAAATACCGCTTCCCATCGACATGGCTTCTCTATCATGTTTACCCGTAGAATCCCAATCATCTCCCTCCATCGACATGGCTTCTCTCTTGTGTTTGTCCATAGAATCCCCATCATCACCTACCATGGAAATGCCTTCTCTAATATGTTTGCCTAAAGAATCCCCATCATCGTCTCCTAACGACATGGCTTCCCTCTTGTATTTGTCCATAGAATCCGAAATACCGCTTCCCATCGACATGGCTTCTCTATCATGTTTAGCCGTAGAGTCCCAATCATCTCCCTCCATCGACATGGCTTCTCGCTTGTGTTTCTCCATAGAATCCCAATGATCGCCTCCCATGGACATGCCTTCTCTATTATGTTTGCCAAAGGTGTCCCCATCGCCATCTCCCGTCGTTATGGCTTCTCGCTTGTGTTTGTCCATAGAATCCGAAATACCGCTTCCCATCGACATGGCTTCTCTATCATGTTTACCCGTAGAATCCCAATCATCTCCCTCAATCGACATGGCTTCTCTCTTGTGTTTGTCCATAGAATCCATCATCCATCCATCATCACCTACCATGGAAATGCCTTCTCTAATATGTTTGCCTAAAGAATCCCAATCATCGTCTCCTATCGACATGGCTTCCCTCTTGTATTTGTCCATAGAATCCGAAATACCGCTTCCCATCGACATAGCTTCTCTATCATGTTTACCCGTAGAATCCCAATCATCTCCCTCCATCGACATGGCTTCTCTCTTGTGTTTGTCCATAGAATCCCAATGATCGCCTCCCATCAACATGCCTTCTCTATTATGTTTGCCCATGGATACCCAATCATCATCCCCTTCCATCGACATGGCTTCTCTCTTGTGTGTGCTCATAGAATTCAAGTCTCCATTGGTCATTGACGTATCTGCTATCTTTTTTTTTGTATTGCTGTCTTCAATTGAAGAATTTTTATTCATAGCGGCTGTGATGATATGTAGACTTGTCGTTGTCGACGATTCAATATGATCCTTGGTCATGTCAACTACGTGTGTCCCATCAGGAACTGCGCCAACCGACTTTTGATCAGCGCCTACAACAGGATTTGGCATAGGTTTGTGGATCATCTCTGATGTTGGCAGCATTTTCGCTAAGACTGCAGTCAGTACAGCTGAAATAGTAAAATTTAATATGTTGTGTGTAAAGATATAAATTCAAAATAAATTCGATTGAAGTAAATACCAGCGAAAATTATTAAGATCTGCTTCATGTTTGTAGTGTTTGAATTTCCAAATTCGAATACAGTGTTTGTTCGAAATTTGCGACAATTTATATGAAGTAAAAACTCGTGCTGTCTAATTTCAGAACGTCAAATAATTTTATTTAAAGAACGTGGTAAATAATTACACAACCAGGAGATTTAGGGAACAGGTGCACTTGCATTGTTTCACGCAACTTAACCAGTTTTAACCGCAGGCTTGGCCGAATTTATTGTAAGAATGCTGTCTTTGTGTGCTAAATATACATCAGTTCTGAAAAGTTTATTTCCGGAACAAGTTAATGGTCGCAATATAACCGACTTTCACTTTTGTTAATTAATATATAATTTTCATTAGGATTTTACACTCCTACACATATATGTACATAGATACATATATGTATTTATGTATGTTTATACATACGTATCTTTCCATATTTTGTTATACTAGTAATACTAATTTTATGATAGAATGAAATGGATACGTACATACCCAACATCTAAGAGCAACTAGAACTTGAAGCTTGATTTGATATCGTCCTTAACACTTTCAAGTCCGGTGACAACAACGTGGTGGCATTTGCAACTCGTTTGTTTCCAAAATTTCAAACATCACCATTGATTCCAATTCGTCCAACTAATAAACGCAAAAGAAGTAAAAAAGAAAAAGATGTCACCTATGTTATTCACATCAAATGAGAAAAATCACAAATTTGATTTGTAAAAGTTGCTAAGTTCCGAATAATACGAATAATTCATAGTTTCGAGCAGAATGGTGAAAACCGCATCAAAATCGGTGCAGCCGTTTAAGAGTTAACTAGCTTTCAATTGACATGCAACTAACTCGACTTTGATACAAATAATAGATTTTCTATCTAAATAATTGCATCTGCATTTCTGCTTTAATTCTTTATAACCGTTTAACGAAAACAATCACCACAACAACACAGTCATTCACACACAAGCGGAACGATGAGTTGTTGTTGTTGTTTCAAAGCATTATCGCCGCTGTACTGTACCTGCTGCCGATAAGGGCTACGGTCGACGTAAAGCTAGATACACACACCCTGCGATCAATGAGTAAACAACAAATCTCAGCGGCACACAGTTTCTAAAACTAACTATGTTCACTCTCAAGCAGCTTATTCCAAACCTAACCATATATTCATGCTTCTCCGCACTTATTCAAAATAACTTCAAATAATTCTTATTTCAAAAAAGTCATCACAAAAACTTTTATCGATAACTTTTAAAATAAAAGTCATATCCATAACTCTTATTACCATAACTCAGAGTTATGGTTATGACTTTTTTGATAAAAGTCATAAAAGTTTCATGGTCTGTTTTAAACTGTAAAGGCAAATCTGTCGGTATAATTGGGATTCGTGGAATCAATGCACTTTCTCCTTTAGCTGTGCCACTAATTATAATAGCCTTAACAATATTTTGCTCCAATAGTCGTTATCCTATCAGTCTTCATATATCAACTCCGTACACGAACCTCCGTGTGCCGTGGACAGGGCGGCTCGCTTGCAAGCGCCTGAGATATGCGGTGCTTGCCCATATTTATTATGTAAAGTATGTTTGAATATTTTCTAAGTTATTGAAACTTAAGGATGGGAATTCTCAATTTAAACTTAGGCTTCATCAAACGATGGTCAAAGGAATTTAAGGACCCATATATTACGAAACTGATTTTTATCTCTTTAGCGCGGCCTATTTTGGAATATGGTTCCCAAGTCTGGAGCCCTAGTTATTCTTGCCACATTGCTGATATTAAGTCGGTGCAAAAGCAACTTCTTCTTTTTTGCGTTAGAGGATCGGAGGAAAATTTTGAACTCTATTATTTATTTTGAAGCTCTTATACGGTTTCATCGATTGCCCGTATTTATTGAGCAAGATCTACATTAATATCCCTCGCCTCTTCAGAAGACACTATGATCCCCATTTCTTGAACTCTTGCAAAACTAATTATTTGCAACACGAACCCCTTCGGAAAGCCTGCTCGGATTATAACGAGGTTTATGATGTTATAAACTTATGCGACTCTATATATACGGCTAAAAGGAAAATTTTAAATTATCTTAAAAATATATAATCCAATGCAACAATTTGTAACTAATAGCTAATGCCTGCTTTCTGTCAATTTTTATTTTACCTAGTTTTAATCTTTATAATCAAATCAGCTATAAAATCATGTAGACTTAGCTGCTTTTTTAAATAAATAAATAAATAAACAGGGACCTCGTGATCTAGAGCGCGGACTTCGAGTTCTTCAAACCGTTCAGAAGTCTGCTTTCGAATCAAAGAGCTTTTACTCAAAGACTCAAGTTCCTTCTCGTACACCCTTCTAATATTTATATTATTTCTTTTACTAAACCCCTTTTCCATTTTTTTAACATTCCTGTTCTGGTTGAGTGACAAAACTCGCTGAGAAAATTGAGAAAAAGAATCGAAACCTTTTCATAAGGTTATTTAAGCTTTAATGATATGTGCCAAACCAAGAGAACCATCACGCAATTAAAATCACAATGGGACAGAGTAGAAATGGCAGCCAAACGAAGTCTATCAACTCAAAGTATGTGAATAACACCGGTAGTGGGCAACCTCCGCAAAACATCGTGGTTATTGTCACAATATTTCTGCGTGGTGGACTTTAATGCTTTTGATTCGGACAGCAATCAAGCAAGAAAGTTCGGCGGTAACATGTGAAGAAGTAGTTGAGGACGCAGTAAATATATAAAGGGTTTTCCAATAAGAGGTGTAATTTTGAATAGCTATGGTCCTGTAAGCGTGGTCGTGGTGGCCATTTGGCTGATGTTTTTTTTTCATTATTAACGGCATACCTTCCTCTTTATTACGAAATAAACATGCGATAATTTATCTCAAAAAATGGCATTTTTCTTTGAATATCAAAATTACACTTCTTATTGGAAAACCCTTTACATATATAAACACGTAAGCCGCAATAATGCCTGTAATATAAAATACAATATTCTAATAATAATTTCATTTAGGCAATAATAATATGTTCAGATGCCGATAATAAAGTTAATGATACTGATGTGCCTAAGAATAAATGCAGTCACGTGGAATCTAAAGCAAATACTAATCAACACAGTGTTACAACGACAAAGAGACGAAAAGAAAGAAACAGGTTTGTAATTTTATTAAAGAAGAATTTATTAAAGAACACTGGTATTGTTTTTGTTTCAACAGAGGCAATCATATACATACATATGTACGAAGCGTAATACTGCAGGCGTCCCACACCCAATCTGTTCAAGTATCAAATCCTTCTCCACCATAGCAATTCTTTGTTTACTGCATTCCTTTAAAATGCCTTTTACTGCCTTCTGTTTACCTTCTTCTTCTCTTTTCAATGCTTTAGTATAGAAAATTCATAAAATACTGCTTTATTTTCTTTATATTTTTTGATATAATAAAATTATTACTGTAAAAGAGTACGCTCTGTAGCCCATGCAGTTTTACGATTATGCTTTTGCCACGCCGTCTTGAACCATTTATGGCAGTGATTTTTCAAAATCCGATTATAGTGCACAACTAATCACCATGCAAAATTTCAACTTTCTTGTTCTCATAGTTTCCAAATTATGGTCATTTCGCAATTTGGTTCAGCGGATCTCACGTGATGCGATGACAAACAAACAACAATTCATTTTTATATATAAGATTAATTTTAAATTTATCTATCTAGGGCTATTATTACGGTTTTGGTGTTTTCAATGGATATTGTCATTCCATCGAGCAAGCAACGAAATCTTTGCTTCCGAACTCCGAAGCACCTCTGGACTGTATTTCCACTTTCAATATTTGCAACGTTGTAGCGCTCCTGTTTCATGGTTTCTGGCCTTAATATTGGGGTGAAAAGATACTTTTTCCTGCATTTTACAGTAACTTTAATGGTTACATAAGACATTGATAAGTTTTTATGAATTTGATTTGACTATGATTGAATTCCGCGTAAAATTCCACGTCTCTCAATTAATAGTAAAAGTAAAAATGTGATTAAATTGTTTAAATGTATATAATTTATTGTATTTTTTGTTAAAATTCATTAAATATTAATGTTTAGATTATTTAGTATAAATTTTGCTTATTAAAATGTAAAAATTAAATCACTTGGCTTTACAAAACAAAACAACAAGAAACAAGAAGAATATCTTATGTTTTATAAAGACCATGCAAAGTTCTAAACATCTACTTACTGAATAATTGTATTGTATTTACTGAATAATTTGTTAAGATTGCGATTCTCGGAATAAATAATTTTCAATTATAGCCTTATTTTTACAAATACAAAAATACAAGCAACTTCAGTGTCGCGATTTTCTTTTTACTAACCTCAAATTAAAGTGAAAATTTATGCTTATTCCAAAATGCAGAGAATTAATTTAGAGCATTGATTGAGCCGATTTGTTTAATTTACAGGAAGCTTCGATTTAAAATTAAAATATTTTTAGTTTATTTTACAATTCTTTTCATTTTGTTATAAATATTTTGATTTAGTTAAAAAGTCACATAATTTTACATTCTCTCATTATTATTAATCAATACTAACATAAAGTTTCGACAGTGCTGCACAAACTCTGATCTAATTGATTGTTGCGTGTAGCAAAAACTCTATCAAATTGACGCTTTCCAATTTAAGGATGCGTTCCTTGTAATGATTGTCCATTTTATTTCAAACGCAATTTTGTTTTCATTTAATTTAATATTCATGCATTTCCCGATCTTCTTCACAGCGAAATTCAACAAATTGTAATTTAATGCCCAACATATTAAAATAAAGCTACTTAAAATAGTTTCTATTAATTAACTTCCAGTTTGTGTTGTGTTATTTTTTAATCGTACAGTTATTAGAATAAATCACTTAATAATAAAAACCACGCAGGTGTCTCAATTTCTTCATTGTAAATCGCTTATAAAGTGTGTGAGTAGTTTATACTGATTTACTTTTATTTTTGTCGTTAATTTTTTTTTGTTTTAAAATTAGTTGAGATTTATAAATTACTAAAACCGGCGAGCCAATCGCTAAAAACCATAATTAATATTGCTTAAAATGATATTCAATACAAAATTCATTGGGCTTCTCTTCCTCTCGCCGCTCCTTCGCCATGTTGTGTGTATGAAACGTATTAAATAAAATGTTGGAGGCTGCGCTTAAATTCACTTCCTTTCTATGGCCTTCACTTCCAACAGCTGCGGGTAGTTTTCCACAATGTTCAGTAGGATCGTATCGATGTAGTGCTTGAGGCGGATGTTTTCGTCTTCCTTCTCTTGGAAAGCCTGCTGCAGCTGCAATGAAAATATTTCGAAAATATTGATAAAACTTCATGCAACATTAAAAGCGGCCGAGAAGAGTTGCAAAAATAACGAGTTAGGCGAAGCATTTAAAATATGTTTTTAAGGAAACAAACAAATACAAATACCTGATAGCATAGAAAGTCAAATACTGTGTCCTAAAGTCCTCATGCAGTTATTAGCGAGGAATAAATTTAAACTTAGCCCTGAACCAGACATTTTTTATATACTATATACATATGGAGGGTTATATGAAAAGGGCTAATTAGATTAGGGCTAAACTACATTGTAGAGGTGCAGGTTTCCACTCATTGCCTCCAATATTCCTAAAAAATTGAGCCTTTCTTTGTACGTGGCTTCATTGTACGTGGTATTTTTAATAGATCTCTTTCCACAAGGATTTTCCTATGCGATTGGAAAACCCACTACGTTAAGCCAGTATTTAAATCTGGCCAGAAGTATTTCGTAGATCATTACATATCTATTGCTACACTATCAGTAATTCCAAAAGTGTTCGACAAGATCGTACATGGCTTACGATTTACTCAAGTACGTAACTGTTTCATCGTAACTGCATGGCTTTTTTGCCGGTAGATCTACAGCCAGTAATCTTAGTAATTTTCCCAAACTATTGTGTTAACTGCATTGAAGTTGGATCACAAATTGATGTCCTGTATGCCGACTTGTTTCCCATAGCTTATTGATATCCAAAACTGCATGATTAGGATTTAGTTCTCAGCTTTCTGAATGGTGAGCAATCGCTAAGCTGGAAAACAATTACTCCAAAACTGTAGCAGTCACATCTGATGTGCCTCAAGGCAGCCATTTAGGACCTCTGCTGTTTATTTTATTTATTAATGCCATTATACAAAGCTTTAGTTTCTGTTACAGTCCCTTATATGCGGATTATTTGAAAATCTTTCACAAGTTAAATCTATTGAGGATTGTTTACAGGTTCAAGAAGATATTAACTCTCTTATAAATTGGTGCATTGTCTGGGATCCATCACCAACCAACTTGACTTTACTCTAAATAGAGTTATTTTCAAGAAACTTCTTGTGGATGTGCTCCTTGGAGATGGCTTGTGTATCTAGCTTTAAGTTGTGTATCTAGCTTAAGTACTGTATTATTTCTACTTTTATTTTTTAGATTAATTTATTTTTTGCAAATCTGTTAGAGTTTCAACCCGGAAGATGAAATAAATAAATAAATAAATTACAAAATACTTAACTTAAAGACGTGAAGGTGAGAAGAGATGAGTTCTAGTCTGAACCTCTTCTCTTATGTAAATTCGAGGATGAGGAGAAAATTAATACTCAGATTATAATTGAATACATCGTAAATAAAAGTATTTGAAGATGTTAGTATATGCGCATATTAAAAGAAAACCAAAACCAATTGCTAATATTCAAAAGCCGCCTCATTTTGTTAATGTCGAAATGCGTCATAATTTCTTAATGCTATTTTAATATTGAGATATTTTATTCAACATAGTAAAGCACTAAGTAAAAGCAGAACAAAGCCATTTGTTGAGAGTATTATAGAAGGTTTGCGCTTAAGAAGAAGTGAAAGCTTACACAAGCGATTTATTAACCTTAACTAAGAAATATTAAGTAATTAAGCTTTAGAAAACATAGCATGTATTTATAAATGGTCATCTTGTTGTGTGAATTACCTGACTTAAGGATGCTAGTGTGGCTGAATCCACAGAATCCTGCAATAACAAGTGGAAACAAACGAAACGAATAAAATGTGAGCAAAAGTTCGATATGCGTTTATATTCGATGACAATGAAACGGATGAGAGCGCGAAACGTGTTAGCAAAGCGGTGAAGTTTAGTAGGCTGAAGCTTAGAATCTGAGAGTATGGAACAGTACCCCGATGCAGTACCCCGATGGTGTACGAGTACATGGCTATGGTTGTTGTTGCTCTTGTAGTGATGATGCTTGGTGACATCGTAAAGCTTACCTGCGCTTGTGACATTTCCTCCAACTCCTGCGCCAAACTATTCAGCGTCCCATTCAACAGATGGCGTCCCTCCTCCACGCCACGTGTCAGCACAGCAGCCTGCAGCTCCTCATTTTGTTCTTCGAGGCCTAAGAGAGAGAGAGAGAGAGAGATAAAGACAGACAGTGGCAAATGTTAGCGATACGAAGACGAATACAGAAACCGGGAGGACTCACTTTTGTTTTTCTGTCGCATCTCCTCCAACTCTTCGTGCAACTCTTCCAGTCTTAATGTTTCTGGCGATGTGGTTGGCAGCGCCGGCCCAGTCTCCGCTCGCAGGCGCTCCAGCTCCTTGCTCAGTTCGACCATCAGCTCCTCGGCGGCCTTCTTTTCCTGCTCTTGCTTGCGCTCGTGTTGTTTGGCCTCTTCGAGATCCTGCTGCAGCACTGCGATCTGGTCATGAGCCAATTCCAGCTTCTCTTCAGTGCGATGCAGATCGTTGGCCTGCTTGTCGCAGAGAACGCGCAGACGCTGTGCTTCGTCGCGCAGCGCGTTCGCCTCGATCTCGATGGTCTTGATTTTGATCTGACAATTTTCGTTCTGGAGCGAAGCCTCACGTTCAACGCGTGCCAGCAGTTCACGGTGACGCTTCTGCTCCTCAGCTAAGCGTTCTTCGGCACGTAGTTCAGACTGTTGAAAACAATGTTGAATGAAGGATAAAGAAGATAAAGCAGATGAGAACGAGAGAGGAATTTAGCATAGACGGATACTGTTTTTAAGGCAATCGAAATACAATACAATCGACAGAAACCTCGATTCATTCCTTAGAGCAGAAATGTTTATCAATAAACTTGAGCCGAGGTCAATCTTGATTGAATGCAATATGCTCTTTGATAATAATTTCCCCTTGAACTTTCTTCTTACCTCTCTGTACTGCTCTTCCAGCATGTGGTAGCGAGCCTGCAGAACCGCATACTCCGTCTTGGTGCGCGTGGTTCGATCTTCGGCTATGTTCTGTGTGTCTGCTAAATCGGTAACTTGGCGCTGCAGTAACTCCAGCTGAAAGATGCGGGAGAGAGAGAAGCAAAGAGTGAGTGAACATTCGCGAATAAGTGATGAATATATGTATGTATCTGCAAGTAATTGCAAGTACTTGACTTGACATCTTAATCGTAATGAAGTTGTTAGCTTCATTTCACTTGACACTGTGGCCAAATACTAACACAGGTCGTCTTCAAGACGCGTAGATCAATGAGCAAGTCATCGACAACATGATCCATCGAGCGCTTTAAATACATTTGATACTATTCAATCCAGCTCAAATGCCTAGCAGAATCGCCAAAAAGACTGTGCCAAAAGGTGGCTCATCACAAAGCTTTACCAAGTGTGGGCGCTCCAGATATCGATGCCTTTGATAATCTTGCCTCTTGGGCACCCGATGACATTTTACAAGTTTTATGAGTTGTTGTTCACTTTCGTTGTTGTCAATTTATACTGCATCAATAATTCTGCAACTAAATGTAGCGAGTGTGTTTGTCAAGAAGTCTCGGAATTCACTAAATTGTAAAAACAAATGATTCCCATTCGATTGGCAGCGGCGGAGAGGGACAGAGGCGGCATCTCACATCACAGAGTGTGGGAGAGGAAGCAGTTAAAGAGAGAGTGAGAAAGAGAGCGCTGGAGTAAATAAGAAGTACAATTAAAGAATACATTGTATGTACATACATATAATAATTCTTCATTGGAGCAGTGATGGTTTCTACATTCAGCGACAACAACGCAACCAAACCCAAGAGCGAGTGGGTTGTTAATCGCCGAGTGGGTGTTGGGCGGCCCTGTCTATACAGGGTCAACTTCAGGGTATGGCAAAAATCGCAAACAGTCTGGAAAAATTATCAATCGGCAGTAAATTAGTGTTGAGCCACCTCTTATGATTGTTCGTAAAACAGTTGTAGACAGTGAAGTTCAGTCAATTGTAACTGTAAAGCTACCGAATGAAGGCGGATGGATTTAGAACTAATATTGTCTTCACATGAAGTCGAGTTATAAAACACAACCTGGACAAAAACTGGACAAAGATTTCGAAACTAATTTGTGTTCTTTAATAAAATATGGGATAAAATTATTAGCAATCAAGTAGAAGGTTGGGAGGCTAACAACTCGGCCAGTGCGATGATGTAAAGCACAGTGAAGCGGCTTGAACGGAAATGCATATGTGCCGAGTGTGCGTTGAGCGGAAGTGCTCGACGATAAGCGAAAAAAGATATCACGAACTATATTCGAATCGAGCCGGTCATGTCGAAGTAATCGCGAGGTTACGTGCTACGCATTGGATAGCAACTTCACTTGAACACTACAAATTAATGTTTCGGTTTCCTAATTTGTTGTTGTTTATCCGAGAACACGATAAAAGAAGATACACAATTAATATATACAATCGGATTCAACTTGTTTTCGATATTGACAAATGTCACGCCGACGACAGAAGCCCACCACGCGCCACAATTTCTCACTTACTACTGAATTCAGTGACCAACAGCGTCATTACAAAAAAAAAAAGAGCAGCGGTGACGGTCGCCAGTTCATGTTGAATCCATAAGAGAGGCACACAAAAATGGGGAACAGCGAAGCTACCAGCCAACTCATCCCGCCACCCGTTTTGGCCCCGTTAGTTGAGGCTTGCCACTGGGCGACCAAAATAAAACGCGACGACGCCTGGCGAGCGAGAACGAGACAGAAGGCGAGCGAAAAGCATAAAGAAGTTCTTGCGAAGCGAATGTGAAGCAATTCCGTGTGGAAGAAAATCAAAAGAACGATAACAACAAAAACCGCAAATAAATCGTCACTCGTTCGCTTCAGTTTCTGTCTATTTCCGCAATCTGAAACATCGCCAACATTACGGGGGCCAACACAACGAGCCACAAAATGTTAGTGTGGAGAAACTTCAGAAATGCAGAAACTCATTTCACTTCAAAGAGTTTCCAGTTCGACCGCCAGCCACAAGTTCGACGGTGTAGCATGTGGCCCGCGTAGTTTTGGTGGGCCACACCAGGCCACACTCCGGGCCGTGGCTAAACAAATGAAGTGTGAAATGTGGAAATAAAGAAGCGGTACTGGCAACAACAGACACCTCAACAGACAGCACATTCTTTGGAACAAATTCGTAATTTTAATGTTCTTTTTATTAAGTGGACTGTTCCGAGCATTATTCAGTTGTAGTTTGCAGGTGCAGTTCATCGGACGAAAATAGACATGACTTACTCAATGGGAGAACCATGAGGAATTCCAGTACTTTCCAGTGATTTCAACTATTATTGAAGTGATTTCAACTACCATCTGGATCCGAAATGATACCGTCTCATCGTTGATTCTGTTCATAAACAGAATGTCGCCGGCGACAGTGAATGAGTGCCAAATATTTCATTTACCCTGACATACAATTTAGAATATATTACGGTTTCAGTGCCAAGACCAGGATGACTACTGTGCCGTCCTCAGAAGCTGCTCAGAATTTTAGAAGCTTCTACGAATTGCAAATGTTCACGTTTATTTCAAAAATGTCGGTTTTTGCTTATGAAAACTGACGCTGGCCCTCAACGCATCGAATGAGATCAACGTCTAAAAATAAACAGACTCGATTAGCACGCGCTTATTTCAGCTATGATAATTTTCTCAAACAATTGAAAATCTGTGCTATTCTAGTAATTATTATAAATATGTAATGATTGTTATATAGAAAAAATAATGACAGAACAGAGGAAAGAGAAAAATAAACTTCTCATTTCCTTAATTAACAGTAAAGGAATAATTTGGGAAACAACAAAAGTTTACTCTTTAAACACTTTACACTTTGTTGATGCTGTTTTAGATATCAAGAGATGATATTTTATTGTAATAATGTCCTCAGCAGTGTATTCATTCTATCCGAATGTCTACCGCTAGCGAGTGGAAGCTCTAGAGCTTTTCAGTCCCTGACTGATCTTAAGGACTGGTTTTGAATCTGTCGTAAACACATAGCGGGACCTGTCAGTCGTGAGATAACGCCATGGGCCGTGCTTGGTCTACGTGAGCCGGTACTCTGTGATCTAACCTACCCTATAGTAATGCCGTAACCCGCGATAGAGAATTACAACAACAACCAAAAATTAAGTAGCCTTCAACTGAGTGCATAGTTGATTACGATATATTGTTAAGTATTAAGCAATGGATAAATATTTCACCGAACTGATCTTTTTTTTCTATCGAATCTTTTTTTTTTTTGCTAAACTTCCACTTCCGTTGAGTAGCTTTGTGACATTTTTCTTTAATTTCGAATCACGAGTAAAGAGTGTGGAAACAGTGTTAGTTTCTGTTCAAAGAATGCGCCAATGAAGCCAACATTGTAACTATGTACACATTGTATGTATTTTGTAATCACATATCATTTATATATGTATATGTATATGCATATGCAAGTGTAGTAAGTAAATACAAGAATATTATATTCGTGTCTCTTGTGTTCACTGAATTCTTTTTCATAGTCTATTAAGTATTTTAAGTACTTTAAATGTGTGTGTGTGCAAAATATTTATCCTCTTCGTTATTTAAGTGATGGTCAATTGATTTTATTGATTTTACTTGAACTAGTTTTTAAGTTTTTAACCCTTTACACTTTAGATTAGTCAGCACTACCAGATACTGTATTCAAATGGACTCACTTGATGAGGCGAAACCATTGCCGACTCAACGTATTCCTCAATACTGACCCGGTTTGTAGCAAACCTGAGCACTTTTATAGAGCTCACCCTCAAGTATCGGCATCTGGCGCAGTATTTAGAAGGGGTTGAAGCCTGCCCTCGTTTATAATTGCATTTGAATGTTAGTCAGTGCTTCACCCGCACTCATTCCCCGACAATTTCCTCCTCCTACCAGACAAATAAGTCGATGGGTGTATTAACTGCACTTTTCACTTCAATTACAATTACAATGTTTTTCACGTTATAATAATGATGTTGTCGTTATAATAATGATGTATGTATATTTAATAGTCATATTAAGACTATAAAATTCGACTTTGCTTACTTGTTCGTTTAAATTTTCACAAATTTCCGCACTCAAGCCATTCATTTTGGTGCCGTTGTTGTTGCTGTTGCTGTTGCTGTTGTTATTGCAATGTACGTCACCACCTCCACCTCCACCGACGCCCACTAGACCACCGACACCTGCCACTCCCACTCCCACACCAGCCGAGCTTTTCTCCTCGAAGTCACACAGCAGCTTGTTCTTGAAGTTCTTCAGATTCTCCAACTTGAAGCCGTTCGTGTTCGTGTTGTTCGTCTTGTTGCAGTTGTTGAATTTGTTTGTCAGAGCTTCGATGTTCACGATTTTATCGGCACAAGTATTCGTATCGATCAGTTTGTTCTCGATGAAGATCAGCGAGCTGGGCTCGGATGGCACGATGTCCTCGAAATCGGCGGGATTGAGGCTGAGAAATGTTTCCTGATCGATGAGAACCGGTTGCTTGCTGGAATGGTAGCTGCTGTCGCCGAAGCTGTAGCTGCTCGTCAAGGACTTGATCGTGGGCGTGGTATTGAAGTTCAGATTCAGATCTTCCAGGCTTTCGTTGGACTGATTCAGACTAGATTGTTTATCACCGAACTTGATATGGTTGTATTTGTGTTTACTGTTGCTGTTGCTGTTGTTGCTGTTGTTGTTGCTGTTGTTGTTATTGTTCAGTGCTCCACTACTACTGTTAATGCTGATGTTGTTGTTGTTGTTATTCGTTGTTGCTGTTGTTGTTGTTGTAGGGCCGACGAATTCAAATTGGCCAGCCCACATATCATAGGCTAAGTCGATGCTATCGGGCTGGCTTGCAGGTTGACTACTCATGATTTCCTTTTGCAAAGAGTTTTATTATTGCTGAGCATGGGCGTGGCACTAGTCTTTTGTTTGTTTTCGTTATAACGGAGAACTTTTTTGCACTATTTCGAGAAACAGGTTGTTCATCGGTTCAATATTCGTACAGTCAAAGAATTCGGAATAACTTAAGAATATTATTGTTATTTCTTGTCACGAAAACTTTAGCAATTGTTCTTAAGACATAAGTTTAAGATAGTTACGAGTGATGGGGGAAATGATAAGCATTGAATTATGAAAATTAAAGAATATCATTTTTAAGAAACCCTCAACATTTATGAAAACCCTGAATGAGCGAACTCCGAATGTGGATACAGATTTATTTATTATTTATTGTAATAATACAATGAAAAAATACTCTTCTTTTAGTATGGATTCGATTTAGCAACACTTTTTTGCGTAAGATTCGTGGATTTGCACAGCAATCTTTCGCTTGACGCACAACAACAATTTTGCTTGCTTCTGTGTCAATAATTGATGTCACAGCGACTTTCAATAGCGACCACTGTTCGCCTTAATTGAATGTCTGTCGCGTTGCACGTGACTTTGCTGGCAAATTACACGTGATCTGAGTGAGTTACGTGTTGCGCTGCAGTGTTGCCAACATCCACAAATAAATGGAATCGATTTATTTTGAGCCTGTATTTTGTTGTCATTGATTAAACCCGATCATAGATGCTAAGGAGTGTCAATGAATTTTCTCAACTATACGAAAAGACGTGATTACGAGTAAATGAAAAGCACGACACACGACATGTGAGCAGGTGAAAGTTGCGCATGCGGACCAAGCAAACAAACAAATTAAAGGAGTCTATAATGCATTCGTACTATAATGCAAGCAAATACTGCTACAAAAATGTAAATATTTTGTTTTTTATTTTTTTCCTAAGAGCTCTTCTAATTCTATGTTCGTCTTTTGAAATACAGCCAGCTTGTTACTCACGGTTACGTCATGTGTAATTTAATTTAAATTTATTAGGGGTCTTAATTGGGGAGCTCTTCCAAAGAGTTCTTTGTTCGGACTGCCTCTGTTTTTTTTAGCCAATAAAAATAGTTGTAAATTTTTTACCCCACACTAGCGCATGCATATGTACATTGAGATGTATACGAGTACATATTTAGGCATGGAGGTATATAAGGCGAATACTCATGTACCTACATTCACAGTTCGCTATTTCTAAAAATTATCGTTTTAGCGTTTCTCGCTTGAACTCATGCTAAGCTTTGTGAATTTTCTTTCGCATTTCTTCATTTCGGTCGCTGATTTCATCTCTCGAATGCAACATCTGGGGGCCACATTTTGAATCATCAATTAAAATACATTCATTCTGGGAAACTGGAGCAAAGTAACGAGCGGAGAACACTTCAAACACGATGCTTTGATGCTTTGAGTGGAGGTGATTCGGTTCGTGGAACAACGGCTTTTCCATTTAAACATTAATTGAGTTTAGTTCCGTTACGATTACTATTATTAGTATGTGAATATTAAGACTAAGTAAAGGTTTGGAAGAATACGAATCAGACTATATGCTAATTTCGATCATTATTCCCGATTAAATGAAACAAATAAATGTCAGAAAATAAGTACAAAAAAGATAACAAGAAGGATTTCATTCAAGATGCAAGTCTTTCGTCTGTAGGCTCTTTTTTTGTATAATCTAATCTATGAAATGGTTAAGGGACGGTACACTCACTTCTAACTGATGAACTTACAATCGAGTTGGCGTCAACCGCAAATAAGAAGTGATAAGAAATAATAAATAAATAAGAAGCACTGTCTTGGCAAATGATTGAACTGTTGAGTGGAAAGTCCAGTAGATGGAACATTTTCTGGATAAGAATTCTTTGGGAGCAAAAACAAAAAAGTTCGAGACTCGATTGTCAATAAAAAATCTGATGCAAGAACTTGCAGTTTTTCGTTGTTACTCATTGTCTTTTAGTCTTCTTCGGTGCTCTTGGACTGACTTCTTCAACGCCATGTTAGATAAGCTACACAGTTTTTAGCACCGCGGTAACATGATCTACAGTTAAACACAGTGTTCAGCCATTAAAAAGCAGCAAGAACTCTTTGTTAGAAGGAAGGAAATCCATCGACTTTTTTATTATAATTTGTGGCCGAAGCGAAGTTCAATGATGGCCTCGCTTGTTTCGACCCAATAAAAACATTTTAAAGAGTGAAGGTTCGAAAACCAGAGAGCGCTGTAGAATGAGAGAGAAAGAAGCGGTTTTACACTCTCTCTCTCTGTCTCTCTCTCTCTCTCTGGTACACTTCTTTCACTTGTCAGGTGTCTTTTAAGGTTTGTTGTTGCATTTCGGTTCGATGATCCAGTTTTCAGTTCAAGTTTTGATAATATTCCAGTTTAGTTTAAGTAAAAAGAAAAAACGAATCATTTATTTAAACATTTCTACAGGGTGATGATTTTAAGTTCGATTGGCCCTTCAAAACATGTACAAATATTAGCAAAAAACCTTTCTAAAATTAGAGCAACGAAGATTTGAGTGAACAGAGCTTTCAAAATACGGTACCGTTGGGGTATCGATTAGTTTCCATAATTAAATCTTCAATATTTTTATTTTGAAGCGAATTTCGACGAATTTTCCACTTATTATCACTTTTAATTTCGAACTAGATCTTGTCTACTCTACTCAACCGACGTTTTTAGTTAGGTTCTGCATGCAGGCGGAAGGGTGAACCTTCCATACCGCCCACTGACTGAGCCACTGATACGAGGGCTAATTTTAAATCAGATCGCGTGTTTCATCATCCTCCATTCTTTTCTTGTACTTCTTCGAGGCGTCTTTATTTCAGTTGCTTCCTTCGATTTTTATTGCTGGTGCCGTAGTGTTCTAAATTCTATTCTATTGCATTCACCATTGTTCTGTGGTTCTGCTCTATCTTGGAAGATCTCTGGGCTTGCGAGTTTCTTTGTGCACCAAAGCGGAAAATGAGTTTGTGTATGTAGCTGCACGTCCAGCTGTTCGTTCGTTCCTCCAGAGCGACTCGCGCGTCGTCAGTCTGGCGAGTTAGCTTCTTAGCTTCTTAGCCTTTGTAAATCCGATTCAGTTGGCTTCTAAGCCGACAACTGCTCCGCTGCCAGAGCATCTCGCTGCACTGCTTTCAATGGTTGGTTAAACACAAAGAAGTTACTGATTTGCTTATGAAAGCAGGAAGTTGGAAGGCGATGGGGCTGCCGGAGAAGGGCGAAGCCGCCTCGTTACGGCCTTAAGACTGCCGTGATTCTCGCTCGTAAGCTTGCTCCACTTGCTAGTGCTGTCGTAATCAATAAATGCTGGGTTCTCGAAATCCATTGAACGCGGCAGCGTGGCGACTCTTTTGCTGGGCAGCTTAATCGGCAACTCAATGTTTCAATGTCAGGGGTCAGCAGTCAACTGATAACAGCTGAGTGTTATGAGAGCCACACACATTGTATACACACACACACACATACACACGCTTGTATACGAGAATTGTTAGTATTTTTGATCGTATTGAGAAATCCGCATTCAATATTTCGCAATTTCCCTTAATTTCATTCATGGAAACTATTTTCAAATACATAATTTTATCAGATTCCGTCGAGTTTCGAAATGTTCGGAGAGCTTTCAACACTTTAAATTTTCATTGCCGAATACACGACTTTTCGTGTAGCCTGTTCTTTGTTTTTGTTTTACAGACTTCGTGATTTCGTTTCGTTGTTGTTCTTATTTAAAGCGTTCGAGAGTCGAGCTGCCAGAATAATGAACTACCTTCTAATGAAGTATTTTAATGGATGCCTCACTGAAATGCATCTGTGTTTAATGTCAAAACAAAAACAAGAAATGTGCCATTGTTTTTGGCCGAATCGAAAACCGCGAAAACTTTCATTTTTATCGTATTTTACATGAAAAGTATGAATATTTCATTTCCCATTAAAAACTTGCGAAGGATTTGCATAAATCAAATGAAAAACATGCAAAATAAAAGCAACTACGAACGAGATTCGTTTCATTCATTCGTTGGCGTCATTTTTCCCAGAAAATATGTATGTGGAAAAATTCTCATGGACTTTGAAATGCAGCAAAATATTAAAAATCTACTAAATGGCTCAGTTTTGATATTTTAATTCAATTCATTCATAAATGAATTCAAGGGCTAGCGATGCTCTCAATGAAAGTGTTTAGTTTCTTCGTTAACGATTTCAAAATCGAAGTGAAGCAGATCATCGACGATATCAACATCGACCGGCAATCGTAACAACAACAACAACACCGATAGCAACAACAACACCGATAGAAACAACAACAACAACAACTACAACAAGGGGGGAAAAGCAACAAAAGCATTTTGGACAATTTTAATGGGTTTCAAGTTATCGACAATTTTGAATGGGAAAGCAAATCGATCAATGAAATGGTCCGGCGTTTATTTGGTCCACTAAAACATTTCAATTTCGTTGTTCAACGTAGATATGAAAAACTCATCAACAAATGAATGATTTTCTCGCAAGTGTTCACAGAAGAAAAGCCACAATAATATTGAAACAAAGTTGAATGACTCGCTACAAAGTGGATGCTATAAAACAAGCGTAGTTACATAGAAAGACTGATTCAGAAATGATTTATTTGAAGAGAAAAATATATAAAATCTCATTCATTCATTCAGAGAAAATCGAAATGAAAGAGAAACCGTTTAAATACTGAAAGTAAGAACATGTTTTCTCCAAGGATGTCTTTAGTTCGAAGAGTTTTCAGTACCATAAGAAATGTTAACGAATGTAGAAGTGGACGAAAACTCAACGAATGACTGAATACGTTTGAATTACTTTCATTCGAAGTTTCTGCGCAAATTGATTGAGTTACGAAGAACCAAATTATTTTAACCGAGTGAAAACGGTTAATTAAAGCAGTTTAATTTTAAAGTTCAGTTTGAATGGACTCAAATTTGTTGATGGATGGGCAGATAGGGTGAAAAAGTAATTCAGCCGTGAAATTAAAATATAAAAGATAAAAGCGTATATAAAGAACATGTGTGTGTGTATATGTTTCGATTGTTTTGTTGGCGTTTTTAGGGATCAATTATTTTCTGCAGCTGACTTTAAAAAAACACGCGATAATGTCACCTAAATTCTAGTATTTTGTTGCTCTCGACGAAATGTCTTCTCTTATATTTCATTATTTATTACACACTCTTTCTTTAAACTAATAGAATTTTTTTTTTATTCTTTTGTTCGATAATTCATTATAATTTGTGTTAATATTTATTATTATATTTACACACTTTAAGATGTATTTTTAAACACTTTTGTTTTCTTATTATTTTCCTTCCGAGAAGATTCGGCGTTATCACGTTAAATAATCGTAAAAATGATCCACTGACAGATCCTGAAAAAGCACTGAATTCACTTTGAGAAAGAATTGTTTACACGATCAGCTCGCTCAATAAAATGATTGAACGAAGAACGGGAGAACGCAGTCCCCATCAGAGTGGAGCGAGCCGCTCACAAGCCTCACTGTGAAGAAGAGAACAAAAACAACAACAAAAGAACGAAGAAAGACTCATGTTAATCTTTGATTAGTATTCAGTCGCAGCGTGCAGAGTGTGCGTAGTGAATAAAAGTTGTGTCTGGGGCGGATGCAGAGTCAGCATATGTAGCATGAGATGCTGAAAGGAGGGTGGAGTGGGAGGGGTGTATGGCGGAAACATATGACAAGTTTTCTGAAGTATTTCGAAATACAAAACAAAGAGTTCTAAAAAGTAGAAAGGAAACGGAAACTAAACATGAATGAAAATTAGTAAAAGCATTTTTTTTTTACATTAATTACTATGTAGTTTAATTAATTAAGAAGTGCTAGACACCGAGTGACTCATGACATTGCAATACGATTCAATTTTTTATATTCTTATGTTAACTGTTGTTTATTCTCTCTTTTTATTCCTTCCAAAACGCATGTGAATGCATAGAAACATGAATGAGTATAAACATGAGTATAAACATGAATGTAAACATGAATGTAAACATGAATGTAAACACATGAATGTATACACGTTATTTTGATGTAATATTTTCCATGTTCGAGTTGCTCGCCGCTTTTGCTGATGAAGGAAGGGAGGGAGGGTGGGAGGGGCTTTGAGCATTCTACCCATCCGGGGGTTCGGTTTATTTGCACAATTAAATTGACGTTGACAACTAATTAAGCGAGAGCGAATACAAACAAAGAGCAAAACACTTGAAGTGGAAAAGTTCACTAGAATGAAAGAGATATAAAATGTTTGCGAACAGAAATACAGGGTTCAATTTATCAGACATATAAACTAAAATATCAGACTGTGTTTATATATTCGCATATTATTAATAATTAATAACTGACAAAACCTAATCTAATCTCAACTTTAGAACGCATTCGATTATTAAATTATTACACTGATGGAAAATAAGTTTGCTTTCACATGATTTCACGATTTGATCATTTTACGCACATTTTTAATAAATTTTGAATTAATTCGAAAATGCAGCTGTGTTTAGCTGTTCGAAATCCACAAATTGTGCCAAATGAATTTTAATTTAATCAGAGTATGCTTTTAATTGAATTTGGAGTGTTGCATAATCGTTTTTTCGTAAATAAACGGTTCCAATTCCCTGAAAACCCCGTGTTTGTAAGGTTTTTCTTAAAAAGCTTTAATTATTTCGTTTTGAATGAAAATAATTGAACAATTTTAAGTGACTTTTTCTCCAGTATGAGTGTTTTGTGTATTAAAGAAAGGGAATGAAATTCACACTTGCACATTCTTTTGTTTTGTTTCTTATCGAATTGATTGCTTATCAGTTTGTTTGTGTGTGTTTACATTCTTATTTACGCTTAACTAATAATTTTCATAATTCAACGCTTTTTCACTGCTCTGTTTCAAATAATTTATGTACTTTCGCTTTTCTGCAGGATTTTTGCATTTCTCTGCGGATTTACACATTTCTGCTGTGCTTCATTCGTTTCTTTTCATGCACATTTTGACGTCGAAGCACTCGTACAGCACTGCGTTTTAGCCGCGCCCGCAACTAATTAACTGCCACTTTAGTTCAGCCCGTTGTTTAGTTCATGTGATTACCGAATAAGTGTTGCCTACGTCTCGTGCAGCTGCTGCAACAACAGCATCGTCGACGGCAGGGCGCTCATTTTCTCCCCACGAAAAGCTTGGAGCGACTTAAAAAAACGAAAAAAAGGAAATAAAAATGGCAACGACTGCAACGAAGAGGATCGACACGACAAGTCTATCCACGGCGATAGTTCAAGCGAATCTGAGTTGGGAAAACCGACAACAGAGACAATCCGAAGTCCGACGAGTGTGAAAAACATGTTTGCCAGAAACACGAGCGGAAAACGAAGAAAACACGACTCGTTGATGGTTTGCTAGTTACTTTGTTATTTGTGCTGAGGCGAAGAAAACTTGCTACTATTTTTAGTAGTTGTAGTAGTTGAGTACTGTTGTTGGAATCATATGGAAATGCTGATTATTAGTTGTTATTGGTTGCTGTTGGCAACAGTATACAACTTCGATGTAAAGTTGCACAAACTACATATTCGTCTGTAGCTTTGTATTTGTAAATATTTATACCTCCAAATAGGGAGGTTATTTTGCCGGTGCCAGTTTTCACAATTGTTCTCTATTACAATTCAATTGTAGCTTCAATATGAGAACTCATAGGAACAATTAATTTAATTGGAACTGCAGTCGAATGTTTCACCGTCTCAATGAAGCAGCCACTGAGATTGACAACTGAACTGAAAACTCAACCTGCCTCGAAGTGAATTGATATGTTTTCTACTTTTCGTAAACAGCTACCTTATTTTGACTTCTTTTTCTGCCCAGCCACAGAGTGTTCCTTTTTCACTTTGCATGATAATCCAAAAAACAGGAGTAGCAGGCAGCACCACAGCAGTACAAGTTGCTACCTGCTACGAAAGCAAGCGGTTTGCCTTGTCCAACCTTGCGAAAAGCTGCCTGCCAAAGTCATGACGTAATTTATTGGAGTCGTGCATTTAGAACAAATGCCAATTACGGCAACAGAGCACTCTGCAGATGTCGCTACATTGCAACACTGGTTGCCGTGTGGGAAAACTGATTGCGATCGATTTTCAGACCGGTTCGCGTACCACCGACCGGTTGGTTGGCCGGCTGGAAAATGCGGGCAATAATAAGCTGCGACTAACCAGAAAGTGGAAAAAAGCAAGTTTATCAGCAGAAAAACTGTTACCCTCGGCCTGATCGAAGCTTTAATAGCCGACACCCTACACTAGGTACACCCGACTCCATCAACTTGAGAATTGTGACTTCATGTTACTTTCAATTCTCTTAAAAAATAGAATAGAATGTCTGTCTGTTCCTTTCAATATTCCTTCTAGGCGACTACGCCATTTTCAAGTCCTTCATATTGCTGTCAGTAGTACTGGTTATACAATCACTGAGCCCATTAATAGAGACTTAATTGGGCTAAATAATATTCTATGATATCAGTTCGAGGGTACTACTTTTAAGTTCATCCTTGCCGGTAAGATTCTCTGTAATCATGGACTAAATAATTAAATACATAAATAAATAAATATTGTAATGTTTCTAGCTTTTAAATCCCCCTCTAAGGTTTATGGTATAGAGAAGTAATAATGAAATGTAAGTAAGAAATGAAAGTAAAGCAATTTTTAGGATATTCAAACACAATATTGAGCTAGCCCACTGGATTATATGGATGTGAGTGGCAAATGAACACGCCTACTTTCGCCTTCCTTCCTGAATGAACTTATAGAAGTGATTCTATAACAACGAATTAGGAAATTGATGATTAGTTGAGAAGTGGTTATTGATACTTAAAACAATGGCAACATTCCTGTTATAGAAAGCTTCGAAAATGTATTATTTGCCCTGCAGCATTTATTGCATTACATAACTTATTAAATAACTGCAATATTTGAAGTATTTCACTTTTATGTGAAATGCGTCGCCGATCTTAGTTGAATTCCGCAGCCGTTGTTTCGCTTGACGGCTCGAAATAATAGTTTCGGTCAGTGACATCTGTCTGTGGTAATGCCGATAATTCGGTTACACGAACCACACTTTTCTGCAAGAACAAATCATTTATTGTTAAAGCAGTCGTAATCATTTATTGAACCATTACGAGTGCCAGTACAATGTTTGAGTGCTTGTATTTAAAGCGTATTTTGGTTTTCTCAGCCCATGCGTATCTTATTTAAATTGCAGACCCGCGGCAACCCACGCGTTTTTCGCAGCGTTACTTTTCACATTGTATTTGTTGCGTCGAAGGCGAATTCGTACAATTATTGCTAATTGTTGGTTAGCTGCTGGCTGCGGCATACATTTGTTGCTACTATTTTGTGTCAAGCTTCTTGCTGATTGTTGTAGTTGTCGCTGCTGCTGTCAATTTCTTGCAGCTCATGTCACAACATCGGATTAGTTCAAAGCTTCTTAAACTGCAATGATTTCGCAACGCGTTTTCGATTTGATTTTGCTACGATTGAGTATGCAAGTTTTTGTTAATAGCGAAGGAGCCGGCGTGGGAGGACTCGTTGTTGTTGCTGCCATAAAAAGGAGACTGTTTTCATAAAGTTTACATACATTTCTTAGCGCAATTTATTTGAAGGTTTCAACATGGAATTAAGAACAAGCTCTAAGCTCTGCAAGAAATTCGCTATGAGTTCCGATGTTCCGAATGTTGTTTTGGTCGGTGGGTGTCACTGTGCGCAAGCGTCACTTTGTTGTTGCAATGTTTCACAAGCAAAGCGATTATTTTCCACCTTTTAGTTTTACGATTATTACCTCAACTGGCTCTTTAACCGGTTTGCTGTGGCATTGGTTACCCGATGGACGATTGGTTACCCGATTGTTTTGTCTCTAATCTGTTGTTTTACCCAAACATAAAGCAGAGTGATCAAAGTACGATTGCAATGAAACTTGTACTGAGTATATGAAGTTTGTCCATACATTTGAAGCCCATTTTCAGGTGGCGTTGACGGTGTAGAAAAGCGATCATTTCTTGATTAGCCTTCTGCTTTTTTATTCTATCCGAAAACTGTCAAAAAAGCTTCCGATCTACTCTCAACATTAAACACTGTGGATCTGAATGTAGTCTTTGCTTCTTCGCGGACAAAATTGCAACTTTTTGCAAAAAAAACGAAAAAACGAAGTAATAAACAATATAATGCGATTCTTCAGTGATCGTAGCGAGTCAGAGAAGGAAGCTGGCACATTTACTGTTACAAGTTTTCATTTAGATGATGATATCTTTGTTAAACTCTTTTATTTATGTTGATTATACACGGTAACAATATATGTTTTATATACGAGTATATTCATGTTCAGACACGTTCAAACGTCTGCAAATTGTGAGAGACGACCTTGAAAGCGTTGTTGTTGTTGTTGTTGTATGTGTTAATGTATCTTAAAGCTGGTCGCTTTCTTGCTGTCTTTAGAATTTCTCTCAACTCAAATCTCAAATCTATCGCAGCTCGCAACAGGTTTTGTTTTCGGTGTTGCTTGCGCTCCAGTAATTTAGGGAGTTGTCTCTTCTTTTATACGTATAAAAGAACCTCTTTTATAACACTTATAGAGCAAATATTGTCGACTATCATCTTGTAGCTGATAATGATTGCTGTTGCTGCTGGGTGACAACCTCTGAATTCTCTCTTAAATCTGTCAGCTTGGATAACCAACACTTGCCTCTTGGGAACTCACTTCTGCGAGTTGCAGTCTACGTAATTTCAATTGATAGCAGCTCCAGCGACGGACGGACAGACGGATGTCTTTCGCAGCATGAAATTTATGCACAAATTTACCAGCAACATGCAAAAAACAGGCAACAGCAGCAATTGTTTTGCTCATTGTTTACTGTGGCAATGTAACAGCAACAGCAACAACAGCAACAACAACAACAACAACACTGCGCAGCACCAAGAAGAAGCAACGCATTAACAGTGCAACACTGTTAACACTGCAACATCTGAGGAGAAGCCAACCAAAACAATAACGACAAAAGCCGTAACCAACAATAAAAGACTGCAACAACAACAGCAACAACGACAGCAACAACGACAGCAAATTATAAGCAAGCAGTGTTGCTGTTTATGGCGTTCAAGCGCGGAAGATTGCAGGAAGTTACGCAGTTGCTGCCGCTCCAGTTGCTGCTGCTGTTCGAATGGTTTTCACAGCCTCCAGCGACGACGTCCCACCACAAAAGAAGGAGAACGAAAACAATGCAAACTCAATTTTAACTGAATTCACACACAAAAACTTGAAGAAAATCCGAAGTGTTGCTGGCGAAAAGCAAGATTTTAGTAAAGCCCCAAAGCTTGTTTCGCGTCTAATTGTCTTGGCCGCATTTGCATATCAGTGCCCCCTCCACCCCCTCCCACTCGGCGTACTTAAGAAGCTGAAAAATGAGTCCGCACAAAACACATGAGCGCTCCTCGTTCGCTGGTACTCTTTTTCATGTGTCTGGTGGCGGCATCAAGTTGAGCCTCGCAGCCGCTGGAAATGGCAACAATTTGTTAACGCGATTATTCAAGCCACACGTGTTCCGAACGTCCCAATGCTATGGCTGAGCAGCACTTAGAATGCACGCAGTGGTGGGTTACGGTTGGTGGTGGGCTCAAGTCGAGGCACACACAGCATTTATAATTTCTCACTTGCGTCGTTGTTGTATTTGTCAACCCGTCTTGCCGTCGATGCATGTAATTTATTGCAACACGATCAATAGAAGTATAAAATACACAGAAGATTTGAAGGCGGCAGCAACAGTAGGAATAGCAACGAATTGTTGTTGCTTACGACAGCACAACGTAAAGAACGGCAACAACTTAACGCATATCGGAAATCGCAGCGGAAAGATTGTCCAAAATTGGAAAAAATCAATAATTAGTAAGTCAGCAACTTCAACAGGATGTTGCAGTTAAAGTGGACGACTCGCTGCATTTTTAAACAGCTGTTCAAGAAGCAGGTTCACTAGAAAGTCACGCTTGCAGGTTGAGGAAGAACCTTCGTATTGCGGAAACAAATAATAATTAAAACACAGAAAAGCCTACCGGGGGCTGCCAGCGATAGCAGCACACTGAGAACAACGCTGGTACCATCATGAGGCAGAACTACCAGAAGGCTGTCTGTCTTCATCCTTGGCAAGATAGCCAAACACGAGCAGACCGGTCGGTATGCCTCATGAGGACCTGGTAACGCCAATCCTAAGTAGGTTATACAGATCCTGCCTTACACTAGGAATTTCTGAAGACACTGAAACGCCTCTTACTGGAGTGTCCCCCTTTACATACCCACCTACCTAAGAGAGAGGAAAGTGGGACAGACTGAAATGCTTAATTATGTTGAGGTGTTTAAAATATTTTAAATTATTCTAAATTATTTCAAATATTTGTTGATATTGTTGGCACATTTCTGTTGGATTTCATGGCATTGCTGCCAACTTCTACAACAACAGGTAAAGTAAAAGTAAACAATTTCATTTGAGCCAATTACAGCAAGGAAAAAATCACAAAACCAGAAACTAGAAAACGAAAGAAAGCGAAATTTTTCCACGGATCTCATACGATTTGGAATTTATTGGCAACTGATGACAACAGCAACGTAAACACCGCCAATCAGCCAACCACACCAACAAAAAACCACCATCGCCACAAAAAGAAAATTAAATACATTGAAAAGCTCGACTTTAAATCAATTTTCATTCGAGGCGCAGTATTTTGAATTCTTGGAATTCCCACGATTTGGCTTGAATTTGCACACGAGGCGCCGGGAGCTACTCGCGTTGATTGAAAGCAAAAGCTTCAACTTTGATTTACTTGCAATAACAGCATCAACACCAACTACGGGAAGCCTGGAGATTTGGTGAAAATTCGCAACCAACGACAACCTTGAGGCGTCCAATTAAACGGAGAAAAAGAAAGTAGGTACTGCAAGCGCCGGCTGTCTGATTGGCGGCTAAGTTGACAGCGTTCAGTGTTTCTTACGGCACGTTCACGGCGGCGAGAAAAGTGCGAGATCTCCAAAGTTGGCCGTCGGTGGCCAGGTTTAATCCATAAAACCTGAGCTTAGGTCGGTGAACTGAGTGCAAGCGCCGAGTGTGAAGCTTATTTTGATGGACCATTATTGCTCACCTGCTGGAAAAATGGTGCTTTTGTATCTTAACTACGTTTACACTTACGAGTCGTTTTCTTAACAGATTCGATTGTAAATTGCTTAAATCACCATTGTTAACGCATTCTTTAGAGAGTTGTTTTTGTGAGCACTCAACAGATATAGACAACGATATAGACACGAGTTTATTTAATAAATTCATTTATTAATTATATTGATTGTATTTGTATATTGCAATAAATATTTATTATTGATGCGCCATCACATCGAATCGTTTTGTTTGCTGAGGCATACTTTTGTTAGAAAAATTTTCTAAAAAGAACCTAAAATTCTATAAGATTTCATTTCTTGCGTGTTTATTAAATTTCGCCAGAAATTAAAGGAAAAAAAGGAAGGAATTTTAGAGTCATTTAATGAGTAAGCATTACGTTTTACTTTCCGGAATTATAGCCGGAAAAACGCTCAAGTATTGCAAGATGTTTTACTGTTTGGTTTAGCTTGTTGAGCTACAACAACAACCATATGAATGAATGTACCCCCGCCAAGTTCCATTATTGGAAAAGTCGTAGAGTACAAAATTCAAAAATTTAAAAGTAGTAGTTTTAATTTCATGTTACGTAGTAATTCCTATCGTCTGCATATTTGACTCACCTTGTAATTCAAATCCTGCACGTTATCCAGACTAACATCACTGTACATGTCTTCGGTCGTATCACAGTTGGAGCTCCTGCCGGACGAGTTGAAGCTCGAAGATCTGTAGAGTTGACTAGAAATGCAAAAAGCTTATTATTAGTATTGTAATTTAGCTGAGAACGGATGAGAAACTAATGCAGAAAATTTTATCAAATAAAATTATATTACAAATGATTTTATCCTTTATTTGGTAGTTTCTTAATTATGTAGATTTTTATAGTACAGTAGAAAACAAACTGATCTTTTCTGTTAGTCACAAGAAATCACTAATCCATTGTTTTAATTGAACTACAATTACAAGTTCTTCTAATCACAGTCCATAGTTTTCTATCTATCCATACATTAAATCCATTACATACAAACACATACATGATTCCTACACACACGCAGACGTAATCCATCGTCTAATCGTCTAACGTCCCGTTTGTGCCTCATAATCCGCCCAAAAATCCCCCAAAATTACTTCCTAACCGGATACAAAAACCTGCCGTGCTTAGAAAATGCCATGATTTTCCGCCAGATGGCGCCGGTTCTGTTGCAGGATAACAGTTAGGCAAGCATTGTATTTTTATTCAAAATGAGAGGCTATTCTCGCCGAATCTCTTAATAACTTTGATAACGGATAGCAAATTGTGAGTGTATTGGCTAACATTTTTAAAAGTGGTACTGTGAATCGATCGAATCGGGTGCATTCACTATAGCGAATCTTTGAATTTAGTCTTCGGTTTGTGCAGCTACTAAACACTGCACTGCGTTCCAAGGAACAGTGCTTTTTATGGTATTTTACAGCGACTACACAGGAGTTTCGTTCAAACAGCAATGTGCATTTTTCTAATGAAAAATATGAAATGAAGACTTTAATAATTTTTTTATTAATCTAAAACTAATTAAAGGGATTACCTACTGCCTTTTAATAACAAAAATGATTGAAACGTAGCTGTTTTGAAAACAATCAAAAGTATAAGAAGCACTGCCATTAGTTTTTGTTAGCGCGCCATCTTGCGTTGAGTATGAAAAGTGTTCATTTTTGAGAATCGCCGTGAAGTTGCGAAAAATCGAATCATTAAAAGAAACTTTCTGATGGCCCACTTTTTTTTAATGCTAATTTATTTAACTTATTAAAAACAAACCAACAAACCATTAAAATTAACTAAACTAAACTAAATAACTCAAAAATCGAATCTTTAAAAGAAACTTTCTGATGGCCCCCAAAACTTATTCATACAAATCGTATGGAATTCGGTTTCGCATTCGACAAATCTGATTCGAATGAGTTGGTGAGGCATAAATTGAAATGCTTCGAAATAAAATTTTAGGAAATTTAATTAAAATTAATTAACGATAAATTTAGAAATTAATTTAAAGCGCTCACCTGGCTAAGGCATTCGAACCTAGTTGCCGTCTTCCGGAACTGCAAAGAGGAAGAAATATTTCAAACTTGTATGAATCTTGATAAATATGAGAACTTATTATTAGTTATTAAACATTAAGTGCGCCTTACATACTAAGAAGTGTCCAACAACATCAAGTGTTCATGGATGCAAATGAAAGCTTTCAACTTTGGTTCGTCAATCAATAATCTGAGCTGACAAATAAATATGGCTTCGCTGCAGGTTTGCTAGCCGGCGATTTGACAATGAAAACCATAGAAGCTAATAAAAAAGCGGAGGAAACAATAAAAACATTTTCCCACATGAAAGTCCGCTAAAGCAATGATTATTCGTTTTAAAATTCTGATTTACTCTGGTACTTGGGGAAAAAGATATTTCAATATAACGTGTATAAGTTTAGGTCAAGTCGAAAATATACTCTTTACATTTATTTTTAAAATTCACGTGTTGATCATGCTAAAAAACATTCGATTAAAAAAAGAAAAAACTCGCTGAAATTTCGTAGTTTTAATCTATGGGGTAAAACGTAGAATCGCTGCCAAAATAAATTCTGTTCATCGTGAACGTCGTCATTGTATTTTTGGCTAGTTATCAAATGCATTGAATAATTTGTCAAGCACTTGAAATCAATTGAAAGTCGCTGAAGCTGAAATGCGGATATTGAAATTGTACTAAAATGCAGATATAATGAAAAACGAAAAGAATTTCGCGGCTTTCGTTTCTTAAAAGGTTTGATGAAAGACGAGGAGAAGGCGTGTGAGTGAGTTACTCACACAAGATTTAAAGCGCACATTAAAAGTAGGTACGAATTATTGAAAATGTGGATGACTAAACGAAACACTTGCTCAAAAATAACAAAAAATATATATAATATATTATATTTTTTATAAGAAAATACTCTGTTTTCTACAAACAAGTGTGACGTCGTCAGGGGCGGGCAGTTCGTGCATGAATGCGAAGTTTATTGAGTTCAATTAGTGCAGAGTTTGCACACTCAGATGAGAGTGTGTGCAAATTAGCAAGTTGTTCTGCTCTTTGGCGATAATGACGGAAATCAGCGAAAATATGAAGCGCAGAATTTTCCGCCTTTTAGCTTCGCTGTGAACTCATTCAGTATCAACCGACTTCCTTTGAATCATTTGACAAGCAGGCTTAAAGATGTGAATATAATCAATCAATCATAGTTTCAAAGTTCTACCCAAAAAGGGAATCATGTCGAGAGAGTGAGCCACAGTTTCCCAACCAGGAGACACGAGTTGCCGCACTCGAGGTTGACATATGAGCCCCTTCACAGCCGCAATACGATTGGAAGCCAAAATAGTTGTTACTTCTTAGAGTCAAATGAAATACGAGATGATTTCTGTTGAGCCACTCGTGGAAAACATAACCTCATACATACTACATAATAGTCACCTATGAGCCATGTCAATAGTCACCATGTTAGTCTTTGCTAACCAGTAACCATCAATGGATCAGTGGATCATCAATTAGGTAATTAATTTTTTCGCTGTGGCTGCATTCACACTCCCGTAGATGAATTCTGAGACTGGTTTCGGCATATTCTTGAAATTGTGTGGGTTTACGTCACCGAGACAAACTTACGAAGCTGTCAAAGGCTTGGCAAGTGACTCAGACGGTGTTTAGAGTAGGAATAAAAAAAGAAAGAGTTGTAGATGTCGACTGGTTGCTGCTCGAAAAACAGCAACACAATTCCACAGATTATCGTAATATTATTTGTTAGCTTATTTTGCTGGAAACACGCGTTATGCCGCTAATAAAATCTGTCTTTGACATGCGGTTTAATTGTTGCGAATTCCACATGAAATCATTTCGAAATATTTGACCGCAACAGCAGCCAGCTGCGTGTGGCAAGTGAAGCATGAGTATTGACCTTTCTGCGTGGTCCACATGATGTTGGGCGGGCGAGTCAAGCGGTCGGTCGTTTGAACCACTTCGAGTCTTGCTAAAAAGTGCCACACGCTGAATTCGGAGAGCACTTCAACAGCTACGTCAAACGTACGACTAAAAAGCGAGTTAATAAAAATAAAATTCGTTATTTGCCACTACTATTATTCTTAAGAAGCTTTGCGTCTACGCGAAACTATTTAATTAGTTAATTGAACGGGATTGCGTAATCCTTCTGGCCTCATTAGGTTTCAACAAGACGCGTTCAACACTTCACCGGAAAATCGAATTTTGAATTCGCTCTGCCGACCACCGAAAAATCTATGCGGCGCTTTAGCAACAAGTGTTGTTTTTTCGTTTGGTTTTTATGTCGTAACTATTTGGATAACATGGATAAATATAATATATAGAAATCACTCGTTTGTATTAACTGCAAATACATTTACACGCACAAAAGCTAACGCAACTAATTGGCTCAAAGGTAGTAAAGTTACGCTTCTCAAGATACTGGTTATTAACTTAGCCAGTATATCAGATGTACTGCTAACAGTGGACGTGGTCAGCTACTCCACTAAAACACTTCGTTTTCATATCAACACAAAATATTGTAAATAAATAATATAAGGCTCTTTATTAGGCTGAAGATTTTCTTCATTCGACCAGCAGTCTCAAGAGGTTGGAGTGGAGGGTGGAGAGGTTGTTAGTATAATGTTCCTCACAACAACTTTGCTGCTCGTTGCTACACAACAACAACACGGAAGACAAAAGAACCGAAATGAGCATAGAATCGCCATTAATAGTCTCGTGAGCCACATGAAGCCACATCAGGAGGGTTCAAGAAACTCTTCACATTTCCTTTGTTGCGTTACTCGATGCTGTTCTAATACAATAAACATTCAAATGGAAAATGTGGAGAATTGCGGTAATAGGATTTGACCCATTCCAATGCATTTTGAACAAAACACTCTCGAATTTGAGTATTATCATGGCGAAGCATGAGAAAGCCGAACTCTCTGTTGGATCCCAAGAGAGCAGATTCTCTCCTCAGCTTATGGAGCATCTGTTCTCATAGAATCGATCGAATTATGATAGAATAATAAAAGAAAACAAAGAATAAGTATTTAAAATTTTGGAAACACCAAATATAAATAAAACAACTGATTGAACTCAAAGTCAGCTGTTACACGTAATAAAAAAGGAGCAAATAAAGCAAAGAAAAAAATAACTGCATAGATAAGAATAGAAATATATACAAACTTCTTTAAATAACTGTAGTCGAAAGGCATGAATTTAAAGCAATCATTATCCATAAATACAGAGCTTTGAGTGCCTTACTTCTGACGTGGAATACAATACACAAGAATTGTAGATGCAAAGATTTGGATTTCGTCGACTAAACGTTTCGAAGTTCTACTTGGAGCTCAGTTGGCTTTAGACACTTTCGATAGTTCTGAACTTCATTCAGAAGTGGACATTCTTTCACTTTGTGTTATATTCTTATGATTTGGGTTTTCGCAGTTCGACGCGCCGTTGGCTCGTTTGATTTGTAAGTATATCGCTTTAACTACATCCGAATACGCTTGGCTGTTGGCTCATACGACGGACGCCTGCGACTATCGACTTATCGACTGATAAGCAAATCTAATTTCAATAAAATTGGCCGCCGCGGTTTGCATCAGCTTCTGGTGACACATTTCAGGTGATCGCTATTCGAACACATGTTCTTTTGTTCTTGTCGCCTCACGACTTTCTTTATTGTTTGAGTTTGCCTAATGTACGAGTTGTTGTTGCTGTTGCCGGTACGAAATACAATGCATGGGTGTCGATTGCATGCAAAATTGAGCAATTATCAGTTCAGATAGCAGAATACTATGAAGAGGATCTTTCGTAATGCGAATTACGCGCTTGTTTCATTGAATACTTGACGAAATTTCGAAGCTCGATCGCGACGCTGCCGATGCATCAGCTTTCAACGTTTCGCAGTAAGGATTCCTTCGTCAGTAATACACACGATATTCTGAATGTTCATGGGGCAGATTCTATTATTCTTTATTCTAGACACTATTTATTTCTGCTAAATGATTCAATTCCACAACATATTCTTTTATTTTCCTTAATAAAAAAATTACAAATAAATTGCGGTAAATATTTTTGACGGTTTGGCTAAATTATGGTAAATGTGAATGTGCGAAAATAGTGCTGTTGCCGTTGTTGTTGTTCTTGTTGTGATTCCGTTGCTGCTTCAGCTGCGCTGCAAGACGCTCTAATAACGCTTTTAAATGCCAGAACTGCAGATCAGCATCGAAAGCATGCAGTTTTTATCAGCAGATAAGCGAAGCAGGAGTAGCAACAGCAACAACAACAAACACACCGCCGCGTTTCGCTGAGCAGCTCAACGACGTGTTCGCACGAACGACTGACATTCCTCGCCGCCGTGGATGACAACGTGCGTGCTTCAGTGTGTCTGTTGTCCGTATTTTTGATAGACGCTGATAGCCAAGCAAACAGTATCGAGAGCTGAACAACATGCACACTATACAACGCTCGTCGATGCTCGTTTTATCGTTGACAATGACAATGATTGTGAATTTGAATTGAATTAAATTTAAATTTATTCCGTTTCTGTCTTCTCAAAGAACTCTCGACGCATTCGGAGGCAGAATTCGCATGAGACACGCCTCCAGAAATTCGTCGTCGATGCTTTTAAACAGACATGTTTTCCGCTTAAATGATGAAGTATCGCTGCAATTTTAGCAGAAGTGATTGCATCAACGGTTGTCACGGTTTTCACTGCACTCATTTTGAGGCATGTTCAGCATCTTTTAGCTGCTGTTTTTATTTTTGTACTCGAATATTCGCACATCGCAGAGCATCCATCATCACGTCCTGCGTTGTTTCTCTACACGTTCAGTTGACTGTTTCATTTATTTTCTCTGAGTCTCAACTGTTTTCGTCGGCCGCCAGCAAGCGATGAGCTTTTGTGTTGCGGCTCATGTGTCCAGTGCAGCAGCTTTGAACCCGCTTACTTTTCTCACAGGCAGACCAGCAGCGGCGGCGACGCGCATCAAAGCGTGACAATGACAAAACAAGCGAATCACAATCAACAACAATAACAACAACACCGCCAAAGATCGGCAGATATAGTAATACAACACACTGAACCGTTACACTTTTACTCGAATTTCGAATTTCTTTCATTAGTGTCACCACCACTCATTCACATCTCCACCATTTGGTCACCTCTTCCAATTCAATCAGCGCTTTCGCTCAGCAATAAAAAGATTTGCAGTTCGCGATAAAAAAAAAGCTATTAAAGCGAACCTGGCATCGTCGACGGACCGACCACTCAAAGGAAGATGCAGGCTTTTTTATCCTTCGTTTTTAGCGGAGGTTTTCGTCAGCAACGACAACAACAACAACAGCAACAGCAACAACAAGGTCGTAAGTGTCCGCGAAAACCGGCTCGTCAAATGTGCACGACTGCGCTCTTTTGCCGTAGAGACGAAACTGTTGGGGCAAATTTGTCGAATGTGGCTAAAAAGGCGTTGTTGTTAGTTCAGCCGAAGAGCGTACAGACACGAATGCATGAACGCTTGACGAGTACGTTTGTTTATTGGCTGTTGTTGTTGTTGTTGCGGTTGCAAGTTCGCGACAAACATGTTGAAGCCACTGCGACGTGTGCGAAAGAAAGGGACGAGATAAAGGAAGAGAGCGGTTTGGCGGGTCGGGATGGGGATGGAAGCGAAAGAAATGCTCATGAAGTCGTAGTGGGCACATTTATTGATGCGAGCAGAATGGGCAAAATGGGGAAATTTATTTAATATTTTTTACATCTACTTTTTGTTTTAAGTTTGCAACTCGTTGCTCTCTTCAAATACCGTTGCTGAGAATGAAAACATCAACTAACTCTCTCTGCATACAACAGTGACTGCAGTGTCGTCACTGTTGTATTGTTTTTGTTGCAACACTGAAGCGCAGCAACTGTGCTCCGTTGATATGTTAAAGAAAACGAATGAACGATTTGCAGGCGGCAGTCATTTGAGTAGTTTTTGTCAGTGTTGTTGTTCTTTTGTATTGTTTTGTTATTGTTGTCATCATTTAACAACAACATCGGCAACCACGAAACTTTTCTACAACAACTTTTCAACAACAATAACAATTTTTTCGCATTTGCTGCTACGTTGTTGGGATTAATTGTGATTTTGTGCGATTTTGCAGCGTTTTTATATTTTCCCCTCCACAACTTTTTTCCTCCTGACACCTTAATTGTTGCCTACAAAAACTATGAGCATCGTTTTTTACAGTATAACTGGTAAAGCGGTTTTTTCATATGGCAACGAGTAAAGACGAGTCCAAACATATATGTACACATGCCAAGTGTAAAGCCGAAGAAACACGAAAATTCGGCCGACTACATCGAAATGACTGCAACAAAGTGATGGAATTTTTTTTAATATGACGAAATCGATGCATTATTTTTACCTGCTGCGGTGGGAGCATTTTTGAGAGTGAGAGAGGAGAGTGAGAAGACTTCTGAAATGGGGGATGATTTCTGATTCTATTTCTTTTAAAATATGTATGTGAAGCAGCACGAGTATTATTACAAAAACAATTGTTATGCTTAACGAACTCCATGATGCTCACAGAGTCGACCGGCGGTATCTAGTCTTCTACTTCGAGGCTTTCTCACAAGAACAAGCTTCATTTACTCGTTGCAGTTTGCATCTGAAATCTCATTAGAATATACAATGTATTTGTACTCGCATGTTCATTGTTGCTAGCAATGGGTAAAGCAACATGTTGCGTTTGATAGCATGTTTGCCATAAAGCGAACTGTGTTCTTTCTTGATGACGGAAATGATTTCATTTATTTCTCTAAAGCCGTGTTGTCTCTCTATTCGATGTGGTGTTTGTTTTGCTTGAGCATGGAAAACATCACGTGTCGAAAAGAACCGAAAACGTGAGTAACGGAGCGACGGACGACGACGCCGCTCTTCGGTACAACGATGCGTATGCTCGATTTTATTGACGCTCCTCTGTCGCTACAAAAATTGAACATGCAAATCATATCGCTGTGCTCACTTTAATGCTAGTAAATGTTGAAGTAATCTTGGGTTATTTTTGATTAATTAGTCGTAAGATTTGCTTGTTAAATTGTGCACTTGGTGTTGATAGTTTAAGTTAAGTGGCATTTAGACTTGTTCGTGTGATTGTGAGTGTATTTAATTACAGCAATTATGCTAAACAAGCATCGTCAGCATGGTCAGCATCGTACGCAAGGTTTTCTAATTCCAACACTCTCCTAATAAGAAGAAGAGTCAAGGTGGTTCACAATAGTAAACGGCTGTGGTGAAGGTGAACTTCAGAGGTGGTTCTCTTCGGGAAGAACTCCATAAACAGCCTTTCTTCTGTGACCAAACATGTCGGATGTAGTGAGATGTTAGTGACTCAGTGACTCAGTCACGAACAGCGAGTTCTTTATTCTGTTTTCGTTCCCTTTTCGCATTGTCAGCTTTGTGTGAAATTCCGCTTGGCTAATTTTTCCCATGTCGAATCTAGATTTCTATGGCTGCAATTTGTGGTTCTACCATGAATGGTTGAGAACGAAGTCGGTGGAAAATCAACCAGATGCATGAATTCAAATGATGCCAACTCTCTTTAATCCGCTGAATAAATTCAATTGCAATTACAAGAGCTTTTTGCAGAAATAAAAAACTAACTTAGACATAAAATACTAAGTAACAAAAAGCGAACATTTCCAGTAATAAATGACGAGCAGCCACACAAGAAGCGGGGGGGGGGGGGGGGGGGGGGGCCTGCATCACTACATGACGACGTCGCTGTCGTGAGGCTGCGTCGGCAGAGACACGAGTGTTGGTAGTCAATAACTCACAAACTCGTTGCACAAACCGATTCAAGACTCTTGAAGTTGGACAGTTTTTCTGCAAGAAGTAATCGTAAAAAAGGGTTCGATAACCAGCCAACTTGCCAGCCTCTCCTCCTGCCCCCCCCGCTAGAGTTGGCAGTTCTTCGTTAGTCAACCTCAACGTCTCGGGTCTTCATCGAAAAACATCGCACCTCCAAAAACCGGTCTCCGGAAAGTGCTGGCTTGAGCAACAACTGCGCTCAGCAGAGAAGAATGACTGCCAAAAGAAGCCATGCAAAAAATAAGGTAAAAGGTTGCCATGGCTGCCAACATCGCGAATGTCGCATTTCTACAACATGCCCGCCCGAAGTGGGCAAGAAAGAGGTTTCGATGCGGCGTCATAGGTTCGGAATGCGAGCGCAGGCACAAATACAAATACAATAAACAAGTTCGTTGGCGGCAGCGACACAGACGACACAGCATTAAATCGCATGGGAGAAAACAGAAACTAGAACAAAGTACATACGTCATCAAAAGATTTCTCCAAATTAGAGGAAAAAGCATGCCGACAAATGAAAGAACTGACTTAACAACTCGGCTCATCTGAGTAATTAATCTGGGCGGCCACAAGACAGCCACCCTACCAGAGCGACTAATAGTCATTCTCGGAAGTAATAAAAATGATTTATCGACTGACGATTTATCGGGGACGATTTAGGAATGTGTAAATAATTAATAACTATGTATGTATGTATGTATGTGGTTAAGCAATGTGCGAAGATGTGTGTTAGATTTGTGTTTGCGTATGATAAATGATTCAACTTCGGCAACCAGCACCACACCAGTACCATGTACCATGCCCAAAAGGAGTCGGTCTCAACATAGAAAATCAGCGAAACCGAAACTAGAACCGATTAATGACACCACATGATTAGGCTTGGGTTAGACAAGGTTTTAAATTCGCTTACTGTCTCAAGGAGCCCCAGCGGCGGTTCGCCAACCCTTCTGTTGTGCTGAAATTCATAAGAAAACAAAATCATTAGTTGCCGTGTCAAGTCGTATAGTGTGCACAAGGGTTAAGGTGATGTCTATTATACAGTACATAGTTGTTTAAATCTACTACAAAATCAAAAAGCTTTTGCAAGTGCACTTGAAGAGCTTTCGGAATCCGCTCTCAGATGCATTAATTGGAACCTGCAATATGTAGCAGTGCCTAAAAACAGGGTGCACCCTCTGCAGTTACTGCGGGTACTGTACTGTACATAAAAATATAAAAAAAATTAAATTTATTTTTTCATATAAAATAAACACAAATACTATTGTCAGCCTCTAAAAACAACGGACAATTCTGAAAGTTTTTTTCGCTTTTGCCAGGCTGACAAAAGTTGCGGAATGTCTGAATACGAAACTGTCATAAAAATGTTTTGTACGCTTTTCTGCGTTTTTGACAGCAGTCAGCAATTTGAATTTGTGTTACTTAACTCTAAATTAAATACTATTGTATACAGTCCTCAGACATAATCTGGCTTAAAACTTTTATTTTGATCGGTCTGGCATCCTTGAAAATGTTATATAATCTAAACAGAAGATTACTTAAAATATAGTGGACAGATCAAAGACCGTTATTTAATTTGAAGTTCAGTTCATAAGCCTTCAAACAATCAAATGGAGCTGAAAACTGTTAAAGTTCTCTATTATCTTCTTCATCAGTTTCATTATAGGTAGAATGTTTCTATATTATTCTATATAATTAAAGTGAATGACAATCAAGTATCCAATGTGTAAGAAATTATTGTTCCAGACAGATTCCTTATCTACAATAAATCATTCAGATAACTCTTGTCATGGATTTCATTTTCGAATCGATTTCATTTAATTAGTGGACTACTTCCAGTTGGTCCTTAAGAGTATATTTAATATAAGAATACTTTACTTATTACAGTTCAAATATATTTGTTAATAATTAATAAGATTTCGGAACTTATTTTTAAATCCTCATTTTTTCGGAGTCGATCCACCGCAATCGGAATAAATAGTGCGCCCTGGGTCACTGCTTGTGCTTCTTCTCTCTTTTGATCTGTTGCTCTTTTTCATCTCTCTCTCTCTCTCTCGCTCGCTCTTTCTCTGTATATACTCTCTTTATTTTTGTTTCTCTGCATATTCCCAGTCTCACAATAGCAAATAAATAAAATGTAAGCTTTAAATCAATGCTTTTAAAACCGGTTTCGAAAGCGGCCGTATTTCATTTCAAAACCCGTTTCTCGGGACTTACGTCAAATAATCCGCGTAGTAAATATTTACTTACAGCAAACAAAATTCAACACGAAACACAAATCAACCGATGTGAACATTTGGAGTCAAGAGGAGGAATATATGTACTCTACATACACTGGATTTGCTTAAACTATAAGAATATACGGTGGACTGTCCAAGAGCCGCCTTACCTGTTGGGGGTGCGTCTAAGACTCATGCGTGCCCAGTTGTCACGTGGAATGATGTTCAGCTCGTCGTCGCTGGAAAGAGAACACAAACAGAGGTCAGTTAGAACGCGCCACGAACGAATTCAACGAGTCAACAACTGCGACGTGAATATAAGCAATAAAGAGAGTCCGAGTTATTCAAATCAGCGCCATTTTGTTGTCGTCACTGAACAAATATGGGACTTGGTTGAATTAACTTTTTGGATACCCGGATTCGGTTTGAAGCTTGACTCACTGACTTACTTATTAGGCGTCGCGTTACTGTGCGGAGCCAGCTCCAGCTCCACTCCGGCCGGGGTAGTCAGGCTGCTATTGACACCATTGGTGACCGAATGCGATGTATGGGGTACGTTACCGTTGCTGTTGCCGTTGCCACTGCTGCTGCCATGGTGTATGTGGTGATTGAGACTTCGGAGAGCGCCTCCCCCCTCGACTTCGCCGTAACCCTCAAAGGATTCGCCGTCGGAGAGTGAGGAACACTGCGACTTGGGTGGATCTGTGGACGAGGTTACAGTTCGCGGATCGTTTTGTCAAACTGTGGAAGGAGATAAACTCACCTGTGCTCGAAGGTGGACTCGATGGCGTTGGGCTGGAGCCACTGGAGTCTGCTTCGGCGTACATGAAAGACGCTTCCACTTTGGCTTGTGTCTTGATGCTGGGCATGGGCGCCATCTTGCATGGAGTGATGAAGTGTAGCGAAGACGAATGACGAATTCAAATACAACTGCAAAAAGGACAAAGTAAAGCTCATTAATTTCTGGAAACACTGGAATCTGTCTGATTCGACAGCTGCCCATAAGAAAATTGTAGAAATAATATAAGATACAAGAAGAAACTAAAATAATTCAGATGCTTTTGGCTTATAACAAAAAAAAGAGAAACAAAAAATCCTTCTAAAGTTTTGAAAACGTTTATATGAAAGCATTAACAATTTAGAACCCTGATGTTTTTGTTCAAAACAGCAGCAATAACGATAAAAATAGCATGAAGTTTCCTTTAACTGAAATCAGAGCAGCTGATGATTTCTACAACACGTAATAAAAAAAGTACTATAAAAATAATTCCAAAACTATTTTCCATTGAACATCGTCTGTTTCGTTGTTCTAATTATAAATCTATCAATACTGCATTCAAAAACTCAAACTGAGTTAAAAATATTAATAATCATCTACTGAATAGTATTGACATATGAAAAAGAATAAAATATTGACCACAACATATTGAAAAAATGTAATACCTGAAAATGAGGATTATTATTTCGAAAAGAATTAATAATGTAATATACAATATATATAATAATGTACACAATACTCAATAATATGAACTATAAACTTAATATAACCAGATCTTAATATAAAATAAGTTTACTTTTAAATAAAAGTAATGATATAAATCCACAATCTATACACTGTATGTAGGTAAAAGTCTATTATATGTTCAAATCTTAATATTCACTTTCACCTATTCTGCTGTTCGACTTTTTATCGCTTTTATAATTTTGATGGTGTTTTCGATGTAACTAGGCTAAAAAAAGAAGAGAACAAAAGTAGAAAATATGCATTCATTCGCTAACATTTGATCCAAGCGACTTCGTACTTTATACACCCCCCCCCCCCCCTCCCCGGCCCACGCTGAAGTAATGAAATAAAGTAGGCTAAATCAATAAATACCTTTCACTTTCATGTGTGAATGACTGAAAACCATTTCAGAAAAATTGTGAATAAAGCGAATATTCAAAGAGAGGATCTTTTTTGAGACTGGAAGTGAAGAGTCGCTAAAATCTTCAGATTTGAATACTGTCAAGAGTGAATGGACATCATGGATTTTTACCTATCTTTTGTAAATGATGAGTAATAATATAATAATATTAAATAAAATCATCTTACATTAGGAATGATCTTTCAGCGTTCCAACAACAACAACTCCAATTGTTATCTACCACTATTCTAATACTATGTATAATACTCGTATGTGTCCATAACGATGTGTATTTATTATGTAAGCATAACGAATTCTATTGTTTTCTGAGTCAAACACACGAATCATGTGATGTTTAAACTCAAGTAGACTAAAGTGCTTCTAAGATCTTTTAAATTCGAGGAAATTCGAGGAACCTCATTCATGGAGTTATTGAATTTAACACATATTCAGACGAAACGTTAAATTTAAATTAATTGTGTGGATTTCGTAAGAGCCTCAACCTGCTTTCCGCTTTCCAGTTATTACCACTAAAATTAGAGTCAAATGCATAAGTTTTCTTTGAAAAAAAGCTTTAAATTGCTCCATTATTTTGATTACATTATTATTCGTTCGTCTCGTTATTCAGTGGTAATTATTTCGTGTTGCGAATCGGAAAATATTAATTACGCGGGCTGATTTTGAAGGCAGAAATGTTTGTCCCTGAAAAATGTATGCAGCATTCAATTTCACGATGCAAAGTTCAGAAATGTTTGCTGATGAAATTCGAGGCGTGTGTGTGTCCCTGATCAACAACAAATAAATACTTCTAAATGATGCGCTGATTGTTCGGTGGATAAGCGTTTCGATGTTTTAGTTTAGCAGCATCTGAACATCCATGAAGAAGATATGGCAAAATATGTTTGTCTACTCAAAACAGAAATTAAATCCATTCTTCAATATTTCAAATGCCAAATCTGATGTGACTTTTTTAATAGCTTTGGTGTCCAGCTGTTCAAACAAACATGGGTCTCGGTAGTGTTAATAAAGTGGTATAGTCAGGCATCTCAAATGGGCTACGTACGAATCATATTTGGAATGAAGATTCGGAGATGAACAAGTTTCGATGAGTATTTTCCAAGTATTTTCACTTTGTTTAAGGACGAAATTACTAACGCATTTTAAAATCATCGTTTTACTTGGTGATTTTATTGAGTAGACTGTGATTACAAACATGCAAAAACAGTTGATTTCCGTTGCCTTACTTAAGCCACAACTGAAGTGCTTTTCGTGTTGCTGTTGTTGTATTTAATGTTGTCGCAGCCAAGTAACTCCGTGATCTTTGTACGTGAGAAATATAAAGTAAAGTTTTTCTCAGCTAGCGTAGCTTTAAGTGTTCTGTTTTCTGCTGCTGTTGATATTATAACCGCTAACAATGAAATGATGACAACTCCGTTCGTTAACACGTCGAAACGATGCGCAAATAAAAGCTTCTCGTAGACTAATTATCGCCATCTGCACCATCAGCAGATGCTCGCTCGCTCTTGATTCCAGTTTGCATTTTAAAAGTTAGCACAGAAGCAATAACAGCAGCCGCAGCTGTGGCTAAGACTGCAAATGAACTCAGCTCAGCACACTCTTTGCTCCGCCATCAGGGCTCCGATAGATGTAACTCGAGACCCGGGGATGTCTGCGGCTGCGGTGCTTCTATACGTCTTCAGCAGTGGTTGGCTTTTGTTTCTTCGTTTGATTTGCTGCGCTTTAGTTCGGTTTCTCGTAATTGCAATAATTGCAGTTGTTGGTATTTCATGCTTTTTGTTGCATTGTTCTTTCTTTTCCCCTTGGAGTTTGGTTTGCCGTAGTTGCAGATCTTTCATGGTAGATTTCCAAGCCGCGATTATGTTTCTGGCCGATTCAATCGGCGGCGTGCTAATTTTAATCATAACGGAAAAAGTTCTCCGTCTTTCATGTAGCAATTTGCTGCTAAGCTTCTACGACTGCTTTAAGTGGAAACTCTGAGCATTTTTACAACTATATTATAATTTGATTTTTCTCAGCTTTAAATGCATCTACAACAACATTTAGTGAACTTATCGTTCCTTTTGAAATGCATTCTGCTCTTTTTTGATTTCCTTTTATCTGTTTCATGGAGACCAGATTCAGTTGACGCCTTAAATTCTCTGCCTTCACTGCTTTTTATACACATTATCATCAAATCGCATTTCTCAGACGTGATACGAAACGAATTTAAGACCGGCTGCATTTTCCTGGTAGCAATAAAATTGCTACCAAACACCCAATCTAGTGGAATACTCGTATAACCAGCCCAGACACTGACTCGCACCCAAACAAGCAACATGTGACGCCGACTCTAACAGTTGTTTCCATGAAATCGCATCCACATCCTAATAGAAGGTTATCTTTGCTGCAGCAGGTAGTTGAACGTGTCTGGCCCTCTTTTGTATTAGATGCATATGCATTCACAGGAATTTCGTGTTGCTGGAGAAAATATTACAAATGTGGCCGAAATTATTGTTCGCAGCAGTCAAAATTACGCCGGGGTTTTTTGAGTATAGAAGAGGTCGTGGCCATATGGTCAACGTGCAATCTATAGAAATATTTTGAACCGTGACCCTGTAGCGAACTCCTCCATCCAGCGTAGTTGCATCACCGAATCGCACCGAACCAATCCCATTGATAACCACTTTAAATTCATTACAAGTTGCACAACAAACTACTCACGTCTTGAATACATTACATGATGAATAGCCTAAGTAGAGAATATACCGTTAAACGCTGATTGCATATAAAATGCACGTTTTATTTGCAGACGTTGCAGAGGTTGTATATAACATGGATGGAACTGGATTTAATGTCGGTTAGCTGAAGTAAATGAAGCTTAAAAAGAGTAAAAAAGATATGATTCTCAATTGTATACGCGTACATACAATATTTTTAATAAAATAAAGAGTTGAACAAACAAAACGCATTTCTAACAAAGGGTGGGCCAGAGTAGAAAAATGGAAATTAGAGTAGAATGGAATTTCGAGTAGAAAACGATCGACCTTCATTGAGTTCATAATGAATAAGGCGAAGTCACTACGTAGGCTTGACGTAGTCAGATGATCATGATGTTCATTACAGATGATGATCTTTAAAGAGCAAAAGCTTTGTGGAAAAAAACAAGCACCGAAAGTACGCCCACAAAATGGAATCAAAGATAAGTCGAGCTGCTATGCAGAGTGCGACGGGGTACGCATACGATAATTAAACATCTCCGCCTCTTTAATTCTCGCAGTAAACTTAAAGCTCTCAGTAACATGTACAGAGCACAGAGGACGGATGAGCATAAAAGTTTACAGGTCAGATATTCCGCTTTAACCCTGGTAAAATGTCCAAGTTCTGGATACACATATTCTCCGACCTAAACTACTAATGACTAAATACTGTATGAATGTATCGAAGATTACATTCCAAACTATTTAATTTCATTTGAAAATTATTATCATCAAGCACCCTGGGAATCGATCAACGACCTATCAACGAAGACGCCCCTCAATTGGACAGTACAAATATCGGTATTTGCGTTACGTTGGATGGGTGAATGCGTGGAATGGAGTACTTGGATCCACATGTATTCAGTAACCCATTGAGTACAAAGCAGCGATGGACAATGGTATAAATCTGCTATTAGTAGATCTTCCTCCAGATTACCGCAGCTTCCGTGGTATCTTGTAGCGCTTGTTCCATGTTTATAACAATACTATTATTATGCATACTCAGAAAGGATGGAATTCAACGAAATGTGACTAACTGACTCCAGCGATAACATCCCTGAGAGTCCTTCTTCATTCCTCATTATAACCATCGATTTTATAGTTTCCGACCTTGAAGGATGGCTGAAATCGCAGTTAACTTCATTTGAGGAATACCGAAATTACCCACAAATATTAGGAACACTTGAGAAATTAAGGAATATGACCTCGTTCGGTAGTTAATCCTTCCTCGATAGAGAGACTGATGCGGAGATTGTGTGCAAAGTCAAAGTAGAAAGTAGTTTCGCGAAATTGTTGTGGTGTTCATCGATAATGTTCAATTAAAAACGACTACACAGTGAACAAAAACATGGTGTCCTACATAAACTATGGGAAATGTTACGATTAAACGTATGTACATAGATACGAGTAGATAACGACGAGTACAGAAGCTTTAAAGTGGTTCTACAATTGAAATGTTTTACTAATTGTTACACTGACGTTTGTAGTTGTTGTTGTTGTTGTTATTAGCATCGAATAAGGGAGCCTTCGAGGTTGAGTAATTTACGAGGATGGACATATTATATTTATATACGAGTACGAGTACAAAGGAAGTAAATACATATATCGTAAATAGTATATCGTTCATCAATATCTATTTTTAAAAGTATCCACAACAGCTGTTGAATCCCACTGCTTAAATATTCTGTATAAATGTTCTGTCTGTTTGTCTGTCTGCTTGACTGCTCATCTTTTAGTGTGTTGTGTTGCTGCTGTCGTAAAGACTAAAATGTCTTCAAGCACATCAGCAGAGGGACTATTTTTAGTGGCCCAACGAAAGATTAAAGAATATAAACGGAAAAAATGTGCCGACATCGATCCGAGTCGAATATTTTGGGCTGAAATGCATGCAAAACTCAGTAATTGACAGAGAGAGAGAGAGAGAGAGAGACAGACAAAAGGGAGGATGGCATATATCGTAAAATTATAATTATTATTGTCACTCTTGCGGAGAAACTCTTTACTGTCAGAAAATATAAATATACTCGTACGTATACTGGTACGTATACAGACTGATATTGACACCTTAGAGTCTAGTAAATAAATAAAACGAATAGAGTCGTTATTAAACATGCATTTAGAAATAAAAATTCGAACAGGTACAATAGAACATTTTCAATATTTTGTTTCCAGCTGCAGCTCTTAACAAATGATAAGGAAATTCTTAAAAGTTATTTTAATCAAGCAAACCTCACTTAAGCACTATTCACACGTCGAAATCACGACGTTGCGTCTGTGGAATGACTAAATAACCACCACGAGACGTGCATGGAACAGGTGACTGCATGACTATTTGCCACACAAAGCAAATAGAAAAAAAGGGAGGAAACAATAGCTTCCGGCGACATGTCGAACACTGTTTTTTGGGCATTTGTTTGAGAACCCAGGCTATCCAACCAACGCTATCGAAATGTATCACGTTCCTATGAATGCATCGCAAACTGATGTTTGTCTGCAAGTCTGCATGCCAGTCTGCGCGTTTTTGTGACCGCAGCATGTCATGCAGATGCGTTCTTGAAATGAAGGTATCGCTTTTTCTTACGTGAGTTTCGTCGCTTCGGAGCGAACTCTGCGGAGCGGAAGACTGCTTCGCATAGTCGAAATAACTATGCCAAGGAAAGAACAACAATGCACGTACGAGTATGTATGTATTTCAGCGCATGTCTCAGGTTACGAGCCCAGGTCTCTTGGGGATCGCATCTGCCTAACTTGCAGTCAGCACATTATTTTGAAGCACTATGAAAGAAGTGCACTTGAAACGCTTATCGAAACCAAGCCGAGGAAGTGCAGCTGTGGTACTTCGAATGTACTCTGCGTTGCGAGATATGAGCCGGAGAGGTGCTCAACTCAAGACCGATGCATTACTTCAGGTCCTGCGGAAATGTAAATCGAGACGATGTTGCAATAGCTGCAACATCTCTCCGAGAAAAGGAAGTGAGGATCACGACAAGGTTTGAATTTAGATATGATCACTTCAACGTTTAGAGGTATATTCAATTTGTGAACGAACTCAAGAGCAAGGGAAACGAATGAAGGATAACTCTAGAAGAGAGGAACCCTTCTCAGGATACTACAATCCTTTACCTAACTACATCGAAGCCAGGTTACCACATCCTCATTTATAATAAGTGTATTTTTTTCAAATGCACTTCAAAAGCAAACCCAAAAGCAAAGTAGAAGCAATCTTAAGAAAACAATCTTTTATATTTCTAGTTTTACGGTTTTTTTTAGTATAGTTAAGACTCTAGTTTAATGCAGGTTAGTATTTGTGACCTTTTGAAACCCTTTCAAAGTTAAGCAGAAGAAACAACAAAAAATGAGGCATTCCTCGTAGATATTTACGAATAAGCTTAAGCTTAAAACAGCTTATTTTTGTAGCCTAATCAGCAGTTCGCCGATTTCAATGAAAAGTTGCTAATTTCTAGTATTTTTGCGCAGCTCTTTAGCGATATCTCCAAATAGCACGAAAGTCAGCTCGCCTCTCCTTGCCTCCCAAAGGCCGCTCCAATCGTTAACCGACTCTATCCGTACTCTCCAAATTCTTCGAATGGCTGTTTTTGTATTTTTTCGACTCTATACTTATTGTACAAACATATGTGTATGTACTGTAGGGTACATGTATATTATATATCCTAAAAATCTGTATCTTCGTATCGTCTGCTTTTGCTGACATGGTATTTAGGAATTTTACAGGCTGTTACTATCATGCTTTCAATATTTTCCGATTGATCTCTTCTCAATTTGTGCCTCATCTCACAATATTCGAAGTTATTTCGCTGCTTTGGGAACTACTTTCGTATTTTATTATTTCGTAATCACTTTTGTAAAATGGTATTAAACCCGAAAGACGAACGATCGATGAGATAGTTTTCATAAATCAGTTATCTCTTAATTCGATTCGAATTCGAGTTCCAATAAGATACCTCTATACATATAGAATATATACAAATAAAATAAATAATTAGTATAGTCAATCCCGGGTTCTATTCTTATAAGGTGATTTATGAAAATTCAAAATTCGGTAAGAATTTAACTAAAGAAAACTCGCGAATGAAGATTTAATTCATTTATCAATCATTATCATTATCAAAAGTAATCAAGAACTATTATTAAACTCTCATCTATAGTACATAAGTATGTATTTGACTGTGAGATAGGTCAAGCTTATTATTTACTTATTAGAATCGATAAATAAAAACATCTTCAAACAATATTTAAAAATAAAGACTTAAATCGATGGAACAAACAGAAACTTACAATAGTTTGGAGATTCCAATTAGCGGTTGTTACAAATGGCCGCGCAACCTCACTTGTTGACCAACAAGAAGAAGACAACAACAGTGTTGTATTTGTGCTTTTTATCGGAACAATTTACTTGCTGTACATGCAAAACATGTATTAATTAAAAGTTCATTTTTATTATTTGATTTAATTTTTACTTTTGAGTTAGTAACTTCGAAAAGAGTGATTTTGAATACAGGTTTTTCAGTGCACTCGAGTGCATAGAAATGCCAATACACTCGCGCCACAAGCACACACACTATCACACACTACGTCACTGCTTGCAGAGAACAGGTAGTTTTCTGCTTTTGCTTCTTCTTCTTTGTTTCATTTGCTTACTTGTTTTACACAATATGCATGTATGTATGTATTTAGATATGATTTGCTTTTAGTAATTTATTTTGAATTTTTATATCGTTTTCTTTGTGGCTTTCTTTTGTGGCTTTTTAGACCTTTCTAAATGAACATCAGCGCTGTACAAATGGCCCTTTAATACTGTAGCATGTTGCATTTGTTTGTTATAAAGACACACAATTACTTCTACACGAAAATATAAATACAAATATTTATATCATAGCATTTTTCCTTTTTCGGGTTTTATTGCTAATTGGCTCAGGTTAAAATTCATTAATTCACACACACAGACAAAAAAAGTTGTTTTTTTTTTTGTTTATTTTGTTTATACCGTAAGTAGTAATTTTATTTTATTTATTAGTAAAACTGACTGAGAGCGTAACTTTCACTAACTGCAAATCATTCAAAATACAGATTTTTGATATTTTCTCAGATTATTCAGAAGAGAAAAACACTTTTTAACACTTTGATTATCTTCCGCTTTTGGATTTACTTTTTTCATGGACAATCGTATTCAACTTTTTTTTTTATTTCTGCAGTTTTTTAATATCTTCTTTTGGTAGCTGCCAACGCGTTTCGGTCGCTATTCCGCTTTTAACCAACCTTTTGCTGTCGGTCCGTGGACTTTTTGTGTTGTGTTTTCATCAACAATCACAGCACATTAGACGAAGTTTGGAGCAATACAACAACCGCATGGAAACAACAGCGGAAACCGAGTGTCGTGCAGCCGAAAAAGAATTCGTTTTGTCTTTCATCGGCTAACAAAAGTAGTGAGAGTCAGTCTGAGAGCGGACGGAAACTGGAAACAAGTTCCATGTGTGTGTCGCTTTTGTGTATATTTCGTGATGGATTTTCTCTGATGTCTCTCTGCAGTCGCATTGTGTTTTTACTAAGCAGGTAAAAATAAGGCATGTTGGTGTGAGACGTTACGATTCCGCGGAGAAGTACATTAGTTGCATCCCTCTCTTCAAAACACATATAATTTGGCCGAGAGTAGCAGCGACGTTGAGTCCTGTTCAGAGTGTGGAACAGGTGTCCTGACAGCTCCCGACGCAGTTCATACTCTAAGATGCTGGCTTATGGTATGGCCAGCCAGCTAGTCACTGGCTGGTCACTGCGGTCACTCGTCTACTAAGTATGTAGTTCCTAAATGTAACGAAAATTAGTATTCCGATGAGGTTAAAGCAAGCTAAAATACTAAATAAATATTAATAAATTGGAAAGTAACGAATAAGAATTCTTAAATATATTTATAAATATATAATATGTTTTTTATCATACCTTATGGATGGATTTATGCTATGAATTGTAGTTATCTAGTACAATTATGTTAACTTTTTTTATACAAAATTGAAAGAAATAAGTAAATATATTTAAAGTTTCACTTGTAAACACCTTTCAACAGCTTCACTAAATCAAGCGAATGTACGACGAAACTACGTAAGTTCTTTTCCAGTGAAGACACCATTTTATGGCATGGCATAAAATTATATACCAGAATAATGTAACCCTTCCTTGGAATAAGGACAGTGCAACTTCATAAGTTGAACCGTGTGGCTACTTGATCCATCCACTCACAGATGGAACCAAATACCACACGGGAACTATTTGATTGTACCTCAGTTTCGACTAACGGATGGTTTAACAATTTATATGAGAAATTAAAATGGATTTTTGGAGAAAGTAGGATTCTATATTCTCGGCATAACAATTGAACTAATATTTTGAAAAGGACTCCGCATTATAATTTACACTAATACACATGTATTGCTTAGATCTTAACTTTTTCCGGTTGCTTTACGGAACCCCCTTCCTTCGACGACTTCTTTCGATTCTTGTTCTCTATCACTTTTACCAACGGCGATACATTTGTAATGCTTCCGGGCTTCTTATCTTCCACGGCGCTTTGTTGTTTTGCACTATGAATCGGCAGGTTCAAATTGAGAATGATTTCGGGATTCACTCTGTAGTTCTCTGTACCTAAGCCTAGTTTTTCTCTAACCTCTGCCATTGTATGCTGCGCGACTTGACGGGCCTTCTCTGAGCCCATCTGCAAAAGATAAATCAGTTCGCGGCGCTTACTCAGGTGCTCTTTTATTTTGCAGCGCACAGGCTTCAGATGCTCCACGACTGCGTCGGCCACACGCATCTTGTACATTCCCGTGTCGATTGTGTAAGCTTCCTCGCAGATTTCTTTGATGGACTGTCCGGTTACCAGGGAATGGATCGTGATGAGGTTACTGACTCCTAAGCGCATATCTGGGTCGTACGTGACGTCAGACGTGAAATCAGTGACGGCCTTTTTAAATTTCTCCACAATTATGTCCGGCTCGTCGGTCAGAAAGACGGCGGCGAGTCGGTCAGCATCCGACTTTGACATTTTTTTAGTGGGATTGCGGAGACTGCGTATACGTGCAGCATGTTTGTTGTCCACAATAGCATGACATGTTGGAAATGTAGGGCCGAATCTTGTATTAAAGATCCGTGCCAGATGCTGCGCAAGTTGGATGTGTTGCACCTGATCTTCGCCGACGGGTACATGAGTCGATCTGGAATTCGATAGTTGCATAAGTAAGATCTGATATCAAGACAAGTCCAATCGGTTACTTGTAGAGCATTATGTCGGCAGCTTGCAACACAGGGTAAGCGAAAAGTCCCATCGGAATTTCCTTCATTTGGAGCGACTTCTCCTTGTACTGCGGCAGGTGACTCAGTCGTGCCATCGTGGACAAACAACTGAGTATCCAGCAGAGTTCAGCGTGTTCCTTGACGGCTGATTGCACGAAGATATTCGCTTTAACGGGATCAATGCCACATGCAAGCAAGGTGGCAGCTATTTCTAGAATGTTTTCGCGTAGACACTGCGGATTCTTTAAGCGAAGCAGCATGGTACAAAATATTAATAAATAATGCTAGAAGAATGCATACCTGAGGCACCGTGATAGAGTGCATATCGACAATGCAGTAAGTCAAATTCTCTTTACCGTTCTGCAGCGCCACCCACTTCTTCAGAGCACCCAGATAGTTGCCAAGATGCAGCGAACCCGTCGGCTGGATGCCTGAGAAAATACGTCGAGGCCAACCATTCTACGTGGAAGAAGTAGCTAGTGGAATATTGAGTTTTTCTAGACTATAATTTAACTAGTCATGCTCACATCATCCTCCTGTTTCAGTGCTTTTTCTGTCATTTGCTGAACTGCGGCTTCCGGATAGGGTTTAACCACTGCCTGAGCCGCACGCTTAATTGATTCGCGGTAAATGTTAGGTGTATAATTTCGCACTCCCTTCATTTTCACAAATTTTTATATAAAAAATATATATTTTGCAAAAATAGACGATTTAAATAAATTTTCCCGAATCTAAAATAAAAATGGATTTAATGTAAAAAAAGTTTTTTCATTCTGTCGAAACAGCTGTTTTCCCAAAGCACGTCAGTCGTATAGTATTTCAATGTTTCTAAACTGTACAGTGAAAACTAAACTTTTGAGAACAAATAGTTCGAAAAAGAGGAGTAAAATCTTTGTTAAAAGGTTAAAACGTTAACTGAATACTTATTTATGAGTATATTTCATTTAGGTTAAATGAAATTTTATCGAAAAATAATGTTTTCTACGTAAAATTTATAGTTAACCCACATAATTATCACAATACTCAGAAAATAGAGTCCTTTAGCTTTCTAAGCACATTTTTTCATTCGGATCGATGCAGGATTTTAGGCGAAAAAGCATTTTAAAATCTCGAATTAAAGTAAGTACAAAAAACACTTTTGGAAATGATTCAGTAAGTACAAAAATAATTCCAAATTTAAAGTGCTTTTGAGTAAAAAAACTACGAAAATTTCATAGAATCGAAAATTTTTTAATAATGTTACCTCACGTGGTACAAAAAAAGTCATGGTTAAGGTACTTTTTTTATCACGGCTGGCAAATGCATTACATAAAAAGGCTCGTACAATAAAGCCTTGTAAATATCTGTGGCCACAAACCAAATCCGTTTAACTCGAGTTACGACGAAATTGAAATAAATTTAACTCGAATTATTTATTCGAAATTACTAATAAATTGATCAAATTTTTATCTAATTTCAATGTTTTTTATAGTTGTAGCAATTTTATTATAGAAATTATTCCACCATATTCCATAATTAATGAAATATTTCAACATTAATTTCCTAACTTCATATAGACATTGCAGTATTAAATTTTGGGTTTGGAATAACATACTATGTCGAGACATACTAATGCATTTGTTGTGCTCGATCTTAAACTTCTCAATTGTATGCAAACTCGATTTTGGTTCGCTACTCGGGAATTATAGTTGCAGTGGTAGTAATACACGTTCTTTATACATGTGAATACGTTGTTTTCGGGCATCACTTTGTGTGATCACAGATGTGCATTTATTTCTAAAAAAGTTTTCGAGTTACAGTTTTGTATTTTTAATTAATTAACCGCTCAGTCCACTGCTATCAACGATGGTAGTTTGCAAAGTATATAGAATAACGAAATGTAAGTAAAGATTTCTTAGAAGTTTATTGGCTTTCCAAACGCAGCTGCAACATTTGCTTCTCGGAGCGCCTCAGAACAAGTCTAAAGAGGAATAAACATAAAATTATTGAAATCAAAGACTTGGAGCAACCATAAATATCGTAGAAACTCACTGGATGAGCGTGGCAAACACGTGCTACGTCCTCAGAAGCAGCTCCATATTCCATCGCCAGCACAGCTTCATTTATGAGTTCACCAGCAGACTGTAATCACAACAGATGCAAGTTGTACAAATCAACGATAGGTCTAATCTATTCCCCATCTTCTATTAATACTCACTGGTCCAATAATATGTGTGCCCAAAACTCGGTCAGTTTGCTTGTCGGCCAACACCTTTACAAAGCCGTCGGTTTCGTTGTTAGTTTTAGCGCGTGAGTTGGCCATGAACGGGAACTTTCCCACCTTGTAATCGACGCCCTCTTGCTTGAGCGCTTCTTCGGACTTGCCCACCCACGCCACTTCTGGGTGTGTGTAGACGACACTGGGCACGCAATTGTAGTCAATATGCACGTGTCCACCGTTCATGCCCTCCACACAGACGAGGCCCTCGTCTTCGGCTTTATGTGCCAGCATTGGGCCATGAATGCAATCACCAATGGCGTAGATGCTGGGCACAATCGTCTGGAAGACGCCATTCACTGGAATGCGTCCTTTGTCGTCTTTCACGATACCTACGCTATCGAGTCCAAGTCCTTCGGTATAAGGACGACGTCCTACGCTCACAAGCAGTGAATCACAACTCAACTCCTCCTTATCGCCCGACTTGGCATTTTCCACGGAAACTGTGACGTTGTCGCCACTGCGCGTGGCTGCAGTCACCTTGGTACCCAATTTAAAAGCCAAACCCTGCTTGGTGAGTATTTTTTGAAAGGTTTTTGAGACTTCACCGTCAATGCCAACACCGCCAATGGTTTCCATGAACTCGACAGCTGTTACCTGCGCACCCAAGCGAGACCAAACCGAGCCCAACTCCAAGCCTATGACACCGGCACCAATTACGACCATCTTCTCTGGCACCTTCTTCAGGGACAGAGCACCAGTACTGGACACTATAACTTCTTCATCAATCTACAGTGAAGAAGAGTTAAAATTCGGTTGCTAAAACAAGCATAATTCAGTACTTCAATTCCGGGAAACGGCGTGACTTCAGAACCTGTGGCAATCATAATGTATTTGGCTTTCACAGTCTCAACGGAACCGTCGTCTTTTTTTACTTGCACCTCATTAGGTCCTGTGATGGCTCCGAAGCCCGTCAATTGTGTAACTTTGTTTTTCTTAAATAGCTGAGCTATGCCGCCGGTCAAAGATTTGACGGCGGTGGATTTCTGTAACATAAGCTTTTCCAAATCCAAAGAAACGCTGCCACAGTTGATGCCGCGATTTGCCAAATCACCAGAGTGAGCCAAGTGGTAGTAGTGGGAATTGTTAAGCAGAGCCTTGGAAGGAATGCATCCAACGTTGAGGCAGGTACCGCCAAGTGTTGGATTTTTCTCCACATTAACTGTCTGTGGAGAAAAAGTGCTGGAATAATAATGAACTCTTTGTATAGATTTAAGTACCTTCATGCCCATCTGGGCGGCTTTGATGGACGCAACATAACCACCTGGACCTGAGCCAATGACCACCAGATCTGCTTCATGTGTGCTGGAGTAAAATCGGCCATTAATAGCACCCAGAATGGCGCCATTTCCTCGCAAAGGCGTCTAAAATAGTGTATTATTTAATCGATTTTTCTATTTTAATACTTGACAATACTAAGGTTTCATAATCAAGGTCAACCTCACGAAAGCCAATGAAGGTTAATCTCAAAGAAATGCAAGTGGTTCTAATCAGTTCGATTTGAAATCATTTTAAACTGCAGCTTTATCGCGTTCACTTATTTGTGTTCGAGATAAAATAGTCGAATCTGACTTTCCATTTCCTGGCGAGATGGATGTAAAAGGAAACAAGTTGTACATAGCTTTTCTGTACACAGACATAAATTTGGTTTTCTACATTCACTTAATTTCCCCTTAAAGTCCCTTAATTTTCTATTCTGCAAGTTCGAAAGCAGTTGCCCCCAAATCATAGCCGAAATAGGTTAACCAGTGCATTGCATAACCCACAAAACGTCGTGCGACTCTCATCCAGTTGGGCCTGTTTTTGTTTTGCTCGCTGTTCGGTTCACGTCCCCTCATTTTTTACCTTGATTGCCGTCGACAAAACCATGTGGAGTGAACACTGCATTTTAGCTTAACTAAGATTCTGCGATTTGTGCAAATAAATGCTTCTTAATTTTACGAAATTCTGAGCGCCCGGGTATCTTTTCCTCGATCGTCAACGTCTCCACTAAAGAGCCAAAAATCTACACTTGAAAAAGTGTAAAATAGTTCCAGTGACGAAATTGCAAACGAAATGTCAAAGTGACACATGAGAACGAGCAGCTTTTTCTTTTTTTAAATATTTCAGGGTGCCAATTGGTACACGCTCCCATGGTGCTTAATACAGATTTTAGTATTATGTATATTTTATTATCAGAAATTTATGATTTAAAAAAATACCACACAAATATTTTTACAGATAGTACTGGCAAATTTTATTTTTATTGATGTGTATTCTTGTGAGCGGTTTATATGCCGTTTTAACGAAATTGTGTAGCGCTATCTGCAAGCAATAAGTAATCACTTAAAATCAATGAAATTACTTAAAACTATTGTAGAATATATGGAATTGATATTTTTGGATCACAATTGTAAATTGTTGTTCGTGGTTTAAAAAAAAACGTTACATTTTACAATTTTGCAACAATTTGTATGCATCCCGTATGCAATATTTGCTTAGTTTTGCTACTTCTCTCTGTCGATTGTATTTGAAATGGAAACAGTTACCGCAACAATTTAAGATGCATATGTGTCTTGGCACTATGCCCTCTAGTTTGGTAGCACTATGCGATGTATTTTCAAATACTTTTTTGCTTCATGTTGTCTGCCCTGACTCGATGAGAGAGTTTGACAGCACTCAATGACATTTCGCCCAGTCTCAAGATGGCGATGAAGCTGAAATGATGATTGTGATAGGAGAGTTGTAAATTAGTTTTGTAAAAATTGACAACAACATGCGCTGAACGCAGTAAAAACAAACGAAAACACAATAATACAACAAGAGAAATCTAGAAGAAGTGATTTTGTAAATTTTGCAGACGTTTAAGTGAAGCATATTGAGTTCGAAATTTCTGCATCAGTCTAGCAAAAAGTGTCGAAAGCAAGTTCATCGTTGGTTCTGGAATAAGTGGCGAGAGGGGCATGTTAGTGATCCTCACTCTCTGCTCTATTGGCTGTTGTTGGTAACTGCAAATATTTGGTGTAAAAAGGAGGCAAACAAGTAAAGTAAGATAAAAGCTCAGCTGGCTAGAGGGCTGAGACTTAAGGGTGGGCGCTGAGTACGCGTCCTGTCTACTTGACGCGATGAACACGTATGGGAACATGATGATGGGCGACCAATTTCGCAAAATGGAATCAACTTACTCGCCAAAGTCATCTCCACACGGCGGTCGCTCGCCAGTGGTGTCGCGCCAGGACTCTTCGGGTACGTTGAAGACGACAATATCGCTGGGAAAGACGCCAACCATCATACAAACGGGGCCCTTTTATTCGATGAAAGAACCGCCAGGTAATGAAATACCCGAATGTTTTTGTATTTCCGTCATGTTGATCAGCTGTTTTTCCGCATCAGGCAAGGGCGAGCTTACAGGCGACAAGGATCTTATGACTGAATATGGACTGCATCATACGCTGACCAAGTTCAAGGACAAGAAAGTGAAGGAGTCGCTGTCGTCATTTCTGCCAAATCTACCTGGAATATACGATGGTTTGAACAACTTGGCAAACAGTACGCTGCGCAGCATCGTCGAGAAGCCACCCATTTGTGGCAAGGAGCTGCTTCCGATGACAGCAATGCAATTGGCCGGTTTTCGATTGCATCCCGGTCCTGTAAGCGTGCACTCAATGTCACTGGACGAGATCGGGTTTTTATTATTGGTTTTCTTTTATTTCCATAGCTGCCAGAACACTATCGTGCTTTAAATACGACGCCCGCGCGGAAACACAAAAACAAACACAAAAAACACAAACACAAGGACGGCGCAGTACCACTGGAAACGTCACTGATGGGTGCGCTTTAATTTAAGTGGTCTCGTTTTCAATTTTATGATTTCTCTATGTATCCCTCAGATTCTACTGGTTTAGAGCCATACGAAAAGAAGCACAAAAAGCAGAAGCGTCACGAAGACGATAAGGAGCGTAAGAAACGAAAAAAGGAAAAGAAGCGCAAAAAACAACGTCACAGTCCCGAGCCATCGGGCTCCGCGCCCTCGCAACAGCAACAGCAACTGCCCACGCAATCACCACTGCAGCAGCAACAACTGTTGCAGTCCCCGATGCTGGGCGGTGGTACTCTCGGCAGCTCGCTTTCTTCAAACATACCTGCAAGCGCAGGTCCGGGCGGTTTGATGATTTCGCAGCAAACTCCTCTGTTTCAGACTTGAACTGAAGGATTAGCAACCATCTCCCTTTGCAAATATGCAAAATTTTAACAAGTTTTCGATATCGTTTTTCCGTTATATTTTGAGTTTTAGTTGAGTGCACCTGTTGCGAAAAATATCAGTTCTTCCGTAACGATTTTGCACTCTTCACTTTTCTTCGACCGTTCGGTCGATATTTCAATAATTTTAATTTATGATTTTATAATTTCACTTTTTCGTTTATTGTTTTGCATGAATAACGACTTTGAATTTAAGTTCTTAATTTAAACGACTAGCATAGTTTTAGTTGTAAATTTTTACATTTAAGTATTTAATATAGAACAGATCCTAACAATAGCAATTATTAGCGTACACGCTGCACTGCGCTCGCAGGATCAACCGGCATAACCGCATACATACTGATATATACTGCGTTTTAAGTGAAAGTGTGAGTTTAACGACGACATTATTTGAACATCCAATTACTCCAGTTTTTAGTTACTGTACATTTTTAAAGCCACTCATCGGCTTGCTGAAAGAGCTTGTGCGGGTTCCATTCCTTGTGATCGCAGACTTCAAGGCTGCCTTCTCTGTGCTGTGAGGAATATAGTTCGACTCACATACTTAAGTTCTGCATAAGCGATTCATTTAATATTGGTTACATTCGATTATACTCTTTAAATTCATATTGAAAGCGGAACGAAACAAATTTATTATTTAATAAAAACAAAAACTACAATTTGTGCATACTGAATAAAATGCGTTTCAATAGCAAATTTTTCCTATTTTCCGGCGTTTAATTATTTTGTGATTCCATATTAAAAACATTTTGTTGCATTACTTCCACATTCTAAAGTTAAATTTAGCCTTTTATTTAGCCTTCAAACGCTTTTGTTCTGCACACCTATTGATGTGAACTTAATTGATTTTATTGATTATTAAATATTCAAAAATACGCATTACATTGAAATTTCTCGCCTTTTAATTAGGATTCGGATTTTAATTAGGAAATGAAGACATTTGTTGTTGTTGCTTATCAGTTTAATTTAATGTAGGAAGTTTTTATTTAAACAATGTTTGGATTTGTATTTTCTTAGTAAAAAATTAAAAATTTGATAATACGAACAGTTTTAAGTTAAGTTTCAAACCAATCTAACTTGATTTGAGCCAATTTCTACATGGTTACCATTTAGGAATTACTTACTTCCCAAACTCTCTAAAACATTGCAGTGCTTCCAAAATACTTCAGAAATCTATTTCCGAACAGCTGTCCAAGTTGCGTTTGACATTTGTTCGCACTAAAAATAAGAAATCAATTAAATACACAAAATCGTTGGTATATCTTGCTAGGCGGGTCGAAGTTCACCGCATGCTTTTGAGTAGCATTTTTGGTTAATATATGCGTATGGAGTGATTGAAATTAAATTGACACTCTTCTTGCAGTACGAGCACCTTTGTTGCTGACGCTGTTAATATGTTCAAACAGATGGGAGTCAATCTATTGGAACAGCCGCGGGACAAGGTGTTCCGATGGCTGAACTCATTTGACTCAGTCATCACAGATTGTGATGGTATGTATAACTGCAACTGTACGCCTTACATTGCGTAACGTCCAGCGGCCACGTGCGCCTTCGAGGACGAAGGCTTTGTGTTGTCAAAGCCAAGAATTTGGTTCCAAATTTCTAATTTAAAATATCGAAAAGGTTACGAAAATAATTCCCTTTCCTTCTGCAGGAGTTCTATGGGTCTACAGCAATGTTATAGAGGGCTCTGTCGAAACCATGAACCGTTTCAAGGAGCTTGGCAAAAAGATATTCTTCTGCACAAACAACTCTACTAAAACGCGCCAGGAGCTACTGCAGAAATCCGTAGACATGGGCTTCAACATCACCAAACACGAATTAATATCCACTGCTCACTCAGCCGCACTTTACCTCAAGAACCGTAACTTTAAGCAAAAAGTATACGTCATTGGCTCGGCAGGAATCACCAAGGAACTGGATGCCGTAGGAATTGCTCACACTGAGGTTGGACCCGACGTGATGCCGGGCACGTTAGCAGAGTATTTTTCGGAGCACTTCAAGACGGAGGAGAACATCGGCGCCGTCCTCATTGGTTTCGATGAGCACTTCAGTTTTCCAAAAATGACGAAGGCTGCGTCGTATCTCAGTAATCCGGAGTGCCTGTTCATTGCCACAAATACGGACGAACGCTTCCCAATGCCCAGGATGGTCATTCCGGGCACAGGCAGCTTCGTGCGTGCCATCGAGGTGTGTGCTGAAAGGGCGCCGCTTGTGATCGGCAAACCAAATCCAGGTATCTGCGAGTGGCTGATCAAGGATGGTGTCATTAACCCAGCCAGAACACTGATGATTGGCGATCGGTAGTTGTCCATTTCAGCTCGATTAGGCCTCGATTTTAATGTCTTTACTTTGTTGTAGCTGCAACACAGACATTTTACTCGGCTACAACTGCGGCTTCCAAACGCTGCTCGTAGGCACTGGCATTCACAAGCTGAACGATGTGGAGTCGTGGCAGAAGTCATCCGATCCGGAAGTTGCAAAGCTGATTCCTGATGTATTCCTGCCCAAATTGGGGGACTTGCTGCCTTTTCTGCAGCGTTAGGAGCGGCCAAACAAGATGCTATTTTAATTTATTTGTAATAATTTTACAATTTTGTATTGATTGTAATAAAACTGACACGAATTTTAGGCCATAAAGAGTAACGTATAAAATAAGTGCTTAAGAAAGGTGGCAAAAAGTGTAGATTGTACAATATTTTGCGACATTTTCTTGATTTAACATCAGTTCTGCAGCTCAGTGACAATAAGAAAGGGGCTGTAAAAGTGTAGTTAAAAGCTAATCTTTTGCTTCTTAACCTTTTGCGCTTCTGTTCGCATGCACGTAATCTGGTTATGGTTGGGGTACAAAGGCCAATCTCTCTGAGAACAGGGAAAATCATCTAGCCATGTAAAAGCTCCGAACCAAAACGAGTTTAACACGGGTAAAACATGCGGTTGAGGTCGATGGCTGAAATCATCATACAATAAATTCCGTCATTCATTTCCGAGTGCAATTAAAACACGTACGAGTACACACATCCATGCGCGTATGTATATTTAATTCCACTTTTGCACATTAAAATGTAGATAAGTTAACGTTCGACCTTGCCGTCGACTGTCATACTCGACGCTTTCACGTTACCTGGCAGATAATTGAATTGAGCATTAGGAAGAAACTGCTACCTGATCTGACCTACAAATACACCGGTTTAAATTGCAATATTCTAAAATATGTGTTGAAGTAAGTGTACAGAAAAAGCAAAAATATTCAACCTAGCTAATTTCTATCAGTTGTTTTTTAGCACTTTTTATAGGTATTTTGGTAACGCTTAAACCTCTTATTATGAAGTACATACACATGTAATTATGTTCTATTAAATCTCTTAAATTTCTGTTTAGATCTTATGACTGTTAACACCAGTTAACAGCGTGCTTTAGTTTAACTGAACATTATGGACATTATTATAGATAGTAACTTTATTGATTTGAATATACATATTTACAATTATTCGACTACAAATGCAACTACGAATTTCTGTTTGAATCTAGATTGTAAAGTCATTTGTTGCAGGTTTTCTCTCAGTGTTTAGCAATTTAGCAAGAAGAATCGTGCGCCGGGCGGCAAAAGAAGGTGGCACGCGAATGTCGAGTGATGTGTCCATGTGTCTGTTCCCTACTTCACTGAATTCCTTTGCGGCGCACCCGACGGAGTCTCTTCCCGGACTTTGTCTAAATTGCTAAGAGATAGCATCAGGTGTTCGTCGTCGTGCTGGTCAGAATGCGGGAGCTGCGCGAAAGATAGGCGCACCAGTAGAAGACATTGATGACGAAGAAGAGCAGCGGGAAAACAATGCGTGAGGCACGATCGATTTTGGACACCGAGTTGTATTGCGGTGTGCGTTTGCCCTTGCGGCGGGCCTCCAACTCTTCGCGCCGATAGTAGGACATGCGACGACGTCCAGGCGAACGGCTGGTAGCGGCGTCTACGTAGAAATTGAAAGGAAAAACTTATTCTAAATGATCAAAGTTACTCTGTCGTGGTCTCAGCTCACCCTCAGATGCACGAAGACGTGCCTCCTCGTCGTCCTCGTTGCATGCATCAAAGTCAACACGCTGTTTAGGTCGCCGTTTTAGACACTGCCAGCCGAAACACGGGACGTGACAACCTACACTCGGCTGACGTCTTTTGTCGGTATCCCTACGAGCCTGGCCACCGGCCCTGCTACACACGGCGGACCGGACAGGGATCTCGCACATCGATAGCGGTATCACCTCGTATATCTGCGAATCCGTGCTCACGTTGAATCCTGAACCTGGCGCCTTGCTGGCGGCCACAAGCTCGGACTCGGAGTCCGAATCAGTGTCCTCGATGATGAAGTAGCACTCGCCCGAGCCATACTTGGTGAAGTAGTGCACAACTGCGAACTGCAGAATGGTGGCGAAGATAAAAGCGAACGAGAGGAAGACGAAAAAGTCCAGCGCCGTGGGATAGGGCACTTTGGGCAGATCGGTTCTCGCTTCCAGGCCCAGGAAGGTCATGGTCAGCACGGTGGTAATGCCCAAGGAGACACGGTCGGCCGTCGCCTCTCTGTTCAGCCAGAACGAGACCCAGGAGAGCACGACAAGCAAGCAGCACGGTCCGTAGACTTGGATGAGGAAGTTGCCCATGTGGCGCTGCAGGTGGAAGTTGACCATCAACATGGAGTACTCAGCTGGAATGGGAAGAGCAGGTGAGCCGGAGTGTGTAATGAGTCCCCCGAGAGCTGTATTTGGCAAATTATCGTGTTAGAAACTAAAGCTACTCAGGCTGCAAAGCAATTAAAACAGACGCTGCTGCAGCGTGACGTATGCGCAACACCGAATCCACTTCAGTGCCGCACAAATCGCCAAATAATCCTGAATGAATTAGAATAGAATTGCTATTTAATACTCACAGGCAGGATACGTTTCGGTGGACTGACTGCGTGTCGCCTTGCTCCCTCCGACAGAGTCCTTGGCCAGGCCCACTGCAGCGAATGTTGTTAAGGATTTGTTCGATTTCTTGCTGATGTAGCTGTTGGTGGTGCTGCTCTTGTCGCTGGCGCTGCGATCACGACTGCTTCTCGGAGGTGGCGCATTGTGGATGATATCAGTTAGGTTACCAGCTGGACAATCGACCAAATCGAATTGCGACAACTTCATGTCCTCAGCAATGGCCACGGCCGGTCGTTCTTTGTTCCAGCGGTAGATGACGTCATTCGTGGTATAACCAACTGCGATAAATCGGACGAGAAGTTACAATTAATTAAAAAATTGCCGCTGATTTCCATCGTACACTAAACAACATCACCAGATTCTTCATTTACATGTATAATGCTAGAAAAAGCGTTAATTTTGATTCGACTTGAAATCGTAAATACATTTAATATCCTTGATACACCATCTAATCGACAGTTCGTCGTGTCGACTCGTCGCAGTCGTAACACAAAACTTCTGCAATTAACATTTCTCTAAGGCACACTTGCTGCAGTGTTGTAGTTGTTGCTGTTGGTAAGCGGAGGCTGCGACTGCTTTTTCAATACACGCCTTATATTAGAGCAACGCCAAACAACAACAACAACAACATTCTCAGCATAGCATGTCACATAATTCGGCTCCTGGAGTGTTGACAAATGTTTTCCAATCAAATTGAAGACTTTTTCCTCCAACTCCAAGCTACGCACACAAGCACACACTCGCATATGCATAAATACTGATCTCTCTCTCTCTCTCTCTCTCTCTCTCTCCACTTCCGAGTCTCAGTAGATTTACGCATGTTATAAGTTAATGAGATTTTCTGCCATTAGAAGTTGTTGGCAATTCTATGTTGCTGACGTACGTTGCTGGGTTCGTTAACTAATCTAGTGTAATTCTATTTTATTGGGTTGAATTTGCTCACTACAACAATTTATCTTAAAAAGTTGCATATAAAAATGGCTATCGATGGAGCGCTTCCACAGCAGCAGAGGCTCCACAAACATTTTGTGACCATCATCGTCATCATCATGAATTTATTTAAGAGTTTTACAAACAAGCAGTTTTCATAATTATTGGTTCATGTTGTTGTTATTGCTGATGCTCATTCACTACTAGATACCGACATATATTTATTAATTTAATTAGTTAATTTAGCTGAGAATAAAGCGAGCTAATAAAGCGAATTGTTCCTTACAATTACAACAACAAAGAAAACAAACCAAAACAAGGAACACAAATTTAAATAAATATTATAAAATAAATTACGAGTACTCTTCTGTTACGACAAGTGAAGGGTTAATTGTTGTTGTTGTTGTTGCTGTGGTTTTTGTTTAATACTTTTTCAGTCTTCAGCCTTCTGTTCTTTCCTTAGTTTTTTGTTATTATTTATTTTAATGGCTTTTATTATTGCACTTTTTTCCCTGATCATTAACTCCATTCACAAGTAAGGTAAAAATAATTATTTATGATGATTGAGTTGATGGAATGCCAGGGAAGCTGTCGATGATTCAACGATTCAAAATCATCACAATGTTTAAAATTGTTGTAGTTAAGTTTTGCACCACTCATCATGGCTTCGTTCACTTTTGTTGTGGCTTTATTATTATTGCTTCCATTATACTGCTACTTAATTCTGTTTTGTTTAAATAAACCTGCAAGAAGGTTTCTGGTTTCTGGTTTTTGATTTGGATTTCATCATTTCAACAACAAAATAAACAACAAACGAACAAAAGCAATTGATTGAAATGATTTCTTGCACTTCTGGTGAATTTATGACAGCCTTAAATTTTATATAACTTGCCTGCTGATATTGCAATCGATGTCATAAACTCTGTTTCGAAATCAATTAAAAATACGATTCTGATTGCGCGATACAGGAACTCGCTAAGTTGATGTGGGTTCGCGTTAAGAACTTTTGACTTAACTTTGAGAAAACTTTTATCTGGAGCGATTCCAAGGCTGCCGTGTTGTTGTTGTTGTTGCGTAACTCTAAAACGTTCCATCAGTTTTATGATTAAAACTCTTGAAAGTGTTGTTAAAAGTTAAACATTTATTGTTGCAGGTTTGATAGAGCCGAATGGTTATGAGACCATGTTTATGATTGTATTGTAAAAAAAATAATACTTGAGTTTTTCTGCTCGCTGGCTGATTCAAAGCTGCTTCTGTTTGCATAATCATAGATTCGAGTCGTCGAGTTCTTCATCTTTCCGGTGGGCCGCAAATGCCTGCGCTGTGCACCGGATCAGGAGTGAGAACATGTTTTCCGATAAACGGCTTTCTCCGTGGGCTTTGCATAATCTTATTTTAATCAGTTTTTTTACTACTAAGCGTTGTGATTATTTTAGGGATTTCATTGCATTGATTTGCATAACGGCTGCGAGTGTTCGGTGCAGCGTTTGTTCGGCAACAGACACAAGAACACAGCCACACAAGAACAGAAAAAATGCAAACATGTGATGCATTCATTTTGTTTTCTTGTTGTACTTGTTTTGTGGCTACTTGAAGTGAATCAAATCATGGTTTTTCAAGGAATTCTGACAAACAACAATATTTTTGCATACATACTTTTATATATCTACATACATATAAGTATATATCGCGTGTAAGCACACAAATAATCATCATGTTATTATGTTGACTTACGTAGCTTAGCGTACGCTTGTGGGTGTGTGTGTGTGTGTGTGTGTAGACTTGGGTATACCACAGAATGCGTTGTTGTTGTTGGCTCATTCGGGCTGCTTAATGGTGGCAACAACAGTGGCCACGAGTACGAGTTGCTTGCGCAGGAAATGTCAACGCCAACAAAAGAGTCTGGCAACGTTAACTCTTTACGTTTGCATCAATGATCATACGCTTGTGTGTCTGTATGTATGATTGACTATGTGTTTGTGTGTATGTCTGCTTGTATTGAGTGTAGCAAGGTTAAATGTTATAATTGAATACTGCGTTTTTGCATTACTTTCCATGTTCTACTCACAGGAACCGAATTTCAACGGACAGCGCTGTATATCCATCGGGAAGTCTTCCAGATTCATGGGGCAACCGGCTTTGATGGTGAGTCTGTGAATGGTTTTCAGATTTTCACAGTTACAATTATGATCTGCAGCAGCTGCGACTCAAAGAGCTACCGACTCACCGACTTGAGTAGAGCACCCGCCCATTCTGGTAGATGCGCACGAACTTGTTGGGCGTGGTGATGGTGTGCAAGTAACTCTGCTTGCCGTTGTAGAAGTACGTGTCCGGTTTCCAGATGCGGCCCAGCATCGAGACACTCAGCGCCAACGTGTCCTGAGCGCCCCCGAAGGCCAGCCGTTTGTCCACCCACGATTGACGGAAGTAGCAATCCATGGAGTAGGTCTGCACAAGTGCGGAAGAGGTGACAGTTTAGTTGCAAAGACACTCCATCGAGTCGAACGGGTGGGTCTTAAATGGGTGACAACAAAACTTACCATATCCACCTCAGAAATCGGCCCCATGCTGCGTACCATGATGTCGACTTCGACGGTGGCGGGCGGACCTGAAAAAAGCACCGTAAATTGTACCGTATATTGAAGAATTCAGCATCGATCGACGCTTCACACCAAAAGCTAGGCACTGAAAATCGAACGGAAACTTGAGTTTGGCGAGTATTTGAGGAGAGAACAAGTTCAGCTGCTGAAACTGTTAAAGAAGCAATAAAAAGCCGTTGGCTTGGCTTCCGCCATCCACTGTTTCGCTGCCGAAGAACACTCGAAACTTGCTTCTCCTTTGAGGAAATTTTTAATAAATTCTTTCACGAGTACCATTGAGAAAATTTTGCGCGTAAACACATTTTAATAACTTTCAATAACGCGGTCTCTCGGCGTGCGTGTGTGTGTGCTTCTCCATGTTGCGGATTCGTGATATGCACCATTTTAATTTTAACTGTGCACTTGTACACACGCTAGCATGCAGTGTTGAGTGAAATGAGTGAAGTTGTTCTGGGGAAATTTAGACCAAGTGAAACTTGACTGAGACCAACCTGAGGCCAACATCAGGCGAGAGAGAAGGACATCCGCTCAATTATGAAAGAGCGGGTGTGCAGGGGGTTTGAACAACTGCAGTCTGGGGCTCATGACTTTGTTGTTGGCTTCCAAAGCAAGGCAAATCGCAAAGCGTTTTCAAACGTTTCCCACATCAGTTCCGTCATCGGAATCCTTTCTAAGCAATGCGCCGTAATGAACCCATCTTTACTCGTCTCTAATCGCTCACCTCCTGAGGAACCTTTGCACTAGCTGTCGCTTTCATTTTCGTCCTTGCTTCCGCTCCGTTCTCGTGGCTAATAGCGAGAACTCAGTGCGATTTCCGCTTGCTTCTTCAGCCAAGCTAGCAAAAACTTCCTGTTTAACACAAATTGAGGAAGCGAATCTTGTTTACGGACAAATTGTCTGGGAAGCACGAAGGAAGGAAGTCTCAAAGGAAAGCCGACTGCTGTTTGATTGAATTCCTTGCATGTGTGAAAATATTTGCATTTGAGTTCATTTGAAGTGCAGGGAGTGTGGTTTAAAGTCTGCATTTCACATTCCGGCCGAAAATGTAGCGGAAACAGGGGCAATTCTACTGGGAGGCTCCAAAGAGGTGTGAAAGTAATTGAAAACATGCGCTTTTTAATGAAATTCGAGAGACAGGAAAACTTAATGTTCTATTTTTATATTGTTGGAATCACTTTAAAATCAAAAAAAAACTGGAACAAAATAAAAGATGATACTGGTCGCCTAAATCCTAAAAAAAAAAAATTATTCCTCTATATCTAGGAAGATTAAATTTCAACATATACAACTTTATGCTTCTGTTTAGGAGATAAACGAGTTATGGGTCGAAACTTTTTCGGGTCGGAGGGTTTTTATGCTTTTTTGAGTCCACTCACCGCCAAAATCCGGTCGTACGCTGTTGTCGTAGCCACGCAGCAGGTTGTCCAGCAGCTCGGAAATGTTTGCATGATTGTTTCGCTGCGTCAGACGCATGTGGGGACCGGCCTGCACCCAGCCAACAGCACCAGAGTCACCCGGACGGCCACCGAATGCATTCAGCCACAGACTGGCGACTACTGTGAAGCACAAAACCAGTTTCAGCAGAAGATGTGCGAAGGATGCGAATAGAGCGAGCCCGAAGCGGCACGAGTTGCGTGACATGGTAGTTGCATGTGTCATGTTGTTGCTGCCAGTGCTGTTATTGTTGTGGCTGAACTCGACGCTTGACCGCTGGTTTGCGGTTTGTGACAGTTGACCAACAATTGGCCAGCAAGTGTTCCAAACTATGTATGTTTCACTCGACTTGACCTTCACTGTTGTTCACTGATGCTGCTAACTTTTAAGTTAACTGCTACTTTTTAGCATTGTATGTTTCTTTGTATGTTTATCTGTCCGTTTCTTAAGCACTTGTGACACTCGATTGGAATCTTTAGAAGAATCTTTAGAATTATAGAATTAGATATTTTTTCGGTAATACCAGAAAATGGGCTCCAAAAGTGGATTTAAATTTTTAACTACTATTTACTACGATTCTAGTGTTGCAGAGAACATCCTGGTTGTCTGTATTCCTCCCCAAGGAACCTAATTAAACTCGAAGCTTTACTCTGATTGGTAGTCTAAAATATGGAGAACATCACTCGCTCGCCGAGTATTTATCGCCCTCAGCCGCACACACCGTAACCTCCTTTCGTTTGACCTCCTTTCGTAGTCCCTGCTGAGATGTCTTTACTCAGTGATTAGAGCTAATCACTTGTTACTTAATTATCGCTACGTATCGCTTCCTGATTGAGGTGCACGAGAGCGTGTACCATCGATTTTATTTATTGACAACACCACGAAACCACCACGTCAAAACCGCATTAAAGGCTGCACATCGTTCGAAGGACATACGATGCATTTCGTGCCTTCTCTCTGAGCCACATGCAAATAAAACCGTTAGGCACTACGTATATACGAGTACGTATCAATACTCGTACGTTAGTCTGAGCGCAATGACGACGAAACAACGTCTTGAGCACGTTCGACGCTTATGTCTCTAAACTGCACTCAATCTTGAAGGATGTGAACTTGGAACGAGTTTCTTCTAAGCTACCGCAGGCAAGAGACGAAAGGAGGCTGAGTGCTTATTTTAAACGACAAATTATATTCACAATTAAATCATAACCAGTGCTTGGAACCAGTAAAAATATCGGACTTTTATACGAGCACAAAAACCATCCTTGTCCTTGCGAATTGACTTTTTTCAAGTATCTATTGTTAAATAAGTTCCACGGGAAGCTTTTCCATTCACTCAGTTCATTAATTGTATGCACAAAACTTTTGTTCGGTTTTCATCTTGAGTGATTTCGATGCGATTCTCATGGAGCGATTCTATTGTATTACAAAGAAGCATAACAACTTCAAAGTCAAACAACGTTTAGATAATTGTATAAACTGGATAAAAAGATAGTCTTATAAGACATTCAATCGAGAAATTAAACTTATTACTGTTTGGATGAAAAATTTGGAGAAGAAATAATCACCTCTCAAGAACTTAACCTTATCCAAGTGGTAGACAATAAATGAGGAGCCGAATGACCCCGATCATCGTTTCAGCAGCCACAAGGACAAGCTTCTGCACGCAAAGGCTCGTAATAGTTCCATTCGAACTGAAGTGTTGATTGCTAAAGACTTCTTAAACTGTGAGAAATATAAAAAGATGAAAATTATTAATTTAATTACTTCACAAATGAAAGAATAGTTTGAAGACGAATGATGATTTCTTTAAACTTTTTCTATCTTTTAATAAACTGTCTTCCTTCGAAGCGGTTCTTCCGAATCACTATCCAATAAATATCGACATCTAATCGACTGCTCTTTACAGCCAACTGGAATCTGACGCGAAACAAGCGTCGAACTCATTTTAAAGCATTTCAATTCCCCAAAATAGAACCATGAAAACAGTTCTTGCTTAATTTTTACATTTTCACCGAATTCAATTAAATCAAATGCTTTCTATGTAGAGCTGTGAGCAACTCAGGACGTCCCCCCCCCCCCCCCCCTCTTCCTGCTCGCGACTCGTTTATCTCTTCGCCACCCCCTTTACAATGTCTCCGAGTTTCGTAAATCTCAAGAGTTTTGTAAGATGATGATGGTGATGACCACAACGCGGTTTCCTTTTTAATACTCGTAAATTTGAGAGGTGGTAAAAGAAACGCAAGGATAAGAAACAAGGACGTCGAATAGAAAGGAGCCAAATAAAGGGGAATTCAAGTGTTTTATACGGCAGTCAGGACATTTTTAGACGATCTTTTGTGTGCATTTTTATGATGATGGTTCAACGATGACACAAACTGAGGCACAGTGTTATTTGAAGCGGTTGCGCATCCCTGTCGAATTGTGAGTAAATTGAAAATACTCATTCTGCGCAAAGAATACCATATTTTTAATTAACATTTTAATTAATTAAGTACTCATTATAATTCTTAAAAAAATACCCGGTCGAATGCTGTTCAACTTTAAGATTTTAATTATTTACAAGATCGCGTTTCAAAATTGGTTGGAATCGTCAATAGTGACCGCAGCGTTAATAACTGTAAATATGTATATGTACATGCGGTGGTGTTCAAAAAAGTGTGGTTAAATAAAACAAATTCACGTTGATTTGGAAATTCAGATGAATACTCAGCAATAACAAATATTTTTAATCTATGCACTGGCATTGTTTGATGTCCAATTATTTTGCGTATCATTTAATTAGGTGTCAATGTTTCTCTCAGCGGCTGCAGACAAATTTCGCGGTTTGTCATCATGTTTGAACTTAATTTGATTGATGCGATTTCATTATTGATCTCACTGGTAATTTGTTCATTGAAGTGTTTAGCTTTTCCACGCATACTAAAACTCTGTATTAAAGCCATACTAAACATTTTAATCGATGTATAAATATTCCTAAATTGAATTGAAAGAAGCAGCGTTTAATATATTACTTTTAATACATGGTATTTAAAATACAGATACAAAAGAATTAACTTTAATTAGCGAAACACTATTAACAATTCAATGGTTATTCTTTTAATTCGATATAATTTGTCTTTTCATTCGAGTTATAATAGTTTATAATTTCAAATCAATACCGCTTGAATAAAGAAATTCTTCGTTTTTTATAATTTTAAATAAACCATGCAATTAACGTGATTTGTTGGCTTTTGAGCTGCATAGCTTTGAATTGACCTGAAATTATTGACCACAAATTACAAATACTGATCTAAATATGCATGTAAAAGGATATATTGTAAAAACAGGATCTTAATCAATTTTCTTTAAAAGCACTGTAAAATATAATTACACAGAATAAACATATCAAAAAGAAGCTTTAAAATATACTATAAAATATAAAAAATATATATAAAGTGTTCTTTTTTTTATTAATATTTCGCTTTTTGATTAAGAAATGATTTGTACCTATATTTTATTTTTTACGTCTTCACTTTTGTTTTTATAGTAAAATCACTGTTTGCACTGCACTTAAAATAAAACTTTTCGCAGGCCTGTGATTTTCAGCAAATGGCAACGCGATCTGCCAAGCGCTCAACGCAGACTGAATCAGCAGAGATGCCGAGGAATCCACGCCAGCGAGGAAGCCACAGACAAGCCCTCGAATTGCTACAAAACCTCAGAGACTCCGTGAAATCACAGCGACACATAAAACATGCTTCATAATATTATAAACGTAAACGATTCAGCAATAATACAGAATAAGTAACCCAACGCAAACACAGAATTCATTCATTCATAAAAACGTTGGCCGACCTTCTGAGGGAACAAGCGGGTCAGCGGGAGCGAATCCTGCGCAGTGGAAGCTACGTTAGCACGTGCTCGTGTGGAGCAGCAACCTGTTGTTGCTGCCAACGTAGGTGACGTAGCACGTGGCTACTGATGGAGTGATGAGGTGGAGACGGAGGTCATGATGTTCCTTTAAGAATATCCGCAATGGGATAACATTCCCTTTAGCGTTCGCGTTGCATTCTTATGTTCTATGAATGGATGTAGGATTATTTAACAGGCAAATTATTGTCCGTTCGGCAATAGCGTGTCTGTGTCTGATTGTTTGTCAGTATCTTGCATATTAAATGTGATCAATGATGATATCACGCTACTTAATACATGACAACGACCATTATAGCGCCTTGATGTCATTATTATCAACCCAATGATTTGAACTGCTTTAGTATAAAGAGATTGTACTCGTATACCTCGAATATTTGTGGGCAACAACGTCTGTTCGTTGGATTGACGACAGCGAAGGCTTGTCACGCTATCAAGAAACGCTGTCGAAATGCGCTGACAGTTGTTGCTCAATAATAAATTTAACAGCCAATTAAACCGTCAATTCAACCTTTGACAACTTGCAATGTATTTTCTCCCAACAGCAGCTGATCTTGGATGGCTATAAAAAGGATGCACTCCTGTGGTTACACTCAAATGAAGCGGAAGTAAGTTTTTAAAATAATCAAGCTCTCTGCAAAATGGTGTCGCTGTCTGTTTTCCAATTCGTATTGCAACACTTTGCGATGGCGAATGTTAGAAGCGTTACCATCTTTAATTGCTGGCCTGTTGAGTGTAAGTTTAGAGCAAATAAGGCCCAGACACACAGTCGCAATAGGCACGAAGTATGCACAGTATTGTAAATTGTGTTGGTTTGTGAATTGTTTCAGCTCAAGTAGCTCTCGCCCAAGTGATGTCCGCCAACGACATGTTTGCGCAGTTCGTAAGTATCAGTAGAAATGGCGCACTTGAGGATTTCCAAAGCAGGTACCTGCGACATCAGAAGCCCGTACTCGGTGTATTCTTGGATCTGAATTGTAGTCATTCGGAAGAGCTCTTAAGCCAGGTACACCATGCTTATATATCGAAGAATCTGCTTTCATCTGCATCCTTTCAACTGAAGTCCAGCAGCCTTCGTCTATTCAGCAGCCATTACCGCTGGATTCTTTTTAACGAAGGCGATAGTTTAGAAGTCGTTGGCCACCTTTTTGGGTATGCAAAACTCTGCATCGACGCTGATATCACTTATGCGTTGCTAGGTGCAACGCAGCAGTTGGACAACGCATCCTTCGTCACTGTCTACGATGTCTATAACAACGGCCAACATATCGGCGGGAAGCTGAACATAACCGCTGATCGTGAGTGGCGCTGTAGCGCTGTCAGCTGTCAAGTGCAGCGCTATCTGTCTGAGCTCCATAAACGTTCGAAGTACAGCAACCGCTGCAGCATGCGAGATGTGACGAAGCGAATGGTTACTATTGTAAGTGCCTTTCTGTAGTTTCCTGAGCTCGGATAGCTCCTTAACAATCCTTTTCTAGGTCAGCAAGCTTACACCAGACTCACCGGAGGCGGAAATGCGTGCTTATATGACCAGCATTGATAACCCGCTAGTAGACGGCATTCAGCGCTTTGGCTATCAGCTTATGATGACTCTGGTGGATCTACTGAACTGCAAGTAAGGTCCTGGGCGAGGGCGGGAGACTTACAAATTCTCAGTTACCCTCAGTTACCCTTTTCCCCTTCTCACCGGTTACTTAGCATTTCTCTTCATTTCACATCCACGTGGAGCACTGGGGAAATTTTCGGCGGCGGTATTGGCGAGATAATTAACGGGACCTCAGATTTCATTTCAACGGGCTTCATACCCACCTTCCCCCGACTTCAGTACCTGTCAGTACTCCACGAGATGGGCACCTTTCGCTCAGTTTGCATGTTCCGCACGCCAAGAAACTCTGGCGTAAACGGAGGAGTCTTCCTGGAGCCTTTCAGCACGTCTGTTTGGCTTCTATTCGCCTCTCTACTTCTGCTTACTGCCCTGATGCTGTGGTGTATCTTCTTTGTGGAATCCCATCGCATGCACCTCTACTGGTCCTACATACCTTCCTTTTTATCGGCCTGCTTGATCTGCTTCGGCTCAGCCTGTTTTCAGGGAAGCCACTTGATTCCACTCTCTACCGGCGGTCGCATGGCTTTCCTCTCGCTGTCATTGGTCACGTTTCTCATGTACAACTACTACACTTCGATGGTGGTATCGTCGTTGTTGGGCTCGCCGGTCAAGTCGAAAATCAAGACATTAGGCCAGTTGGCGGACAGCTCGTTGGAGGTTGGTATGGAGCCACTCTCCTACACGATGGTCTATTTGAATGTGAGTTTTGAAAAGTTGAATTCTATGGAATGTTGCATATGCATCGCTTTTGCAGACTTCAACGCTCGCCGAGGTGCGGAAATTCGTACGGCGCAAGGTTGAGCCGCGCAGCCACTCGCCGGATCTCTGGATTCCTGTCGAGAAGGGCGTCATACGAGTGCGCGATCAGCCCGGCTTCGTGTATATTTTCGAGGCCAGCACAGGTTACGCCCACGTGGAGAGGTTGTATGAGCCGCATCAGATCTGCGACCTCAATGAATTTATGCTGCGCTCGGAGCGGAGCTTGCACATGATGGTTCCGAAGACGTCCAGCTACAAAGAACTCTATAGACTGAGGTATGACTTAAAGTAAGAACAACCGAGCGCCGCCTGATCCTCATTCTTTGGCAGAACCTTGCGCTTGCTGGAGACGGGCATCTATTTCAAGATGAAGCGTTTCTGGATTCGCTCGCAGCTGAACTGCCACGCCAACAATTTTATTGTCAACGTCGGCATGGAGTATGCGGCGCCCCTGTTTTTCATGCTGCTATTCGTCTATGCGTGTGTGGTGGTTGTCTTGCTGGTTGAAATGGGCTACCAACGCTATACGTTGCGAGGCACCACTGAAACTTCTCACCCAGAATAAGTGTTTTGTTTGGTTATTATATGTGCTAGATTCAAGAATTGTCTGGATTATCTTAGGAATTAATCAAGCAATGAAATTCAACACGAAATGACTATAATGCGTACTATAGTCTGCATGAAGCTTTGTTGATGGACCGCTTATAGAGTGTGTATCTAAACCGAAAAGTAAAATAGAATTCAAGAAAGAAGTCACCAAAATAAAATATGTACATAAAAATGTGCTGCACAAATTCCATTTGCATTTAAGAGTGTTTTCATCATTTTTACATTTATGATAGCTGCTGCAAACGTTTATGGAAACGAAGAGCGCAGGCTGTCGGCGTTCGACCAAAAAAAAAACAAAAACCACTCCACAGCGTGATAAAAAAAGATCGCATAAAATTAAGTCAGTTGGATGACGGAAGGCGAAAGGGGGATGTTAAAAGTTTAGTCATTTTTAAATACTCTGTTTACGTTATTCTAAGTTGACGTTGGTGTAATATTAAACATTTTACTTTCTTAAATTCTCTAAACTTATTTGCAACCTTTTGCAACGGCCAACCAGCGAATTCTGTTTTAAATTCAACATATAATTCATTTATTATGAACCTCGAACAAGCAACCACATTTGTACTTTGTTGCAATTTCACAGCTGATTGCTTCCATCACCGTTTAAATGGTGCCCCACCGTGACGTCGGCTGCTCAACTACGAATGCAGACTGTTTTTAATGCAGTGATGGAGTTCATGGAGCGAGTATTAAGGGAAACAGGGACGTGGAGCAGAGTGGTTGAGCTGCAAATCGAATTTGTAATCCTTTTATTGACAAATGATGAAAAGAAGAACCGCGACTTCTAGAGGAATGCAGATTTCTGCGGTTTGAAAATGAATAATGAACGAAAGGAATAAATTCAATTTGTGCTGACAAGCTGCTCAACAAGTTGAGGCAATCAGGCGAATCATTCACACGCCACGATGTGTTGCTGACTGGTCTGAAGGGGCAGAAGGGGCAGAAGGCGGTGTGCGACAAGGAGGAGTACAAATGAGTCTAAACCGAAAGCATCTGAGTGAGTTAATCTTAAAGCTCGTCGCTGGTGTGACACTCGCCCCGAGTGACAGGCAATTTGCGCCTTCAGAACATGACGCGTGTATTTTCGCCTCCGTATTCCGTATTCTGGTATATCTAGAAGTGTTCTCCATACGTTCCTATAACCTCGCCGTATCCACAACAACGCGTGTAGAGTGCTGCATGCTTTTGACATGGATTGACGGAAACTTCATCATATTGGAAATGTGATTTTAGTTTCCTAAATCTAAATTGATTTATAGTTCATTTCCATAGGTACGTATTTTAAGCGGCAAATCCTATTGTTTTGAAATTAAAATGAAAGAGTTTGAATGTGGAATGCGAAAGAATGCCGATAAGTTGTTTTATAAGCGATAAGCGATTTTATCGTTGTTAATAACTCAATTATGAGTTGTTATTGCCTAAGGTTTCATTATCTTTGGCGCCCTGTAGACACCCACTCCACCAGTGCTGCAATTTTAGGCGAAAGACTGCTAATCAGTTTATATCGACAGTCGAAGCGGTGCGTACCGGTCGCTCTTCCCGCTTGCTAGAGCCGTCGACAGTGATTCGCAAGCGGCCTAAGAAGAAGAGTCCAGCTCCAGTTCAAGGTAGAACAGTGAATTTCAGTAGCTTGAAGTGGCTGTTAAAATGTAATGACCAATTAGCCATAATGAACATATTAAAGTTGGAGCTCTGCCATCGTCAGCACGCCTCAAGCAACTGCAATTCTAGAACGTACTCGTACTGGTGGGACTTAGCTTATCTAAGCTGTTTACTTCACAAAGTGTTTGCTAATAGAATAGGTTTTTAAATTTTTTGATAAGCCAAGCCAGATAATAAACAGTCACCCGACATGGTTAATGCTGGAAACGTATTGAACTTCACGTTTATAACTGGCAAGTCTCGTGAATTGTTTTAGTTCCATAAATTTTAAAAAACAACTCCAGATAAATTTAAGAAAAGTACAAGATAAGGAACTCAACTTCGCTGCAAAAAGAAGTCAAACAGAAGTTTTATAGTATCCGAATATAGTCCTTGACAACCTTGTACTCGTATTAAGGTTCAAAGCTCGACACGAGACGCTCTTTTCGTCTAGTAGTAGTAATCCTATCGCATGCTAGGTGCCTATATTTTAGACATTCGAGGCTTACGTTGACGCTTTGCCGGGCGATCAATTAAAGAACCAGCTGCAGTCATTTCCGAATATTGAATGAATTTTGTGATTTTCACGAATTTCACGAATGTCACTGATGTCGGGCGCAACGAGCATCGAGACAGCAACGCGATCATTTGAAATTCGAGTTCAGTCTTGAGGAATTGTTCGATAGCACGGAACGTATTTAAAACACAAACGCTGTGAATCATGTGCTGATGATCGTCTTGCTCTAGATTTAGAAAAAATAAATAAAACTTTACCAAAAAAAAAAAAAAAAAAAACGTATGGTAAACAATTCTGTAGCAATATAATAAAGATTAAATGCATAACACTAATATTAACATAGAGAATATAAAGTAATTTAGCAAAATGTGCAAAAATGTTATAAAAATTGAATGAACTGATTGAAAAAACTAAATATTTGAAATATTTGAATACTGTGCACTGGTTCCATTACATTTACTCGGTTGTGGACGCGATATCTAACAAAATTGAAGTGAAAAATATGATTAGATTTGTGCTCTAAGGATTTGTGTTCTCTTTTCTTCTCACAACAGAGGACATCTCACAAAAAAAGCAAGACCGTCTTCGGAAGCAGAGTCTAAACCGAAAAAATTATACTTTAGATACTGGTTCATTTTATACACAGTGTATACAAATTTAAAATAATTTAGTAATCGTTAAACAGTTAACAAAGTAATGAACTCAACTCAGTCAGCACGCAGGAACAGTAACAATGTAAACAACCCGGAATTTATATATATATACATACATATATACATATCTACATTCTACATGCATGTGCATAAGCTTACACAGCTTAAATTAATTAAAACAGAAGTTATTAATCCCTTGCCTTAAGTCAAAGCAACTATCGCTAGATGTTGTGAAATGAATATCAATTGAGCAACGTCCAATTGTGTTCAGTTCGCTTTTACAGAAGTTAATTCTTCGTTCGTTTTTACTTGGTCGGAAGTACATAAATTTCACCTGGCAGCTAAAGTGATCTTCTGATAGAGTCACATTTGAACCCTATTTGTGCCGCCTCAACTAGAAACTATATAAGCAAAAACTTAGGTATTCAGCTCAGTTTCAAGTTCAAGCGTCATCGCTCTCGACGCCCGTAAGTTTTTAAGGCCTTAATAAGTTGGCACTATACTCAATTTCACGCAAATCAAATTTATGAGGTTCGTCAACATGCTCTGCGCTTTCAGTATGGAGCGTGTAAAATGGAGGGTGATAAGGAAGCAAATACATATAGCCACTATATACATACATACATACATACAAACTGAGTTCATAATACAAACCCTGCTATAGTATAAGCAATTCTGCCACTGGGTGTTCCCCTAAGAGACTTTCCGAATACTTCGTTACTGTTTTTCCCTGTGCATAACTTCATTCTGTGTTTCTCCTTCCAGCTCGTTATAATGACTTCCGATCGCGACAGTGAAGTGGCTGTGACCACGCCTTCGGAAACACAGCCCCCTCGAGCTGGTCGTAATCTGTGGCGTGACTTGACCGCCTATTGGATGCTCGGCTTGTGCAACAACTACGGCTACGTTGTGATGTTGAGTGCGGCGCACGATATCATATCACAGTTTCAGACAGACGTAAGTCCAACATTCGAACCTGGTTTTGAGTTGAATTAGAATTTTAGATCGCCCTCTCAGGAAACACCGGCGGATGGCAGCACTTCTAATGCTACCGGACGGCAATGCCATATAGTTTCAACAGGCGCCATCTTGCTGGCTGACATTCTGCCGTCGCTGTTCGTTAAGATGATCATGCCATTCTTTCCGTTGTGGGTGAAGTAAGTGCTGAAACTTGAAACTGAAACTCCTTGAAATGAAATAACTTTCAATCTCTACGCAGCGTCCGTATAGCTTTAGCTGTGACTTTATCTGCCTCTGGTTTTCTACTCGTGGGTTTCGCTGACGCCGAGTGGATGGCGCTGTTGGGTGTTATCATAACCTCGGCTAGCTCCGGCATCGGAGAGACGACCTTCCTGGCTTACTCCTCGCGGTATGATAAGTGAGTGCTTTTGATTGGACTGTGATATTTGGAATGTGTTGAGCTGAAACTCCTTTTTCATACATAGAAATGTCGTCTCCACTTGGTCCTCCGGTACGGGCGGCGCTGGAGTCGTTGGCTCGCTCTCCTACGCCACTCTGCGCTCGCTGAACGTGAGCCCGCGCGACACAATGTTGATCATGTTGATATTCCCAGTCATAGAAGCGGCTTCCTTCTGGCTGCTTCTGCGTCGTCCTGTTCTTCTGCCAGTCACTTGCGTGGACTCTACTGAGGAACTGATCAGCGACGATAAACCGTTGGAGGGCTTCAAGCAGAAGTTCCTCTACATCAAACAGCTGTATAAGTACATGATACCTTTGTGCCTGGTGTATTTCTTTGAGTACTTCATCAATCAGGGTTTGGTAAGTGAAGTAAAGTGACCGAAAACACCGAAACATGTATATTTAAAGTTTTTCTCTTTGTACTCTCAATAGTTCGAGTTGGTCTTCTTCGAGAACACTCTTCTGGACAAGGCAGCCCAATATCGCTGGCTGAACGTGGACTATCAAATCGGCGTCTTCATTTCCCGTTCATCGGTCAACATCTTCCAGTTGAATCGCATCTGGCTCATGTCTGTCTTTCAATTCATTAATCTGATCTACTTCTTCACCGAGGTGATTTGGTTCTATACGCCCAGCCTATGGATCACCTTCGCTATCGTGCTCTGGGAGGGACTGTTAGGCGGTGCCGCCTACGTCAACACGTTCTACCGCATGTCGAAAGAAATTTCGCCTGGAAAGCGTCAGTTTGCCATGGCGATGGTCGTGCAATCGGACTCATATGGCATCGCCTTGGCCGGCTTCCTATCGATACCGGTGCACAACGCCATTTGTGGGATGGCGGCGCCTGTGCGGAATTTAATATTTTAAAGATGATTTCATTTCTTACCAGTATATTAGCTCCTAATTTCCATAATGTAGTTAAGCATGTGTTAAGCTCGTATGTTTAAAGATGTAGAATAAGTTTCCAATTTTAATTGTGTATAAAAGTTTTTTAATTTTAATGTCCTTAGATTAAAAAAAAACAAAGATCACAAATCGCCGTGAATCTAAAAGTAGAAAAAGTGTCTTCGAATAAAATTGGATTTCAGTTATTCAGTCTCGGCCTTTGTTGCTTAAAAGCTATCAGCTCAAGAAATTTGAAATTTGAATTAAACGTCACTCTTAAACAAGAAAACAAATAAAAATTAAAACAAAACTAGCATATTTTTCTATTCCGGTCAGGAATGCGGAATACACTACAATCCGAAGAGCGCGATAAAGGCCTGTGGCGAGATGTAAGTGCTTTCTGGATACTTGGCTTGTGCAACAACCTCGGCTACGTTGTGATGTTGACTGCAGCTCACGACATCATAAAGCTGTTCTTCCAAAAAGTAAACTAATTAAGTCTGAAAAGCAATTATCATTCTAATACTCCTTTCCACAGGAAAGTGAGTCTCGAGATCATGTCGAGAAAGAACGGTACTGCCATTATATATCCACAGGCGCCATCTTGCTGGCTGACATTTTGCCCTCTGTGTTTGTGAAGTTATTTATACCGTTTCTGCCGCTATGGATCAAGTAAGTGGGTTGGAAATACACCCTTCCTGGGCGCTGCATTTGAAAAATTCACTTACTCTTAGTTACCGTGTAGCCCTGTCCGTTTGTCTCTCCGCCCTCGGTTTCTTGTTGGTGGGATTTGCTCTAGCCGAATGGATGGCTATATTGGGCGTAGTGGTGACTTCTGCCAGTTGTGGTCTGGGCGAGCCCACTTTTCTAGCCTACTCCTCGAACTTCAACAGGTATTTGTACAAAGTGTGGCAAATTTGAAATATTTCAAATTTCAATTTGAATTGTCTCTTTGCTCTAGAAAAGTTGTCTCTACTTGGTCATCCGGTACTGGAGGTGCTGGCATCATTGGCTCACTTTTATATGCCTCGTTACGCGCTGCGCATATTAGCCCACCTAATATCATGTTTATCATGCTGTTCTTTCCCACGATCGAGGCACTTACCTTCTGGACCCTGTTGCGTAGCCTAGATATTGTACCTGCAAGAGCAGAGCAGATAGAATTCGAGGATTCAGAACCAATGAAGAGTATTGCCGAGAAGTTAGCGTTCACCATGAAAATCTTAAAATATATGGTTCCCCTGTGCCTGGTGTACTTCTTCGAGTACTTCATTAATATGGGTTTAGTAAGCAGTACCGACACGTACACGACGATATTTGAGTACTAATCTATGGTTATCTGATGCTCTTACAGTTCGAACTGACTTTCTTCAAGGACGCAACCATCGACCAATCGGCGCAGTACCGCTGGTACGGCGTGGACTATCAGTTGGGTGTTTTCATATCGCGTTCGTCGGTCAACATTGTCAAAGTCAACCGGCTTTGGTTATTGGCTGTGTTCCAAGGAATCAACTTGATCTACTTCCTCACCGAAGTCATTTGGTTCTTTACGCCCAGCATATGGATCGTGCTGGCCATTGTATTCTGGGAGGGTCTGATCGGGGGTGCTGCCTACGTAAACACCTTCTACAAAGTGACCCAAGAGGTGACTCCGAATAGGCGTGAATTTGCAATGTCGATGGTAGCACAGTCGGATTCGTTAGGAATCGTATTGGCTGGCTTCCTGACCATTCCGACGCACAACGCAATTTGTGGGATGAATCAATAATCATGCTTGCTCATGTCATACTGAGTACTATACTTAAATTTATGTATGTATGTATGTGCACTGCTTGATAAGTGGTTTGCCTAAAAGTATGCATTGGCAAACGAATGCCGTTTTCCAGCAAATACCTTCCCTTCACAACAGCAACAGTGTTAATAAATTAATTTATTAAGTGACTGCTGGCGCAATTATTCTGAAAATATAATAACAAATTCAAGAAAATAACTCGTTTCATTTTACATTCTTAATTTTAGCCACAAGGAAGAGTTTAAATATTCTACCAATTCAACTGAATTTGATGTTTATCATCTCTTATTACGAAATTATTAAATTGAGTTTTAACCGTCATGCAGTGGATCAGGAATTAAATGCATCACACAAAAATCGTTAACGTTTGAACGAATGGAGATTTTTTAAAGCAGTTTTTGCATTCGAAAGAGAAACAATTTTTGTTGTTAGCGGTTCGAATGGTGTACCGCCAAATATTGTGATACTGCTGGCAGATGACCTGGTGAGAAATCATTTGTGAATTATACATGCTGTCTTGCTATTTTTATAGTATATCGATATATGGTATATAGCATATCGAGTAAGCTTCCGTGGTCAGTAGGAGTTTCTGACGCGCTCACTTATCATGGCAAGATCCTTGATCGCCTGTACGCCTCATCGTTGTGCACGCCCTCTCGCAGGACACTTATAATGGGGAGAATATCCGATTCACACAGGTCAGTAATCTACTGTACAAGTAGCGTGACTTCTCTGTTACACACGAGCTCCACGCTTCCTTCAGACACCCAACACTACGTCATGAGGAATGAGGAGCCGTGCTCATTGCCCACTAATGTCACAACGATGGCGCAGGTGTTCCAGAGGGCAGGATACTCGACAAACTTGCAGGGCAAGTGGCATTTGGGCTTTGGTAGGAGGGAGTTCACTCCTCTACCGAAGCTACTGGGCTGCTTCAATAGATTACTTTCAGCGCTGCGGTTTGACGGTGAGTTTAAACAGAATTCAAGTGTTTAATTTTAATAGAATGTTCTCTTGCACTTCTGATTAATACTGAACTTAATATTTTCGTGTTAGTAAACGCATTTGATTGCAACTTAATTAAATCTGCTCATTTTACAGTACGATAGCCTGCGGCCGAAGTCGACCATCATACGGCTACTTCTCGGGCTACATTGATTACAACGACTACACGCAGCACATGCTGGTGAGTGCGAATGAGAGCGTGCCGTAAAATGATTTATTTCCCTCTCATTTCTCCAATGGCACCTACGCCACGGAGATATTCACACATGAAGCAGAGAGCATCATTTACGAACATGATGACGGTAGACCGCTTTTTCTGCTAATGAGCCACTTGGCGGTGCACACCGGCAACGAGGATAATCCGCCGATGTAGGTGCCAGAGGAAGAAGTAGATAAATTCATGCACAAATTCATTCAGGACATATGCTGATGAGCTGAGCGAATGGAGTGAGGGAGAGGGTAGGAAGTGGGTGAAAGAGCTCAAAAGAGATCCTTCCCATTCAAAATAAGTAATGAGATAAAATAATTAGATTTTAATGAAATGAAATGCTTTAACAGTTGAAAGAGTAGTCTCTGTCCTTTCGTAGTACTCAGGTTGAATTCCTGATTCCAGGCATGATATACAGTCTGAACCTTAGTATGGGTTCTTAATTAGTTCTTAGTTCTTTAATTGTTTTGGCGATCATTTCACTTGCGATATGAGAAGCGAACATTTTATTAAAAAAAAACACTACAAAATCGCATATGGACAAAATTTAATATGCCCGATTTACCTTCTAGTACTATGAAGAACAGGGTATTCAGAGATTAATTTCAGGGATGTCCCTAGAGACTCCAAATGTATCATCCACATCCGGTTAAGTTATCCGGACATTGTGAAGACGACCCTACATTCTGTTCCAAATCTGATGAGGTTCCAATATTAATTCAATTAAGTTATCCTCGATAGTTATTTTAGTATACTACTCGTAGTACATACTAAATAACTGAAAACATCAATCTAAATCAACATAAGATAAAAAAGATACATTATTTTATTTATTTAAAAAAAATAAGCAATTCTTTTTGTCTTTATTTTGGAAACTATTTTATTTGAGCACGTTTTATTTAATATAACGATACAATCACAATAACCTGAAGTTAGTGAAAACATGAATTCTAAATTAACATAAGGTAAAAAATACATTTTTTTATTTATTTAAAAAAAAAAATAAAGAATTCATTTTGGGAACGATTTTATTTGAACAAGTTTTATTTAATAAAATTATACAACAACAATAACATGAAGTGAGTATACGACATTTATTCCATTTATAGGTGAAGTGGAATAAATGCACTTTTTTTTGAAAACTTCCATAAGTTGTATTCCAGGAACATTTGTGATCTTATCGAGTTGTTGATAATTATGTTGATAGATAACATTTATGATCCTATCGAGTTTTTGGTCTGTTAGATAATATTTATGATCATAACAAATCCTTGATCCATTTCCTTGAAAAACTTTCAGATCATAACGAGTTCCAGATCTGTTGCCGTACAACATTTTTGATCCTAGTGAGTTCTCAATCTATGATTAGACAATATTTCCGAACATAACGAGTTCTTGATCTGTTGGACAACATTTAGGATCATAACGAATCCTGGATCTGTTAATAGACCACATTTTTTATCATATAGAAATACCTTTTGTGACCTTTTCTGATAAGAGCTGAAATATTTAAGCACAATGGTATGTTAATTGTACCATTGTACCGCAGTTTCTTTGGAGGACACTTGATTAAGCAACATATAAGTAAAGAAAACAGCTCTGTAAACAAATTTCAATACTTATATTTTGCAGGGACGGTATAAAAGCCACAGACATTTTTAATCTTTAAATAGTTCCAAATAACTATCAAATAACGTAAACGAAAAAGTGATAATAAAATAGATTTAATTTCATCTCGAAATGCTTTCCAAAATGTTGTGGGTTTTGGTGATATTTGGTGCCTTGGTTAAATTGATCGCTGGACTACCAACAGAATTGCAAAACACTCCAGCTGTGGATGTGGTTGGAAACGATGATATAGAGGAGAACAAGAACCAGATCGACATACAACGCTTAAGAGCTACAGGTCCTCCACGAAGGCAGCGGCAAAGTCCAGATGTAAGAATGAGTACATCACATCATGTGCCTAGTAAAATGATCGCTTCACAATACTCCATTTGTTGGAGGCTATCGTTATTGTGTCCTAGACCAACAGCTATAAGATCTACAACAATGCAAATTCCTACAGGAACTTCTCCAACAGCAAAAACAACCTGAGCAACCGCCGCTAAGAAAAAAACCTTTTTTCGGTTCTTAGAACAAAAAAAAATGAAAAAACCTTAAATGGACGAAATACAAAACTTCGAACGAAATACTTATATTTCTATATGAGAGTATGTATAGCAAATAAAAGCCAGCCTGTAATAGATAACATTGTTAAAGTAAGAAGTAACGTAAAGTAATAGGAAATGATATGATGTTAATAATAGAAATAAAAATCGAAGACTTTTCAGTGTTTGAATTTCTATGGGCTTTTGCGATTTTTTGGGTCTTAAAACAATTCTTCTTCGTTGATGTTTTTGATTATTTTTGAACGAGAGTCAGTAGAGGCAACAAAGCTTAACGAAATAAATAAAAATTAAGTTAAATTAATTAATTGGAAAGAACGACCAGTTTTGCAAAGTAACGAACAATTCATTCATATTCTTAAGTATGGATTCTAAAAAGAAAAATTTTCCTGAGAACAATAATACTCAACTTCTTTCTAAATAACTGGTTCAACAATATTAGAAACGAAATTAGTTTGTATCCTTTTAGTTTCTCATATGAAGACAAATACCTGATATACAAATACAATACAAAATACCTTATTATAAGCTCACTTCCTCAAGAGTCGAAGATTGTTGTTGTTCCTTTTTATTTTAAGCTCAGTACAACGGTGCAAGTGAGACAGAGAGCTTTCCATATTTATTTGGCACATTTGCAGTGCTTTTAACTCGCTTCCCCCCCACGTCCACCGTCTCTTATCATCAGCTACTGAGCTTTTGGAGCGACTCCACCACAAACGAAAGCAATGAACAAACACTCCAATAATAATCAGTTTAAAGAATAAAGAAAAGTGAGAAAAATCAAATTAAACTGAGTGAAGCTGAAGTCTAAAGATATGTTGATTGCTGCTTGCATCTATTTTAGCTGTGATCGGCGATTTTAAAAGTTAGTGAAGCGATTTCAGGCGAACGCAGAGTGTTGATTTTGCGCATCGATTTTTGTTTATCTTAAATATTGTTGTATATTCCATGAAGCTGAACTTTGAATAATAAAAATGAGGCTTTCTTGGGCATTTGTGTGTTTATGCAGCCTCGTAGCAGCAGGTAAATTGAATTGTTCAGTTTTTTATGAAATTTATTTATAAAAAAAATTACATTTCTTGTGACAGTTTGTAAAGAACCAAAAACAAATGAATCATATATTTAGAGCTTATCTTCAATCGTCATGAATTTATGCAGACAGCGGCAAACCGATTTCAATCCTTGAGACTTCTTTCATACTGACATTTAAATTAGATTAATAGAATTAGAATTATTTATTTCGATTTCGGACGAAGGGTTCATCCTCACCAGGTGAGCTGGCAGAGAGAGAGAGAGAGAGAGAGAGAGAGATAAGCAAAGAGTAGAAATCATCATAATTCATAAATAACAGTTTTAACTGTATGTATGTATATTTGTACATACGTACATATGTACATGACTAGTGCATATGTTTGGAGAGAAAGTTTGCAAAAAAAAATTTCAAGTGTTCTAGAAAAATATATTGTATACTAAATCAAATCACAATGAAAACAAAAACTAAAAACAAGAAGTCAGCTTTAATATACTTTAACTTAGAAACAATAAAAATGCATGCTTAGTTTATAGAAATGCATTATTTAAATATCCATACATACACACATACATATGTACATACATACATATGTACTTAGTGATCAAACCACAAAGAGGGTCACCCGATAACGTCGTCGTCGTGACTCTGAATAAAGCCCTCAGACTTTGTTTCTTCTTCTGTACTGAGAATAATATTGACTTCGTTTCTGTTATTGGAATAATTATCAAAAATACAGTTATACCAGTAATAGTTGATCATTTATAAATACGAATATTTATAATTTTTAATAGATACAATACAATCGCAGTTAAATATAATATATTTTCATAGTCAATTAGATTTAGGAAATCTTTTAAAACCTTCATTTTTCTTGAACTTCACCTCAAGCCTCAGTACTAGCAACGAATCCTCCGAAATGGGATGCCAACTATATTGTCAAGGGTACCCTCTATATACCGTACGCCGAGATCGCCGAGCCCTTCTACGCTTGGTACGACAAAAACACTCGACGTTCGCGTATCGATTACTATGGCGGCATGGTGAAAACTTACCAGTTGGCCAACGAAGGTGCTTATGGCATTTCTTTGAAACTGGCCCCCGTTACCACAGAGAAGGAGTTGAACAAAATCACTTGTCTACAGCTCAATGGCACCGCAGATCAAAGAGTTACCATACAGAACATTCTGCCCGATGCCAAGCTATTCAGTCTCTTGGGCACCGAATCCTTCCTGGGCTTCACCTGTGACAAGTTCAGGCTAGAGGAAACCGTTGGCCTGAAGAAGAACGTCTATACTCTGTGGGTGAGATACAAGAAGTCGCCAAAATATCCAGCCGCACGCATGCCGATCCCCGTGCGTTATGAAATGCGCGGTTACAACACGTTGCTGGGTTCGCATTACGATCATTATTACCTCGACTATGACAGCTACGAACATGATGACATACCGAATGAAGTCTTTGAATTGGATGAAGGTGAGTGAGTGTTGAGTACTCTTTTTTTTTTGGCTCTATCAAATTCGCTTCACTTCATATGGGCACTCTTCCACTAGACATGACTTGCGTCGGTTTTCCGGGACCCGGCATCGGTCATTATGCCACTTTCAATCCCATGCAGGAGTTTATGCATCCCGCCGCCGTCGATCATCATGTCGCTCATGAGTTCCATCGCTTCAAAGGTCAACACAGCATCAGTTACGCGACTCAAAAAGAGCACGATTTCCGCAAGAATATCTTCCGTCAGAATTTGCGTTACATCAATTCCAAGAACCGAGCACGTCTCAGCTACACCCTATCTGTGAACCATCTGGCCGACAAGACCGACGAAGAGTTGCGTGCCCGGCGCGGTTATCGCTCCTCGGGTATCTACAACACTGGCAAACCGTTTCCCTACAACGTTTCGAAGCTAAAGGAAAATCTGCCCGATCAGTACGATTGGCGTCTGTATGGCGCAGTGACTCCTGTGAAAGGTAAGCTGCCAATACCGTCCTAGAAACTGTATCCAACTACAAGTTTTCTCATTGCATTTGTTCCATCTACTGCCAGATCAATCTGTCTGCGGCTCATGCTGGTCCTTCGGTACTGTCGGCCACATTGAGGGCGCTTACTTCTTGAAGAACGGCGGCCATCTGGTGCGCCTTTCACAGCAGGCACTCATCGACTGTTCCTGGCAATATGGCAACAACGGTTGCGATGGTGGCGAAGATTTCCGCTCCTATCAATGGATGATGCAGGTAGGTGGCATTCCGACCGAAGAGGAATACGGTCCCTATCTGGGTCAGGACGGGTTCTGTCATGTAAATAACATAACGCTGGTGGCACCCATCAAGGGATTCGTCAATATCACGGCAAATGATAACAACGCTTTAAAGATTGCGCTGCTTAAACATGGTCCTATTTCGGTGGCCATCGATGCTTCACCAAAGTCATTTAGCTTTTATTCCCACGGTGTGTACTACGAGCCGACCTGCAAAAATGGCCTGGATGAACTGGACCATGCAGTGCTGGTGGTGGGCTACGGCTCGATGAATGGCGAAGACTACTGGTTGGTTAAGAACTCGTGGTCCACATACTGGGGCAACGATGGCTACATATTGATGTCGGCACGCAAGAATAACTGCGGAGTTATGACGATGCCGACATACGTAGAAATGTAGTGTTACGCAAATGATCGATGTTGCAAGTATTTACAATTAAAAATATAAAGAGATTTGAGTACAAGTTATACAGAACAACATTTACATGAATTCAGTAAATAAAAATTAAATGAATATAATTATACATGCAATTTTGTTTTTCCTTTAACAAGAACCACAAAAGATGCATTCGTCTTACATCATTCTAGAGGTATTATGGTATGTAAGTGTATTTGTCAACAAATGTCAATGTAAAATTTGTGTAGAACACAGGACAACAAAGGTTATCGCGCTTATCTTGCACTTACTTAAATATAGTAAGCAAAATTAAATCATCAACAAATGAGCTCAGGTCCCCTCATAGTTTGTTTTTGAAATTTTCTGGCAGCATTATTAATAGCTCCAACGATGGAAGGGCCAAAGATCAAAAAAGACTTACTGCTGCTAGTCACTGATGTCAATAACCACATTAACAATAGTTTACATTTAATGCATTTGATGAAGTTTAATGGGTTATATGAAAGAGTTTAGATGACTTGATAGCCAGTAGAATTCATTAGTCTCTCAATGTATACGTTCAAGTTTCTTATTTGATTTCTTTTTTTTTTTTTAGGTTAACTTAATTGTAGAAATATAAACAATATAAAGATTAGGCAATTTGCCTCTGTTGCTCGCCTCCATTGCCGCCGGACGCACTGTATTCCTCAAATGGCTCATTCGGCAAATGAGCCGGGTTCTGCAGAACAAAGTAAATCGTATTTTCGAGTCAATGAGTATTATTTATTGAAGCACTTTGATGGCTCACCATTTTTTTAGCACGCTGTTCCAACGTCGAATAAGCAACATGATTGAGTACAAAACCAGAGGGCAATGCAACGCCCTGAATTCTGTAGAAAGCCGATTTATCACCCTCATTGGCTATTTTATGAGCTGCCGCAATTGTACATTTCCCCAGGAAACGTGAGGAAGCAATCATGGGGCCACGTGAAATATCAATGTGTGTGCCCAAGCGGTACAGCACCACTTTTCCATGGCTCTGCTGCGAAATACTGGGCAACTGTTCACTTTTGTAGCGTGACGCTTTAAACATTTCCATTGCCAAATCGCTATTCACTTCCAAGCGTTCGATTTTCAGATCACGCGCGGCTAGCTTAGCCATCTCGCCGGATATCGCACGCATTTCTGCTGGAGCAGGTTGCCAATCCTGTGATCCAAGTACAATATCATGAACAAAACTGCCAGATTTTACTACAAACGATAACAAAACTAATTAGTAATTAGTTCCTTTACAGAGTTAAGAGGTTCACACGTTTACCATTGGGTCCAGGAAAACTATGAAGCTGCAATTGCGCTGAATCCTTGAAGCAGTTTTGCAGAGCAGCGCCCAGCATAAAGGAACAGGTACGCCAAAATGCTCTGAATTTGTAGAAGTAAAAACGAGTTCCTAACGATATCTCTACTGTACTCACTTATTGACCACATGAGGATCTGATATGGTAAAATTCAGAAGCTGCAGGGTGCAAGAATCTTGAAGTGGACGATGCATGTCCCACGCTACGTTGCCATCTAGCAGAGCCAGTACTGAGCGTATACAGTGGCCTTCCGACATGTGTTGAGCACAATTGTAAGGCGAGGAGATGCCACGATTCATCACCAGCGTCACATCTTCTGGAAGCCCCAAGTAGCGCACCTCAATCTTCTCAATACGGCCAACGGATTCACGTTGGCGTCGCTGCTCCTTTTCGAAGAGCTCGTTCTGCTTGGCGATTATGTCCTGGGAAGAGTTTGACTCCAAACCTATTATTGGGATAAAGAAATTTATCACGTTTCTTGGGTTAACTTTAGGCAACGGTGAACTGACGAGACTGCGAAAATTTTTGTAGAGACCCAAGTGTTTTCCACTGGTTTCGCAGAAGTTTTGCAGTAACAGACATTTTTTCGTGCAATTCCCGATTTGTAATTTATTGATTTTAATTAATTTTGAACTGCTTTCTTAAAATTAACGTTGAAAAAATGCAAAATGAAAACACTTCATCTGAGGAATCCTCAGCGGTAAAACAGCTGATTGTCGGCGTGCACTTTTACAAATGTTTAAGTAAAATACTGCAGTGCTTTTTAAAAAGTTTATTTAAACTGCGTTTTTTAAATGAACTGAAATCGCATCCAAATTCATTACATAATCTTTCAAACGTAGCGAAATATTATCCCGTTTTTTAATGAACTCTAAACCAAATTTTCTTCAATTTTATTTTTTTACGTTTTTTGGAATGTGTGAATTTGACTACATTTCAGAAAAGGAAGAAATCTTAAATTTTCCAACAGTAAAATTAGTATGGATCTGTTTATATTTTTGTAAAATCACACCGAAAAATTACTTTCACAGCGCGCTTTTCAGTATTACCCTGCAGGTAATCACACTTGTTAGTTTGACGCTGAGGGAAAATGTGTACCTTACGGTTTACGATTGCTATTAATCCATACATTCTGCATACCTTTTTGCCAAAAGTTGTAGTTTTTGATGCTGACTACAACAACAACAAGAGCTTTTTTGGTCTCGTATAGATATCAAGTTTTTGCCCTTTACAAACTGCAATTCTTATCACTATATCTCTTAAACTATTGAGGCTATAAAGATATCCGGACAGGCTGGCTTCCGCTAAAAAGCGGAATATCTTCAAATACCTTTTATTTGTGTACATACAACTTTGTTGAAACACCAACACTTTCGGAGAAAAACGATAAAATTTATTCCTTTTTTCTCCCATTTAATATTTTTTTCCTAATATAATATTCGTGTAATTATCTAAATTTTAAGAGGAGACAATTAGGTTTCTACTCGTATTTTTTTCATCAGTATCAGTACAGGATTAGAGTAGAAGAAAAAGTATATTTTTTATATATCTAGTACTAGTACTTTTCATTTTAAAAAAAAATACATTCAAAGTTTTATTCTAAAACCCGACACCGATCCTGATGAAAGAAATTCACTTAGAAAGCTAATTGTATGGGCTAATTATACATTATAACTAGGAAAAATTTATAAATGGGAAAAATTTTATTTAGATAAATGAAATAATATCAAAACTGTATATCTTTAATAGTTTAGTGCTAAAAAGATCAACTTCCTACGGGCCTGATCTCGATAACTATACGAGAGACAAAAAGCTGTTGCTTCTGTTGTTATCAGCATAAAAAACTAAAATAACAGCATCAAAATTCGTCTGATTCCGCAACGATGTACTTAATTCGAAATTTTTGTTGTTGTTTTAATCAGCATAAAAATATATCACAACAACCAGAACAAAATTTGAGTGATGGTAAACTTAAGCGAGAAAAAGCAAAAACAAGAGTAATTTTGCTACTTCCAAATTATAATTAAAACGACAATGATCAACAAGATTCTTAGCAGCAAAGGGGAGATTTTATTTTTTCTGGTTTGCAATAAGACCCCATGTAATTTTGACAGATGAATTTCCATCTTTATCTTGGTGTTGTGATTGTGTTTAAGGCTTAACCAAAATCGCCACAGTAAAATGGAACAATTATGCCTTGACCACATAGAAAATCGTACGACGAATATTTCGGTGCGAACTGTCAAAATTACACGTGCTCTTATGGGAAACGAGAAAAAAATAAAATTACGTCGCTGCCTCTGCTTGCGGCTGCGAATAAATCGCATCTGCGATCGATCCAGTTCGTTCTTGATTTCTTGATTGTGTGAACTCGCTTAAAGAAAACTTTCCACAGTTTAAGAAGATCAGTATCAGGAGTTATTAAAGCTGAACTATTACTTTTTCATAGTTGTAATAGAGCTCCGAAATTTTGATTGTCATCCTGTTCGGTTCATTATAACTTTGAGGAATAAATATCTCAAAAAATATTTTAATTTGTATAAAAATTTTAAACAAATAGAAAAATGTATTTGGAACCATCTATGGACTTGCCAAATAGGGGATTTAATTTCGAGAACTGCCAAAGGTAAGTAAAAGTAGACGAGCGATAACCACTCAACCATGCAACGTGAATATAACCTGATATTTTAACAAAATAGCAAACAAATCATGATTTTTTATACAGAAATGCAGACCTTCTAAAGACAGGCTTTCAGCCCCCACGAGCCGTGAAAACCGGTACAACCATTGCTGGTATAATTTACAAAGATGGTGTTGTTCTAGGCGCCGATACAAGAGCCACGGCCGGTCCAATTGTGTCGGACAAAAATTGCGCCAAAATCCACTACTTGGCCAAGAACATTTAGTAAGCTTTTCCCTAAAAGCTGTTGCTTATTATGTAGATGGGTAATTTCTGTACTCTATTTAAATATTCAGTTGCTGTGGGGCGGGTACCGCTGCTGATACCGAAATGACTACCAGTTTGATAGCCTCGCAACTGGAGCTGCATCGTCTCAATACGGGCCGCCAAGTGCCCGTCATAGCAGCCTGTACGAGGCTGAAGCATTTGCTATACCGTTACCAGGGCGCCATTAGCGCCGCTTTGTTACTTGGAGGTATGGATAAAACAGGCCCTTCTATTTACTCCATCTATCCTCATGGATCCTCCGATAAGCTACCGTACTCGTCCATGGGCTCTGGCAGCTTGGCCGCAATGTCTGTATTTGAATCTCGTTGGAAGCCGGATATGACTGAGGAGGAGGCTAAGGAGTTGGTACGCGATGCTATTGCAGCCGGAGTGTTTAACGATTTGGGTTCGGGTTCAAACATAGATTTGTGTGTGTTGCGCAAAGATTCAGTCGAAAATTTAAGGAACTATGAGGTTGCCAACAAGAAGGGTGAACGACAGGTATGTACAAGAATCACCGAAAGAATGATAACAGCATTTCAATTAAAAAATTTATTTCAGCTGGATTATACTTTTAAGTCGGGCACCACTGCAGTGCTCAAGGCAACAATCAAGGACTTCGACATCACCGAAGAGGTGAAGATAATTCCCATGGATACAGCCTAAAAAGCATACCAATCTAACAATAGCAATTTTATTTCAATTGATTATTATTTCAAATAATTTCAGTGTAGTTTTGAAGTAAATATGGATTGAGGTTAATTTTATTTTTCCATTAAAACATGTTGTTAAAAATTTATGAACTCTTTCAAAATTCGAGGAGTGCAAAAAGATCAGTGACTTTACTGTAGGGACATTTGCTACACGTAAACTAATCACCTGCAATTTTAATAACTTTATAACATTATGTTTATCATTATTTACTTTCCACAATATTGAAATTTAAATATATAAGTTTTCATTTAACTTGGGCTTGTTCTTGAACTTACTAAATGTTCATTTATAACTTATAATAAATATTACAAACATAATTACGTGTTTTAATTTCAAGAATTGTCAGCCTTTCATCGTTATCGCAATCAGCGATATATCGCGTCGCCAATTAGAATACCCAAGATCTGAATCAAGCTGCTATATAAAAATATCCTAATTAGCCTAATTGTATTGGGGTTTTAATCCATTGAAGAGATATTAGAGTCATTGAGTGTTGAAGAGTGTTCGAAAAACCAGGCCAACTAACAAATATATTTAAGTAGATTGATGCAAACCAGCATGGTGAAGTGGGTTGGGTGTAAGTTTGAGAAGAATTGCTCTGCGGGAAAGCTGAGCAGAGTTTCTGAATTTCAAATAAATTGTAGATTTGCCACTGCTTTTTGTGTGGCAAATTTTCTTAGGAAGCGAACATAAATACATTATCGAATCGAATTTTACAAATACATTTGATCTAAATTTTATGAGGCCATGTCATTTCATCTTATGTATATGAGGACCTTATTTTATAAAAGTAATTTTTGCAATGGAGTATGTATTTGCTGTGTTTTAAAGAAATTATGTCATTTGCTGGAATATTATGTTTTGGGTGGAGGTTTTTACATCAGCTTTTTATTAAATTTTCAAGAAATATTAGTATATAAATTCGTAGTACATATATAGAATCCTACATCTTGCATAGATTTTATTTACAATCTCTGCACGTAAAAATCTTTATTAGTATGTATTTGTTTTCTAATGAGTGTTTAAATTTTAAAGATGTTGTTAATGGCTTCCTAGGAAATCACCGAAAGGAAAGTTACAAAGCCCCTATAGAAAGTTTGCTAAATAAATACAAACGAATTGGTAAGAATGTAAACCCAAGTATTTATTTTTCTGAATTAATTTCATATATTCTAAATTTATATTAAAAGGAGCTCGAATGTCTTTGAAGACACACTTCTTGAACTCTCATCTAGATTCCACCAGCAAATGATGGCAATTGAAAAGCGCTATGAAGGATCCTGGGGTGCAACTATGATGGCGGACTATTGCTGGAGTTTGACTAGGGAAATACCAACCCACTTATATAAGCGAAGAAGCACAAATAAAAATCATTTTTAATTTAAAAAGTATTTATATATCTTTTTTTTCAAAATTTAGTATTTTTTGCGTAAAGCACTAAATTTACTTTAACGCGCACCAAGAAACCATTTCTGTGCAGATTTTTTTGATATTAGGCTTAAAATTCGCGCAAATGTCCAATCTATCGATATAAAAAATAAAAAGGGTAAAAAAGTTTCGGGAACATATTTTTACATACAGATATATAGCAGTTTTTTGTCTTTTTTCTTAAAAAATTCCTCTTTTGAAGTTACGATTTCAGCAAAAGCTTTTAAACTATCTTGCGGATTTCAAAGTAATGTTAGCAAGAAATATGCGTGCATCCTTCCTCTTTAATTAATCTTAGTTGTAATCGAATCGGTTACAAATGTCAGTTGCAGTGGCTCTTCAAGTGGATGGACCTTAACGTAAAGTGGCCAAAAATTTAAAAACCGATTATCTCAAAAACGGCTCGTTTCATTTTTTTTATTTTATCATTTTTGGAATCAGCGGACCAAAATCCTTTAGAATATGTTGTCCAACAGCCCCTTACAAAATGGCTGTCGGCCAGTGTTATTTAAGGAATTATACAGGTTACTTATAAATAAAAATTCAATTAAAGTAAATTCAATAAATAGAAGACAAACATATTAATATTAAATACGTATAATTTAAGATGTATTGTATAATAAGAATTGAATATTTGATCTGATATTAATTTTCATAAATCAGATGTTTTTATATAAGTTTTTTTCTCTTATATACAGAACTTATAATTGTTAACTCCGGTGGTAGCTCATTCATAATTTTAGTTTTATGAGCATTTAATCCTAAACCGTTGTCATGGAACCATCTTGTGATTGCATTGAAGTCAATCTGCATTCTTTGGACTGCTATGTTGAGTTCTCTGTTGGAAACCATGATTGCTGTGTCGTCAGCATACGCAAATGCACATCCATGTTTGAGGGTATTTAGCATGTCATTTGTATATATGTATGTATTATATACAGCAATGGACCCAACTTTGAGCCTTGAGGTACACCACTATTTGATATTACCTTTTTGTTGACTTCATTGCTCACTTGGAACCATTCAAGGATTTGACCACGAATCCCCACGCGCTGCTAGTAGTCAGTTTGTACATACATATGTATGTAACAGAGTGTCGAAAGCTTTGCTGATATCAACAAATATCGCTAAACGATGCTGACCCCAACATAAACTCTCGTTTAAGTTGTTTGCAAATGTTCCCAAAAGTTTATTAATGTTTTTCCCGCTTTGAAAACCATATTGGTTGGCATGTATTATATTATATTTTTGTATAAAACTTTTTAGTCTCCGCGCTACGACTTCTTCGAGTACCGGCAATATTGATATTGGTCGATAATTCTTAAAATCGGACTTACTTTCGGACTACTTTTAAATCGGACTACTTTTAAAAATAGGTCTAACAATAGCTTCTTTTAGCACATTTGGTATTACACTCGTTGCTAAACTTTGTTTTATAATTTTTGTCACAATTCGCGTAAACACCGCGACGTTGTTTTTTAAATCTATTGGCCTTATACCATCACATCCTGGACTTTTTTTAATGTTTAGATTTGTATAATCTCATATACTTCTTGTTCATTGATACCGCTATCAATGATATTGATTGTGTTTTCAGTCAAATGATTTGCAACAGAAATTGTTTTAATTGCACAAATTTACATTCATGCACCGTTTCTTTTACATTGTTATCAAATGTTTCCGCAAAAGTGTTTGCTAGTAATTCTATATTTTTATGTTCAAAATTTTGTATTATTATTTCATCCACATTTTTTTTTATTTTTACCGATAATTTCATTAACTATTTGCCACGTTTTTTGCATGTTATTACTATTTTCATAAAATCGATTTAAGAAGAAATTATTTTTTGCTTTAACTATTTTTTTATTCACAATGTTCCGGCGACAATGTTTTAGTCGCCATCTTCTATATAATTTGTCTCTTTTAACACAGCAAATTATTAGCTCATTGTTTATCCATGGATTTGCTTTTCTTTGTTTTTTAATTGATTTTGATTTAATTTAATTCGAATTTGTTTGCGCGATTTGTTATATATTTGTTTAAGCGTCAAATGAAGCTCATTATATGTATGTTTTACTCACATCGTCAATTTCTAATTTTGTCCCAATTTTCTAAGTTTGTCCCAATTCGTATCTAAACTAAAGTAAAACTGGTTAATAAGAAACTGAACCTCACGAATTTAGAACGGGGCTTATGGCTCGTCAGGATACCTAAGTACATCGCCAAAAAATGGGAGAAAGCACCATCGGACATGAACGTTGGTAAGTTACGGATCACCAACACACCTGGCAGGAAGGCGCAGGTATCAATGTCGCTAACATCAGCGGTTGTCAATCTTGACCCAGAGGAAAAGATTCCAACCGAACACACACTAGATGTGTTAGATTTGACAAAACAGTCACTTGGTGTCTTCTCGCACGGAACGGAAATGGCAGAAGAGCCGAATAGCAAAGATAGTAACGACGCTAGTATGGACGCCAGTATGGACGATAGTAAGGGTGCAACGTCGAAGCCAGAGAAAATCTGCATGGAGGGACATGTTGTGCAGAAGCTAGAATGTCGTCCTATACCTAATGAGTGCTACATGAAACTAAAGCTGGATACAATAAAGAAGACAGCCGAGCCAAAGCGATTGTGCAGAACTTTAAGCCAGTCAAGGATCACTTGACTGGCTTAAAGTTCTGCACACAACGTAAGTAATCTTTTAGCAGCAGACACATTCGAATCGTTCCATTATTTTCCATTTCCTTTGTAGATTGAGTACCGTGAACGCAAAAAGGGTGAGGGAAAACATAGGCTCGGCGACAAAAATTCGGTAATGAACATGCTTTATAACGCGTTCGAAAAGCATCAATATTACAATATAAAAGATCTCGCAAAGATCACCAAACAGCCTGTGGGCTATCTTAGGGAAATACTTAAAGAACTCTGTGATTACAACAAGAAGTATCCACACAAAAATATGTGGGAGCTAAAGAAGGAGTATCGTCACTATAGTACTGACGACAAAAAGACGCAAACTTGGCGGTAAAGAATTAATGACTGGATTATCTAGATTTCTAATGGGAGCAATTTATAAAGCAAAAGAAAGTTTTCCCAATTATTCTAAAAACCGCTAGAATAAAAAACAAACACCCAAATTAAGAATTAAATACAATGAGTTTTAATAGGGCTGAACTTTGAGTTGTAGTATTTAAATGGAAAATATATTATTACCGTTGAAAAATTCACACCGAAATGCTCTTATATATTTATGTAAAAGATGTATTATCGAAATCAAATAGAGATTGTAGACTTTAGTCTATCATGAATTGGTTCAGTTTCACTAAAACAAACAAACACATTTTATTCAACTTGAGTATAAAAAATCTTGATCTTGTTTCAAATTGTAGGTGTTTTTCAAAAGTATTCATGGACGACCGGTTAATTTGCCTTTTATATTTGCCTTGGTTATTGCTTATTGACTTTGCCGGTCGAATTGAGGTAAATGTTGAAGAAGGGACTCCGCTTCGAACAGTTATTCGAATGGGAAATAACTAGCTCAAGGAATAATATTTTGCGCTAATTTATGTTCTATTGCTTATACTCGTATAAAAAATATCTCTTTATTTATTTAATTAGCAGTAGCTTTTCTTAGCCCTATTAAGAAAATAATATATTATTATTATTATTAATTTGTAAGTGATTATTTGTAATGATCGTACTTTTATTCGGTCGCCAAAGAATCCGTGGAAGAATGGGAATTGGCAAAACCTTTGTCTAGCCTTCCGTATTGTGTAATTTGATAAAATGGCAGTAAAAATAATCGGCCATGTCCATACAACTAAATGTATTCCCTAGATACATATATTTGAATAACTATTGGTTGATTTTTAATATCACCATACAGAAGAATGCTTGCTTTGATGTTTTTTAATTCAAAATTATTTTTGGCAACACCACTTGTAATTAAACTGTACATTCACACACAAAGCTATCTTGACTAAATGTAAGGATTGTACAAAAGTTATTTGGTTGGGTGAAAAGATAAAATTCGATCTACGAGTTCTGCAAATTGTACTACGATTGTAATAAATTGCTATAACTTCTTTTTTCATGAAAAACTTCAATCGAAATTTATATTTATAATGTTAATTTTTTTAGAAATTTTCCTAATTATCTATGCGCCTTCTGGAGTGTAGGTGAGAATAAGTTTTTCTGTGCTCCCACTCCTGAACATGAAACATAAAACATAAAACTAAACATGAGAGAAAAATTGAAATTTTGAAAAAAATTGAATTCAAGGATTTAGTTTTATTTATTTAGATTTTTAATTTATTTAGATTTTTCATTGCAAAACAATAACTTTATAGAGTGAAATACAAACTGAAACTAGAGGAATTATGTGGTTCTAAGGAAAGCTACCTCATAATCACATTTAATCACAGACGGGTATAAAGACAGTGGCGCAGCTAGGGTGGGACTCGGGTGGCGGTCCGCCCCAGGCGGTACAATTTCGGGGGCGGCAGTTGTGGAAACCAAGTATTGACTAATTGAATTCTAGGAATTTTTGGGGTTGCAAGTTGATTAACCTTCCCCTGCTCCAAGAGTTCTTGCTACGCCACTGTATAAATAGTGGGCGTAAACGTTACCTGTTTTCAAAACAAAATAACTAGGTTAGTACTTTTGTTATTGTGTTCAAATGTAAACTTTATTTCCGTGGTAATTAGTAAATTTGTCTTCATGAGATATACTGTATGTGTAACATAAAAGTGGGCGGATCACGCCCGTTTTCCGGCTACCAATGTAAATTATTATTGAACTCCTATTATTGATGGCTGCAATATCGGTTGGTACGCAGTACCACTGTCTATTTTGCCCAATTTTTTCGTCACAAATCGAGTTAATTTTATACACGAAACATCGAACATGAACAGCTGATGTCGAGTAGATCCATATGATGTTTGGTTCTTACGGAACCCTACGTACCGTCAGAATGTTTCGTTCAAGTTCGATCAGCTACGGCATGACTCATTTGGGCAGTCATTAAAACTTTCGTACTCAGTCGTTACGTCTGCACTCGTTTGTTTGGGGTTTGAAACAGTTGACAAATATCCTTACGTTACGTTACGTCTCCACAAACTGATACAATAGTCAGATTTCGCACAGGCATGCAGATTGTGCTTCCTCACAATTTCCAATGTGTGATATATATCAAAAGCCACACCACTGAACAACTTTTTTCACAGTTGCAAAACCGCGGATGTTTCGAAAACAGAATCAAAATTCTTTGCATGTTCATATTGTTAGAGTAAAGGGAATAAATCGGTTTTATTATCACAATCCCAATTTGTTTTTTTTTTTTGGCGGTGATCCCAACAACAGCACCAAAGGTGGTCTGTTCCTATTTCGCTTTTATAGCCCTTTGAACTTTGAAATTTAACCGCATAAATCTCCTAAACTATGACACATATCATGTTGGTATGGGTACTGTTATAAAATTATTAATAAAAACCTACAATTATGTTCTATAATATTTTATCGGCAACCTTAGTTTTCGAGAAAAACGCAATATAAGATATTTAGTACTTTTTTCTAATTCATAAATTTTTTTTATTATATTAAGTCCAATTTATAATCAACACATATAGTTAAATAAATACTAGGAAAGTAGAGATCCGTAGCTTCCTAAAGAATTTTATTCAGCCATGATCAGATTAGGAATTTAGGAGAAATCTCAGTTTAAATGTCACGCTTTTCTGAATTCTACATTTATAAATAAAGGGATTTTAGTAAAAGTGGTTTTATTTCAATCAAATTGGTATTTTTTTTACATGTATAGTATAGAAGTGTATTTTAAACATTTTTCACTTATGAAAAATTGGATTTTAATAAAATGTTTTTCTTTGCAGTTTTCCTGGGCTATATTCAGCATTTCAAACGATTTTGAAGAAATATTGAACGGGGTTTTGTTTTTCTTATAGCAATCCTTGTTATTGTGGATTTATTAACTAGAAATAACGTAAAATAAAGTTAAAAAAAAGTGGAGTAAAAAGTTGCGATAAGGAATTTTCTAGGAATGTAAACAAGTAGTAATGTAAATTGGTTGCATTAACGAGGTCGCACTGTAGTTCAAAAGTTTTGTTTGTCATCCTGTTCGGTAGCCATTATTATTTTGCGGATTATATTATAGAAAATAATATTTAAGTTTGTTTAAATAGATAAAAAACAGGAAATGAATTTTGAACCACCTAAGTACCTACCAAAGAGAGGGTTTAGTTTCGAGAACTGCCAAAGGTAAGTAAAAGTAGACGAACGATAACATCTTGACCACGCAACGTGAACATAACCTAGGATTTAAAAAAAAACAGCTCGGAAATAATGTTTCCTTTTATATGCAGAAATGCAGACCTTATAAAGGCAGGATTTCAGCCCCCACAACCGATGAAAACCGGTACCACGATTGCTGGCATAGTTTACAAAGATGGCGTTGTTCTAGGCGCCGATACAAGAGCCACGTCGGGTCCACTGGTGTCAGACAAAAATTGCAGCAAAATCCACTACTTGGCTGAGAACATTTAGTAAGCTTTTCCCTAAAAGCTGTTGCTTATTATTTAGATGTCTAATTTCTCTACTCCATTTAAATGTTCAGTTGCTGTGGCGCCGGTACCGCTGCTGATACCGAAATGTGTACCAGTTTGGTAGCCTCGCAAATGGAGCTGCATCGTCTCAATACGGGCCGCCAAGTACCCGTCATTGCAGCCTGTACGACAATGAAGCACTTGCTATACCGCTACGAGGGCCGCATTAAAGCAGCTTTCACACTTGGAGGTGTGGATAAATCGGGCCCTTCTATTTACTCCATCTATCCTCATGGATCCTCCGATAAGCTACCCTACACAACCATGGGCTCCGGCACCTTGGCCGCAATGTCTCTATTTGAATCTCGTTGGAAGCCGGATTTGACTGAGGAGGAAGCTAAGTTGTTGGTACGCGATGCTATTGCAGCCGGAGTGTTTAACGATTTGGGTTCGGGCTCGAACATAGATTTGTGTGTGATACGCAAAGATTCAGTCGAAAAGCTAAGGAACTATGAGTGTGCCAGCAAGAAGGATGAACAACAGGTATGTACAAGAATAACCGAAAGAATGATAACAGCATTTTAATTAAAAAATTTACTTCAGCAGGATTATTCTGTCAAATCGGGCGCCACTGCAGTGCTCAAGACAACAATCGATGACTTCGACATCACCGAGGAGGTCCAAATAATTCCCAAGGATACAGCCTAAGATATGCACACCAATTTAGGAACAGCATTTTATTTCAATTGTTTATTAATTCAGATAATTATTTCAAATTCTTTAATTTAATTTTGCCATTACAATATTTTTAATCACCTGCAACCTTAACTTTATAACATTATTTTCTTTTCAAAATATTGAATTTAAATATATAAATTTTCATTTAAAGAGAGCTTACTACAAGTTCATTTATAACATAATAAATGCTAATAAAATAATCTAGTGTTTTACTATAAATCAAAGAAATGTCACTCTTTCAGAACTTTCTTTAAGTATACTAGTCTTAGGTCCATTTTATTCACTCTTAGTTAAATATAGATACGTATTTACTAAGGTGCTAAATAACCACATCTTTTATTGAAGGCCTTTAAATAACGAATTTTCTAACTTTGGCGTTTTTTACATATAATTAATGTTACTTTGGTCCACAGTTAGATATTTTGTTTCAAAAACAAATATTTATATAAATTTATCTGAATCAATATCGCTACAAATTCAATGGGTTTGTTGATATGTATGTATGTTGGACTTTGATGAGGAAGAAGGGCGTTTTTTAACATATTTTGTGTTTATAAAATCTGAGTTTTTTTTGGAATTTTGAATTGAGTTTCGGTTTTTTGAAATATTGAATTTTTCAAAATCTTTGTTATATTTTTGAAGTTTTTTATAAATATGAATGAAATCTAACAAGCTCTTAAGTTGAAGTACCGGTGAATAAAACCAATATTAAACTCGGAATTTTAATTCCGTAGTTAATTATAACAGTCCATTAAATTCAATAGATAACGACGAGTTTAAGTAAGAGTGAATAAAATGGCCCTAAATATGTTAAATTAAACACTTCATCAAAATATTAATAAAAAAGATGTCAAAACTGCATACGTATCTTTTTTTCTACATCGTAAAGAAATATGTACATATATAAAGAGAATTTTAAGTTGTGTAAGTTAATTCGTAGTACTGAAGGAAGTTGATAATGGAAATTCTATTTAAGCTGGTAGAAGTGGATACATTATTAATATCACGGTGTTCTTTTGATCACAATTTTCTGATTTAAAAAATAACTTGAAAACAAGAATAAAACTTTATATAAATTTTAAAATTTTGTCTGAACTACTATTGTTCAGAAAATTTAGTGGTTTTCCTATAACTCGTAAACTTTTTAAAAATCTTTATTAAAACTTATTTAAAAATGTCTTATTATAGAAAAGTTTCCCTGCGTTTATAAGGGAAACTTGTATGCTTTTCCAGGCCATAATAACGAAGTATATACATGGGGACAGATAAGTTATTTCTAAAATATTGTATTTTGTACCAACTTTGCCCCGGGTGCGCTTAGCTTTCTAAATAAATTTAAACAAACTAAATTTAATCATTATAATAATTTCTATGCACTTTTTATGGCCGAAATAATTTTTTTTAGTTTTGTTGCGCGCCACCCATCGAATTTTTGAAAATATGCTTTTACACCGGGCATGAGAGACACACATTCGGCGTAAATGACAATTCAATCTACCGACTGAGTCTAGTTTTAGTCGCTTGTACCACACACACACACACACATACACACTCACACACACACTCACTCTTATATATTAGATGTTGGTGTAATTTTGAATTTCTGTGCATATCCCAAGAACGAGCAGGGCGAGATGAGCGGCTTTATGTGTGTGTGTGTATGAACCATATTGGGCGGAAGTTCATTCAAACATAATTACATATAATTCTTCTTGGGAAACTTGACTCTTAGTTTAGTTTTAGTTTTTAGTCACAGTTATCAGTGACTTCGAGTCGCGTTATATGAGCATCAATATCAATCAATCAGTTTAAAAATAACTGCTTTTATACATAGCTAATGGCTGTCAAAATTAAGGTTCCTTTTCGATTTCTATTTGGCATATTACGCAAGGTTGTAAAGCATGTAGACCGTAATTAGTATGGAACCAGAAATTGCAAGGTTCTGTTAGTGCAGGCGTAGCGGAACGTAACGGGTGCGTTGTTCCCACGTATCTTTCGGCTGCCAATCTAAATTATTATTGATATCGTATTGTTTTGGCCGATTTTTTCGACACAAGTCTGACAAGCTATCAGTTTTTCCGCGAGGCTCTTACACATCGCTTATATGCAGGACTTTAAATGCTGTAAACACATAGAAAGTTGCGACGTAAAACTGCGAAATTGTACAGATTTGTCGTTTACATTCCGATAGACATTTTCAAAATATGATACATTTCTATGGAAGACGCTTGTACAAAATGTCGTTGCATGACTATTTCTATTTAATATTACATATTATTGCACACATAAATTCTATTATATTCTTAATGAAATATTCTCAGAATGAAAAATTTGGATGAGCACTTAATTGAAGAGGTTACAAACCACAGATAATTCTTCGCTCTTTCAGACATTGTTACTTTAGTCTGTGATTCTTACCTCATAAACAATAGAAATAATCGCAGTTATTTGCACTATCAATATCATTGTTTCTACCAAATGTTCTTTCATTTCACTACATATTAGCTCACAAATGCTTTTTCTCGTTTTAAACAAACTCAGTTTAGTTTCAACTTCAATGACTAGTCGTCTTTTATGTGAGATTTCTGTGCTGCAACCGTATAGTTTTCGAGGTAAACGCAAAATTAAAATTTGGAGTACTTTTTTTCCAATACATTTTTTTGTAAGTAACATATTTAATCAATGATCGGTGTAGGAATTAAGGAGCAATCGCAATGACGTAAGTATTTCTGAATTCAACATTTATAAATAAAGAGATTTTAGTAAAAGTGGTTTTATTTGAATCAAATTGGTATTTTTTTACATGTATGGTGATAAAATTTTTCTTTGAAAATTTGAAACTAATGAAAAATTAAATCTCGCCATTTATCATAAAAATCAACCCATTTAACTTAAGTGTTAAAAGACTCTTTTGCGGGTTTTGCCTTAAGTTTTGGTGATTTCGGAGTATTATTAACTCAGCTTTCGTCTGAACTTTCCGCTTCTTCCGCTTGATCTCATATGCGACAGAATAATTAAAGTGCTCATCTACTTTTTCAATTACGAAGTCACTGCTTTCAACAGTTGAAAATGAGTTGTCGGCAGTAATTTCCTAAATATAAACAGAAACTGGTGCAGTTAATGAATTCTCATGAACGGCTTCAGTTATATTGCAAAACGTTTCCCCGGTTTCAGCATTTAAGGCGTATTTTGAGCGAATATTGAACGCGGTTTTGTTTTAGAAATCCTTGTTATTGTGCATTTATTAACTGGAGATAACGATAAAATAAAGTTCAAGAAAAGAAGAGGAGTAAAAAGTTGCAATACTTGAGGTAGTATTTTTTTTGTAAAATTGCCTTAACTTGGTGAACAATGTAACCAAGTGATAATATAATCGGTTGCCTGAACGAAGTCGCACTGTAGTCCAACAATTTTGTTTGTCATCCTGTTCGGTAGCCATTAATATTTTGCGGAAAATATAAAATAATATTTTAATTTAATTTAAATATATAAACAAAGTAGGGAAATGAGTGCTGAAACTCCTAAGCATCTACCAACAAGTGATTTTAGTTTCGAGAATTTCCGAAAGTAAGTAAAAAGAGACCAGGCAACGTGAACATAACCTAGGATCTTAAGAAAACCGCAAATAAATAATGTTACATTTTTTATACAGAAATGCAGACCTTACAAATGCAGGTTTTCAGTCCCCACAACCGATGAAAACCGGTACCATGATTGCTGGTATAAATTACAGTAATGGGGTCGTTCTAGGTACTGATACAAGATCCACCTCAGGTCCACTTGTGTCAGACGATGATTGCGCCAAAATCCACTACTTGGCCAGGAACATTTAGTAAGTGTTGCAGAGGCGCTTCTTCCGTAGAAGCTGTTTCTTATTACTTAGATGTCTGCTTTTTATTTAAATATTTAGTTGCTGTGGTACCGGCACCGTTGCTGATATTGCCAGCACTGCCAGCTTGATAGCCTCGCACATGCATCGGCACCATATCAATACGGGCCGCCAAGTGCCCGTCATAGCAGCGTTTGCGAACCTGAAGCATTTGCTATACAGTTACGAGAGCGGCATTAACGCCGCTTTCTTACTTGGAGGTGTGGATAAATCGGGCCCTTCTATTTACTCCATCTATCCTCATGGATCCTCCGATAAGCTACCGTACTCGGCCATGGGCTCCGGCACCGTGGCCGCAATGTCTCTATTTGAATCTCGTTGGAAGCCGGATTTGACTGAGGAGGAAGCTAAGTTGTTGGTACGCGATGCTATTGCAGCCGGAGTGTTTAACGATTTGGGTTCGCGCTCGAACATAGATTTGTGTGTGATACGCAAAGATTCAGTCGAAAGGGTGAGGAACTATGCGTGTGTCAGTAAGGAGGGTGAACAACAGGTATGTAGAAGAATTACCGAAAGAATGATAACAGCATTTTAATTAAAAAATGTATTTCTGCAGGATTATTCTGTCAAATCGGGCAACACTCCAGTGCTCCAGACAACAATAGAGGACTTTGACATCAACGAGGAGGTCCAAATAATTCCCAAGGATACAGCCTAAGATATGCACACCAATTTAGGAACAGCATTTTATTTCAATTATTTATTTATTCAGATAATTATTTCAAAGTCTTAGGTCCATTTGATTCACTCTTAGTTAAATATAGATACGTATTTACTATGGGAAATTATCAGAATTGGTTTTTTTCAACCGTATTTAAGCTCGAATTGACAGTTCTGTAAGTAGTCGTTAGAGTTAGCAACGTTGTCAGCTAAATAACTACATTCCTTTATTTAAGGCCTTTAAATAAGGAATTTTCTAATTAGTTTTGGCGTTTTTCAATATTTCTTACTTTGAAACAATCAATATTTCTTAGTTTTCTTGTGCGTCTTCCTTCCTTCCTTCCGAAAACCCTTCGGATTTTTGAGACTATGCTATTACATCCGGCGCGAAAAGACACATATTAGGTGTAAATTACAATTCAATCTGCCGACTGATTCTAGAGTTTTAGTGGCTCGTAACACACAGATAAGCATTAATTTGTATATATTCGATTTTTGGGTAATTTGGAATTTCTCTGCATATCTCGATAGACGAGCAGGGCGAGATGGGAGTTCTTATGTGTTGGTGTACATTTCAGCTATAGTGGACGGAACTTCATTCAAACAAAATTTCATATAATTTTCATATTGAATTATTAAAGCTTAACTACTAAGTTAACTTGACTCTTAGGTTAACTTTTACTTTTAGTCATATTCATTTTTTTGCGGCTTTAAATATGTTTCCCCAAATTGGAATCACGTTATATGAGCATCAATATCAATCAATCAGTTTAAAAATAACTGTTTATATAGGTAAATCCTTACGTTACGTTACGTCTCCACAAACTGATACAATAGTCAGATTTCGCACAGGCATGCAGATTGCGCTTCCTCACAATTTCCAAAGTGTGATATATATCAAAAGCCACACCACTGAACAACTTTTTTCACAGTTGCAAAACCGCGGATGTTTCGAAAACAGAATCAAAATTCTTTGCATGTTCATATTGTTAGAGTAAAGGGAATAAATCGGTTTTATTACCACATGCCCAATTTTGTTTTTTTTTTTTGCGGTGATCCCAACAACAGCACCTATTTCGGTTCCTATTTCGGCTTTATAGCCCTTTGAACTTTGAAATTTAACCGCATAGATCTCCTAAACTATGACACATATCATGTTGGTATGGGTACTGTTATAAAATTATTAATAATATCCTCCGTTTATGTTTTATAATATTTTATCGGCAACCGTAGTTTTCGAAACAAACGCAATGTAAGATAGTACAATATTTTTAGTACTTTTTTCCAATTCATTAATTTTCTTAAAGAAGTTCAATTTATAATCAACACATCCGCATCTTCCTAAAGATATTTATTTAGCCAAGATCGGATTAGGAATTTAGAAGAAATCGCAGTTTAAATGTCGCAATCACGTTAGTATGAGTTCTTTATTCTACATTTATAAATAAAGGGATTTTAGTAAAAGTGGTTTTATTTCAATCAAATTGGTATTTTTTTTTTACATGTATAGTATAGAATGTTTCTTAAAAATTTTGCACTTATGAAAAATTCGATTTTTATAAATTTTTTTTTTTTTGGCTGCCCATAGTTTTCCAGGGCTATGGGCAGTTTTCCTGGGCATTTCAAGCGATTTTGAGCGAATATTGAACGGGGTTTTGTTTTTCTTAAAGCAATCCTTGTTATTGTGGGTTTATTAACTGGAAATAACCTAAAATAGAGTTCAAGAAAAGACATGGAGTCAAAAGTTACCATAAGGAATTTTCTAGGAATGTAAACAAGTAGTAATGTAAATTGGTTGCATTAACGAGGTCGCACTGTACTTCAAAAGTTTTGTTTGTCATCCTGTTCGGTAGCCATTATTATTTTGCGGATTATATTATAGAAAATAATATTTAAGTTTGTTTAAATATATAAAAAACAGAAAATGAATTTTGAACCACCTAAGTACCTACCAAAGAGAGGGTTTAGTTTCGAGAACTGCAAAAGGTAAGTAAAAATAGATGAACCATAACATCTTGACCACGCAACGTGAACATAACCTAGGATTTTAAAAAAACAGCTCGGAAATAATGTTTCCTTTTATATGCAGAAATGCAGACCTTATAAAGGCAGGGTTTCAGCCCCCACAACCGATGAAAACCGGTACCACGATTGCTGGCATAGTTTACAAAGATGGCGTTGTTCTAGGCGCCGATACAAGAGCCACGTCGGGTCCACTGGTGTCAGACAAAAATTGCAGCAAAATCCACTACTTGGCTGAGAACATTTAGTAAGCTTACCCTAAAAGCTGTTGCTTATTATTTAGATGTCTAATTTCTCTACTCCATTTAAATGTTCAGTTGCTGTGGCGCCGGTACCGCTGCTGATACCGAAATGTGTACCAGTTTGGTAGCCTCGCAAATGGAGCTGCATCGTCTCAATACGGGCCGCCAAGTGCCCGTCATTGCAGCCTGTACGACAATGAAGCACTTGCTATACCGCTACGAGGGCGGCATTAAAGCAGCTTTCTTACTTGGAGGTGTGGATAAATCGGGCCCTTCCATTTACTCCATCTATCCTCATGGATCCTCCGATAAGCTACCCTACACAACCATGGGCTCCGGCACCTTGGCCGCAATGTCTCTATTTGAATCTCGTTGGAAGCCGGATTTGACTGAGGAGGAAGCTAAGTTGTTGGTACGCGATGCTATTGCAGCCGGAGTGTTTAACGATTTGGGTTCGGGCTCGAACATAGATTTGTGTGTGATACGCAAAGATTCAGTCGAAAAGCTAAGGAACTATGAGTGTGCCAGCAAGAAGGATGAACAACAGGTATGTACAAGAATAACCGAAAGAATGATAACAGCATTTTAATTAAAAAATTTATTTCAGCAGGATTATTCTATCAAATCGGGCGCCACTGCAGTACTCAAGACAACAATCGATAACTTTGACATCACCGAGGAGGTCCAAATAATTCCCAAGGATACAGCCTAAGATATGCACACCAATTTAGGAACAGCATTTTATTTCAATTATGTATTAATTCAGATAATTATTTCAAAACAGTATTAAGGCAATTATAGATTGAGGTCTTTAATTAAATTTGGCCATTAAAACACATATTGTTAAAAGAAGCATTATGAAATTTTTCAAGATTAGAGGAGTGCAGAAAGGGCAGTGATTTTACTGTAGGGTCATATTAAGCATGTAAATTAATGACCTGCAACCTTAATAACTTAATAACATTATTTTTAACATTATTGACCTACTTATCATTATTTACCTTTCAAAATATTGAATTTAAGTATGAATATGTATACATTTGCACTTAAATAGGTCTTGTTCTCGAACTTACTACAGTTGTAGTGTTACAGATTTGCAAAATAGCCTGTTCGGGGGTCCGATCTTTATTTTTATACCCTACACCTTAAGGTTAAGGGTGTATTAACTTTGTCACGAAACGCAAAGAAATAGAGAAGATAGATACAGAAAAGTGTTATAGTTTTGATCAGCGTCATCTTCGTCACCTTCGATTAGCCATGTCCGCCCGACTGTCTTTTTGGCTGTGGAAATCTCGACCACGAAAGGGTTGATATTGAAAATGGGCAAAATCGGTCAATGACCACGCCTACTTTTTATTAAAGTGGGATGTAAGCGTTAATTTTGTAGTTATGGCAACAAGGTTACATTTCTGGGTATGGAGTAACATTATCCGTTAATGCGCTGAAGTTAGGCGTAATTCGCCCACTTTAAGTTTACCGAAAAAAATGTACATGGGTTTAAATGACAATCTTTTCGATGTTTACATAGTATTTTATGGTCCAACAAATTGGTGTTGTTCCGGAAGTGGGCGTGGTGAACCCACTACAAGGTGTAGTATGGTATTTAAGATTCGGCCAGGCCGAATATAGCACCCTTTCTGGTTAGAGATTACTGACATTTGGTTTTCTTCCAGAAGTTGCTGTAAAATAAGCCTGAATATCTACGCGCCTTTGTCTCATCCTTGAATTCCAGTAGAAGTATCAATATCTCGATAACCAGTTTCAGCTATTAAGTCCCAGAAGTACCCGGCCTCAGGTTATTGTTTAAAAATATCCGAATTTGGTCGGTACCATCACAACGCTTAGGTTTCAAGTTTGATGACGCTGCATTGATTAGTATTTGTTTGATAGCCATTAATAGTAAACGCTCTCAGTGAATTTGTAAAAATGAAAAAAAATTGTCTTCGATATGTGATACAAATATAGAATTTTCATTTGAAAGGTCTCAGTCCAACCAATAAGGGGTTTTCCAATAAGAGGCGAATAGCCCGCTATTTCGGTAGCTGTCACTTTTGAAGCTGTTATTTTTAACATTTGACAAGTAGAAACTACGCCATTACTAAAAATGGAACGATACATGCTGCAACAACGCATTGAAATTATTAAAATTCAGTAAAAAAATTATGAAAATTTTGCAGTCACAGTTCGCAAAACTAAAGCATTGTTATCTCTCGAAGAGGTGATCACAATTGGCCCCCGAGATCTTGTGATTTAACACTTTGCGACTTCTTCCTTTGGGGCCACGTGAAAGATAAGGTCTACGCCAACAGCCCAACGTCGATTCAAGACCTCAAAGATGGAATTCGTGAGGCTATCGAGGACATAGGGCAGCCACTTTGCGATTTAGTTATGGAAAATTTCCTGAAAAGGATATGGTCCTGTAAGCGTGGTCGTGGTGGCCATTTAGCTGATGTTGTTTTTCATTATTAACGGCATACCTTTCTCTTTATTACGAAATAAACATGCGATAATTTATCTCAAAAAATGGGACTTTTCTTTGAATATCAAAATTACACCTCTTATTGGAAAACCCTATATAAAACTGAGCTAGATTCTACTCTAGGAGAGTCTGCTTCTTCGTTTACAACAATAAAATATTGGGTGGCAGAAGTTAAAGGAGGCCGTGCGAACTCCTAAGACGAACACCGAAGTGGTCGACCAAACTAAGTGGCCTCCACAAAACGGTATTGGACGATCGTGGACTGATAGTGCGAGAGCTTACAGACCTGGTACACTTTTCAAAATATGCGAAAGCCGTGCGCAAGATGATTGCCGCGTTTGCTTACAGCCGAACAAAAACAGCGTCGTGTGGATGTTTCAATTGAGTGTTCGGCGTTGTTTTAGAGGAAGAAAGCCCAGTTTTTTGTATCATTTCATAACCATAGGACCACCTCTTCACATAGGAGACGAAAGAGCATCGTTATTCTATTCCTTACTTCTATTCCTTCCTTATTCTATTCTTTCTATTCCTTACTTCTGTTCTATTTTTTAACTACATCTCGCTTTTTTTAATTCAACTATATTCCTTTTCTTCTCCTTCCTTCGTTTTTTCTTTTTTGAATCTATAGTACTTAGTCTTATTCACATCAAACTTATTGTTACCCAACATTTATCACTAAAAAGATTCGTCTTATTTGTACTATCCTAATACACTATAAATACAAATACAAATAAATCTATACCTTGTTATATCTTATAATAGAATAACTATTAAAAACATACTTACCTCTCTTTGAAATCAAGGAATTGTCGCTCTTAAAACCTTTTCTTTAACTAAAGGGTTTTCCAATAAGAGGTGTAATTTTGATATTCAAAGAAAAATGCCATTTTTTGAGATAAATTATCGTATGTTGATTTCGTAATATAGAGGAAGGTATGCCGTTAATAATGAAAAACAACATCAGCCAAATGGCCACCACGACCACGCTTACAGGACCATAGCTATTCAAAATTACACCTCTTATTGGAAAACCCTTTATATGTGGCGGTAACCGGACCCTGATACATAAAACTATAAAGTAGCATCTGTAGTTCACGTTTTAGAATACCACGCGGTAATTGTAAAAGAAAAGCATTAATTGCATCAAATATTTACACTACATAGTCTGAAATGATGTGAAGGAGGAAAACCAAACAGATTAGTTGTGAGTCCATAGAGTGCCCTTTCTTAGATCTAATTTATTTCGTCCGGTGTATTAAAATATATAATATTTATTCAGTAAAAGGTTTTCGTAAATTTTTTGTAAATTCGTTTAGTCTTACTAACTACCTAATACTAACAACATACAACTAAAATACTAAATATATTTGTAGAATATCTACTTAACTAAAAATTGCAGCATTTGAGTACACCTTACAATTGAGTGTAGTCGAAGACTTAAATTTAGAAATTTATGCTAAACCTGCCCATTGACGGTTACTTGAACAACTTTTCTAAGTCGTGTTCATAAATCGCAATCAGCATCATTATCGCGCCGCCAATTAGAATACCTAAGATCTGAATCAAGCTGCTCTTCAAACCACCCTTTCCATCCGCTCCCATGGCTGGTATCAAATCGGCGAATGCTATGTACAAGAAGGATCCTGCTGTGCCGGCGTAGATCCAGCGCGTCATGTCCGAGTGTACGCCAGCAATGAGCAGGCCGATGGCCATTCCTACAAAGCTCAACACCGAGCTGACTATATTCAAGCAAATCGCGCGACGCAGACTCACTCCAGTCTGTAGCAACAAGGCAAAGTCGCCCAGCTCATGCGGTAACTCGTGACAAAAGACAGCGAAAGCGGTCGCCATGCCAGTGACCGGATCAGTAGCGAAAGCGGCCCCTATAGCAAGGCCATCAGTCAGATTGTGCAACCCGTCGCCAATGACGACCATAAAAGCGACCGGTGTGAGCGAGCGGGAGCCGGTTTTCTTATCCTGTCGCTGCTCATTCAGCATCACATTGATTTCGTGCGTCTCGAGATTTCTGAAAGCGGCGACTGGTTGTGTTGTCACCGGGGTCGGTGTTGGTGTTGGTGTGGTCACCTTGCTGCCGTGACTGTGGCCGTGGCCGTGGCCGTGACTATGACCGTGCGAGTGATCCGCGTCGTCGTCTTTCAGTAACGGTAACAGACTCTCGAGAATGTACATGAAGCAGGCTGCAATAAATGCGCAGGCGCAGATCCAAACCGGGCCGTTATCGTGTTCATGATGACCAGCTGAAAGGGTCGGATCATGTGGTTCCGATGCATGGTCGGCGACCAAAGCGTGTGGCAGCAAGTGCATCAGCGCGTCACCGCTGAGGGTGCCGACGGCGACGGCAACAAGGAATTTCAATATCTCCTGGTAAGCCATGGTTTTCATAAGCGGCACCAGCGCAATACCGAGCAGACCGCAGCAGGAGAGAATGAAGATGGAACCACTGGCGTAGATCCAAGCTGTATGGAAGATAATGTGGTGGATTTCATTTTTCTTACGCTGAACACAAGGTTAAAATAAGAGATTTTTACCATTCCACATGATTTCCTTGGGATCCTCGCCGTGCGTCAGCGGTGCTGCACGCATGCAAACGTGTTGGTCGATTTGCGCCAACAGCGCTGGACAGAGCTTCATGAAAGCGACTGGCGTCAGCTTGACGTTGTTGATGAACTCGTTGTACTCATCCTCGTGGTTGTGACCGGCGACAGTATTGTCGTTGGCGTCGTCGTCGCGAGCGTGAACGGTCTTGTATAATTTTCGTTTGTGCAAATCATCGTGATCGACGACCAGACTCAGCAGCGACTTCGGCGAGAGACAAACATTTGAACTGAGCGGCGGTAGATTAAAAGTGGCGTCTAAATATAAGAAGAAAGAAGAAGAGCGAATTAAATTTATAAATACATACAAGAATTGTTGGTGGATTGGTTTTCCATCCATCAACGAATCCAAAGGAAAAGAATATTGACATTCCAGTCAAATTGTAAGATGGCTTTTCTAAGGTGAGGTTTTCTTTAGAATTTCTTTTCGGTGGTTTTTTCCATCAATCAATCAATTTTAGTTCTTGTTTAAAAAAAAAAAACAACAAACAACTACCGAACAATTGTTAAAATAAACCGCGAAATTTATACGGCGCGGTTTATTAACGAAAACGTGTCTGGCATACAGTAAACACGTCTTTAGTTGTGTTTTTGTGATTTCTTTCATTACTACAGAACAACATTGTTATTTCATTGTTAAATCAAGCATCTGCTTAAAATCAGTTAAGTGATTTCTTTTTACGCTTATTATTTTTATTATTATTCAATTTGAAAGAAAAATTAATACAAACGTGTTAACGTTAGTTGACGTTTATAACGTGTCGCATCAGTTGACCGACGTGAACAAACTTTTAAAGCTTGTACTTTGTTATCTAATTTGAGCCCCAGCAGTTTTTGTTCATTGTTGATTTTTCTTCCTTTTACCAAAAGAAGCTTCAAGAAAAGGGGGTCAAATGAGCTTCGAATGTACCAAGCCAAAAGCAAGAAAATTTAACAATGGCAACGCCTTTCTACACTCATGCCTATCTAAATACCGTTCGTGTGGTGTGAATGAATTACTGCCAGCATCTGACATTTCCGTGTGAGATTGCTAAATTTTTGTAATAAAATAAATTATCAACGGTTTGTATTTGTCTTTCTAGACTAATTAGTAAAACAACAATGCACTGGATGAAGATATGTATGTATGTATGTATTTCCATTCCATGGAATCCATTTTGGAGGGTGTGTGAAATGCGGAAAAGTTTAGAACTATAATTTATGCAGACATAACTTAAAATAGCGCAAGGTTTGTTGCTGTAGATCATTTATTCAAATTAGAAACGTGCACAAAAACGGCATTTGACACCGGCGTCAAGGCGGAGGGGTGCCAGGTATAAATAAGGCGCCAAAAACAGAAGCACACGGTTAGCAGTACTGAAGCAGCTATGGAGTGTGTTAACATTTTAATCACAATTATCTGTGAGTCGCCATACAGAAGGGTACATCATCTATCATCTTTAAATGCTAAGACATGCAGATGTGCTATTAGATAAATGAAAGATACACACTAAGCCATCGTATACTATACACACGGGCGAACTTTGTCCGTTCCATGTACTAAAAAGTATTAAAAATACAATCCAAGATGTGCCAGGAACTTCAACGTCAATCAAACGCCGAATATAAGTTTTAAGTGTTTATTATTCAAGATATTCCGATGAATTGACAAATTAATTTTAAAATCAGTAAAATTTAAAATAGTACACAATATTTGCGCAGAATTCAAAGTATACATTAAGTAAAATAAAGTAAATTTAGTTGAGTTTTTAAAAGAGTTGAAATCGCATTTGAAGCTTTGTTTCTTAGAGCGATTTTATTGCTTCCTTGTTCGTAGTTTTGAGCTAGTTTGTCATTTTGAGCTACTAAAAGTACAACAAACACTGTGACTGTATATTGTAGCTATTTATGCAATTTGTTTTTATAAACGGTCTTTTAAATTCTGCTGTCTTTTTTGCATTAATGCGGTGCTGTTCAGTAAATGAAGTCTATTAAATTAAACACTTCATTAAGAAAATAATAAAAAATAAGTCATAGATGCAAATTCTATTTAAGCCGGTCGATGTGATAACTAAAGTGGTCACTTTATCAAAAGCGCGGCGGTGCTATTTTAAATACGGTTTTCTGATCACGAACAGAAAAAAGTTTTAAAAAAAAAATAAAACTTTTTGAAAGCTGTTTAGAGAATTTAGTGGTTTTTTCTTTTATTCCGATTTTTGTCGGTGTATTTTAAGTGCTGTTTTTTGTTTAACATTCGAAGTAATTTACCCCTAATTTTAAATATCCGTTTTTTGAAGAAGTTCTTTATAATTAAAATTACTACTGACATTGAATGACATGATTATTGATTGATACGAGCCTAGACACGGGCAGCCGCTAATTACAACGAAGTCATAATAATGGAAGAAAAAATGCAAATAATAAAGCAATGAAAATCAATTGTTGCTGTTTGCGTTCTCGATGATGACAGCACGAAAAAATAAACACAAACCTTTTGCTACTTATCATGCGACTTAAGATTAATTTTATCTCGCGGCAGGGCGAGATGCGAGATAGTCAGAGTCTCTATGTGTGTGTGTGTGTGTGTGTGTGTGTGTATCAGCCATATTGGGCGGAAATTCATTCAAACATCATTTCACAACATTTTTCAATTCAATGTGACAGCAGCCAGTTTCTGTGAAATTTTAAATCTTAACTACTAAGTTAAATTGAGAGACTTGACTCTTAGTTTAGTTTTATTTCTTAGTCACAATCAGTTTGTTTGCCGCTTTAAATATGTTTCCCCCCACACCTGAAAATTTACAGTTATCGCTGTCGTCGAGTCGCGTTATTTGAGTATCAATATCAAGCAATCAGTTTAAAAATAACTGTTTATATAGGTAAAGGCTGTAAAAATTAAGGTTTTTTCGATTTCTTTAGTCTTAATATTTCAAAATCATTTTAAAACATTTTTTTACTTACTAAGGTTTCTGAATAATCGCTCATAATGGAACCTAGTTATTTTTCCATTCTCAAAAAATATTTTTAGGTATTTTTTTTTTTTGTAATTTTTTTTTTGGCTTTGAGAATAATTGGGTCGTTTTTCTACCCTATACCCGAAGGTGTGATTTAAGTTCCCTCCGTTAGCAATCCACCAATCCACAGATTGATCATTGATCGTGGTAGATGTACATATGTATAGAGTAGATATAGTGTATTCTAATATATTAGTATATATTTCTGTCTGTGGAAATATATCCAAGCCGAAGATAGCTCTTTTTTGGCTCATATTTCTTTTTTTTTTTCAACTAAAAACTCCCCACTGCCTTTCCCTTCCAATTGGCCACCTCTTCACTACCGTTGCCCATACTCACCATTTTCTCTCGGGTGTCTGTGCTTTGGATCGTGCATCTCCTTGAAGTCCAAGTTTACTAGCATAAGTTTTGTGCTCGGCACGATTGGACGATCGTTAAGTGTCGCCGCTCCATTTTCCATGGCAACCGGCTTTTGTGCCATCGTTTTATGTCGTTGTTCGTGGCTGGATGTTAGCTGTACATCATTATCCTGGTCCAACAGTTTTATCGTATGTTTTTCTAGATATGTTTTCAACTCTGAATCATTCTCTTCGGGACTCTTGTGTCTGAAACTCTCGGGACGATGTTCATCAACGGTGTGATTGGGATCGAATTCGATTTGTCCCAAGCCTAAACTGTACATTAAATGCTCGAGACCCTGAGAGAGAAATAAAAGAATATAAAAAAATGAATTGCAAACGAACAGAATACAATACTAGATCAGCGATTGGTACAAAAACACCAATAAATCTGAGCAAAAATATGAATCAAAATAACAGCAACAGCTACATTGTTGCTAGTAGGTCACATACTCGTACATGCCTCAAGGTACATACTATGTGAACAGCTGTCACCTTGTAACATTAACTCTCGCTTTTTCAATGATCTTTAATACCGCATTAATTAATATAGTTCATTTAAATCTTAATGAGACGACTGCAGAGCATTCGAAATAGTTCGTGAATATAATATCTGAGTATCTAAATTGGATTTATAAACCAGACAGCGCACATATGTACATAGTTTTTCGAAAGTTGATATCCCTAACTAAGCATTGAAATCTTGTTTTTCTTAATTGTTTGAAATATCTTAATAACAATTGTAGATTTTTTTCTACATCGCATTTATACGACGTGACTGAATTCGACGGAAGCATCTAACTGTAATTTGCGCTGGAAGAAACAAAAAATATTATAATTATTTAAATGAAGAAGAAAAACCTGAAGAGTTACGTTATTAATTCAAGATGATAGCACGATCGCTTTAATTACTATACGTATAAATTATTATAATCGAAACAATAAAAGTACAATGAAAATATTGCATTAAAGAAAAACCCGAAAAACTGGATACGTCTTGAAAATGAAGTCATGTTGAACATTATTAATATGTACTATAAATAAATAAATAAATAAATAAATAAATAAAGAGAAAGGGAAACAGAGACTGCGAGAATGGGAGGGAGAGATAAACAATAATGAAAGGCAAAAATTAAAAAGTGATGATATTAAAAACGAAAAATATTTCAATAAAATAAATCAGTGAAATCAACTTTACAAATTGATAGCATGTTTTGTTGTGATGTTTTTCCTTAATCTTTATTCGATTAGAAACTTATTTATACATTTTATTCCAGGTGCTGATTTTCATTGCAAGTGTTTCGATGGTTTTTTCGATTTCTTTTGGTTTTTTTTATAGTAACGCTTCGACGGCACACACTGCTTGGCACCACGATGTGACGTGTCGTTAAAAAAATCGGATACGTTCGACACGTGAATAAGTGAATGCAAAGTAGTTTCTGTTGTTGTGTTCTTTCTTTAGTGTGTATGTAGTTTTATAGTATTTGTTATTTTTGCATATAGAAATCATCATCATCATCGTCGTCCGCTGCAGTTGTTTGCGTGCAAATATTTACAAGTTTATTGCACTGTATATATAATAATAATCGAGGGAACGGAATAAGATTCAACTTAAAACTTCCGACCAAGAGACGTTTTATATTACAACACGATCATGTAAGTGGTTGTGTTGTGTTGTGTTGTGTTTGCTTCGAATATACAGTATATAATATTAAACAAGTTAAGGGTTCAATCTTCGGCTTGGCCGAAACCATAATACTCCCTACACCCTCATGACCTATGATGAAAGATCTTTTAAGTGAGAACCGCTAAAATATAATTCTAAAGTGATGCTGGCCAGGCCCATGGGAGACCTTAAATAGTTTCAATTATGTTATAGTAGGCGGACCACGCCCATTATTGAATGAGAATACACTATTGACGCCATGCTTACTACGTGATAAGATTAAGTTTGTGATCATCGCACCATAATAATTTTATACAAAGCAAAATCTTTCGTAGAGCATGGAAGGGCAATCGTTACCGGACCACGCCCCTTATCTAGGAGGCGGCTAATATTAAAATTATAAAAAATACACATGTTAACTTCTGTTTTTAACTCGTATGTTTGGAAATTACATTTGGTTCTCATAGATTACTTTCATTCCGTGTTACACGTTTTCAAAACAACGGTTTCTTTAGTTTTATTATAAAAAGTGGGCGTGCCTGTTGACCGGTTTCGCCCATTTTCAATCGCAAACACCGCTTACGTTCTAAGTTCCATACAGACATCTCTATCTTTATCTCTCAATTGTGATTTCCACAGACGAACAGACACTTGGACGGACAGACAGAGTTCCATCGATTCAGGGCATACTTTTGGCTACCTAACACGCCTCCATCTGTGGCTCCATTAAAAGCGGAAAAGCCAAGAGTCATTTACCTCTTCACCTTCGAGACTAGATGACTACATAAAAAAGATTAGCCGCCCATTTAATGTCTGTATGTAGATTTTTACTTTTTATTTTTGTTTATTCAATAGTTTTGTGAATTAATCATATAGAAACTGTAATCGGAATCAGTAAAAGGCCGAGCTTAACTTATACAATATATTGCATTTGAGCTCCATTTTATAGACCCCTTTGATAGAAAAAAAAGAAATGTGATTATATGAGCCACAGTTATTATTGTTAGTTTATTATTATTATTGTTTGTATTTTATTTTATTATGAAATATTTTTGCTATTGTCTCTTATGTCTCTGTTGTTGTTGTTGTTGTCGTCGTCTCTGTTGTTGCTGTTGTTTGTTGCTTTGTTGTCTCTGTTGACACACGAGTATGTGTTTATTTTTTCTAAATATCTAAATTGTTGTATCAACTTTATATTTATAATCACGATTTTTTCTGTTTTCATAAAAATCAAATAACAATTAAAATAAACAGCATAATTTGTTATCTGAAATTTTTTACACTTGTTATTCCCAGATAAAAGACGAAGAAAACTGCACTCAGAGACAGAGACAGAGAGTGTGTGATACAGTGTTCTTCTAAAGAGCTATAATTATTGTGACAATTTATTATGGTAAATAAATAATTTTATAATGTAGAATGTATTTTATATATAATATGTATGTGGAGTGGATGTGTTCATTTTAGAGCAGCTCATTTGGTGCAACTCTCTAGAGTTAACGTCATCAGTTTAAGTTTTTATAGTATCTTATCAGTTAGTGGTTCACTTGGTCAAAATGGAGCTTAAGGCCACTGAAAGCTAACAACAGGTAGGTGTGAAAAAATAAAAAAATAAAATACTCAGCTCTTTACGTTTAAGTAAGTAGTGCAAGCAAATATGAGAGAGGTAAATAAAGAGATTGTGTATTTCGGATAAGGACTTCATGATAAATAAAAATATTGTTCCGGAAATAATCTTGTATGTAACTTAAATCAAATAAATCACAAAAACGTCTTTCGAGACTTTTAGTTCTTTAAAAACTTCCACTTTTTACTATTGTTAAATTTAAATATTTTTAAAATTCTTTTTCAAATGTCAACTCTTGGTGTTTGATATTCATTTAGGTGAGCGTTAGTTTTAGAAATCAGACTTACGGTTCAATGATGCATACTTCAAATAACTCATTATAATTAAAATTTCCATCAACTTTTGAAAGAATCCAATATAAACAGACAACTTCTTGTTGTGAAAACAACATCATTTATATTATTATTCATAATATTTTAAAAAATATATTGATTGCCTGCATTTCCAAAAGTTTCTCTTGTCTCAGCGCCAATTTTAAGAGAAACTGGCAACACTATCAGAATTTTAAGCTTATCATTCTAAATATTTATGTCATACATACATCCATACATACATACATACATACATCCATCCATCCATCCATACACACATCCATACATATGTAGATATAAATGTCATAGCGTTATTATTGTATGTTATTAAAATTCAGGCAAACCGAATCGGGAATAGTTTTGACTATTATAAGCGTGGTGATGTGGCCACATTTTTAAGTTTACGAGTATAATCAGAATGTTTGCTGTTATGAAATCGGTATTCATGCTGAGCACGATTACGCTTAAAGAATACATCGTCGAAAGCGGTCACCATCACGATCATCGATTGACGTAAGTATTGCCAAAAATTTCGTTAAATAATTATATAAACTATGGCTTTATAGTTTTTAATAAATTCATTTCCATTAAGAAAAACGTAAAACGCGTGGCAAAGTGAATCTATTAAATCTAGTTAGTTATAATTACTAAAGAATTACACTAACTACAACAACACTTTATCTCACTTTTATCTAAGATATATATAAATATAAACAGTTGACTGTTGATTTGATCTATTTTCCGCGGTGCTCATGATTTTGGTTATGAGATAAGTCTTTATTTTATAAATAAATATATGAAGAGTTGTAGTTTTTTGGTTTTGACTCACTGTTTGTCAATCAATTTTAAGAATTTCCTTATTTCATCATTTGTTCAAGCTTTCTTAACTGTCATGAGTTAACTTAATTATTTGTAATAATTTTCATTAACATCTCTGAGGTGTTAAAATCTCACCGAAAAAAACATTACTTTTATTGACAGAGTAAATGAAAAAGTTTCACCATTTTTAATTTAAAAAATTAGTACCTACATATATAATTTTTAATTTTTTTTTTTTCTGACGATTATTTTCGTGATTATTTCTTTTCTTTCTCATACTTTTGCAGTCTTCCGAATTCTATTTTCTAAGCCTTTCTTATGGCGACTTTATTCTGACGCATCTTTTCTCATGCGATTCCGTCGATTGGCTTTCTCACGATCACTTTTTTCTGATCATATTCAATGGTGATCTTCTATTAAACACTTATTTCTGATCCCTTCTTTTCTGATGGCTTTCTTCTCAAGGATTGTTTCTGTTGACTTTCTTTTAATCACTTTTATTATGCATTTTTTCTGATCCCTTTTTCCTGGTAGTTTTTTTACGATTTCTTTTCTGATGGCTTTCTTCTCAAGGATTGTTTCTGTTGACTTTCTTTTAATCACTTTTATTATGCATTTTTTCTGATCCCTTTTTCCTGGTCATTTTCTTCTGATCCCTGTTTTCGGATGGCTTTCTTCGTTTTCTTTTGAAGCCTTTTTCTTTCTTTCCAAGAGTGAAGTGTACAATCATATATATATGTATGTACATAATGTATGTCTCTGTGGCCGTATCTCGTATCTTTCTATCAGAGACAACAACTTATCCAGAGACAAGTGATAAGATTTGTGGTCTTTCTTTATTATTCTCGAGATACGAGTATCTGGCTTTTTGGTTTTTTGCCATACTTAAATTTAATCAAAGCGTTTATCTACTTGTCACAGCATCCACGATATAATTCTCTATATGAAGACATACATTGTGATGTGTTAAATAAAGATGATGGTTATGAAATATCGAGTACGTGTATATGTACATGTCACTGTGTGTGTGTGTGTGTGTTTGTGTGTGTGTGTTTGCATGTTTGCAGATTGTGAGCGGTAAATCAAGTTTGTAGATATACAGCTCTAGAATGTTTCCTAACCACATGAATTGTATGCTCACTTAATTCCATGCTTACTTAAGTATGGTCGACGTTAAGTAAGGTACTCATGGCTGAAAGATGGAAAAACCTTGGGGTTTTTCGAATGATGATTTCGTGCTAATTTTTTAGGGGATTTTTTACAATAGCATTTGCTTAAAGGTGGAAATTAATTTTTAAAATTAAAATTAGCAAAACTGGTTTTGTTTTGGTATTTAAAAAATATATTTTAATTTGCTTTTTATTAAATCGCATTGAATATTCAGCTTCTTTTTCTTCTTCAAACGATTATCGGAGAAGAGCAAAAAAAACGCAAGAAAACCAAAATAAATAAGTGATTAAATAAATAAGATAATAAAGAATAAATAAAATAAGAAAACACTTTGAAAAAGACTTAACGTAATGATAGATAAAATAATGAAATAATAAAACAATATACAGAAAACAATACGATCGAAGAAATACATATATAATACAAAAGTTAATCACCATTCATGCAATTAGTTATAAATAATAATAATATACAGAAATACAATAAAATAAATCAAAATAAATACAATTACATCATAAATAACCAAATAAAAATAAATGCATATAAATCATAAGTAAATAAAGTATAAACACATAGATAAATATATAATATCAAACAAAATATAATAGGGAAAAAGATAATTTGCATTATATAACAAATATAAATATAATAAACATAACAATGAAATATTAATTAAATAAAGAAAAAACAAATAATATATAATATAATATTTTATAATATATGAAAATATAATAAGAAAAAAATGAATTTGCATTATTGCTGTATATAAAAAAAATACATATTTTTAAATCTGTATTTCATTTGAATATTGAATTTATTAAAATTAAAGGAAAATTAAATTTATAACAATGAATTTTAATTTAAATAACATACATTCACGAGCCTAAAAAATAAAGACTGGAAAATTGGAATTCACATTCTTGTTTAAGCAAGATTTAATTTGTTTTTTTCCATTTTTGATTTGAGGTTTTCTTTAGGTTTTTCTTTTCTTTACCTCGAATGTCATGATTCCTCCGCTGCCATATTTATTGAAAATATGCGCCAAATAACGATTGTACTCCGCGGAGGCGGCACTCGGTGCCGCATGTAGGGTGCAACAGGTTAGCAAACAAATGCAAAAACAATGCAACGATTTTTTACCAAACATTTTGCCTTCACAAAAATACGACAAACAATTCAATTCGAATTCAATTTTCGATCCGAAACTATTTCGAAATAATTTAATTGATTGACTTTTATTTGAAAATGTATTTTTATTTATTATTAAAAGAAAACGGAATTTTAACAAATTTTCGGAAATTTCAAAAATTCTTCAAATCTTTTCGATAAAACTTTAATACTTTGCTTTGTATTTCGTGATGCTTTAAATTTATTTGTTTATTATTATTATTTTCATTTCATATCGAGTTTTATTTTTTGTTTTCTTTCTCCTCAGAAATTAATAGAGTTTTTAACTTGTTTGCTTCTTCTCTTATTTATGAAAACCTGTTTCGTGGTTCGTTGAAATCTGTGCAGTTTTTTTTTTTTTTTAATTCAGTTTTCTTCAAAATGCTTCTTTTTTAAAATTTGTTGTCCATTTAATTGGCTGCGTTTAAATTTCTCCCTCGCACTCTCATAACGACACACAACTTATTGCACTTAATTTAATCCAGTTTTAAGTTATTTTTCGGTTTTGTTTTCTTCTTATTTTATTCCTTATTTAAATCTTTCTCAAAGATGATGTTTCTTCAGACGCGGCCGCGTTTCTTCCGTAGACTTCGCGTGCGTTACGCCTGCTCAATGTTCGTCTACGTTGCTTCGTACGCGGTTTTGTACCAAAAACTGTTCTGTGCTCAGCGGAGATCGCAGAAGACCAGGCGACAACGTCTCCAGATCCACAGAGAGCGAGAGAGAGAGAGCAAGAGAGACAGAAAGACAGAAAGTTAGATAAACTGCGAGGGAGCAAAAAAGCTATTGAAAGCTTTTCTAAAAATCAAAGCTTAACTGTTATACAGAACAGGTAACACGAAGAAGAAGAAGAAGAAGATAGCCAAAACGAAGAAGAAGAAGAAGGAGTATATCAGTAATAGAAACAACAACAACAACAACAGCCACAATAATATCAAAGTTCATCTGCAGAACGGAAATTATTTTGTCTGGTTTTATAGCTTTCACAGTAAACAAGCTCTACGCTGCGTGTGTTGTTTGCAAAAAAAAAAAAAAAAAAAAAAAAAACAACCAACAACCAGAACAACAACGACAACACGTCTTTTTACAACAGCAAGCAATTCAAGGGGAACTCCTGATTCCTTATTATCGCTGATAATTTATATAATCAGATAAGAATTAACACATTTATGTTGTTTTTGTTGTTATTGCTGCTGCGTTTATGATACTATTCGAGTTTATTAGTGTTCGTTGTTGTTGTTGTGTTGTTGCTGTTCTTATAAAGGTGTTTGAAAATGATGTTGGCGGTGTTTTGCTTGTACTTGTTTTCGTTGTTTTTTCTTTAATATGTTGAGTGTTAACGTTGACGAAATTTCGTATTTTTATTTCTTTGCTTATCAGCTGTGGAATTTTTCTTCTTTTTTATTATAATAGGTCTATTATTGGTTGTTTATTTCATAATAATCATTTTTATAATAATCACGTAATTTATCTGTTATCTTCATTTGTACAGAAGGGGAGCAGAAGTTGCTGTTGTTGTTACTGCTGCAACAGGTCCGTTAACAGTGTTCGTTAACATTCCCTGCTTCATTGTTTTCTTGTTGTTGCTATTACAGTTTCGTTAACGGTGTTCGTTAACATTCCCTGCTTCATTGTTTTCTTGTTGTTGCTATAACAGTTTCGTTTCCATGCCAGTTAACAGTGGCTCTTGTTGTTGCTATAACAGTTTCGTTAACATAGTCTATTTATGTAAATACTTCACAGCTTTGCACTAGAATTTCTTTCTTTCATTTCAATTGAACTAAATGAAAATGTTTATTTATTGAAACAAGCGAGTCCTTATTTGAGTTCGAATATAAAAATATAATTTATTCGCTGGAAGCATACAGATTAGTACAGTTAATAGTGTTTATTGTACGAAATATTTTGTTATTATTTAATGTTGTTCAATTATAATTGTTATACCTATTATTAGGTTTTTTATACATACATGTACATTACATATACATACATATATTAGATATAAACTACAATAATAGTAACTACTTCATAATTTGGCGGTGAGCTTTGGAAGCTTTTTTGTTTCGTGTTCGAAACTGTCCGGAAATCTAATTCATTGATGATTGTCTTGCCTGTTTTTTCTCCTTCTTTTCTTCGCTTAATTTTATATTTTCATGTAAATCATAAATTATAAATTACAATTATTATATACATACAATCTATTCGAAGTTGGAATCTAATCTCTTAAATGCGTTATTAATTGATAATGCAATAAAATGCTGTATTTAACTTAGCGTATCTTTAAATTAGCGTCATTTTAATTGTATTTTATTTCTTATTCTGTGTTGTGAAGCGGAGTGATTTGTGTGTTTTATATCTTAGTCGGTAATTTGACGTAATCTGAAGCTCCAAGCTTTAAGCTTTGAAAGCTTTTTCAGCTCAGATAGGCAGATATTTGCGATATCTCATCGTCGATCAATCGAATTTAGCTTGGTTCGGCATGCAAATGAAAAGCTTCGAGCACCAGACGTTGATCGCTTGCGAGGTGCTTGTCAGCCACTTGACAGGTCGGTGGATGGTCAGGAAGTACACCGGGATGCCCGAGACGATGATGGCGGTGCCGACGCCGACTTCAATGGGCGACTGGAAGACCGACGAGATCACCAGGAAGAGACAAGTTATGAGGAAGATGACGGGCAGCAGCAGACTGACACGAATCGGACGCTCGGTCTTCGGCTGCTTGTAGCGCAACCACAGCAGACCAGCCACGGAGGCGAGCGTAAAGAGCGCCTCCACGTAACTGACGTAGTTGATGAGCGAGTAAACGTCCTTGATGAACAGCAGCACAAGAGTGAGGACACCCTGTGAATGAAGAGAGGTGAGAAGCGAGAAGGGAGGGCTGATCTATACACCTACCAGGAATATAAGCGATGGTATCGGAGTCAAGCAGTTGATGTTGATCAACGAAATCGCTGCGGGAAGATGACCGTTGCGAGCGCCCACAAAAAAGAGTCGCGACGAAGCGAAGATGGCGCCATTGAGCGACCCAAACGTGGAGCAGGCTACGAAGAACGGCATCAGCCACGACATGAAGCCAAGCATCTTGTCGCCGAAGGTCACGGCAACCGCTTCCGACGAGAGGATCTCCTGCGTGGAGAGCACCGAGAAATAGGCGATGTTTGTCACAACGTAGATGACCGTTACGACGGGCATCGAAATGCAGATGGCCTTCGGCAGATTCTTATATGGGTCCTTGAGCTCTTCGGTGACGAAGTTCAAGTAGTTCCAGCCCGAGTACGAGAAGAGTCCATTATAGAACGCCAGCGCGATGAGGCCAGGAGTTGTGTAGGTGCTGCCACGCATGGGCTCCTCCCAATGCTCGGTATGGCCACTGAGTAGATACCAAGCGCCGGCAGCTACGATCACCATCAAAGCGAAAACCTTGGTTCCCGTAAAAATGTCCGTAACACGCGTCACCCATTTCACATTGTAACAATTGATGACTGTTAGTACACCTGCGCGGTGGAGGGGGTGGAGGGGTGGAGGGGGCGGGGCAGGTAGGGGTAGACGATGGACAAGGTGGAGAAGAGAAGTTATTAGATACTTATTAGTGTGTACTTGTATTTGAAAATTGAACTCACACGTCATCACTGCAGCCAGCAGCTGGATCGCCTCGATCGGGGCTTCGCAGGAGGACCAGAAAGGTTTCAGCAGATACTGTGCGAATGTCAGGGCCGTTATGGCGTTTCCTGTCGGCACCAGAACCAGCAGAGCCACCCACAGGTACAGGAAAGCGGGCAGCGGGCCGAAGGCGGTACCAATATAGGCGTAGTCACCGCCCGACTTGGGGATCATGGTACCTACAAGCAAGAAGATAAAGAAATTGCATTTATTCGGAAAATGGGAAGAAATAATAATACGATATTGTAGAAGAAATGCAACAGTTAAGAGAATTAAACTTAGTAATAGACAAACAGTGGATATTTGATGGACCATGTGGTTAATATTGATGCGGAAGGGGTGATGATTCAATGTAGATTCTATTCCATCAACTATCACAGAGTAGAACTGTATTTCTGCCGAACCGTAGTGAAGAGTTTCATAGAAGTTACGGAGATCAGCAGCCGGTGATCGATGGGACCGGAGATCGAGCCGCGCTGGTTCGATATAATTACTTCATGCTTCCAAACTGTATTTAATTAAATATATTGACCGTTTCTCAATAACCTTATTGGCCCTTGTACGGGTCTAAATTGTGGCCTCCAATCGAAGGGAGCCACTCTCTCCGTATCGTTATCGTCGAACGACCGAGTGAGTGTAATTATCAACTTACATCATTATGTGCACGATAATGATGTTGATGATGATGTCGTTCTTGTTGTGGTATTTTTACGGTTCATACATGTTGCATGCTTCTGCAAAACCACAAGCGACAACAACAACAACAAAAAGCTGTCATGTTGGCAGCGAAAAGAAAGAAAGACTCACGAAAAACCTAACTAATTATTACGAGTAACGCATTGTTTTGCCTTTTCGGATCACGACTTCCGGTTTTTCACTTAAGTTAAGTCGTGTATAAGTTCAATAAGTTTCTTATTTTCCCTCCATTTAAATTATAATATCAATTTGAACCTTTGCATTCATAAAGATTAGTTTATCTCTTCATCACAATAATATTTCTAAAAATGTTTTTGAAAAAACTATTATAATTTTTCCAAATTCAAAAGCAGAATCGAAAGTAAAAAAATACAAATAATAAGAGAGAAAATAAGAAGCAAATCTTCATGTTTTTCCTGATGTTTCTTCCTATTGTATCGTACTATTGTAATGCTATGATGTTGTGTGACGTATACAATGACGTCATGGAATCAAATTGAGGCATATTTTTCGACATACATATCTCTTTCTATACTCTACATGTACGAATGAAGCCACACTATAATCAGCAGCCGATCGCCAAAAAAGAAAAAACGAAAATCAAAAGCATAAAATAGTATGAACGAAACCGAAACCACAACAACAAAAGCTTCAAAAGACTAAAGAATTGCATATATTAGATTAAAAGAGGTTTTCTAGTGGTATATACATAATTTATTTGAAATTCTATTGAAAAAAACAAAGCGTATTAAAAAATTAAATAAAAATTTTAATTACATTTTGGAAAATCATGAAGTAAAAAAAAGCACCCTCAAATTATACGGAGCTTCTTCAAATAAAGAATCAATCTTTTAATCTCTCTGTCTCTCTCTCTCTCTCTCTCTTTCTCTCTCTCTCTCTCTCTCTGCCTCTCTCTCTCTCTCTCTCTCTCTAAGTAGAGCCTTTTCAGAGCCTTTTTTCAATAGAGCCAGATGACAACTTGGAAAAAATGGGTTCGGTGACTCTGTTCTTCAACACGTGTACATTTTATAGGTACATTAAAACACCAACAACAACAAGCACAAGCATCATTTCATTTATTTCTCAACTAATTTTGCTTCATGTTTATTTAAGCTTGAAGTTTGAACAAACTCAGGTACTTCAAAGCTATAGCAAGTGAGAAAAGCACATTTTTATTCTGTGTTCAGTATTTGAAGCAAAGTGAAGAAAGCAACAACAAGTAAAGCGATATAAAAAGAAGTGCGTAGAGTGATTTTCGATATTCCAGGTTTAATGAAATGCCAACTAAAACGTAAAAGATATCCAACAACAACAACAACAACAACAACAGAAAAGAAGGTAGAGCAACGTGTGAAATGACTAGAAGCCGGCCGGCCACGTGTAAGAGAAGTTTCAAGGAAACTCAGAGTGGGAAGCAAGGGATGGTGAACGAAAAAGAGGGTTGGGAGGGAGAGGAAGAGACTGAGGCGCCACAAAGAGAGAGAGAGAGAGAGAGAGAGAGAGAAAGGGAGGAAGAGAAAGATAAAGAGTTCTTTTAACACTTTCAAAAGAAGAGTTTCATTAAAACACCCTACCCGGGCTCTGGCCAGGTCGAAGATACTCATAGCACTCTTTCTAGTTTATATTCCTTCCATAAAATATACAATAAACCCAACTGAATACTTGTATTAAAGAATTCCTCTTCAATCGATTAAGAATAATCAAAGTAGACCGTAAAAGCGAAATCAAGTGTTGTGTGTTAAGTGTGCTAAATGCTGTTTCATGTGATTGATAAGATAAGAGGTCCACTCTATAATGACAACAAAAACAAAATAAAATTTAAACTAAGCACAAAACTAGAGACTAACAACTTGAGAAAAACTTGTTTCTTCCCCACGAGGTTTTAATTAATTAAGTAAAGCAGTACTTTTTTTTAGTGAACAACATTAGAAAAAAGTCAACCATTCAAAGTTGACAGTCGACTTAACTTTTTTATTGTTTTACGAGTAGTTTTTAAAAGCTTAGTCATGTAATGGAATCAATACAGGTTCTGAAGATAACGGTTCATATTTTGCAACTCTGTATTTCGGTTGTTCATGGTTTCTCTTTATGTATGGTTACCACTTTCGGTTTAGACAGCTTTTTAAATGAATGCTTGAGTTATGAGCATTCCTTAAATCGTATATAAAATGACAAGAAAATGAGAAGCACAAAAGAAATCTAAGAAAAATACGTAAAGAGAAAGGAATTTGCAAGAAATGAAATATTGTACAATATAATTAATTGAAAATCGAACATGTATTTAGAAATAACCTCCTTCTTTCTACCTTCATAGAGACCCTGAACGTAGACACAGACACAGAACATGTACTCACTATACAACTTACAGCCAAAGGAGAAGAAGAAAAACTAATAAGCTGCAATATGATTATAATGGAATTCTTTCCAAGAAATTCCAAGAAATCGCAAACAAAACTTATTATCATTGCACCGAGTTTCTTCTTAGAGAAAAAAATGTTTGGTATCATGTATTTCGATCTCGTATTCGTTCAGGAGAAGTCGTCAATCTGTTCAAAAACCCATGAAACTAAGTCGAAAAGGGATTCTTGCTAGTATTGAAACTAAAGAAAACCCCTGCTTTAACCACACTTCAAAGGGTCCCAAAGCCGAAACATCCTGCTCCGCATGTAGAATAGAACCCCCATTTCGAATATAAAGGCGGAGGTCTCATTAGTACCGGAGTCCGATAGACCCTCACTCTCTTTTCTACAATATTTCTATAGTAACTCCAGTGAATGTGCTACATATATACTCCATCCCCCAATAAACCCTCCAAATTATTTCAATCAAAAGACGACCTCTTAAATTGATGATTGACAGTCCAACTTTTCCAAAAACATGTGGAAGAAATTGACAAATTTATTGTTATATCGTTTTGCAAAAAAATAATAACAAATAAAAAGGGGTGCAATTTCACACTTGTTTAAATATTAAATATTTACAAAACAGAAAACGCATCGCTTTCGTGGTGAGATAAAAAAGCAAAGAAATCAAAAAGAAACAATCAAAAATGAAATAATTAAATAATGTTTAAAATATCGAAATGAATAAATAAATGGAGAAATTGCTTGAAATTTGTAAAAATAAAAGTTTAATTTTATGTATATATATCAAATAGAAATGGTGAATACTGAATTAGGTGAGTTAGGTGAATAATGAAAAACAAACAAAGTAATGGAAATAAAATAACAATAAATTATTATTTATATTAGTTAGTATATATTTCTCTTAGTTGGTTAGTTAGTTTTTTTATTATTATTATTGTTAGACTATTATTACGATAACTGTTTTTATTACTATGATTATTAATATTAGTATTTTTATTAGTATTATTATTGCACTCACCCAACTCGGCGTAGCAAAGCGCCCCGACCATACTCAGTACACCGCAGAGTATCCATATAATGAGCGACTGACCGATGGACCCCGAGTAGAGCAACACACCCTTGGGACTGACGAAGATGCCAGCGCCCACAATCACGCCTACAATGATGGCTACACCGTCCAGTAAGCCGATGCGTTTCTTTAACTTGACGCCGGAGCCTTGACTGGAACTGTCCGAGGTGGAGGGCGGGACGAGATCCGACAAGTTGGTGGACGCAGCGGTGGGTGTGGGCGTGTCCAACACGTGTCGAACAGGCGTGAAATCATCACCGGGCTGTAGGCGTGCCATGATGTGGTGAGAATGGAATGTTTTTTCTTTTTTCGGCTTTAATTTAAGGATTCTTTCTTATTATGTATTTACTGTTATTGTGTTTTATTTTCTTTTATTATTATATTTATTTTTGTATCAATTAAATGTCCAGTTTTAATTACGTATATAAACAAACTTCCACTTCCATGTTCGAAATCAGCTCTGGTATTTCTACTAAACTTTCTGGAGCTTTTGTTGTTTTTCGGATTCAGAAAGATTAAAAGATACAAACTGTGTTATTTCATTATTATTTTAGTGTTATTATTTCTCTTCTGCTGAACTATTTTTTTCTGCGTTTCTAGTTTAGATTAGAATATGTCTGAATTTTCGTCTGTTTTTAGCAATTAATGTAAACTTCCAGCGACTATCGCATCAGTTTTCCAAGCATATTTCGAGGTCTATCAAAGACAAGAAAAATCGCTTCACTCTCTACTCTCCTTCTGTCACTTTGTTGCGTCGCTGGGTGTTTGTGTGGTTGCTGTTGTTGTTGCTGTTGTTGTTGTTGTTCTGTTCAACCAGAAACGTGCGCGTTCCACGCATGCATCTCCAAATAAAGCTGCGTAGAATCGGCTTCCGGCTCTGTCGTGAAGGCTCCGGAGTTGCTTCCAAAGTGGTTGTTAGCTGTTGTTGTTGCTGTTTAAGTTGCTAAAATTGCTCTCACTGCTTGTGCACGTGTTACACTCTGTCTTCTTTCTGTTGCTGGTTGCTGGTTTTTTTTTTTATTTTTGTTGTCGGTTTTGGCTTTCAAGCAACTAACACGAAACAAGCAAACTGATTTGAAATGAACTTAAACTAGGTTAAAATGTAACTGTGCAACTTTTTTGCTCCGTTTCCTTTTTAAAAATTTATTTGAAATTTTCTTTTCCAATTTCTATTCCGTTTTCCTTGTTCTTGTCCTAGCTACATTCCGTCAACGACAGTCAAGCGTCCGTTCCACTCGTCAGCTGAAGTCTCACTAACAAACGTCTTCTAGTCTGGACAGCGGCCGCAACGTCGTCGATTGCTGCTGTTACTGCTGCTGCTGCTGCTGCCGCTGCTCTGCTGCCGCCTTCTTCAGCTCAGCTCAGCGCAATTTACTTAAACGATGTTCTTGTTGTTTTTGTTGTTATTTTGGCTTGCTTTTATTATTCGTATTTATATTTGTTTTGCGTTAGTTTTTTCACAGTTCTAGCTACCGGCTCCCCTGCGCTGCCGGCGTCGCAGCAGAGCTGTGAAAGAGCTCCAACGCAAGCGGGAGAGGCTCTTTCTTTGTGCGTCGCCAAAAGTCTGCGATTTCACAACAATGCGATGTTTTCTTTGATCACAGTAACGTTGTTGTTCTTGTTGTTGTTGCTAGATTTTTGCGCTCTCTGAAGATACGAACTCTCTCTCCCTCTCTCGCTCGCCCCCCTATCGATGTCTCGCTGTAAGCACGCAGCACTGCTGCTTGCGGCCTTCGAGAACAGTGCGTTTTCAGCGTACGAGTGAAACAAAAACAACGCTTTTCGAGCACCTGAGCTTACAAACTTCAAAACTAGCTCAAGGACTATGATTTTGTGTTTGTTTTGTGTTTTCGTTAATAGCAGTAATTAATTATTTATGGATGAGTTTTTTATCGCATTCTCTACTGCGGCTTTTTATGTATTTTTATCTACGATGATGATTGTATTTATTTTTATACTCAGAATTACAAGCGGAGGTTTTAATTATGTTGCTCACTGATAAAAAACAGTGTCCAACGTGTGTGGTATCTCGTGTACTTTAAAAATACTGGGTGACACCCGCTTTAAAAGTATTGCAATTTCATATTTTAATTTGGTTCGTTTTTACCATAAAAAAAAAACCAGTATTTTATAAAGAATCTTTTCTTTTTTTTATTTCTTCAATTGAAACCTATAAAAAATGAATTCATTATATGAATCATTATTCAGGCATGACCAACTCCCGCTCCACCCCCTCACTCACAAGCCACCCGTCATCATTCTCTTTTAGAAAATCTCTGATTAGAAACCTTTTACATTGCAAACTATGTCAATGATGAGTGATCAACGTTTACGCGATCATTGCACCCGGCGATTAAAGCGAAAACAAAAAAAAATCACAAAAACAAGGAACAACAAACAGCAAAAATAATGAAATAAAAACCATTTGTTATAAAAATTATTAAACTAATTAAATTAACAAAATAATCGATGTATTGATTGAAGCCCGCTTGACAACGCAACTCGCTTGGAGCCGACCACGCGACAGGCGACGTCGCTCGGACGCTCGGCAGCCGGTCCGAGACTCTGATATGCTTATCAACCACGGCGTCAACGTCGCTTACGGTAAAATCACAAAGTGAGAGAGTGAGAGGGAGGGAGTTAGAAAGGGAGAGGAGGGGTGGAGGGTGAGTGCTTGGTTATGCGATGGTGAGGAGGAGAGAGATAGCGAGAGAGAGAGAGAGAGAGTTTTAATTGTAGATTTGATGACATTTCCACAGCCGTCAAGCTTCAACGCGTGACATGTTTGTCGTTAGACTTAGGGCAGATTTTTCTTTTATTCACAATAAATTAGGTGAATAAAAAGTGTTTCTTTTCTTAATAAAATGTTATTTATTCCTGATTGGCGATAATAATAAAATGCAAATAAAATTCTTGCTGCTAAATTAATTGACTTGAATTGCCAACATAAGTGATGAAAAGAAATCTTTTTGAATCCGCTTTTAAGAAGTCTCTCGTTAATGCGAGAACAACAGCGTTGCCACACACTCAACTCGTGTTTGCTACGGAGAGGAGGAAGTCTTTGAAATGTTCGTCTTATTTGAGTTCTTTGTGATTCACTTGGATGGTTGTTTAATGCTCTCATTCGATTGAATGCTGCTTTCGGCTTTTTTACATCAATTTAATTTAATCGTGTTAAACTATTTTATTATTATTATTATTCAGGTTTTGTTCTCTTTTATTTGTTTGTGCCATTTTGCTGTATGTTTTGTAGTGTCATTCGTTATGTTTTCCTGTACTCATTGAAGTAATTAAGAGTTGTGTAGAGAATTAAATTTAAATCCCGGATTCGAGTACAAGGATTATAGTAGGTGATTGAATCAATCTCCGTCTTGTTTATGAGCTCATGCTATGCTGGAAATTTAATAGCAGTTCTCGATGCGTCTCATGAGCTTTAACACGCTCTGCAATCATAAGCAACTCTTTTATTAAAATTGTCCATCGTTGTAGGTTAGAAACGAATGAACGCGCCTTCAACATCGCGAAGGTGCTTTTGGATAACCGGGCCACATGTGATCATCAGCCACAGATCAAAGAACTCACTATATGGCGTTATTACGAAATACATACTATACTATAAACAGTCAGCTTTCCTTGTAAGACAACGATATAAACATGTGTACTGGACGATCGAGTTTATTTCAGTAATAAAAACGATTTCGTGTAACTCGGATTTCATGTCATTCGCGGGTTGTCGCCATTCGCGAACCCTGCTGTTGGAGGGACGCCTGTATACGTTTCATTATTATTATTATTATTATTATTCCTTTTATTTTCTTTGTTTCTAATGTGTTTCTCTCTCTCTCCCTCCCCTCTCGCTCTCGCTCTCTTTTCGTGTATCAAATAACTTTGTGGTGTGATAATCTAATTCTAGTTAAATCAAAGCGATTCATGTTGTTGTCGTTGTTTCTCTATTGTTATTATTTATTGTTGTTGTTGTTGTTGTTGTTGTGTTTCGGTGTAGTTGTTGTTGTTGTCTTTTGGTTGCTGCTTATTTGTGCCCACTGACGAAGCGAATAATAATAATCATGATGGATCACTTCCCATTGTAATGAGTAATGTTGTATTTGTTGCTGTCCTCACTTCGTGCTGATGATATTGAAATCAGTAAACGAACAACAACAACAACAACATCACATCGGTGATGTTTTTTGATGTGATCGCTCGAGAAAAAACCAACTCAAAGAAGTTGAATAGTTTTAAAGTGGAAAACGTACTCGCTGGCGTATGCGTGACTTTTAATTGATTTGAATTAAAAGTTACCATCGTATAATGATGATGATGATGATGATGATGATGATGATGATGATGCTGATGCTAAGGTTATTCATAATTCCCAAAGACTCATAACAATGGAAGGCATACAAGAGAGTTCAATGCTGTTTTGAAGGACTTCCGACAGAAGTGTTCAAAGTGCAAACGATTTGCAAAGAAACTTTTATTATTATTACATATTATTGTATAATCACTCTTATTATTGTTTAGTCTTTTATTATTATTATTTACTCTTTTGTTATTATTATTTATTCACGATATAATAGAGTTTCTGCAAGTAGCTTATGTAATTTAAGTCAATGAACTAAGAATATTAAAAACACAATGGAAAAGATTGAGAACGATCGTGTCCTTGTCTAATATTCGTAAATGACTAATAAATGTCATCAATTCGAATGGAAGCTTTAATAAGCTAGTCTCTGGTTGTATTCTGTATTTTTTTTTTGAAATACGCTCGGTTTTATTTCGAAGTTACAATTAAGTTTCACAAACTTGTCCATTTGCTTTATCATGAAGTCGCTTTCCCGCAGCTTTTCCAACAATCAAAGCTCTTTGGAAGATTTCGGTTCCAGTCCAATTGAAAATCCTTGGCCACAAACAACAAATGATCCGAATAACACACCGAACACTTTCGTTTATTGCATTCAACTGAAAGTGATACTTTTTCGAGTGACTCTTTTTTAGACTCTTAATTGAAATGGTGCGAATGGGTTGTTGTTGCACACACACACACACACACACACACACACACATGAAATGAAGATAGAATGAAGAAGATCAACCAGAAAACAACAACAATAATACATGTATGTAAACCTGTAAAAATAACAGTTACAGTCATCAAACGAACATCCTCCCTCACGATGGCCGCACTTCATTTATTGAAATTAATATTAAATTTCATTAAAAGTAAAATTGAGTAACTTAAAAACAATTGTAAGTGGTACACAATGATATAAACGAGGGCCGCATTCAACTTTTATATCACTATGAAATTTAGTGGAGGAGGGGGAGGGATCAGCTTAAATATTATCGTATCAAATCATTGAAAGAAATCATTTCATTTAATTACTTTTCCATATAATTCATTTGATTATCTGAATTAACATCATCCTCCACCAGACCCATCTTGTGTGGTGATATCTGAAGTGCCATGGCCAGTCATTTCTTGATGAGCAGCTTCGTCTGTCGACACGAGTTAAGCTCTTCCCATCTACGCGAGTGCTCCGAGTATGACCAGTCTTCAACTGAAGCCTTAACCTTCCCATCACTTAGTTTCGAGGCCGCAGAAATCGGTAGCTGATCCCTCCCAAGCGAGGGAGTCCGCTATTTAATTTTCTTCCGTGCCCACACTTCCTCATCCAACCAACCTAGTTACCTTGTTCTGTAGGGCACACTTATGAGCTTCTGGACTGCCTCTAGCGCCACTTTACTTCAATTAGCGTTATAATAAATTTAAGTTCTTCTTTGGTTTTTATTATTTGTATTTTTTACAAAATATTATAGAATTAACATTAACAAAGCTCGGAGAAATTTCAAGAAAACCAAAATTTATTTAAACAGAAGAGAAAAATAGCAATCAACAATTCAAAAACTTCATTCTACTGAAATTTAAACAGTAGAAGAGCGATTACAATTTCCTGCGAAAACAATATATCAATAAATAGGTCAGAAACAATAAATTCATATGAAATTTAGACAAAGCAATTATTATATGCTTGTTGGTTAGAAAGAGTAACTTAATTCTACTGGAATTTAAGCAATAAACAAGCGATTATAATTTCTCGAGAAAACAATAAACAATAGTAGGCCAGAAACAATAAATTCACTTGAAATTTAGACAAAGCAATTATAATATGCTTGTTGGTTAGAAAAAGTAACTTATACGGGAATTTAAACAATAGAAAAGCGATTCTAAATTCCCGAGAAGATAATATATATCAATAAATTCACTTGAAATTTATACAAAATATGACGATTATAGTATGTTTGTTGATAAGAAACAGTAACTTCATTTGAATGAAACTTAAATCATAGAAGCCTGAATTCATAAAAGTAGATACTCGAGAAGCGATTAAAATCGGAATGAATACAATTAAATTTTAGTTAGTACGCTTAATCGCCGAGTTCGGGCACTCTGAAAATCTTAGCAAACTGGTCATCGGAGACACTTAGCAAGAAATTGTTGCGTGCGTCGTACTGCATCTCATAGATGATGCCCATGTGGCCAGTTAGCGAGAACATGCGGATGCCAGAACGTGCATCGTATCCATAAATATTTCCCTGAACCGTTCCCACCACCAGCACAAAATCGTTGAGCCACTTCATCCTTTGCAAATGACAAAAAAAATAAGAAACAATTAGTCAAAATCTCAAATAAACAGCCACTTACTTTGTGATTCCATCGTCGATCTCCGGATGCTCGCAGATGGTACGCAGAGTACACTTGTAAGGGTCCCAAATAGCAATCTGGCCGTGCAGAGTGCCAGTAGCCGCCATCTGCACCTCGGATGAGGGTGAGAAACCCACGCATTCCACTGGGCCCTCTGTGCGTACAGAACCCACGACTCCAGTACTTGAACAAAAGACCGTTCTTTCTAAGGATAGCAAAAAGCAAAAAAAAAAAAACATTTTTATTTTTATTCATTACCCTGATAGAACAAAATTCTTCTTACCATCTTGTCCCCCTGACATATATAGTTGCGCCTCCTTGTGGCACGCCACCGTCGTCACCATTTCTGTATGCGCCATTGGATGCGGCTCGACCACTTGCATTATGACGCTGCACTGTTTTATGTCCCACAGTTTCAAGGCGCCATTCGTATAGCTTACGAACAGTTTCTTGCCATCTCCGGACAACTCTCCCGCCTCACATTTCACTCCGCCACCCGGCAGTATCTTGCAGTCACCGGACGGAATTCGCCATATGTACACCTCGCCGCTATCGCTGCCAGCGAATAAAACGTGGGCGCTGCGATGCCAGCGCATCCAAGACATGTCACCCATCGAATACTCCCATACGATTTGCATTCCGGGGCCCGATTCATTGAAGCGCAGCACCTCCAACTCGCCGGCCATGTCGCCCATAGCCAAATAGTAACCGTCGTGGCTGAAGTGCACCTCGGTTACGGTGTCCTTGTGGTTGTCGAACTCTTGCTGCACAATGCCAGTCTTGGTGTTCCATACAAAAGCTTTGTCATCTTCGCCTCCTGTGACAGCCAAATCGTGTTCCGGGTGCAAAGTGCAGCCGTAGACTGGACCAGAGTGGTGACTGAAGCTGAGTTCCGAAATGTCCTCCACGGGCGTGCGTCTGTCGTCTGAGTAGTCCTCGTCGGCAAACATGTGCTGCATGTAGTCTTCTGTCTCGTTAAATTCATCATCGTCATAGTCGAGTGGAATATCATTATCCAAAAGAATTATTTCACCTTCATCATCTATTATTTCGGGCACACGTGGTGGTGTATCTTCGTGCATTTTTTTCGTTGTTGTTATTCAATGAAAATTTTTTCCTTTTTTGTAAAATTTATGAATTATAAATTACAATATTTTTGCAGAAAATTTAAAATCGTTCTGAGAAAAACAGCTTGTCTTTGCGTCAACAAGCAAAACAAGCCTTAGCAACAATAAAACGTAGAAATGTCAAACATTCACGTGGTGTGTTGAGTACAGGCACGCACCACCAGGGTTGCTCTTCTAATATTGCAAGAGGTGAATCTAGCGCAATGGTGAAGTTTGAAAATATGTATGCCAAGTGGAATATTCTAATTATGCCCAAAACACTTGTGCATCTGAGATGCATGCGGCTAACTCTTTATATTTGAAAAGCATTCTAAAACACGGCCCATTAATGAAAATGTGTTTAATATGTAGAAATGAAAAATATATCCGTGCTGCCAATCTTTCCTTTTGTATTGTTGTCAATTTTCAATTTTGATGTATAGAAATGTCTTGGAAACAAAATTCACGTGTTTTAACTGCATTTACGCACGCATCTCAGATGCACATGTGTTTTTTGCATTCGATTATTACTATATACACTATATATTATATATATACATATATATTATGATAAAATAAAATAAAGATCAAATTCAAATTAAGTGTATATACACATATAACGATAACATGCATATTTCAGCAATTATTTAATTTTTAAAGTATTTCTGATTTTCAGAATTGATACTTTTTGTGGTGGACACAAAAGCCAGGACACAACAAACAGACGAGTGCATGAGATGAGATCATTCGGGTTATCTACAGTGTTGCCGGCAACGGAAAATTAAAAGTGTCCTCTGCTTCAGAAAAATGTGTCCATTATAAATAAAGGTGTCCATATTTTAAAATTCATGTTTTCCATCTAAAAGATTCTTAACGTTTATTTGAAAACAGGTTTAAGTTCGCAAACTACCCCTTTTGCCTGTGTAACCTAAAAGTGGGCGGATCACGCCTATATATGGCATAGTAGCGGATAATGTGACTCTGTACCCAGAAATGACTCAAAAACGAATCACATCACATGCTGATATCACATTTATAATAAAAAATAGGCGTGGTCGTTGACTGATTTTGCCTATTTTCAGTACCAATCTGCACACCATAATCGTGATTTCAACGGACAGACGCAGACAGGCGGAGGGACATGGCTAACTCGACTCAGCAGGCGACCCAGCCGGCTGTCCAAAGATTCTTGACGGTGTTGCCGGATAAAAAAGAGAGTAAACAGAATGGACTGTGTTCAGTTATATCCGAGTTGAGCAATTCTCTATTCAGAAGAATACTCTCAATATCTCTCTCAGGTTATGTTCATAAAATGTGTCTTATTACAGAATAAAGTATCCATGTAGCCAGTAAAACAAAATGTATCCATTCGGACACATATGTTTCCAAACGGCAACACTGGTTATCATCAGTTCTCATGGTTGTTGTTGTTTTTGTTACTCTTACCGAAGTTGAATGAACCGCGAACATAGCCGCATAGTGTTGTCATTAGCAGAGCTTATACTGTCTTCGCTTTTGCTTCTTTCTCCCTCTGTCTCACGCTCTGTCTCTCGCTCTGTCTCTGTTTGTATATTTAAATGTGTGACCTCTTCTTTTCTCAGTTTCTAAATAGTTTTATTTTTATAATTTGCGAATTTATTTTTGTTTTGTTATTTCTGATGTTGTTTGTGATGGTTGAGTCTTGTTATTGATGGTGAAGATAATGTTCCCGATGCTGTTTATTTCTTTTATATTATTTTTATGCTAACTTTAATTTAGAAGATTTATTAAATTATAAACAGAAAGTGAGCACAGCTGATTATCTGAGGTTGATGAGTACAAAATAACGCAAAAAAGGTGCCAAATAAAAACTTTAAACTGTTGTTGTTAATTAATACTCTGGTTCGTTGATGATTTTATAATTTTATCAAAGCTATGGCAGTTCCAAGAGGTTTTTTGTTTTTAAGTTTTTTTGGATGAAAAAGTAAAAAAACAGAATGGAAAATAAGAATAAAATCCACAATTGTACTGCTTTCTATTTTGTTTGTAGACTTTTTTTCTGTTGCTTACTTTTTACAATTTCTTTTTCTCATTTGTCGTGTACAAAATTTGTATGTGATTTTAAATTCGAGTTTGCCTCTTAAGTCTTTGCGAGAAATGATGATGATCTCGTGTATTTTATTCTATTCGATTTTACTATTATTATTATTGTTATTATATATTTTTTATGGTTTATTTTATTACAAATAATACAGATTTTTTTATATGTTTCGAAATCATGTGTAACTCGATTATTTTCGTTATGAAAGCAGCACAAAATTGGTAATCTTTTTTTTTAAATTTAATTTTAATTTAAATCATTTTACAAAACTTTTTCCATCTTATCTGTTATTCTTTTCTGGTGTTGTTCTTATCTTTAAGAATGTCCTAAAAATCATATCAAGCATGCGTTGGTCATTCTTTTAAAATTCTTTCTAAAGTGACGTCAAGCGTTGATGCTTTGAAGTTCTTCTTGGGACCCGAAAGCGTTACGCAGACGAACAGTGATCATTATCATTAACATCATCATCATCACCGTTATCATTATCGTTGTGGTTCAACGAGTCCCCATCCTCTGGTCACTGAAAAACAACGAAGCTCGTTCGATATGCACAAGTGCAAGAATAAGAAGAAGAACACGATGATGATGGTCGTGATCATTATACTGATGATGATGGTGGTGATGTGTGCAAAAAACAGGTTGAACTGCTGCAGAGAAGAACAGTTGTTTGCAGCGAAGAACTGGTTGCGTGATGAAGCAGCTAGCGTTGTTTGTTGCTGTTGTTGTTGTTGCCTTTCTTAATTTAATGTCTGTGTTTTAGAGTTCTGCTGAGAAACAGAAAAAAAAGTGAAAGAGAGACATAAAAAACTCCATGATTGGGAATATTTAAAGCTTCAGACAAGCAAGCGAACGAACGAGCGAGCGAGCAAACGACACCCATAAAAAGATGGGGCCAGTCGACGTTGGTCGAAATAACGGTCGCTTATTAAAGTTTACCCAGTTAGATCTGATATCTTCTTCAATTAAGGCAGCGTTGCCAGCCGACCCTGATGGCAGAAATATAAAATTTCATGTTTTCATGAAACGAAACACGTTTCCAAACGAAAAAAAAACAGAGTCTTCTTGCCTGGAGTCACGTTGATGCGTTGAAGTTACATATGTTGTTGGTGCTTCGAGACAAGTGGCGAGTTCGGCTTTCCTCTTAGTTTAGTGTTTCTCCATTCCTATCTATTTTGCATTTATTTGTTTGGTTTTTAGGATTGCTTTTTGTTTATTTTTAAAGGATCAATTCTTTCTAAAAAAAGTATTTATATAGTTAAAATTTAAACTTAAAATTTGTTTTTTTTTTACTTCTATTAATATTTTTCATGTAAATGCTTTTCTCCAGCTTTTTTAATTTTCTTAGAAAAGCGTTGAAAACTTGATTACGAGTCGAAGCGAAACCAAACGAAACTCAACTCGAGTTTGTTTCTTAAGTCTTTTTTACGTTTCTTTCGCATTCATAATCACCATCAATTATTGTTTCTCTCTTTCTTTCATTAGAAGCCATTTCTTTTAAATGTAACAGTAGAATAAAATTATTATTATTATTCATATTATTTTTTTTATTAAAGTAATAACATTTACTAAAGTATTAATTTAAAATTTGGCTCACAGCAAAAAGCATCACAAAATGCAGCAAGTGAATAGAACAGAAACAATAGCAAGAAGCGCCCGACAGGGTGATGAAGAAAAAATAATTAACCACAACGAAGATCAAGAATTTAGGTCATCAGTGTTTTTTAAGCACTTTTTTAAGATCGCTGATAGCGGTAAAACGGTACACAACAACAGAAAGAAGAAGAAGAAGTCGACGGAGAACGAAAAGACTAAAAGCAAAAACAACACAATTTGAAGTACGCACGCGAGAGCAAGAAGAGGAAGGTGTGGGGGGGGGGGGAGAGGGCGGTTAGGTGCCGTTATGGAAGCTGCAGTTAAGCAAGCAGTTGAACTGGTTTGAAGCTAGAAGCTAAAAGAATACTGTAATAATAAAAATAATAATAATAACAATAATAATAATAATGATAATAATCGTAATAATAATAATAATCGTAATAATAACAACATAAATAATGACAATCGAGTTTCGTTCTTAAGTCTTTCATTTGATGGTTCTTCTTTCAGTGTTTCTATTGCAATAAAGAAAATAGAACGTAATAGATTAGTAAATAACGTAACTTGCCGTAAAGCAAAGCCTTAATATTTATTCGGAAGTTAAAGTATTTAAAGAACATCGGTAGAAAGTCAAAAACTATTGGATGAAGTTCAAGAAAATTGCGGTTTTTTTGTCTTGTAAATAGCCGTGAGTACGATGCAAGTCCAAGAAGCGAAGAGAGTCTGAGAGCGAGGAGTATCGATGGTGTGTAGTTTGAGTTGTCCGCGTTCTGGAAACCGCTTTTTATTGTTCGTTGAGTTTTTAATGTGTTGTGGTTTTTATTATTATTGTATATTATTTGTTTTCTACTACTTGGGAGTCCGTTTTTTGTTTTTATTTTTTTCTTTAGGGGGATGGGGGTTTATAATGGTTTGTTTTCTTTTTTTTTTTTGTGTGTTTAGTTTTGGTTTTATTAGAATTTCATGCGTTATTCTTGTTTGCCTCGGGTGGCTTAAAAAATGAGGTCAACAAAGCATATTTTCTCCCCTCTGCTCTTCTCTCCACTCCGCCCCGCAGCCTTTTCTTGGTGGCTTTGTGCTCGTTAATGACATTTTTATGAGTTTTAAATTATGTCTCGCAGAAACACTCGCGTGTTACAACTTGTAACTTACAAGCATGCGTTGCATCGCATACTCAACACTAACGTGGCGATGTGAGAACAATTCTGAGGAATGCTTTTGATGTTGTTGTTGCTGTTGGTGTTTTATTATTTCCCATTTTTTACACTGGCAATGAGAACATAATCAAAGAAGAAGAAGAAGACGAAGAAAAAGCAAGAAAACAGAAATGTTGTCATTTATTTATTATAATTTGTTCGAAATGCTCGGCAGTTAAACAAAAAACTGAGAGAAGGAAAAACTTTGAATGAAGGTTTTTAGAGATTATGTCGAAGGCAGAAATAAGTAAGCAAAAGCAAGGGCAATAATAACAAAAATAATAAAAGAACAACATTTAAAAGTAAACGGAAACCTTAAAGATTTAATAAAAATTAATAAATAAGTGTCTAGAATAATTGCAGAGGTCTCAATAAGCTTAGAAAATAGCGCAGCGGGACAACGAGCTCAGGAATCAGCTTGAGAGCCATCTACAGATTCTGTCAGCCTGCCTGCCAGCTAGTCAAGGAGTCAGCGAAGGCATCCACTCACTCAGTCCGTCTGTCAGTTAGTCACTCTGTCAGTCACCGTTTTTTGTTTTATTCGTAGTGTCATTTGTTGCATCTGATGGTGGTTGTTATTGTTTATTTCGTGGCTGTTATATTGTATTAAAATGGATAACTTCATTAATTCATTTACTCATTCATTCATTCAATCATTCATTAATTTTGACTACAGCAACAGCATAGAATAGAATAATTGTTTTAAATTTTTATTTATTTTTGTATTTTAATGGTTTTTTATTTTAATTAATGATAATGTTAACTGTTAAGACAGAGATGAATGTCTATGAAGATAAGAAGAAGCAACAACAGGGGGAACAGCCTCAAGCAGACGGAGTGAAGCAGGTTTCATTTCCATGGAGCACAGAAGCCCAACAGAGTGCCTCCGAAGAGTCGTCATCATTATCATCACCGTCATCGTCTTTTACATCATCGTTAGTCGCTGTTTCATCGGATGAAACTCCATTGAATTTGGCGGGGAATTTTTTTCTTTAGCCCACGATTAGATGAGCGATCTTTTATAGAAACTTTGGGTAACTCGAAGACATGAAGAAAGCGGTTCTTTAAAAGAAATGCGGAAATGCGGGAAACAAGTAATTTTTATGCCCCCGAAGATGTGTTCGTTCGTGAGAAACAGAAACACTGAGGAGTGAGTGTATCGCAGAACTAATTAAGTTGCTTTTGCTGTTGTGTAAACTTCTCCCAGATTCTCAGCCTTAACAATGGTTGGCCTTCTTTGGGGAGTTTTGCGAACCTCTTTTGGGTTTATTTTGGATATATTTTAAGTATGTTTTTATATATTTTTGAGCATATTTTCCGATCTTTCTTTCGGGACCATATTTTATTCCACTTTGTCCTTTATTTTGACCTCAGTTCATTCATGTGTTATATTTTGATTCCGAACTGTGGAGGGTTTACTGTCGCCTTTGCTGTCATTTGCACCTGGCAATACCCTAGCGTACAAGCCTCCTCGCTGTAATTTTACTACCAAAGAACACCTCCAACGAGTATCAGAGTGAGAAATAAAATAAAATTATAGTTTATACTAAAATTTGCGTTATCCTTCTAGGTCTCCTCCAGTGAGTTGACAGACTAAACAGTGACAGTGAGTATTTTTGGCATTTTATCGAGTTATTTCCATTTATTTATTTCAGGTTAGGGAGAACTTCCGACGAGTCTCAACACCCTTTAGACCTTTTCCTCCTTTACCCCTTAATTGTTCGTGGCCTCCCATCAGCTTGCCATTTTCCGAGGTTGGCATCCACCCACCCATATTCCAAAAATGGCATCACTCTTCTTATATAGAGTATGCAATTGATGTGAATTGAAGTTAGTATGTGTTCAACTGTCGTCGCGTGTGGTGCTGTCTTCCTGAGGTTGGTAAGTATTTGCTTCTCCTTTTCTATAATTAATTTTTGCCGTTATATATTTTCAGGTCTTATTATACATTTACATATAAATATATTATATATTTTATAATTAGATTATTAATTAATTATTAAATTATTTGTGTATGTGCTTGTGAAGCACATGTGTGCAGCACATTTCACACATGCTTGTACTATACTCGTATATTTATAATGTTCGAATTGTGTGATTAATACAGAGCACTTTTAATGTTGTATTAGCCATTATTAACCAAAAATGATTGTGGATGTTTGGGGTGATGTACGCATACTAGTTATGTGTGGATGCAAAACCCACTGATGAGTCAGGCCCTTTCAGGAGACGGACGAAAAAGGTTCATGGGAATGCCTGTAGAGTAGTTTAGGCAAAAAAAACCTATTTATGATTATTATCAGAGTGTCCTTTTTGAAACTTTTATAACAGTTTTTTGTTTTGTTTTTCGGTTTTTCTTCTTTTTTCTTCAATGGTGTGTTTGTTGTCTTACTTTTTGTTTTATTAATTGGTTTGTTGGTTAATTTTTGTTTATAAAATAATATGGGGTAGTAATACTAGGGGAATTGAAATGTGATGTGTGGTAAATCATTAATTGTTATCTAATTTCTTTGAGTGTATTCTGGGCCTGTAGATAATCATAGGAATTCCCAGTTATATTCTCTTTTGGCTCTACGTTTTAGACATTATATTTTAGGTAATCTATTGGGCGTTTATTCGGGTTTAATTTTGTATTTATTTCGAGTATATTCTTGTACTTATTTTTAGTCCATGTTATTTTTAGATGGAATGTGATAGACATACGTTTGTCTTAATTCGAAACTTCAAAGCTGTTACTTTTTGAATGTCATACATAATAAATGGTGACTGAAAATGTTAATCGACGGATTGGATTTTATCATGTTAAATGCAAATCGCATTTATTTGTATTTCTTGTTTTTTTTTCAAACAATAAATTTTATTTCTCGCTATAAATTTAAAAAAATCCTGAATTTTTGTTTGGTTTCTCGATTTAATTGATTTTTGCTTTTTGTTTGATTATTTCTGCTTTTTTACCCCATCTCTTTATTTGCTGTTTTTCCTGTTGATTTGAGAAAAATATTTGATGAAGTTTTTCCTAAACAGGTTTCTCGATATTTAATCAATAAGAAAAACCACAAAAAGTGAAATTCGCAGGCAGCATCTTTAACTTCAAGCTACAAACTTCAACTTTAACTTAGCTCGGTTGTACAACAACTCTTAAAGCAATAACAGCAGCAGCAACTACAACAATTATTACAACTACATAAATACAACCACAATACTTTTTATCAACATCATTCATTCATTTATTCATTCAAATTATGTCCATTAAACAAATCAAAAAGAAACTGAAAACAGCCACATTCAATAAAGATTGAATTAAACTGAAGAAACACGACAGAAAAGACAAACAATTCAGAAAAAAGCTGCCTCAAAAAAATGAATTCACAATAAATAATTACACATAAAATATAAAATTTATTTAAATATTTCTTGGGTGATTTTTTGTTTTGAAGAGCGCTTTAAAGAGTACAGAAAATTGTTTTTTTTTTTCTTTTCGAAAACAAAATAAATAAAAACACTCACCATAGCAACGAAAAATGCAATAAAAACGTTGCTTCTTCGTAGATTTCGACGACTTTTTTGTCCAACTATTTTCTCTTCAAATATTTCCACCCCTCCTCTTTCCAACACCCCCTCACACTCTCTCTTTATTTCTCTCATTGCTTTAGTGGTTCTTTATTGGTTTTCAATAAATTGGTAAAAGAAAATGTCTAAAATGAAAGTGAGCCATCAGATGCGCCGTTGAGGATGAGTTAAAGGGGGGGAATTGAGAAGTGAGGGGCGGGGTTGAGGCACTTTTATATTTTAAGTAATGTTGGGAGTAATTTAAGGTTAACCCTTCATAAATTAATCCTCTGTTCCTCTTTTTTTTTCTACTATATTTTTATTAAATTTATCAACATTTTTATTTTTTTTTCTTCGCTCTATTTTATTTTTTTAATAACTTGTTTTCATTAATTTTAAATTTCTTTGGACCCTTTTTCATTATCCTTGAATTCAATTAATTTTCTTTTAATTTATTTCCTTGAATGTTCCCAGTAGTTTGTTTCCTAAGTCTTTTGTATTGCCTTGTATTTTGCACCTTCAATTGTTTGCATTCCAATCGACTTTTTTCTTGTCATGTTTGAGTTTTGCGTTTATTTTGCTAGTTTTTCTGTTTTATTGTCATAGTTTCTGTCTCTTTCTTTGCGCACTTTCAATTTCATTGCTTAGTTTAAAGTCTTTTTTTTATAACCTTCTCCATGCGTAACCTTTAAATAATGCACAATCCATTTTATGACCACTTCTTCGTCTTCTTCAATATTACGCTGTATTTTATTATGATTTCATTTCATTACCATTCGATTTCAATTCCACCCACGTGCGCAGTTTGATGTCACTTTTGCTTAAATCCGCTTGCAATTTGTGAGCGCTACCTGAGTACTTAAAAGAAAAACACGAAAATATGTCGAGCTCAGAAAACAACAACAACAACAACAACGACAATAACAACAACAACAACAAAGTGAGTGCGATCGGAATTTAAATCAGGTGCAGCAGCAGCAGCAGCAGCGGCAGCGGAGAGACCGAACGGCTTCCTCCGGCGGGGGGGGGCTGGCGAGGGGGTTTTGTTTTAGTTGTGAGTTAAACAGCACTTAATGATCATTATACAAAAACCCCTGCTGAGAAGAGGCACATCAAAACGAACGAATAAATTCTGGACGGGAGAAAAAAGAAGTCAGCAACTTTTGGAAATGCAAGGTAACAATTTTAAGCAGCAGCCAGCGGACCAACAACAATAATAACACCACCACGAATAACAACAACAATTACAATAGCAGCACCAACAACAACAAGAGCCGCATTCCATGCAATTTTTATGGCCGACTTTTCCGACCGCCTCCACGCCCGTCCCGCTGCTGTTGCAAATAAAAGAAGAAAACGACAAAAAAAAAGACTGGATATGTTTAAAAACAACGCCAACAAAACATTGAAACCTGTACTAAATGTATTCAGTACGAAATTATTAACAACAACAACAATAATAATCACAATAACAACAACAACAACAACAGCAGCAGCAGCAGCAACTGTTCAGCAACAACCGCTCTTAACTCTCTTTGGCAACAAAAGCTGTTTTACGGCCAACAAGTAGCAGGTTTCGCTGAACCAACTCGAGCACGCAATTTTTCAGTTGTTATTGCTGTTGTTGTGGGTTTTTTTTTTTGTATCTTAAGACATTATTTACTTAAGTTGGGTCAATCTGACCCGCGTCCATGTTAGTTTCGGTTCAGTCATCATCATTTTTCATCGTCGAGGTTCCCTTAAAAAATTAACAGGTTTTATTGATTTATTTATTTACTTTGTGTTCACTTGAAATGAATTTCTTCGATAAAGTATTCTGCACTGTAAGATTTTCGAAATCGAACTGTAATTTTTGAAATATGCGAAGCTGCTATCGTAAATCATAAACTGTGAATAAAAAGTACTGAAGTGATTAATGAAAACGAAGAAAAATAGACAAAAGAACGTGTAAATAGAATGTTTTATCCATTAAAAAATACATAAAATCATGATCTTTAAGTCTATTCTCTAAATTTTGAACTAAAGACATTTCGAAAATAATTTTATTTATTTTTCTTTATTTTCTCTCTGCATTTTGTTCTCTTCATACTCACGGAGTTGCATTTATGTGAAAAGAAGAGACTTTAAAGTTGAGGTTCTCAATGATGGTTCTCGCTCTCTCTCTCTCGCTCTCTCTATTCACCTTTCGGATTGCTCCCTGAATGTGGAAAGAGGGATAAAAAAAAAAATTCTTCACCAAATTAAATAAAGCTTTTGTTTACAACACGAATTAATTTCGAAATCTACTTAAGAAAAACGTGCAGGAAAAAAACTCCATCAACGAATCTGTGTAAAAAGTAGGTAAAGAAAAAGGAAACCAAAAGAGAGAGAAAAAAAACAGTTAAGCAGGTTGTCAAGCCAGAGCAAAAGAGTGAAGAGGAGAGAGCAGAAGCTCAAAGAATGGAGCAGCGCCACTGTTTTTCTCTCTCTCTCTCCTTCTATTGTTGTTGCTTAAAACTCGACTGAATGAAATTTCATGTGTGCAGTGTTGCCGCTACCGTAAAATTAAATGCGTCCTCGGCTTTTGAGAAATGTGTCCATACTTAGGAATAAATGTTGTTCATAAAAGCGATTAATTTTAACATTTATCTGTAAACAAGGAACATGAAGCTTGGCACAAGCAAGTGCAAATGCATATTTATTGCATACAAATTATTCTTTCGTAAAAAATCAGGTAATTCATATAAAAATTGAAATAATATAGAATGCTGCTTGATCACATCAGCTCACATTTCTAATAGAACACCTGTTTTTAGCCAACTGAAAGACCCTCGATTACATAAGTTAATAAACACACACAATGGGCTGTGTTCAGTTATCTTTTTATACATGAACGCAGCTCTGAGGCAGCTCTTAATGAAATGTGTCCACTCCAGAAAAATGTGTCCCTTCGCCGATCATGGCTAAAATGAATCTACTCTCCCTCTTTATCTATGTTTCTCTATCTTTTTAATGTGCGTTGTTGTTGTTATTTTATTCGTTGTTGTTGCCATGCGAGCCACAACTTTTTAGCCAGTTTGGCTGGCTTGTTTAGTTGTTGTTGTTGTTGTTGTTGTTGGTGGTGGTGGTGGTAAGCCAGCCACCAGCAACCAGTCAGTCAGCCTGCTTGTCCGCCAGCCTGCCCGGCTGCCTGCCTGCTCGCTGCATCTCTGAGTTGCCGCTGACACGCTGACTGACTCCGTGCGCAGTCAGAGTTGAGATCGTTGCGCGTCCAGTTCGTGGTTTTTTTAAGTTCGATTGTGGAATAAAAATTCTCAGATCACGGATTCGTTGTGATTCGTACGCTGCTTGTGGCCAGATTCGCGTACGTCGATGGTTCTTCGTTGTTGGTGGGTCGTGCGCACGCGCAGCAGAGTCGCTGCTTTCCTCCTCCTCTAGAATTGAAATCTTGATCTTTAGTGAAATCCACGTCTTAAGTGAAATCTAAATAAAGCGATGATTAAATCGATGATGATTTAGTAATCGTAAGAAAACAGTTGAAATTCTCAGAGATCGCCTTCAAATGCAAGGAAGTGTTTGTTTTTTTTTTTTTTTGTTTTGTATTTTTTGTGAAGTGTGTGTGTCCCCCTCCACCCCCCTCCCTCCTTCCCTGACCAACCATCATCCTCCTGCTGTATATTTTCAGTTATTTTCTTGTGTGAAGCAGGTTGAATGAAAAAACTAGAAAAAAAAGATAACGGAACTACATGAATTCAATATGGACGTGTGTGTGTGTGTGTGTGAAGGTGTCGGTGTCTGTGTGTATGTGAGTGTGTTTAAAACTGTATAATAGTTTCGGATCCGAACTCTATAGTAGTTTTACCCATTCTTAAAAACTTTTATTAACCTATAATAACTCTAAAACAACACTGGAATTTCGTTTTTCCGAGTTGTTATATTTTTTATAGGAAACAAACAGTGAAAATGTACAACAACAATTAATTTTATTACTACTTTATTATTATATAATATATTTTTTTTTTATTTTGATTTCGAAAATTTTTTTGGATTTTCTGAAATAAATATAAATAAATTAGTCAGAAAAACACATAAAATCTTTAATAATGACACCAGAAAAAATAGCAAAAAAACATTTAAAGAATAAATAACAAAAAAAAAAGAGTAAATCTATAAAACGGCAAATAAAAGAAATAAAATCTTAAAATTAACTAAAGAAAGAAGAATCAATTTAATATTTCATTTCAATGAACTTTTCTTTTATGCTCTCTTAATTAATTGAATAGAGAAATTCGATGCTCTCTTTTTTATGATCCTCTCTTCAGTGCGATTTGATTACTTTACTGCAATCTTATCGTGTTTCAACAAATGATATGCAAAACGTTGCTGCTGCTGTTGTTGTTGTTGTTGCTGCTGCTTCTGATTTTACTAATGTTGCTATTGTTCGTTGAAGAAACTACGAACATTTCGCCGATAGACTTTCTAAACATGCAATTGAACCAGAACAGAGTTTGTGTCCAGCGCGGCGGCGCAGCGTTCAACTTCATTTGCGTGAAGCTGTCAGTGCCTCTGCTGCGTTTCTGTTCCTGTTCTGCGTTACTTGCGGCCGACTGAACGTAATCCGCAACGCATACTTTCGATAAGTTGCGGCGGATGTGTTTAATATAGCTTGCGGATACTTTTATTTACTGTTCTGCCGGCACAAGTTATCTCTTATCTCGCCTCTTGGCCCAACATAACAGAAACAACAACAAATCAAAGACAGAAACAACAACAAGAACAACAACAACAACGCATCACATCACATCACATCGCATCGCATCGAGTGAAAAAAACAAGAGCCGCAAATTGTTTATCATCGTCGCGCATCGCACATTCACAAGTGCACATTCCGATCCAACGTGGCGAGTACGTCTGCTGTCGGCTACACGGCACCCGGTGCTCCTAACGGTAAATCGTTGCACTGCAGTCAGGCGGCCTCGCGATGAATTAACGGCGCGCGATCCACTCAATCGAAGGAGCGCGATGAAGTGCAATCGATTGCCGCTGCCGCTGCTGCTGCCGCTGCTGCTGATGCTGATGATGCGGCTTCGGCGGCGAAAGCGACGGAGACGGCGGCGGCGACGCAACTCAAGTTCATTGTACGTTGACATTTATTGTCGTTGTTGTTATTGTTGTTGTTGTTGTTGTTGTTCCTTCTCTGATTACTGCTGTTTTGAATGTTTATTGTAAAACACACACACACACACACACACACACTGCAACAACAACTTTCACAAAACTTTTCCGATTTGTTGTTTGTTTGCTTTTCTATTCGATTTGCCAAAACCAAAAAATTACTATTTTTACGCAAGCATTTTAAAAGGACAGAAAAGGAAGATCAATCAAAGCGATGCGATGCGAAAAATATGCGAAAATTGTTGCTGCTGCGTGCGTTTTTTTTTCTCGGTCGTCATTTCAACCCGGAACTCGACGGTTTCTGGTGCTCGATCGACGGTGCTTCTAATCGCTGACATCAGTTCTGCGTTTTTTAATTATTTTTGTTGTCTCTACAATTAAATGCTACAAATTATCATCATTATCATTATTCACATCATAGTCCACGCCGTCGTTGTTGTTGTTTGTCTGTTTGTTTGTTTTTTTTGCATGCGCCGCTGATCCGCCAACCGCGCAGATCGACGCTCGCGACGCTTGTCTTTAATTCGCGAACGCAGAATCGTGAAAGTCGCCGCCGCCGCCGTGTGTCAAGTTTCACGTTCGTCTCCGTCAGCGGCAGCCGCTTTAATGAGTTGTGATCGAAAATTAGAGAAAATTTCGAAATTATTCGACGTCGCGTTTTTCTTCTTGTTTTTTCTTTTTAAATTAAGTGATTATTAAAGTGAAATTTTAATTGAAAAATTAACACGCAAACCTTCGATTTCAGTAAAGAATCTTAAAAGAAAATGTTAATGTTACTAAATTGAATAAAAACACAAATTTAATTCAAATTTTTTAAAAGAAATGCTTACAATGAATATTTATTTTTCAATAAATTTGAATTTTCAATAGATTTATTTTTTTAGTGAATGAAATAATTTTCATTCAAGTGACTTTTTTTCTATTGTGATAAAATTACTTACTTAATTACTTAAATTAGTTTTTTTCACTACTGTTTTTCCTCACTAATTTATCACTACTATTTTTTAGTACTATTTTTCACTACTAAATTTGTAGTAATATTTTCTTAAATTTTTTCTTCTTCTTTTACTTCTAAAAAAATGTAAACTTTTTTTCTTTAAAGGCGGAAAAAACTGAAGTCTTTTAGTCTTTTTTCACTTTCTTTATTAAGTTTTCGTTAAATCATTTCTTTTAAGTGTTTTTCTGTTGTTTTTTTTTTTGCTTTAATGACTTCCGCGTAAATTAAAATAGATCACAAAATGTACTTTTTTCTTACATCTGAATAAATAAATAAAGAACAAAAAAAAAGAAACAAAATTCAGGCCACTTTTAAAGCACAATTAAAAACGCAGAAAACTTCAGAGTTCAGTGAAACATTTGTACTTTTTTACTACTTTTTTGAATGCTGAAGCTTTTTTGATATCGAAATGTAAATTGTTTTATAAACAAATTTACGAGTTGAAGCATTATTCTAGAAATATATCAATATTTAATAAAAATATATATATCAGAAATTTAGCTGCAGACAGAGAGATAGATAGAGAGAGCAAGAGAGAGAGAGAGAGAGAGAGAGAGAGAGAGACTTTTTAAAACAAATATCATTCACTAGATTTTATGTTAATGGAAAATTTATAAAAGTGTTGGAAAGTATGAAATGTTTTTAAAAAACTGTAAACTGTAAAAACTGTGAATTTTTAGTATATAATGAAGTTAGATTAGATAAATTCACCAATAATTAAATAACAATAAATAAACGAAAAAATAAATGAAAACATAAATAAACGAAAATAAATTAAAATAAACGAAAATAAATGAAAATAAATGAAAATAAATGAAAATAAATGTAAATAAATGAAAATAAATGAAAGTAAATGAAAATAAATGAAAATAAACGAAAATAAATGAAAATAAACGAAAATAAATGAAAATAAATGAAAATAAATGAATATAAATGAAAATAAATGAAAATAAATGAAAATAAATGAAAATAAATGAAAATAAACGAAAATAAATGAAAATAAACAAAAATAAACGAAAATAAATGAAAATAAACGAAAATAAATGAAAATAAATGAAAATAAATGAAAGTAAAAGAAAATAAACGAAAATAAATGAAAATAAACGAAAATAAACGAAAATAAATGAAAATAAACGAAACTAAACGAAAATAAACGAAAATAAATGAAAATAAATAGTAATCAATAAAAAAAATAATGAATTTGAAAGTTTATCGAGTTTTTGAAAAAATAGAAGACGATAACAAAGACGACGGCGACGGCGAAGAAGGAGAAGCAAAAGAAAAGAGAAAAGAGAAGTGAAAATCTTTGTTATTTACTCCTCGCTGTGGTAACTCGTGGTTAAACGTGGCTTAAACGCTTCACTTTTTGTAATGTAAATCTTTTGAATTTGAAAAAAGGAAAATCAAACAAGTTATTTAAAGAAGCAGAAAAACAGTGCAATAAAAATAAAAACCATAAAAAACTATAGTGAAAAAATTAAATGAAGCCAACAAATTAAATTTAGTTAAACCGCAAAAGAAATATTTATGGTAAACAGCAACAACAACAACAACAAGAAAAGCAAATACAAATACAAATACAAATATATTGCTTATATAAATATTTATAAAAAAGAAAAATAATATTTTTAAAGTTAGAAAAGAAAATAACCGAAAAAAGTGGTGGAGATGAAAACAAGAGGTGAAAAATTGAGAAAAAGGTGAAGAAACAAAAAGCTGGGATCTGCGAAAGAAAAACTTTCAGCAGACAAGGAATTATAATAACAAGAAGAAGACAAAGAAGAAGAAGAAGAAGCGCGAGGGGGGAGAACCAAAAGAAGAAGAAGACGATAAAAGAAGCAGCAGCAGCAGAGGAAGGAAACTTGAGTGTGTAAGTTGAGACTTTGTACTGAAAAGCGAAGGAAATGAAAATATGGATGGAAGTATGAAGCTTAAATAAGTAGAGAAACTCAGCTAAACACCGGTAAATTGTTTTAGGAACAAAGGTCAAGGAGATTTTATTCAATTGAGTGAAAAAAGTGGAATGATTTGTCTATGGAACATTTTATTGATGTGGTTGTTGCTATTCTCGAGATTGTCAGAGGAAGAGCGAGAGAGAGAGAGAGAGAGAGAGAGAGAGAGGAAGGGAGGGGGCGAGAAAGAGCGCGATTATTAGTACTAAAATAACACTAAAAACACTATCGAAGCAAGCAAAATCGATTTAGATTTAAAAGCGTCTTCGTTTTAGTGACTTTTTTATTTAATTCTTTTTTTTTTTTTTTTTGTTGAGAGTATGAATGAATCACTCACACGTCACGTTACGTCACGTCACGATGCGATGCGATGTCATGATATGTATTCAAATTAAGTTCGTTCATAGTCACGATTCGAGTAACATTTTTGAAACAAAAGCTTTTTATGGTAACTAAACAGCAACAACAAACACTGTAAACAACAACAATAAAGAATATTTTAAGTGTAGAAAAGGATTGAAATTATTAAAATTTCAGACTTTGAAGGAAAAAAGTCTGAAAATAAAACGATGATTAAATAAAGTTTCTAGAAAATTCTTTTATTTAAAATTTAAATATGTTCATTTCGAAAAAAGTCGGTCAAAAATAAGAACCAAAAAATACAGAAACTGATCCGATCTGGCATCAATGACTACACAAAAAAAAACATCAACAATAATAAGGAAAAGACGCAGAAATAACTAAAACAACAACAATAAACAATAACAACAAAGTTGTGACATCACAATTGTTACAATAAAAATAATGACAACAACAACTAACAAGTAACAATTAATAACAATAGCAGTTTTGAACACAACATACAACAACAACAACAACAACTGCTTTAGCCTCTCTCTCTGACTCGAAAAGTTTTCGCTTCACTGCGCTTTCCATCCCGGGCACAAAAACAAACAATTTTACAATAATTTTTACAGTGCTTCTTAAAGTTGCGGCAAAAAGTGAGTGGAGTAGAAGAGAAAATAATACGCTAAACAATACAATTTTCGCATTGCTTTTATTATTGTTGTGTCGCTGTTGTTGTTGTTTTTAGTGAATGGGATGGAAAGTAGAAAAAAGTCCGAGTTAATTTTTATTGTAATCGAATTGCGTTTAACGTGCAAAATTTATACCATAGTCAAATTTTACCTTATAAAGGGTGGGCCATCGACTGGTTTCTTTTTAAAATGACTATGAACGAAACAATGTTAAATTTTTTGGACCATCGACTGCTTTTCGGCATTAAATAAGATTCAAACCAAATAACGTTCAATAAGAATAAGAAACCCGTGGATTTCCTTTTAAATTCAATACAGGTCAATTGGAATTTCTACCGTTACTTGGTCGGCCGTTCAAAGTTTGACGATTGCGTGCATATTTGACGACGACAAACATGTGTTCATCGGTATCGACGTGATGCAGCTGAGTCTGTCTCTTTTCTTCTCTCTCCTTTCCGCATGTGGTTGAAGTAGTCAAGGAATTGTTTTTGGCCACTTCGAGCTGTGGCTTGTTTTTCATTTTTGCCTATTTTGTTATTATTTTCGTGTTCAATAAAGGAAATTTTTCGTGTTACTGGTTTCTACATTTTTATGGTTTTTTATATTGTGTGTTTTAGTTTATTTTATTAATTTTTTGTGTAGGACTCGTAGCCACAGTGAGTGAGTGAGTATTTGTTTTTCTTATTCCTTGTTTTGCCCAAACGAAAGCCAGCTGCACGGCTTTTGAAGTCATCGCCATTTTTGTTCAAAACTTTGGTTAGTTTCGTTTAATAATAGTGATGGTTGATGTTGTTATTGTTGCAAATAAATACTTACGGCTTTAATCGGTTTTAGTACCAATTTTGTTGTTGATGTAGTTTTTGGTTCAAACGCAAAATTTAAAATATAGAACATATAAAATAATATACATACATACATTTATATAAAGAAGCAAATGTACGATTCAACTGCATCACTTTCGGCATCTCTGCTGAAGACGTCGCCATCGTGCAGCGGACGTCATCGTGTCCATCCAAATTTTGTTGGTGGAATACTCGTGAACTCGTGAAAATACGAATGCGACGATAATGGCTCGTGTCAGACGGATCATCACGATGCTCGCATTACTCGTCCTGTTGGTTGATTTGTGGCATGAGATCGTGAGTTCTACACCAGACATCGTTAGGATCCGTCTAACACCGGCCAATAGAAGGAATGCAGTTCGATTCCTTCCAGGGCTGCCAACTAGTGGTGAATTCCCCGCATTTTGGGGAATTGAATAGCCACTGACAAAAAGAGAATAGCCACTGATCGATAATTCTGGGGAATTTAATAGTAATTGCATTGTGAAATTCTAAATAGTCCAGTACTTATGTGGTTTTTCATTTTCCAAGAACTTCTATAAGGAAAAATTCAGTGTTCGGGAAAAATGCACCCTACAAGTAAAAACTAATTTCATTAAAAGAATGTGTTCTATATTCTGTAAATACTCATTCAAAAACACAGCAACAACAAATTAAATTAAAATGTAACCTAAACCAATTCCTTCTAACGGGCAACTGTAATTAAATTAAAGCGCTCCGCGTTCGTTCTGCTCACCTGTAAGAATAATTAAAATGAAAGAAAGAAAGAGAGAGAGAAAAGACAACGTGAAACAGATAATAAAACAAGAATAACAGCAAATGATCATGGATACAGTTAATTGCTTTCATTAAATTGCAAAACATGTCTCGGATCATGACGAAGTTTTTCGTTTTTCTATTCTTCTTTTTTTTTTTGTTTTTCAAAAGTATGGCAACATTAAAATGCAAATGAATGCATTCATTCGTCCAGACTGATTTCAAACACGTTCAGTTGTTGTTGGCCTTAATGTCGTTGTTGTTGTTACCACATTAATGGGTGTTGTTTTTGTCACCGAAGCTACAATGCAGAGTGAGAGGTGCATGTGTGTGTGTGTGTGTGTTTATGTGTGTTTATGTGTTTGTTAATTTTTTATTCTCTTTTGTTGCTGTTTCTGTGAATTTGTTTGTTGGACGCTGTCTAGTTTTTGCCGTGTTTTCATTCTTTCTTTGTTGCTTTATTTTTATAGCATTTTAAGAGCTGCGCATGCGTTGTTAAAAACACACATCTGACATTTAAACTTACTTTTATTGCCACCATTCAGCCAAGTTCTCGTTCTTTGGTGCTGATGTGACTGTTGTTGTAGTCGTTGTTGTTATTGTTGTGTTGTTGTTGTTATTGTTGTCTTTCTATTCTTGTTTATTGTTTGCTGTTGCTTTACTAACGCTGTGATTATGGTGTGCAGCACTCGTTGTTGCGCCATTGAATTTAGACCAGTTTTTGAACTCGATAATAAGAACAGAGTTGCCAATGTGCCCAAAAAAGAAATAATAAATCACAAGTTAATATGACTGTAAATAAAATTCAAATAAATAGACATTTTATAAAATGGTTAACGTGAACATCCAATAAGTTTATCATCCATTGACTAGTCTAAACCGTGAACAGGACATGAAAGCCCGAAAACATGACCAAATTTCCGAGAAGCTTTCATGCGTTTAATAAAAGTGTGTTGTAATTTAGGGGGATCCCCCGTTAATTGTTCTTTCTTGCTTTTTATTTGCACATCTCCGTGTCACTTTTTGTCATTTCTGTGTCCGCATTTATTTATTTCACTTCGGCTGGCACTGGTTCCATGTAAAAATGGATCATTTCAGTGATAAACCCAAGTTTTTAAGTTTAAAAGATACGGCAGACATCGTGGAGCACTTGAGGAGTGATTGCAGTGTATCACTGATTTTAGTCCTAAACGAACCGAACGACTGACATGAGTCACATGTGCTTCATGAATCTAGAAAACTCAGTTTGAGTCTCAAATGTCTCATTACTGTAAAACTTGTGTATGAGTCACATGTGATGCATAAACAGTTAATTGTTACTACTGTAGGTCATATTTTCTTATTATTTAAATGTTGTGTATTAAATTTGTTGTCTTTTGTTTTTAGTCTCTTTCCTAATGAATCTAAAGATCAACTCGTTAAAATTCTTTTTATTTTTATACATTTTTACCTTTTTTTTAAGTTTTTATCTGCATTTTTGTTTGTTTGCTTTTCTCCACTCTTCGCCCGCCTCAGCTCCTAAATTGACAGACTAAAAAGAGACAACAACAACAACAAAACGTCGAGCACTATCTTACCCCTCCCCCCCTCCGCCCACCAGGCACCTACCACTCCCCACGGGGTCCAATTACTTTGTACAACGCTGCAGGCGAGTTGAGGTGAATTTAAATGAGGTGAACAGACAAAATAATTGGAAATCACAAAAAAAAAATCGATTATTAAATCGAGTTAATTTTGTTAAAAATGCAAACAAACCAGACAAATAAAGAAAAAAGCAAATCGAAAACAATTTTACAAAATGCTTAACTGACCATTCTTAATAATTGGTGTTGGTGGTGTTGTTGTTGTTGTTATAGCTGAAACGCCAACGTTAAATGGCAACACTGCGTGGCATGTTTTGTTGTTGTTTTTCTTTCACTGTAATATTGTATCTCTTATTTGTTTATTATTGACAGAGTTTTAATTAAAAAATTTGAAAGTTTGCATACAACATTCAACATGTCAGAATGACAATTTTGGGAAATATATTTATTTTTTTGTTCAAATGTTTACCACAAAACATTTTCGATTTGTTAGTCAATTGATATTTATTGCAGTAATTTAATATACTAGTGTAATGAACTGCTGTTTTTGTTGTTGTTGTTGTTGTTGTTTTTGTTCTGTTTGTTGTTGTTGCTGTTATTACATATCTTTTACTATTGTATATCGCTCTCACTCTGATCTCTCTGCAGACTCGGACAGATCCGTTAGGATTTTGAAACTGTTGATGGTACTCGATAAACTCTTGCTTTGCTTGGAGTGTTTTTCGCTACTGCTGTTGTTGTTGTTTCCTTTGTTGGACAAGGCAAAACCTTACTTTCAACCTAACATGAAGCATTTCGATGGAAATGAATCGCATCGTAGTAAAAACTGTTGTATGTATTACGCTATGATATTTGGTTTGGTATTTTTTCCATTTTGCTGTTTTGACCAATTTGTTCCACTTGCCCATAAATTGGGTCAATTTTACACCGCAGAAAATAGGCAAAGAAAAAATGGTCCGACACAGAAACAACAAAAATAGCAACAACGAAAGCAGAAGCGAAACAACCAGCAGCAGCTCATCAAAATGTGAAAAAATCTGCTATAAAAAGCATTAATGTTAATAACAAAAACTGCAACATCAACAGCAAGGAGAGAACAACAACAATAGCAGCCGAGTCATCATCGGCATCATCAACAGCGTTTTTTCAACAACAGAAGAAGCAATAAAAAACCAGCCAACAACATCAGCATGTTTTCAACAGCAACATCAACATTTATCAACATCATCAACTGCATCAACATTAAAAACCACTTCAATGCAATGTTCTCCGCTGCGCTTCGTCTCTCCCACAGCGGCTCTCTCTTCACACGCATTGAACTCATTGCACTCTCGCCATCCTCTTCGCTAATTGCACTGATTACACGCCGCTCAACCTTCTCGCTTCACCTCATGATGTCCTCTTCTCGCTCCATCTGAGGCTGCATCTGACTTCACCTCATCTCCTTCATCCGCCTGCCATCGCCGCATCTTACTTCGCTTCACTCTTTCCGATTCCCGTTACTGCTGCTGGAGTCATTTTTCGCCGTTGTTGTTTTCTTGTATGCATCACTTAACTTATCAGTCGATTAACTGTTGAAAGCCAGAGTGTTGAATTTGTGGGGATTGTTTTTTCGTCATCTTTTTTGCATTTTTTTTATCTTTTTTGTCTTCTCTGACCAAATAATTCAAAACATTCACCATTTTTTTTTTAAATAGCATTTGTTGTTGTTTTTGTTCCGTAAAATATCACTTGCAATAGTTAAAAAATGAGGGGGGCTGAAAGAGAGAGAGGGAGACACACAGAGAGAGGGACAGAGACAGAGGGTTAATCATACAAGAGTTTGGGTTTTTTTATGCGTTTCTCTTTTTCTCCCCCTTCCCCCTTCCCCCTCCCCCGGCACCTAATATACATACATTCATAATAAATCATTTTTAACGTTCATTGAAATTAATTCTTTTCACACTCAAAATTAAGCTGCTGACATTTTTTCACTTGGACAAAAATGGAGATGAGATCAGTTTATTTTCTAGATCCAGTGTGACTCTCTCCCTTCCTCTCGTTTCTCTCTCCATCTCTATCTCTCTCTCAAATAGAGAAACCTCTTTGTGTCTCTTGTGTAACACTTTTTACTCGGCCCATTTTCAATGTTTTCTACTTATTCAAGCATCAGAAAAACGAGTTCTTAAATCTTTTCAAATTGAGTTTTTTCTGCCTTTTTTTTTTTTTTGTGTTTTAATCGTATCTCCAGATTTTTACAGTCTGAGAAACTGAAATTGAATCTTATGGTAACATTCTAATGAACTGTTGACCTAGTTTTCTGTTTGTTTCTTAATCTTCTTGAGCTCTGGTCCGAAAGCTGATGGAGCTGAAGGTGAAGCTGTCGAAGTGGCAAGTGACGATAAGAGGAGCAGAGACGAGAAGAGTGTGGAATGAAGTTAGAAAGGAAAGAATTTTATAGCAGAGAAAGTTTACGTGGGTCGGTTCCAAATAACTGTGAAACAAATCAATATATTATACATATTTACAGTTTTTCCATATTTTTTTCCCAGAAATGTTTTTAGACGAGCTTTTGTAAAAGATTATCTTAGAAAGTTGTTTCCTAGAGTCTCTGAAGGGTGTTTTTCAAGTCTCTGCCGTCTTTCAAAGCGTTTTTCGAACCTCTGTAGTGTTTTTTTTTAGTCTTGTTAGAGTTTTTTATGGTCTCCGAGGATCGGATTTTAGAACCTCCGAAGAGAACCTCTCTTTAGGTTCCCGAGGATCGTCTTAGAGCCTCAATGGAGTGGTTTTTAGAGTCTCCGAGGAGTGTTTTTTAGAGTTCTGAAGAGGGTGGTCACTCTTCTGGTCGACGAAGAGTGTGTTTATAGGTCCAGAATACGCTATACAAAAAAAAAAACATAAAAAAACTGGGACATGTTTCTAGTTGAGCACCATAAAAAGAAGAATTGAAATTTAAACATTTAAAAAGTACGTGAATTTTTTTTGCTAACAAAAGAACACGATTATTGAAAACAAAACCAACGACTATAAAAGGCAAGAGCAAAAAAATACATAACAATTACCAAAACAAAAAAACCCATTGCCTTAATCCATTTTTAAAGTGGATGCTTTTTAAAAACCTACCTCAAAAGGAAATCACTTAAAATTCTACGCACCGATGAAAGAAACAAGCAAAAAGGCTAAAAAAAAATCAAACAAAGCAAAAGAATGGGTTACAAAAAATACAACAACCACACAAGGAACAAGAATAAAAATGCGAAGAAGTTCTCTAAGAATTCGCTAAGAATTCGTAGAAAAAAGGTAAGAAGAAGAAGAAGAAGAAGAAGAAGAAGATCAGTAACTACAAAGGAACGCGCTTTGCCGATCGTGTGAACGAAGAAGTGGCTATAAGAACCGTTAAGAGTGAACTTTCTTATCCAGTTCAACGTGAGACAGTTTGGCGAACACTTCATCGCGAAACCCCAAACAAATCAAAGTCAATGTTTTCGATAAAGAAATCGATATTTCGATATTCATCCAAAATGGCGTCAGTCGAAGCCAAGCTTTTATTCTTCAAACTCGTGATTATTCTGGCTTCTACAACAACAGCAACAGAGGATGCCGACGAGTTCAGCGGCTTAACGGAAAGCGGTTATTTTTATCCAAAGCCTGAAAAACCCTTCATTGAGAACGTGTCTAGGAACGAAACGGCATCGGAACAGGAGTCGCAGTCGGAGGCGGATGGCGAGCAGCAGCCGGAGGGGGGCGGCACAAGTGTTCCTCTCCCACAAATGGACTTCGTTGATGACTTCATCAATCGGCAAAAGGAACTGATTTTTGCGTCCCTCGAACAGGAGTCGGCGGACGCCAAAGCGGCGGACTTTAATAAATGCGCCAGTTGTTGTAAGTGAAACTTTGAGGGGGCGGGGGACGGGTGTTGGTTTGGGGAAACCGGATAAGGATCGCAAACTGATCTTTGATTTTGATTCTGACTCTGCTTCTGTCTCTGTCTCTGTCGCACTCTCTGCAGCTTGCGGCATTCCCAACATCAATCGCATTGTTGGCGGCAACCGTGTCCAAACCCACAAGTACCCTTGGATCGCTCAAATCCTGCTCGGGTCGTTCCTCTTCTGCGGCGGCACGCTGATCAATGATCGCTACGTTCTCACCGCCGCCCACTGCTTGACCTCCTTGGAGGGTCGGCCGTTGACGGTCCGCCTGCTGCAGCTGGAGCGCAGCGCGGCACCGGAAAAAGGATTGCGGCGTAAAGTTAGCGCGGTATACAAACACAGCGGCTACTATCGACCTTCGCAGATCCACGACATCGCGTTGCTGAAGTTGGATCGACCCGTGCCGCTGGTGGATCCACTGCGGCCGGCCTGTCTACCGAGCAGCCGCTACCAGAACTTCGACTACAAGCAAGCGGTGGTCGCCGGCTGGGGCCACACACGGGAGGAGGGCAGCGACTCGACCGTGCTGCAGGAGGTCTCGGTGCCGATCATTACGAATGCTCAGTGCCGAGCCACCTCGTACCAGACCATGATCATGGAGACGATGTTGTGTGCGGGTTACGTTGACTCGGGCGGCAAGGATGCATGCCAGGTGAGTGTCCTCAGTGAAGCAGCCGTCGAAAGTGAGAATCAGAGGAATGTGAAGCGATTTAGAATGGTGCGCTAGGGCTCATAGGATTTCAGATAGATTTCTAAAATGGTTCGGATGGGTTAAAAATTGTTTAGAATGACTTCAGAGGAGTTCAGAAGGGCTCAAAGTGGTTCATAAGGATTCGGAGAGGATTCATAGAAACTCAGAAAGGTTCAGAGAGGTTCTTAAGGGTTCAGTGAGGTTCGAATGGTTCAAAAGTGTTCAGAGAGGGAGTTCATATGAGCTCAGAGAGATTCAGAAGGGTTCGGGGGGGCTTCATAAAGATTTAGAGAGGGTTTAAAGAAGCTCAAAAGGCTCCAAAGAGGTTCTTAAGGTTTCATAAGGTTTCAGAGAGGGTTCAGATTACGGGAGAGAGGAATTCAGTACGGTTCATTAGGTTTCATAAGAGCTCGTAAGCATTCGCAGAGCTCACAGACAGTTCAGAGTGAATCAGAAGGGTTCAGACGGCTTCATAAGGATTCTGAGAGGATTAGAAGTGTATTTGAATTTGTTAATGTAATTGTTATCATTCTTGCCGCTTTTTATAGGGTGACAGCGGCGGCCCGCTGGTGGTGCGTGATCGGGCGGCTTTTCGTCTGGCTGGGATCGTGTCCTTTGGCTACGGCTGCGCCAAACCCAACTCGCCGGGTGTCTACACGCGCGTCAGTCGTTACTTGGACTGGATATCGACGAATACCAGAGACGCGTGCTACTGCAAATATTAGAGCTGGATTTTAAAATGGATTTCTAATGGGAAAATAAAAAACGATTCTACAATTTAAGCGATTTAGTGATTTTTCTTAATACCGACCCAGTAGGAATTTCTTGACATCGTGATGCGTGGTGCAGAATGGAGGCTGGATTGAAATACGAAAGCAAAAAAAAAGTTTAATTAATTTTATTTATAATTTTAATTTTCTTATTTTTGTAGTTGTTTTTGTCGTTGTTGTTGTTGTTTTCCTTCTTCCGTCCTGTTGACGCCTGCGGTGGCTGTGGTGCTGCTGTAGACGGTTTTGTGTCGGTGTCATGTTGCAAGCAATTCTTATTGTTGTTGTTGTTGTTGTGTCATTATCAAGCAATGATGGTGTGTTGTTGTGGTTGTTGTTGTTGTGTCATTATCAAGCAATGATGGTGTGTTGTTGTTGTTGTTGTTGTTGTGCCATTCGGCTTCTTCTCCGAACCGAAACAAGTTCAACATTCGTCAAGGACATTCTGCAAGTATTTTTATTGGTAATCTTGTTGTTGTTGTTGGCGGTGGTGGTGGTGGTGGTGGTTGTTGCTTTTATTGTAGTGGTCTTTATTGTAGTTTTGGTCGGCGGTCTTTATATTTAATCATTGTTGTTGTATTTACTAAGATTTGTCGCCGACTGAATTGTTGCTGTTGTTGTTGTTGTTGTTGTTGATGTTGTTCTTCTTCTTCTTACTGTCCATCGATGTTGTGTTCGTTATCATTTCTGTCATTCACTGGAGCTATTTTTAAACCTGAATTCGATATCCTTTGAATTATTTTTTCTCCTTATCCCTCTCCCTCTCCTCTACCCTTCTTCTCTTCTTCTTAATCCACTTCTTGTTATCCTTCACATTCACATTCCTTTTCCATCTTCTCTTACATTTTTTGTATACGAGTATTTTTAAGTTTTATTTCCATTTTTGTTTAAATGTATTTTGTTTTTGTTTATTTAAAAAAAAACATTTGTTGGTGTTTTTCAACATTTTCGCATTCTTTCTTCCTTTGATGAGAACTTCTGTTTTTTTTAAGGGATTTAATTTTATTTTCAACTGAAGAATTTGTTGTTCTCTTCTATATGCTGATGCTGCCCATGAATTGTTGGTGCTGTTATTCTTACTGTTGTTGCCGTTGTTCTTGAATTTACAGCAACAACAACAGCAGCAAGAAAAACCTCACCAACAGAAGCAGTTATTGACAACAACCTGATGCTTGGTGACCTCATTGAACACTCAATTAAGTGAGCACCGAAGCACGCACATTCGAAAACACGATTCGCGAAACATTCACAATTCACGAGATACGATTCATTCGATTCACTTCGCACTTGACAATAATTCGTTGATCATGCGTTGGTGCTGTTATTCTTACTGTTGTTGCCGTTGTTCTTGAATTTACAGCAACAACAACAGCAGCAAGAAAAACCTCACCAACAGAAGCAGTTATTGACAACTCGGTGAGCTCATTGAACACTCAATTAAGTGAGCACCGAAGCACGCACATTCGAAAACACGATTCGCGAAACATTCACAATTCACGAGATACGATTCGTTCGATTCACTTCGCACTTGACAATAATTCGTTGATCATGCGTTGGTGCTGTTATTCTTACTGTTGTTGCCGTTGTTCTTGAATTTACAGCAACAACAACAGCAGCAAGAAAAACCTCACCAACAGAAGCAGTTATTGACAACTCGGTGAGCTCATTGAACACTCAATTAAGTGAGCACCGAAGCACGCACATTCGAAAACACGATTCGCGAAACATTCACAATTCACGAGATACGATTCATTCGATTCACTTCGCACTTGACAATAATTCGTTGATCATGCGTTGGTGCTGTTATTCTTACTGTTGTTGCCGTTGTTCTTGAATTTACAGCAACAACAACAGCAGCAATAAAAACCTCACCAACAGAAGCAGTTATTGACAACTCGGTGAGCTCATTGAACACTCAATTAAGTGAGCACCGAAGCACGAACATTCGAAAACACGATTCGCGAAACATTCACAATTCACGAGATACGATTCATTCGATTCACTTCGCACTTGACAATAATTCGTTGATCATGCGTTGGTGCTGTTATTCTTACTGTTGTTGCCGTTGTTCTTGAATTTACAGCAACAACAACAGCAGCAATAAAAACCTCACCAACAGAAGCAGTTATTGACAACTCGGTGAGCTCATTGAACACTCAATTAAGTGAGCACCGAAGCACGAACATTCGAAAACACGATTCGCGAAACATTCACAATTCACGAGATACGATTCATTCGATTCACTTCGCACTTGACAATAATTCGTTGATCATCCGTTGGTGCTGTTATTCTTACTGTTGTTGCCGTTGTTCTTGAATTTACAGCAACAACAACAGCAGCAAGAAAAACCTCACCAACAGAAGCAGTTATTGACAACTCGGTGAGCTCATTGAACACTCAATTAAGTGAGCACCGAAGCACGAACATTCGAAAACACGATTCGCGAAACGAGATACGATTCATTCGATTCACTTCGCACTTGACAATAATTCGTTGATCATTCATTTGTGATGCATTTTGATTCATTTGTTAGGTAAAAATTTATTACAAACCAACTTTAAACTTTCTATTCACTTGAAATGGAAGCCACTTCAGACAACTTGACTGAGTTTAACTTGTTTGAGTGTTGTTTTTGTTTTTATTTCTGTTTTTCTCTAGCCATAGGCTTTTAACCCTTCACCGTCACTCGTCTCGTTTTTTTCACATTCCACTCAATTGAATTCCACTCGAGCGGGTATTCGTTTGCAGTTCTCGATGTTTGCAGTTGAACTTTTGCCATTTTCACAGAAAACTAAAAGGAAAAGCAACAGAAATAAACAAAAAAAATTGGACGAAAAAGAAAGCAAACTTCTGCCTCCTCTTGACCCCTTCTTCTTCTTCCTCTTCCTCTTCTTTTTCTCTCTCGATCTTCGCCTGTTGTATTTTTTATTCAATTTGTTGTTTATTGTTCTTCCTTTCTTCTTTTCTTCTTCTTCTTCTTCTTCTCTCCAGGTTTCCTTTAATTTTTTCCAGTTGACTTCCATTTCCCATTTTCTTCTTCTTCTTCTCCTTCTTCTTCTTTTTAATTGTTTTTCTCTGCTCTTTTTTGTTGTGTTCTTCGCATTGAATGAAAGAAATGTGGGAAAAGTTTGCTTTACATTGAATAATAATGCTATTGTTGTTGTTCCCTCTCTCTCTCTCTCTCACTCCTTCTCTTCTTTGGTTGCTTTGTTGTTTTTGCACCAATCTTTTATGCAAATCCTGCGCGTTTTTCGTTTCGTTGTTGTTGTGTCTTTTTTGCCGTTTTTCTCTTCGGAATTTTAGTTGCGATGCGGTTTAAAAGCCGCTCTGCTCTCTTCAGCGGCAGCTGCGTCGGCTGCGCAGAGAGCGTTGACAGCGTGGCGGCGTCGGCGTCGGCATCTCTTATTTCAAATGCGGTTTTTGCGTTCTGTTGTTAGTATTGTTGTTGTTTTTCTAGTAGAAGTAGTAGTAATAATAGTCGTTGTTGTTGTTGTTGTTGTAATGTTAATATTCATTATATTGTTAGCAATGATTAAACTCTGTTAACTTGAGTTAATTTATTTGTTGAGGAATTTCATTTAAAATTGATTAATTAACTTATTATTATTATTAACACATTATTTGTTACTTAGCTGTTATTATTAATTATTTAATTACTTGTTTCATTTATCATTCATCATTTAACGATTATTAACCTTCTCTTTTATTTCTCTCTTCGCTTCTTTCCCTACTCTTCTCTACTCTCTGCAATTTAAATTTTTTTATAAATGTTTTTCAATGTGGGAAAATTTCAAAGCGTCTTGAAAAAAACATTCTCTTTTAGCTATATTATTCGTATATATAATTAACCCTTCTCGAGCCGGTGTTAATTCACTTGGAACGCCGGCGGCTTGTTTGGAAAAAAGATAAAAAACAAGCAAAAACAACTTCCGCTGAGATTTTTGTTTTTTTTTTTTTTTGGACTAATTTATGTGTGAAACGAAAAATGTAGAAAAATGAAAATATTGAAAAATGTGAAAGAAATAAATGTGTGTAAATAATTAAATATAATAAGTAAATAAAATGTTTTTTAAAAAATATCAAGAAAGGCTTCAAAATACTGTTAGACAAGCGAAACCAAGTAAACCGATCTTTTTTCACCTCTTTTTTAACCTTCCGATGACCGCAATAAAACCTCAAAAAAAAACACACAAAACCACAAGAGAAAAATTCTAGAAAAACATAAGAAACCGAGAAAAACCGCCCCCTTTTCGGTGAACTTATTAATTAACCTATTTGGGGAAGAAGAAGAAAAGCAGAAAAAAACTCACCTCACGCTCCGAGGTGAACATCTTCAGACAAGCTGCAAACAATTGAAGAAGAATTTAAATAAACAACCAGCAATTTATTTGGCCATCAATTTATTACCCGGAAAAAGTTACAAGCTACAGAAAACATGCTCCATGTCCACCTCCTTCACCGTTGTTTCTAACGGTAAAATAATTCACGAAAAAAAAAAAACACTACAAAATGTCGAAATAACGCGAGGCTTGCAGCTTGTAGCTCAAAGCTGGCTGCCTGATAGACTGGTTGACTGACTGACTGACTGACAGACTGACGGATTGTCTAACTACCGCTTCTTTAAGTCAGCCTTTTAGCCAGTCTTTTAGCCATTCGCTAAGCCAATCTGTAAGCCAATCTTTAAGCCAATCTGTAAGCCAATTAATTTAAATTGTCTGAGGTGAAGAAATTTTCTTTCTTGAATGTTTTTATGGAGATTTCACATTTTTGTGGGTGCATCAAAACAGAAGAAGCGCAGCAGTAAAAAGAGAAAAAAAAGCAATCGTAATCCAAACGAAGAAAGTTTGAAAACAGTTAGAAGAAAGTCAAAACCAGAATATTTGAAAAACCGAGAAAAAAGTCGTAAAAAAGTTGGTAGCAAAGTAAAAACATCAACACAAAACTGTTAAAGGGGAAAAAAATAAACAAATATGAGTACTGGTAAAGTTGTTGCTATTGTTGTTGTTGTTTATTGTTGTTATCATTATAATTAGTGTTGTTGTTGTAGTGTTAGTAGTAATGGTAGTAGTAATAGCAGTAGTAATAGTAGTAGTAATAGCAGTAGTAATAGCAGTAATAATAGTGTAGTAGTATTTATTGTTGTTGCCATTATAAGTATTATTATTATCGCTGTTGTTGTAGCAAAATTAGTAGTAGTAATAGTACATAGTAGTATTCGTATTGAGGGAGTCTCTTCATTGACACTGTATACAACAGTATAATGATCCGACTCCAATAAAGAGGTCCAGTAAAGAGATCAGATCAGTCCATGTATCCGGTTCTCCGTCCTGCAATACAGCGAACCGAGTTCATGTGGAATGTTTTCTCTTATTTCTTGTCAACTTTATTTATTGTACTATATACAATATACTCAGCGTTGAAACCTTCCAGACAAAATAGACTATCATCATCGTCTTCAATATTAGTTTCTAACAATGTGATAATATTCACCTAATCTATTATTTGCTTTACAGCTACCACGACACTGTAGAGTAAGAGTTTTTCTGATCGATCGTAAATATATTTAAACAGATGTCAGTTTTTTCAAAATTCAATTTTCAATACTTGTAAAGTTAAGTAATTGTTACCGTTGTTATTGTATTCACTATTATTTTCGAATTGGTGCATAATTCTAGAACAAGGTGAGTAGTTATTTAATGAAATGTGATAAAAACAAGCATTTTAGGAGTATCGAGATGGAGATGGTAGAGAAATATAGAGATATACGAAGTATAGAGACATTTTTAAAATTATATGTGAACTACGTATAGTAGAAGTAACAGTAGTAGTAGTAGTAGTAGTAGTAACAGTAGTAGTAGTAGTAGTAGTGGTAGTAGTAACCCATTCTCTCGCTTACAGGTGAATGCCAAATACCAAGCATTTTTTATTGTTGCTTTACTTGTTCGAAGACTTGTTTTAAACTGGTTTCTAAGCCAACATTTTTTAATGTCAATTATTATTGTTGCTGTTGTTGTTCTTGTTGTTGTTGTTGTTGCTGTTGTTGCTGTTACTCTTGTTGTTGTTGTTACTGTTGGTGTTGTTGTTGTTGCTGTTGGCTGGCTGGTATCGTACTCGTAGCTGTTTGTATTTCTGTTCTCTATGCACACCTTTCGCTCATTATTACCTCACCTAATTATTGTTTAAAATATAATCGAACCATTCAAAGGCGCTTCGAGCACTCTAACAACCCCAATAAAAGTGTTCAAAACTGTGTCTGGGTTTGTTTGCTGTTTCCTTTAGCCAAAAAATCTTGACTTGAAACATGGCGATACACTGAAATCATCTGGGGTTCGGTATTGAAATAGGAAAATTCTTGCCCCGAAAAATGGACCGAGTTTGTTATGGAAACCGGTTTTAAGCCGGACTTCAGAATGAGCTCATTTTAACTACTACACACACCATAAGTACTTTAGTTGGTTTATATTTCATTTTTTTTGTTTTTTTGTTTGTTTGCTCAGAACCGCATTTTTTGCAATAAATTAAACTTGTCTTGAACTACTCCAGTTTTAAACTAAGCTCGAGGTGTGTGTGTGTGTGTGTGTGTGGCGGGGGGGGGGGGGGGGGGGGGGGAGGGAGGGGAGGATGTTTGCTGGCTATGGGAAAAAGTTATATAAAGAACGATCAGTATATCGATTAACATCAATCGAAAAGCAGCGATTTTCTTTGTGGCAATAAACTTTGAAGGCCATTAATTATGCCATACGAATGTTGTTGTTGTTGTTGTTGTATTTGTTGTATTTGTTGTTGTTGTTGTTGTGGTCTGGTTAAAAGCTAACTTCTTTTACGATCGCGTTAAGCTTCATCAAGTGAACTTAAAAAAATTCACCTCTCGGCGATAATCTAATAGAAAAGATAATCAAATCGTTTAGAAAACAGAATAGAATAGCAGTTTATGGAGAAAATGATAAAAAATATCAAAAACGAAAGAGAGAATATATTTTGTATATTTTAAAGAGCTTTAAGCTTTCGAAAACCAGCTCAAAGGCATAAACACAGAGTTTTTTTATTAGAAAATCGTTCCGCTTCATTTGAACTTTTTTCAATTTCATTATTATTTTTCCAATTTCTGTGTTATTCTTTATTCTATCGTCTACTAATACTATTGCTTGTTCTTCTTCTCCTCCCTTTCTTCATCTTCTCCTTCTTCTTACTTTGTTGTTAGATTACGTTGCCGCCAACCAATCATAAAACCCGGCCTTCAGACGCTTTTATGTTTGACATACTTTTTTGCAGAGCGAATGTTGCACGTTTCTATCCTGCCTCCTAAACAACCAACCCTCCCTCTTTCCCCCACTCTCTCAGGGGGCAATCATTGCCATCTTCTGATGCCCATCTGTTGTTGTTGTTGTTGACTTGTTGATATTTAAGCCTCTTTAAGTTTATAGCCTCAAATAGCCACACATTTTTGACGGCGACAGCGAAAGGTTTTTCTTGTTGTTGTTGTCCCTCGTTTGCTGGCTATGGGAAAAAGTTATATAAAGAACGATCAGTATATCGATTAACATCAATCGAAAAGCAGCGATTTTCTTTGTGGCAATAAACTTTGAAGGCCATTAATTATGCCATACGAATGTTGTTGTTGTTGTTGTTGTATTTGTTGTATTTGTTGTTGTTGTTGTTGTGGTCTGGTTAAAAGCTAACTTCTTTTACGATCGCGTTAAGCTTCATCAAGTGAACTTAAAAAAATTCACCTCTCGGCGATAATCTAATAGAAAAGATAATCAAATCGTTTAGAAAACAGAATAGAATAGCAGTTTATGGAGAAAATGATAAAAAATATCAAAAACGAAAGAGAGAATATATTTTGTATATTTTAAAGAGCTTTAAGCTTTCGAAAACCAGCTCAAAGGCATAAACACAGAGTTTTTTTATTAGAAAATCGTTCCGCTTCATTTGAACTTTTTTCAATTTCATTATTATTTTTCCAATTTCTGTGTTATTCTTTATTCTATCGTCTACTAATACTATTGCTTGTTCTTCTTCTCCTCCCTTTCTTCATCTTCTCCTTCTTCTTACTTTGTTGTTAGATTACGTTGCCGCCAACCAATCATAAAACCCGGCCTTCAGACGCTTTTATGTTTGACATACTTTTTTGCAGAGCGAATGTTGCACGTTTCTATCCTGCCTCCTAAACAACCAACCCTCCCTCTTTCCCCCACTCTCTCAGGGGGCAATCATTGCCATCTTCTGATGCCCATCTGTTGTTGTTGTTGTTGACTTGTTGATATTTAAGCCTCTTTAAGTTTATAGCCTCAAATAGCCACACATTTTTGACGGCGACAGCGAAAGGTTTTTCTTGTTGTTGTTGTCCCTCGTTTGCTTAACACTGGAAACGTGTGCCACTTTCCACTTGTTGTTGTTGTCTTAAATAACTGCCCCACGCCCCACGACAGGACAGAAAGGAGAGTGCAAAATGATGACACTTGTTGTTGTTGTTGTTAGCTGTCAGGCGACAAATCGAGACAAAGTAATCATAATCTTGCCTCAAAATTCATTTAATTCCCCTTCTTTTTTAGTGACTCGAATCGAGTTTCTTAAAGAACGAAAGAAACAGATGACGGAGTGTATTAAAGGTCAAAACTCAAAAGAAAATTAAAATTATTAACGAACAGATTGGGGAGGCTTTTTTTATTCTGAGCACATTTAAAAAAAAAAAGCATTTTGAGCTTTTTGGCAACATTTAACTTTTTCTCTCTTCTGCTTTCAGCGCACTCTGTGAACCATTAGCAACAACTGCAATTAATGCTAGACACACACCGGCGTAAACTCTACAACAGTCTTCAGTACGAAACCACCAACAAACATCATGGATGATTATATAACAGTTGTTGAAGTGGACGATCCCAGTTCCGAAGACACAAACCAGCGTCACGATCAGCAGCGCCCTCAGCTAGTCAGTAGGAGAAGCTTAACGAACGATGATGACTCGTCGTCGTCTTTCATTACGGTTCTTTCGATCAACACAAATACCCACACTACGCAACTCAACACAACACAGCAACTCAACAATACGATGATCACTAACGCGGACATCAACAGCAATGATAGCAGCGCATCAGTAGTGCCGCCTACTATGGACACAAACCACAGCCACAGTCACAGTCATTCAACCACTGCAACAAACACTGCAACAACCACTGACATGCAAACGGAAACTGTGATTGTTTATCGTCTGCCAGGCGAACGTCTGGGCTTCGGTCTGAAGTTCCAAGGAGGCACACGCAGCACCGAGCGCGTCCAGAAGCTTTTCATACAGTCGTGCGCCAAGGACAGCCCTGCCTCGCGCGTCTCCTCCAGCTGGGGTCTACTGCGCGAAGGCGACGAAATCGTTAGCATCGACGGCCGGCCGGTGATCTCTATGACGCGCATCGATTGCGTACGTTGCTTGAAGGATAACGTCGCCATTCGGCTGGAAGTGCGCAATGGTTTTGGCCGCAAACCAGAGGCAGAGGAGGAATACAACGCGGCCGGCACTCAGGAGGCGCAAGCAAATGCTTCGGCTGCTACTACGGCGTCACCCGTGAAAGCCAGTCCACCTCCGCCACCCCCGGTGCCGCCCAGAAAACTTTTAAAACGTAGAATCAACAAGGAAGCTAACACAACGAATAGTAATAATAACAACAGCCCCAGCAACAACCACAATTCCAGCAGCAATGAGATGGAGAAACCCTCCTCCTTCACACCCCCTCCCGATGCCGAATACTACATCAATCTCTTTGCCGATGCTCAAGCCATCAAACAAGCGGAATCGGAGTCGGATGACACCGCGTCCACGATCTCGACGGTAGTCGATAAGTTCTCGATCAGCTCGAACTACTCATCAGATTCGGACTTGTCTGGCTTCGCATCGCTCACGAATGGCCAGAGTGTGATTAACAAGTCAGAGCTGGCGAAGGTGCTGAAGCCGTTCACGCTGCTGGAGAAAGAGTTCAATGTGAACGGGTGCGGAAGCGCGATGCAGCTGGAAGAGTGCTTGAAGGAGGTGGTAGAGACCAGCGTAGACTCGGACGACTTGGATTTCGCCGCTGAGTCCCTGCAAACGAAGCTCATACCAGGTAACAACTACGAGAACATAGAATTCAAAACTGAGAAATACAACGACTACGAAAATATAGAGCTCAACGCCTCCACGGCTGCGACATCAACTTCAACTTCATCCTCAACATTCACTTCGACTTCGACTTTCACTTCAACTCCCACTACAATTCACACATCCACAGCTGCGTCCACCTCTACGCCCACTCCGAAGCCCCGACAAGTTGTTGCTGTTGTAGCAAACTTGTCGCCGCAGGTGGAGCCAATGAAGCGCTCCATTATACCGATGCCGCGAAAAATTGCCACGCCTCCTAGGCGACCCATTGAAGTGGAAACTCCGAAAGTTCCCGATGTCAAAACTGCATCTGCAACAATTGCATCAACCGCCACGGTGTCCACATCCGTCACCTCTGCTCACAGCAGCACGCCCACTAAGGAATTCATCACCAAGATACCGAAGGCCATCGTGTCGGTGTTCTCGCCCAACTCGCAGCGGGTGCTGGAGCGTGCAAAGACGGAGAGCGAAATAAAGTTACCGCCGCCCAGCAGCTTAGCTGGGAAGGAAATGAAACAGCAGACGTCCCTGTTTTTGCAGAACGAGGCACGCGGAGCCATCCAGTCTCTGCACTCGAAGCCCAAGATTGCAGCAGAGTCGACTGCTGGAAAAGCCTCGCCAATCAAATCACGGATTCCGGTGGTGCTCTCGCCCAAGCGCTCGCTGGAAATGGAGTCACCCAGCAGCAACGCCTGCTCTGGCAGCCCCTCAAATATTCCTCGTCGTCTGATGCAGAAGCAAAAGTCCGAGACCGACCTGAAACTGAGTCACTATCGCAGTAGCAAATCGAAGGAGTCCAGCCCCATGGCCACAGCAAGCGCCAAGTTGCCACTGCAGCGGACCAGCTCCGTGGAGTCCAAGCTGAAGTTTGTTGATCGCACCCTGATTCCAGTTCTGACCGGCGGTCAATCAGCAGCCGCGCTTACGACTTCCACTGAATCACTTACGATTTCGACGACGCCGAGTCCGGCCAAAGCCAAGGGTCCGAAACCCAAGCCGCCGGAGCGTGTTCAGTCGCTGCCCAAGACACAGATACCCAAATTGCAGTCGCCTTCGAGTCCACAACAAGTCGCCGTCACCGTAGTGGAACGCGGTACACCATCCTCACAAACGACCACAACCACAGCGGTCCATCCGGGGAGCATGCTTACCATGCAAACCTTCAAACAGACGCCAATCAAGGCCTCGGCGGTGCCAACAACACCAACACGATCCGCACCGAACACTCCGCCGTCGCCCACTCGCGAGATTCGCTTTAAGATCCAAACCTACGAAAGCAAGGTACAGGAATCGCAGCCAAAATCGGGTTACAGCATCGACATCAACGGCAACGAAGAAGACGTCAAGCTGCCGAGTCTCTTCGACTTGGTTCGGAAAAATAGTCCACAAACGCAAAGGAAGGAAGACGTGTTTGAGGCGCCTCCTCCTTCTGCGCTTAGTACAGCGCCAGCGCCAGCGCCGATTAAACTACACGTCATGAGTGCAGCGCCAGCAGAACCACCAGGCATGTTGGAGGTACCACCCCCGGTCGTAGTCGGAAAATGCATCAAGATCAGCGACAGCCATCAAACATACTACTCGAGTTCCAGCAGCAACAGCAGCAGCAGCGATGAAGAGGATGAAGGGGCCACTGCGGCAGCTGAGAAGGATGTCGACAAGGACTACGAGATGGAGGACGGCGAGAAACTGGGACCGCCAGAGCTGATAAATGGGCCCGGCCCTTCAGAGGCTTATTTCAACATGTACTGGCACTCGAATATGTTGCCCACCATAGGCGAGGTGGAAGAAGAGTTCTCGTCGTTGGAGCCACCATCGCTGCCGAATGGGTGAGTAGGGGGGGGGGGGGGGGGGGGGCGGGGGAGCACGGGGGACAGTACAAGTTATAGTTATAGTATTAAAATAAAGGGTTTACTTGGGGTTTAATGATATTGGAATTGGATTGATATGGTTTATGTGACTCATGTATAATGTTAATACGAAAACAATGGATCCATAAATTACTTGCTGCACTCCAGAGGTCGCAACTGGAATGAGCTTTTGCTGCCCACACATTTTCCGAGTCCGAGTCCGATCTGAAATGCTTTTTAATGAAAACATCGAAATAGTAATCAAAAATATCAACGACTGATAATCTTATCTGCACGCTTTCGGGACTGATAAGCGCGCTGAATGTTTGCAAATTCATTAACTGGCAGATAAGGGAAGATGCATGGGACACCGATAGGGAAGTCAGCGACGGGGACTGATAAAAACCCGCCGAGGTACGAATACAAAACGGCAGAAAAAAACAGCGATGACTTAGTAGACAAGACCAGGTGAGGCAGTGCAGGCAGTGCAGGGTACGGCTAGTTAACATTTTTAATTTCCGTTTGTTGTAGCGACCGCGTACTGAAACATTTAAATAACTGTACCCATTTCAGGCCCATCGTAATTGTGGACGATTTGAGTCAACAGAAGCAACAGGTGACGAATACAAGCGGCGCCGAAGAAGCAAAGAAGAACGAAGTGAAATCGTCACACAAGGAACTCAGCACCCAGTCCAAGACCAAGAAATTGCAGTTCATCGGAGTGCCCGTTCTGCCGCCAACGGTACCGAACATGGAGCTGGAGAAGCAACTGCGAAGCACCAACAAACCGACGAACTCGAGAGCTCCACATGAAGCAAGCGCTAGCGAACTGAATGCGGAAGAGAACACGATGGAGAAAATTGCAACTGAAGCAGAAGAACTGCAGCAGGTTGACATTGGAAGCCGCAGCACCGGCAGCAGCAAGGCAAACGCCGCCATCGACATCGACGTCCACAACAACAGCAGCCAAGAGGGCGATAAGATAAGAACCGTTAATTACTTTACTGATACGACGAAAACAAATGAACAAATGCAAAATGCTAAAATAACAACGATTCCATTGCCATCGCCATCGCCATCGCCACCGCCACCGCCACCGCCACAAGCACGACAAACAACAACAGTTGCAGAATCAACAACAACAATTGAAGCAGGTGAAATTCTAGCCAACTCGACGAACAACGTTGACGCTAGTATCGTTCCATCAACCCCACACTTAGTGACAGAGCAGGTGTCAAGCGCGACAGTTCAAGACAGCGAATCGAGAAACGTACTGAAAGACGCAGAACCGTTCATAAAGCGAACAGAAGTTCTTTCCAACGAAATGGAAGAATCCAGCGAAGAATCAACAGCCGCCACCACAGAAACTAATGCCTCCAAGTCCAGCAGCAAGTCGATGACTACCGAGGAAACCTCAAGCAGCGAAACACTGCAGACAACAGAAGATCAGAGACAGGTACAGAAAACAACCACAACGAAAACCGTAGTCAAAACCAAGACCAGTTCACGCACCACTGAAAGCTCAACTTCCTTCGGAATGCTTGATGGCATGCCGACGGAGCTGAAAAGAGTCGGCACAGCTGGCCTCAACGACGACCAACTGTTGGATGCAAGTGCACGCATAGCTTTTAGCCTCCAGCCTTATGCCGATCGCACCGGAAGCTCCGGTAAAGTTACGGTACTCGAGGAGCGCCAGTTCCAGAGTGACCAGAAGGCGTTTACCGAGATACGCACTAAAGCGGCAGACGGCGAAGAGAAACTCCAGCAGAGCTCGGAGTCACATCGCGAGCGGGCGGCTTTCAAGAAAGTGCGCAGTCAGGGCTCAGCTTTGGATGAAATGGATGCCGGAAAACTGGAGAGTGAAGCGAATGGAGCGCCGATAACTGTCACAGCCAACGCTGAGACACGCCTATCGGAAGTAGCCAGCAATCCACAAGATAGGCAAAATATTGTCAGGGATATTTTGAGTGTATCGGAGAGGGGGAAGCAATTGCAGCAGACGAAGGAGGGCGGCGTGGAGTTGACCGAATGTGAGCATCAACTGCAAGAGAGCTACGAGGAGATGGAGCAGGTGCTGCAGGCGGGCGCTAGTCAGAGGCAAGTCCATGACGATGGTGAAGGCAACAGCAGGGAAATCCCAAGTTTGCTCAGAGAAGTGAGCGAAATTCTGACTGTAACACGCAATGGTGAACAGGAGGTGACGAAGCGGATGGAGTGCTCGAGGGTGGAACCTAAAGAAACACACCCCAAAAAGGGCGCCAAGCTACTGAAGAAGAGCGACAGTGAAAAGCAGCTTGAGATGGAAGCACAAAAGCTGATCGACAGCTATCAGAAAGTAAGGAAGGAGGCAGAGAAGCTCTTCCAGAATGAAGTCAACGAGATGGGCTTCGATTTAGGGGAGGATGAAACACTATCCGGAGGGCCAGACAAAACTGAAATAATCAACGAACAAGCACTGAAACAAGAAGCGCAAAAGAGGGTGCAACTGGAAGTGGAAGAATTTCTCAGAAACGAAAGTGAATTCATAAACAGAGAACTAGAACATGTGAAGGAATTAGAAAAGCGCAAGAAGCTTGTGCCAATTGTGGGAAAGTTTAAAGAAGAGGTGGAGAATGCCAGAGATCACGAAACGACAAGTCTCAGTAATGAACCCGAATATGTACTGCGCAAAAATATAATTGAAGTAGTACAGGAAGCAAATGAAACTGACCACAGGATCGCTCATGATCCCAGAGAAAAACTGGCAGAAACACTCACTGCTGAAGAGGCGAGCACCACTACGAAGCCGAAGCCTACCGAATCAAATCCGGAAGTTCCACGTGGAGAAACCCCCATAAAAATTGCTGAACAATCGAATCGGCAAGAAACTAAAACTCCAGTCCGGCCGGCACCCGTACCGCACAAACGTGAAACTAAACCCGAAGCCGCTAAGCGTGAGAACAACCACGACGGCAATGAAACAGCTGAGCTGGCCAAAGCACGACCGCAGACCAGCGCAGATCGCGAAAAGTGTCCACGATTGGAACGAATTATCGTAGGAGTCGAACATAAAACCGAAATGCCGGCTCATCAGTTGGCGGCCATTACAACAGCAACATCAACATCAACATCAACAACGAACACCGCAGCAGGTGCCACCATGACGATGTCCAGCGAAGAGCTCGAGCACATCAAGAAGCCGACCGACAACCGAAATCAGAGCAACGCTGAAATGCAAAGCGACCTGCTGCTGGTGGACGTTGCGTCGCTTAAATCAAGGTCCGGCTTGCATTTGGAGACAATCAATTTGCTCACTGAACCGCCAGCATCATGTGCACAACAAACACCGTTATTGGTGTCAACGTCATCGTCGGCGGATTCCGTAAAGAGCGCCATCGAAATGACTGCCGCGGACGACGAGAAGGGGACAAGAGAGCCAAATAAAAAACAGAAACAGATGTCATGGCAAAAGGATGACAACACAAAAGGTAAGCGAAAGTTTTTAGTTTCCTTAAGGAATCGGATTCTCCGATATTGTAGCTAAGTTCAGCGTAGAGTAGAGATTTCCAAATTCGCGATAATAACTACTGCAAAGTGCGGTCTGTGGTTCGGTCCTTTATGGTCCATGATCACGGCTGACTTCTATTCGATGCATTTTAGGCCATTTTAAAGCACGTCTGAACAATCAAGATTTGCAAAGTGGTCCAGTTTTGTTGTCTGTCGTGGCCACGCCTGCCACGAACGAGGTGTGAAAATTGAAATTGGAAAATTGTTTTTCCACACCTCTTGCCTCCCCACCGGCATCACTGCCCCTCAAGAGTTGGCCAACTGATTGCATAATTGCTTCGGTTGGCCTTTTAAAGCTTTCAGCCGACGCGTCGGGGACTGAATTTCAAACAGAAGTACAGACCAAGCTAAAGGGAGCCAAACTGAGAGGGCGCTGAGAGGGGCAGGGGTGGATAAGGCGTGTCGAGCAAGCTAATAAGCTGCAGTTGGCAACCTGACTTGCTTCAGGCTTCTCGGTTTTACTGGCACAAATCGGTGCTTGATCAGATTTGTTTGGTTTCATACAAAAAAACCACAGATAAAAGCAAAAAGTCAACAAATAATCACAAAAAAAGCTATAAAATTGAACTGTTTAATTGAATTACTGCCAAAAACATTAAACTCCAATAGATCTTGTTTGAATGAAAAGACAATAAAACAAAATTTCTCGGAATCGGGATCTGGTAAAAGACACAAAAACTCCTCTGATTCTGGTGACATTAACATCTTCTATTCTACTACTACTTCTCTTGAATTTATCATCGAATTAGTCAATTTAATTGATTAAACAGTCTCTCAGAGTGGACTTAATATCTGTTGGACTAAAAACAGAAAAACTGGAAGAGTAAACGATGCGTTGATGGCTTTCTTTCAGTTAATAATTTATATTTAGTTTAATTAGAGCATCGAATTGCTTACCAATAAAATTCCGAATTCCAGCAGCCGCCGCTCTTCTGCCGTCCATCCATCCGCCGTTCGGCCACTTAAGCAACATTTAAGTCCATCCATCAGAAGTCATTCAATGTGAAGCACTTTTACTCAAAAAATGTCAGGGCAAATCAATGAGGATGATTGATGGGAACAACAACGATAGCACTCCGATGACCCCCCCGGCGCATATGAAAGCGAGGGGGGGGGGAGCCTTTGGCATGGCATATATTTGCATCATACGTACATGAAAAAGAAAAACTCGCCTGCAAAATCCATTCGATGTCCGTCAGTGTGTCTCTCCATCGAGGAATACAAGAGACCATCCCAGCCAAGAGTTTGACTCATTTGAAATTCTTTTAGAGAAGGAGGAGACACCGAAACAGTACCGTTAGATTGAATATGACTTTTGCTTTTTACGATAGTTCATAACCTTAAATGAGGTTAGAAAGAGTGTGCTTTTGTAAGATATTCAAAATGAGACTCTGCTCATGATAATTACAAGCAAATGGAAAGCATTTTCTGGGGCTGAAAATACCATTTTAAACTTACATAATATGTGTGCTTCTATTAGTGCTTTCTGTGCCTTCCGTATTGTCTCCTGCGAAGTGGTCCACTTTTCTTTCTCTCCAACGTGGTCCCTGTGTCCATCATTTGGTCCTGCCCTCCTTTCTTCCGTTTGTTCTTCCTGCGGCGCTGTCTACCAAATAAAATCAATCATTGAATCAATATTGAGCTTGATTTTTTCACTATTCAACAAAATCAAATGCTCCTCGGTTTTTTTTTTTTTGTGTAACTGAGTTTTTTTATATTTTTTTCTAAATTTTTTTTTTTTTTTTTCTCTAAATTTGTTTATTTTGTTAATTTTTGGTAGGTTGAAATATTCAAGAGTTCAGTAGAGTATTCATCAGTTCACAACAACAACATGAAATAGAAAAGCTTAAATGTAAATCAGTTTAAATAAATCAAATGAAAATCGATTAAAACCAAATGATTGACATTTTTATTAACTTTCCTATGAGATGTGTTATCATATTCAGTATCATTCTTCTAAATGATACATTAAATGATATTGCATATAAGGAAAATATTCATACATTCCTTATATTGTTGTTATTTTTGTGATTCCTGTGTTGTTATTGTTTTAGTGACTTTCCTGATCTCTTAAAATTTGATTACCAACCTCACTGCACCCTGTAATGCAGTGAGGTAACTTTGAGTGCCATACAGCTTTCAACGCTTTTCAAAGCTTTTCACTGAAGATAAATCGATCGATGAACGACAATGAAATTTGCATGCATGAATATGCAACAATATTTTCAGCTTCTATGCGAAAAATATACCTAATGGCTTTATCGTGTTCCGAATGCAACAAATGTAGCAATAACAACAACAACAACAACAACAACAACAACAGCAGCCAAAAAGACTTAACAGTCCCTGCAAACATCAGCAACAGACACTCACTGTGTTTGTATCTGTCTGTGACTCTGACTCTTTCCGTCTGTGACTCTGACTCTTTTTCAGTCTGTCTGATGATGATAATGAAGACGATTCAGACAGACGGATAGATAAAAGACACAGAAGAAGCGATACAGTCTTCATCATCATCATCATAATTGTGATCATTATGGCATGCCAAAGAACGACAAACTGAGTTCAATTCATAACTATTTATTGGCACTCTGAAAGCAACTCAGCACTTTGACTTTGGCAGCGCGAACAAAGCGAGCGAATTTATTGGTTCGTAATGCTCATAAATAATGGGTCAGTGGAACAAATGAATAGACGAATGAATGGCTGAATGGACGAGCTACAAGAAATAAATAAGAAAAACTCTAACAACAAAATATTGTAGAAAAAAATAAATAAAAAAACGCTGCCATTTTTTAGAAAGCTTTATGCAAAAGCAGCTTCGGTGCAGTTTAGTAGGAAACAAAATGGAAAATAATAGAAATATGGAAAAATTATACAATTAAAAATATAAAATAATGTGTGATTACTATTATGAGCCTTCGCTTAGACAAAAGGGATGCCGAATGAGGAGTGCTGAACGTGCTGAATACAGAATGATGAATGCTGAATATGATGAGGGCTGAATGATGAGTGCTGAATACAAATGAGGAGTTCTGAACGTGATGAGGGCTCAATGATGAGTGTTGAATACCGAATATTGAATGCTGAGTACTGAATGATGAGTGCTGAGTACTGAATGATGAGTGACTGAGTGCTTAATCGTGACCACTGAATTTGCTGATTGCTGAATGAGTGCTGAATGTGATGAGTACTGAAAATTCTTGGCACTAAATATGCTTAGTACTGAATCATGAATGCTGTATATGCTGAATACCGAATATTGACTGCTGAGTACTGATTTATGAATGTGCTGAATACTCAATGTGTTGACCACAGAAGGATTTTGCTCTATGCTAAATTCTCTATCCTTTGAATTCGCATTGTAAATGCGAATGGTAAATGTTGGTTGCCATCAAATGCTAGGTGCTGAATGTGCAGCTGGATGCTGGATGCTGATTGCCAATCGAAACGGATGCTGAGTGCAATTGCATGTTGAGCTCACAAACTGATTCGAATTAAATGCAAAGCTAATGAAAACTTTTACATTTAAACATGGCATCGAGATGGCTTGCGATTGATAGATGCGCTTTGCTTCGCTTAGCATCGCTTTGGTTGTGCGTGCAAAAATGCGGGAATGCGGAAGGACTCGTGGTCGGGTGTGAGTTTTATTTTTAATTGAAAGCTCTTCGATGTGCAAATACTCGTATGTACAGATGTGTAATATATTCAGCAAAAACGAAGTGTTATAATGAAGATCAGCGAAACACGAAATCGAAATGAAAATATTGAATTTAAGCATTTGAATTGTTAGTGTTTTTCGAGAGAATACTTTGACTAATTGTAGTTTTGAAGTTGCTTATTTATTTTCATTCTTCCCTTTTTTTATACATTTTTGTTCGTGTGTCACAGAAATTATTTCGCTTCCCGTTAATAATTTAGAATTCAAACATCGCAGGTTTTCCGGGAGATGCACCGAATCCGATCCGCAGCGGCACGACTTCACGGTTCATCGTTTGTCTTGCAGCTTTGCAACTTTTTTTTTCGCTTACTTTCCGTAGTATTTGCGTTGTTTGTTGTTGTAGTTGTTGTAGCTGCAGCAGCGCAAACAGAAGCTTTCGCTGTCGCTGTCGCTGTCGCACGTCATAAATGTCAACATATAATAAAAAATATGGTGGCCTAGCAGCAGCTCCTGTGTTTGTTCTCCCCCTCTCCCCTTCACGATCCGACACCCTCCCTCCCTCTCTCTCTCTCTCTCTCTCTCTGTATCTATCACTCTGTCTCACCGTGGAAATGTGATAATTGAAAAATCTAATTCTAAGATAAAGCGCAGCTTCATTCTACTCCAGCCGCTTCTAATGAAGCCGCTTTCCTGGAAGCACCGAATAAAAGTCGCGCAGCTGCAACCGCATCTGGTGGGTTCGGCTGGGGCTCGCCGCCACACTGCAGCTGATCTGCTTGATTTCATGGCTTCGCTTCTTCTTCTTCGTCTTCTTCTTCTTCGTCTTCTTCTTCTTCCTGCTGACTTGTATTCTGACTCTGTCCACATTCAACATTTACTTGGAAGCGTTGCAACGACAACATAAAAAATTTGCTAAAAGTTGCTACTGTTGCAAAAAACATTTTCTGCATCTTTTTCTTCGGATTCTTCTTCTTATTTTCATTGCCATTGTTCTTTGTTGTTGTTGTTGTTGTTGTTGTTGTTGTTGTTGTGTTGAATTGTTTTCTGTTGCTTTTGACTCGGTTTCAATGGTTTTTCGGTTGTGTTTTTTGGTTTTTTTTCATAGCTGCTGCTTGGTGTTGATGAGATGCTGCTGCTTCTTCTTCTTCCAGTTGAATGTTGAAGTTGAAAAAAGAAACAAATCCAAAAATAACTAAAGAAGAATAAAAGAAAAAAAAAATATATTCTAAAAAAGAAGTTTAAAAAAAAAACTGTATTTCGAGATTAACGACGTCGACGTCGACAACAACAACAACACGAAGAACAACAACAACAACAACAACACGAAGAACAACACGAAGAACAACGTGCTCTCGTCTTCATCCTCATCCTATTCTTCATTATCTCCATCCGCATCTTCATAATCCTCGCCGTCTCGTGTGTGGAGAAAAGGTTAAATCTAGCATTTAATTTCCGTTGAAGACAAGCTTTTAATTGGATTTGGAATGGTTGACAATTATTTTCAAGTAACAAGGTTAAAAACAGTTGCAGCGACGACGACGGCGACGGTGACGGTGACGCGGTCACTCAGCATGAATGCGCGACTCGCCGAGTGGAGCGTTGAACGGTTAACTATTAAAAAAAACTATTAATTGACAGCGCTGAGCAGCAGCAGCAGCAGCATCGGGGAAGAGCCGGAATTTGGAAAGTCCGTCGCTGGATAAACGAGGATAACAATAAAAGAAAACAGCCGCGGTTTTGAATTTGAAACATTATTGGAACTTAAAGAGTTGCCTCATACCCCGCCCTCCCCCCGCCCCCCCCCCCTCTCCCAGCAGCTCCTGCTCTAGTTATGTGCCATTTGATTGCATGTACCGTTCGATAAACATACCGGATAAATGATCAAAGAGGGGGGGGGGTCATGGTCCGAGGGGATCATGGGTCAAGCTACCCATCGTATAACATGTGAATTTCTCGGCATAGATAATCGCTCATCGGACCAAGCAATCCGAAATTCGTCTCAAAAGTCTGGTGTTACTGGATCTGGTAGTCCAAAAACAGTGCGGTCGAATAACAACATGGCTGCTGTCGGTGAAAGTGTCGCTTGTGACCCAGCGCACGGCAGTTCCACGTCGTTCCCAAGAGTTCAGCATTTCTTATGGCAGTTTTTGGCGCATTTTGTATAAAGATTAAATTAGCACAAGAATTGAATGGACGTGATTATTTGCAATGCTGAAATTGATTCCGGTGATTGATGATGTTGTTAGAACACCGTTCAAGATTTTTCCCAAGAAAGGATTCACATCCGTCTCAACCAACCACAACAACAAAAACAACAACAACAACAGCAGACTTTTAAACTTAATTAAGCTTGGCTCAAGGTTATTTGAATTTATTGGCCCGTATTTTTGTTGTTGTTGTTTTTGTTTGTTGCCTGTTTTTTTTTTTTAATTTTTAACACCTTTCGATCCCTCTTTTTAATGCATTTTGTACACCTTCTTTTGATCTATTCTTCATGTATGTATTCTTCTTTATCCCTTTCCTTTTATTGCCCTTTTTAAAGTCTTTTATGAGATGGCTTTTTTCCATCGCTTTTTAAGCTCTTCTCAGCCAGTTTTTGTATATTTTTTTTCTTTGCTTTTTAATGTTTATCCTGTCGAAGTGTCATAATTATTATATGTTATGTTTGTTGGTATGTTACGCCCTCTGTTAGCGAACGACGGGAAACAACAACAACAACAACTGAGAGAAGAAAAACATTTACAATAACAACATTTTTACATTTGATAATTTTATTGTTTTTCGGTTGCTTTTGTTTATTTTCAATTTTATTATTATTATTATTATTTATTGTTGTTGTTGTTTGTGTTAACAGCATCACGTTATACTATAACAAAGAAACACCCATGAAATGTGGTCATTCTAAAGAGTGTCCGGGTGTCGGTGAGTGAGTCCGGTGTGGTGACTGGACGATGGCCGAGGATCGGTGGGAGGCGGATGCGTTGGAGTTTCTGACTCCTTCATGGGGTCTCACATGAGTCACGCTTGAGCTCTGCTTCTTGGATGGAGTGGAGTGCTTTGAGAGATCAGCCGCTTTATATATAAAGTGAAGCTTGGTTTTAAGTCACTCGTAGAGGAAGAAGAAGAAAACTCAAAAGACGGACAATTATAAAACAAGAAGAAGACGAAGAAAATATCGACAAAATTAAGATAAATATCAATGCAGAAATAAATAGAAAGAGAAGACTAAAAAACATGAAATAATTTGTTAATTTAATGAAACAACAAAAAAATTGTTAATTTTTCATTTCACACAAATTTTAATAAAATAAATAAAATTGAATAAAAAAAAACTTTCAAAAGCGTGAGAATTTTTCAAACAATTAAAGAAAAGAATGTTTATTTATGTAAAAAAGATCCACATTCTCAATCGTATTCTGAATAAATACATGATCGAAATATCCTTGATATAGAAACACGTGTTACGGCAATAATATCAGGCTAACAGCAACAACAACAACAACAACAAATAAACAATAACCACATTATAATCATAAAATACGATGTGTTGAACCTTTTGGCTCAATCATTTTTGGCCGGCCTCAAGAAAAAAAAAATAATAATAATAACAACAAACAACAACAACAACAACAACAATGCGTCATGCAAATTAATGCGGTCAACATGAGATACAAATGAAAAACGCTGCAAAAACTGAAAGATTGAAGGTGAACAAAAGCAAAGAAAACGAAAGAACAACAAAAAACTGCTGTTGAAGAATTGGCTAAAAATACGTGCCATCGTGACCCATCCCGGGCCAGCAGCGCGCCAGCCAACACATGAACACATCATTTCGGCCACCTTCAGTGCATGTGGATCGACGAAACGCGTCACGTTTAATCACGGGGAAGAAAACTGAACCCATCAAAAGTGTAGTTGTTTCGTATTTTTAATTCGCACATAAATCAACGTCAAGTTTCGTCATGACAATTTGTCAACAACAACAACAACAGCCATCTACCATATCCTACACACACACACAAACACACACACATACACACACACAAACACACACACACACATCAAAGCAATTACAACGAAATCTCCAAAACTCAATCTGCACAAAAACCGCAATTCGTCTGCTTTATTTGCTGTATTCCTCCATTTTGCTTTTAAGGTAACATAATCCACACTAAAATTTCGTTCATAACTGTCAATGTCATGCGTGAGAAGCACACTCACGCCATCTCAACTTCATTTCGCATGCGTCTCTCGTAGAGCGCTGTTAATAATTGCAGCAGCAGCAGCAGCAGCAGTAGTGATAATGTTAAGTGTGGGGGGCCGGGTTTGTGGTAGTGCCGGTGGCAGGGGAAGTGGCAGAAGCAGAGGTAGTAGCAGAGCCAGCGGCAGTGGCAGTGCCAGAACAGAGCAACAGCGGCATTCATTGCAATACACGAAATGAAATAAATTCGCACGCAAATCGTCGTCGTCGTCGTCGTCGTCGTCATCATCGTCATCGTCGGTGTTGTTATTAACACGAAGTTGTGGCCCGTTTGTGGTCAGCATTTTAAAACGGTGCTTCAGAGTTTATACAAAGCTAAAATCAATTTTGTTGTTGTTTTTCTTAGCTTTCTAAAGAATGTTGATACAAACACATGTACTTGTATTGTGTGGTTGACTATGGCCGGGGGAGGGGGGGCGTGGCGGGGAGAGAATAACTCAGCGAAAGGTGTACATTACATGGCATTCCTCAAGCAATTCGAGGTACGAAACACAGAATTGGGAGTGCTTGAAAAGCAGGTGACTTCGATGAATGATAATGAGAACATTTCCCTGAGAGAATGTCTGTTGTATGAAAGCGAAGGTCACCAGGACAGGGGAGGAGGGAGACCGAGAGTGATAGAAGGTGAGAGCGAAGAGAATTTCCACGGAATTACATACGTTTTTGTTGTAAAAAAGTTCTACCAGGCCATGATTAACTTGCTGGTTGTCTTGGTTTCTTTTTTATTACTACATATTTTCAATCAGTTTTCAGTTACACTTAAAATTTCACTCCAGTTTTAAAGAATTCTTTGTACAAATGACAAAAATTGCTGAAAATTTATTGAATTTCAATGAAATGGCAGCAAAACCCAAAAAAGTACACAACAAAAAAGCAACAAACACCAAGTGCAACAAATGAATGCATGAAACAGTGGCAAAAAACCGTAATATTAATAACAAAAATAACAACAACAACAACGAAAACAACGGTATTCCCATCCATCGCAATAGTGTTGTCATTGTTGTTGTTGTTGTTGTTGTTTTTTTTACTGTTTCCATACGTCTCTCGAGCTACAAAGTAAATGCAAAAAGGTTTTTTAATTAAAATCAAAGCTGAACTGAAGTTCGCTTTCGTTGGCTTTGTAATGTAAACAATTCAATGAATGAAATAATGAAAGAATGAATGAACGAATGAATGAATGAACGAATGAAAGGATGAAGGAATGAACGAATGAATGAGACAATGAATGCGTGAATGTGTCCCGAACCCGCAACTAATGTGCAGGTTGCCTTTTATTCTTTCAGAGGCAAACAAAAACAATACCAATACCACAAGAAAAAAGATACAATTACGAGTATAATAAAAGATAACAAAAATAATAAAAATAACAAAAATAACAATAACAACAACAACAACCACATGGATGGAATCGATCACTAATTAATTAAATTTATTTATTAAAAATCAGTAGAACTCTTTTTGAAATACACACCATTGTACAGTATATACGAGTATTTTCCTTATCTTTTCTATATATGTATCTATGGTATATCTATCCACATGTTTTTTCATATTGTGTTTAACTTATTGTATAATCCATTCTGTGTATTTGCAAATGCATAAAATCAAGTTAATTGCCCAACCTTGATGATTGTACACCCCGTATGTCTGTTTTTGCCTCTTTTATTATGCTTTTTCGTGGTTTTCTTCTTTCTTCTCTTTCTTTCTTTCTTTATTTCTTTTTTGACTGCTGCTTGTGACTTTTGTTTCTTCGTTTGTTTCTTTTCTTCCAATAAATTTTCCGCTTTTCTATCTTAAAATGGCTTTGTTCGTAATTTTCTTTTCCATCCATGATTTATTTAAGCCGCCTAACGACTCGTACAGCAACAGAAACTCGCAGTTTGTGCGAATCACACAAATCAAATGGCGAGAGATTTGAGTCCCTCAGGTCCCTTTGAAGCCGGGCCCCAGCAGCGCCCGATCCTAACTCAAGGCAGCCGCTTTTAAAGACTGCTGCTTCTGCTGTTGGGGGCTCTACTTTTGCTGCTCGGCTTGATTTGGTTTGGTTTGGTTTGGTTTGGTTTTTACTCTCAAAGAAAAGAGAAATAAAGAAATCTTTGGCGGCGAAATAAAGGTTTGGCGGCGGTTCGGAGTCTTTTAAGTCTGTTTATAGATTGCCGTTGTTGTTGCTGTTGTTGTTGTTGTCCTTTACACACAGTACACAGCGTAAAACCATCACAACTGCAAGGAGCGACTACAACAACAACAACAACCAAAATAATAATAATAATAATAATAATATACGTAATAATAAGAGATATTTTCCATTATCTACATCAAATGTTTGGCTATCTATCGGTCTCTCTGTCTGTCTGTCTGTCTCTCTGTCTGTCTCTCTGTCTGTCTGTTAGCTTGTTCCTTCGTCCAAAATGTCTGTTCAACTGTCCAGCATGTGATACTGAGCTGATAGCGCTTTCCTTCTGACAACCAACCGACTCACGTTGAATCCTATTAATAGTTAGTGAAGCAAGTGAAAAGGGGTACTTTTGTTTTTTTTTTTTTTTATTTCTTTTTTTTTTTTGCATGAATAACATGGATTTTTAATCTTTTTCGGGCGGAGGGTATCACGTGGCACGCGTGAGATTTACACGGTGATGCTTGTCCAAGATGATTGCAGTTATTACAAAAATGTTGTTTCTTTTTCAGAATCCAGAGAAACGTTTTTCTATATCATGTTTAAAACTAAAAAAAAAAAATTCCTTCTCAGTGAAATTTTAGGGAAATTTTTTCGAAATCATGAAAAAACCATAACTGAAAACATTTTTACGATGTTGTATTGCAAAGAAACTAAAATTTGATGGATTCCAAACATTTCCCTATTTGGGAAATTTTCTAATTTATACATTTTCCGATAAATATCCATTTTCGACACATACATAAACCATCACTATAGTATATCACTGACTTGGAGATGTAAAATATTGATATTTCTTCGAATTTAACTCTTTTATTTACTTTTAATTAAAAACTTGTAATTAGAAGGAAGTGTTTGTTTTGCCCTCTTTATAATGAGAGATGAGACGTCACATGTCACATGTCACAGTTGTGTCATTACAATCATTCAAGCGTGCCTGCAAAAGAATTCTAAACGGTGTGAGTTATTCTTGTGGTTAAATGTTAGCGATTGAGAAAAAAATACCATTACAACAACAAAGAAATCGAACCAACTTCGCCAAGAGTCATGCTGAGTAGAAAAATCAAATGTCCAGAAAAGTAGCTGGGCAAATAAGCGGCCGGGATGTGGGGGGGGGGGGGGGCGACGAGGGGGGAGAGAGGACAAAACGTAGGAAAATCAAATGAAATTCAATCACTCTGGCAGCAGCAGCAGAGACCACACAGCAGATCATCGGAGCTAATGGAGTGTATAGTAGGGAATTTCTGAGGGCTCTTGATGCGTGGGGGGGGGGGGGGGGAGGGATGGGGTAAATGCACAGAGAAGCAAACAGCGAGTCAGAGCGGAGACGACGACGACGACGACTGAGTGGACAGATGATACTCATCCAACAGCTAGTATGTGGTCAATGCTGAGGGACCGGTAACAGTTTTGTTGCTATCGAGTGTTGTTGTTGTTGTTGTACTCGACAGCAAGCAGTAAAAATAACACTTAAGTGGCAAAAGAGTAGCTTATACACCAGCAAGAACAAAAAACGAACAAAACAGACCTCAAGACCAGCCACGATCACTGCTACTGTTGTTGGTGTTGCTGTTGCTGTTCGATTCGTTTGTGTTCCCTTTTTTATTCACCTTCCTCTCCTTAGTTTCTCATCTGTGTGGCAACGCTTTATTAGCACCTTTAATGCTAAAAGGAAAAAACAAAGCGATTTTCTTTAATAAGTTTTTACATGCGGATGGTGGGTTTTCTCTCCCTCTCTCTCTCTCCATCTCTCTCACTTCCTCCTTCTCTTTAAGATCGACTTCTTTTAATTTCTTTTTAAGTGATTTTTCTTGTTGTTTACTAAACAAAAATCGATGCTTTTAGAAGTGCTAAAAACGTATTCAACATGCTTCTAGTTGAGTTCCCCCTCCTCCTCGCTTCCTCACTCCCTCCTTCTCCCTGTCCCTCTTCATCCCGAAGCTGGCTCGTTTAATGACATCTGACAGTTGCTTTTCGCCGCTGACGTAAACCAATTAACGCCGTCCTTTCGAATTACTTTTGAGTTGTTTGCCTCTCGCTCACTCACCCGCCTTCCCCCCACCCAAAGCAAGAAGAAGACCACAACAATTGCAACTGCTACAAGAACATCAAAGCGACAGCGGCAACATTTCTCAAAAATAGACGTTGAATAGAGATAAATTTCCAAGCTTTCATTCCTGATGGGCGACGTCCGAACGTCCGACGTCCGAACGAACTGTCAAAAGTCATTCTGCAAACGCGTGGTGCGTCTCTTAATAATCGTTTTATCTCAGCGATGCTTATGTGCATTGTACCACCA